>CM052707.1:61561156-61606009 GCA_028551405.1 Uromys caudimaculatus | reverse complement strand
AACACTTCCCCTTTCCATGATAAATCAAATGAGCAAGGGTTGCTGAAGCCAAGCAGAAATTTAAAATTGGATTTTATTCATTATATTTATTTCCTGAGTATCAAGGTTTGCAGCTTGAATGAAACTGTACCATGCATCTGTAGTGTGGTACATACTGGCCTTAATAAGTGAGAGTCATGTGCCAACTACAAGAAATGAAGTGCCCAGAAGAACGGAAAACATTTTTAGTGTATCTTGACATTGGGAGTTGCAAGATCAAAACAGAATTGTGGATATCTAATTGACAGCATGCTCGCATGTGCATGAGCACACACACACACACACACACACACACACACACACACACACACACACACACACCTCTAATCCAAGCACTTAGGAGGCAGAAGCAGGCAAATTTCACACATAAATACATACAAAAAGTATAATAACTACCATCTCTTTGGCACTTGATTTGTGCCACGAATTTGACCTAAAAACATAACATGGGTCATTTTCTTCAGTCCTGAATATGACAGGTGTTGTGTCACCACTTTGTAAGGACACTGGGGTTCACAAAGATTTAGCAAGTTCTCCAGTGTCATCCTGAATGGCAACGTAAAAAATCGTAATAGCATTAGGGTTAAAGTGTGCAGAGAGAAGCTCTGGAAGATGCTGAGCATGTAAACTGAAGCTCATGAACCCAATACAGGGCTAGAGAGACCATCAGAGTTCACCAATACTTATCAGAGTGGAGAGAGGCCCAGAGGTCCCTCATTCATTCACTCATAGCTATTTTTTACACCTTTGGGCCAAGAACTGTGCTGGACACAATGACTATGACTAAAGTGGTGAGCTTCACTTTCCTTTGAATGATGTCACTCCTGGGAACATCATTAACTGAACTTATATCAATTTGCTGTAATAATCTTCAGCAAATTCTATTTAATGTTAAATTTGCATGGTCATACTGCAGAGAGAAATGGCTGGAGTCTCCCATCTGAAGAAAAACAGGCACCACAAAAGAAGCCACTGTTTTGATTATGGTAGATCATATAAGTAACTAACAGTGTCAGCAGCACCTTCATATTTCACAGAGATCAATTAAGACATTTGTGTTCTATTTTATAAGATTATATTTGGGGTCCAATAAGCAGTGAGGATTTCTGTCTTCACACCCGCCCATAATGAATCACCCAGGTATTTGCTGGCATCAGTTACGCCCGGCTTTGTAGCCGTTACCCAAGCACAGTGGCATAAAACACATTTGTTATTGCTCCCAGGTCTACTAGCCGTCTGAGTGGTTCTGTGAAACTTGGTGACCTCATTTCTGTGTCAGCTGGTAGCTGTGGTAGGCTGGGCAGTTCCAGAGAGTTTGTTTTTATTCTCTCCTTGTTGTAATCACTTATTTGCTATTCACCTGATTTCTACAATCCTGGTCTTTTTCCCTTAGCAATCTCATTGTGTGTCAGGTAGTGGGCTGTGGCATGCAGGCAAGAGCACTCACTGCGTGCACGTAGGCTTTAATATACACTGTCTAAGCTCACATCGTGTAGCTGAGTTTGCTTCCTGTTGATTGACTCACCTGTTCACTACTTGGAAATGCTGAGCGTCAGTGGTGAGGGAAGATTCAGATAAACAGAGCATGGCTGTGGTTACAGGGCAAAAGTCACGTTATTTTTCTCCCATCTGCTAGTTAGATTTCTTACACTGTGCATCAAAAGTGTGACAGCTGAACAGTCAGGGAATTTGAGTTGTTCCTCGTGATTTCCAGGCCACACAATGTCGACCATGTTTGCTGGTAAACTCCTAGAAAGCACAGTGGGAAACCCCAGCCGATGATCACTTAACCATGGTGTGTTCTAGAACACACAAACAATACATTACCACCTCACTGCCAGTTTCTTCAAGAATGTCAGGAAGATACACCAGTCAGCAGGCGACCTCTGGCACCTTCAATGTTCTTTCGCACGTGTGAATTTCTCCTGTTGTAGGTTACCTAGCTTATGTTTAAGCCTTCTGAATTATTTTCATTCCATTATGAAAGCTATAAAATATATGTTGCCCATATTTCTAAACAGCAATAGACATTTGAGTTCTTGGTGGGTTACTCATTTCTGGTGACATCATAGGACACTCATTTGACTTTCTGCGTTTCCCCTCCAGCTACCCATTAGCCCTCCTTTCTTGCCTTGTGATTCCCATTATGTTTTCAACAGTTAAAATGGCCCATTTGCTCTCTTAAAAGACTCTTTGTTGGAGTCAACCAGCTTTAGAGAGAACTCTGTGGCACTGATAAAGGAGGGCTTGCCATATCTTTTGGTCTCTTACAGATTTACTGGGGAGGAATGCCACAGAATGGATTACATATAATTACTGCACATGGATCTGTTTAAAATCCAATTACCAGATTTCTAATGTAAGTGGAAAAAGAAGCTCCAGCTTGGCAGTGCTGTCCTGGAGAATATCCTGTCCATTTTCGAATCTGACATTGGAGGGCTTGGTAATAGCTCTGTTTGTCTTCAGTAAGATTCTACAGACCACACAATGATGAATCTCCTGCATGTGCTCATTTAATTTCAGGGTTGCTGCACTAGACGATAAACCAAATTTGAGATCCTGAAGTTGGATGTAACTTGTGATTCTCCTTCCTACTCAGATTAGCAGAATGCCTTGCTGTTCAAATGAGTAGATGATGTGAATTACAAGAGAAAATTCAACCTGAGTGACAGATTTTCCTCTAAAGTTACTTCTGTTTGATTTCATCTCCCCCTCCCCCATTACGCCCTGCTTTTCTGTGATAGCACAGGATGAAATGGAAACCAAAATGCTCATTTTATTGCTGTTTGTTGCTTTGGGATCTGCGGAAGTAATCACGCCATCTGCACCTGCTGAGGTCACACAAACTGTTTAAACCTAAGGAGCACCATTTACCTAGGTCGTTTACATAGAACCTGGAACCTTTTAGAATTCTACAGTGCCAGTGTCACATAGCTGTACCGAGACGCTTGCTAAGTCTCCTCACGAAGGAATTGGCTCTTGTCACTTGCCTTGGTACAAAGGGTATAGAAAATGAGAGCAGAGAATGGCCTTGTCTGACATCAATGGGAGGGGAGGCTCTTGGTTGATGCCCCAGTGTAGGGGAATGCCAGGTCAGGCTAGCAGGAATGGGTGGGTGGGTGGGTGGGAAACACCCTCATAGAAGCAGGGGGAGGGGGATGGGATAAGAGGTTTTTGGAAGGGAAACCAGGAAAGGGGATAACATTTGAAATGTAAATAAAGAAGATACCTAATAAAAAAATAAGAAAAAGGAAAAAAAATGAGAGCAACACATAGTTTCCATTTGTCTTTTAGGCGATATTTAAGGGTGTTGCAAGAGACAAATTGTGACCCTAAAGGAGAAAATTACTTAATCATTTTGGTCCTCATTTTTCTCACCCATGAAATATAAATAATAATGATGTGATAACATGCATAAGTAATGATCTTACAGCATAAAAATGACACATCTGCCACCCAGGATTATTGTGAGAAGCGAGTGAATGATTGCTTAGCTCCTTGCAAAGTTTAAAAGATCTAGACAAATGGTTTCTGATATTATTGTCATTATTAGAATGAGGCAGAGAAGACTCATGGCTTCTGATGCTCTTGGTAAAATCTGTATAACATTTCCTATCAGTGAGAGCTATTAAATCCAGCAGCACATTGTTAATTAATACAAGGTCATACAACCCTGTGGTTCTTACATGTTCCAATATTGCAATAATTACAGGCACTTCATCTCTTAAACATGCAAAGACTTGAGTAAATATTGAATATCTATGGCATTCTTATGCTATTCTACACGTTGAATCACATTGTATTTGATCTTCTTATGCCTAATTATGAATGAAAGTTCTCTTTCAAAGGGCGGCTTCTCAGATAGTCGGAACTCTCAATTAGAAGTAAGATTAAAAGGACATATTTTAATTAAGCATTTAGTTCATGAACATTTACTGGAACGTACCATGTGTGGTTTTCAGCACTGCATATATTTTAGATAATTTAATCCCCGGCGAAGTCATAAAGAGGCGCTCGGGTTGTCTGCTCTCTGCTGATGAGGGGATGGAACTGGGCTGCATAAGTCATTTGCACATGTCATATAACCGGTAATAAGTGGTGTGGAATAAGACCATCCACATCTGGCTGGAGATGATTATTCATGAGCACTGACTTATTAAAAGTTATAGTTCTCTAAATCCCTGTATAAGGGTGTGCTATAAATCTTATAAGTAATATAAAAATGCTTATGATTTCCTAGGTCAGAGTAAGGCAGGGGTTATTAAATACAATTCTGATCTGTTGTTAGTACAGCTTCTGTGTCCCCATTGTGATTAAAGGCTTTGTCCCAGGATGGTTCTATTGGAAAGCAGGGGATGCTTTGGTAGCCTGGACAAGTAGGAAGTCTTGATGTCATTGGGAGAGGGACTTTGAAAGTGAAAATAAAACCAAGTTTAAAGGCCAGATACCCACACAAGCTGTCTGTGGAAATCATGTTCATTTATCCTGATAATATCTTCTGTGGACTAAAGAATATTATCTCATCTTGTAATCACATCTATTCTGGTCTTTGAAAATCAGAACTGTATTTAATAACCCTTTCGTTTAAGACATCTGTCTTATCCACAGTCCCTTGGTGATTATCTTACATGGATTTGTTGCTGGGTTTTGCCAGCTCTTTCATTAATTCTGAGATTCCATATGAAAAGAAATCTTAAACACATTAGTAAGAGTCTTGTCTTCATATGTGCACCCGCTGTCTTATTTTTCTCGTAATTATCTCTCAGCAACATAGAAGTGATTCTTTCTGAAAGAGTGGATAGAGGACCAACAGCAATTAAAGAAAATACATTACATTTTAGAGAATTTGAGCATAAAGTGTAAAGCTATGAACTTTTAGGTAATATGTATTAGAATGGATAAAAAAGTAACCCTTATATGCTATAGTTGGCATGTTAATGATATAATTATTATAGAATACTATATGGAAGTTCTTCAAAATAAAAGCTGACACTATTGCTATGGTTTGACATGGCTCAAGTGTCCCGCTTTGATGGCAGCTTTGGTCCTAGAGCACTGGCATTGGAAGTAGAAGTCTTGACACACAGGCCGAGTAGCAAGTTCTTAAGCAATTGGAGCAAGCCCTTGGAAAGTAATTTTGGAAGACTCCTTGAAAGTCATAACATCTGGAACTTGATCCCACCTTCTTTCTGATTATGGTTAAAGTGTCTTCCTATTCCCTTGTTTTTCATGAGTTCTTCACCAGAGCCAAGCTGATTAACACAGACACCATGTTCTAAAACTGTGTGCTAAATTAGCCTCTTCTTCTTAGTAATTAGCCCACAGAAGTTAGTTTATTATGGTAGAGAAATTTTTGCTATCATAAACATCATTCAATTTCCAAACACTTAAACTCATTGTCAAATAGATTTTTGTGGTGTCTGTTGTCACTACAGTATGGTTTACAGTATTCAAGTATGGAGTTACTCTAATATCCACCAGCAGGTGAAAATGTACTATCTACAACTGGAATGAACACTTTAGGACAAAGAAAGAAAATTCTGTCATAATTGACAATGTGTATGGAATTGAAGAACATTATACTAAGCAAATAAGACAGGCACAGGGGAGAAGCTGCATGAGTTCACCAAAACATGTGCTAAAACCTTACAAGACAGAGGTAGGATCATGGCTACAAAGGCTGAAGGCAGGAGCAAGAATAGGAAGATAACAGTCAAAAGGTACAAAACCTGGAGTTAGGAGAAACAAGAGTTTGGTCTTGTAGCTGTACTGTATAGTTTTAGAATTCAGGTTAACGGTATACTGTACATTTCCAAACAACTAGAAATTCCAACTGTTCTCATTATAGAAACAGTATGCCTCTGAGGTAATGACATATTACTTAGCTTGATTTAATTAGTCCACATTTTCTCCACAAATTCTAATACCACTTTGTACCCCATAAAGAAATGCAATGTTCATTTGTCAATTTAGAACAAAATAAAAGAGCTATTAGAGAGAAGGAGATACACAAGGGAGGGTTAGAGTGTGGGAGAAGAAAGAAATATAAAAGGAGCAGTTGAGTGAGCAGGCCAGTCAGCTGACTGAGCACTTGTCTTGAGTTATAGGCTCTTGACAAGAGTTTGGTGAGACAACCCATATCTGTAGGTAAAACCTGGAGGTGCTAGTGATTTTGGAGATGCTAAGGTTGTGCAGTTGCTACTACCTTTAAGGAGTGAAGCATAAAAGTCACCTCTCACAACATGTCCTAGTCACTGTTTTATTGCTTTGAAGAGAAAGAGACACCATGACCAAAGCAACTCTTACAAAAGAAAACATTTAACTGGGGACTTGCTTATAGTTTCAGAGGCCTACTCTATTCTTGTCATGGTGGGGAGCAGGGGAGCAGGGTGGCATGCAGGGAGGAACTGAAGTAGTAGCTGTGAGCTATAACCTGAGCCTTAGGCAGGGGGGACGTGGGGGGGGGGTGAGGGAGGACGGGAGAGAGAGAGAGAGAAACAGTCAATACTGGGCTTGTTAAAGACTCTTGTAACTGCAAAGCCCATCCTACAAGGCCCCACCTTCTAATCTTGAAGTCCTTTCAAATCTTTCCTCTCCCTGGCGACCAAACATTCAAATACGTGAGCCCACGGTGGCCATTCTCATTCAAACCACCACGCTATATATCTTTCTACCACCTAATCTAATAGTCATCAAGGTGTCTCCACCAGGTTGGGGAAAAAAAAAAAAGCAAGATCTACAGATCTCGAAATGTTTTAACTGAGACAAAAGCGCCCATGCAAACCTTTACAAATAGTCTGAAACCCAAGAGCACTGATTACAAAGGCAATGCTGATTCTTGGCACAGAAGAATGGGGTTGAACTTGGCGGCAGAGAACTGTTTAGGATGGGGTGGGAAATAGAAAGGGATTTATCCAGTTCATCTCCCATCATCATGGTCAGCCCTAAGCCTGACAGAAGGGACTGAGACCTGCCGCAGGTGCAGCAGTGGAACTTAGCCGCCAGGAATGGCAGGTATAATCTCTGCCAGATCTTCTTGCTGCTTTGCCTAGAAATCGTGGCAAGGGGCTTGAAAACAGTGTTTCCATATGCCACTGTTACTGGAATGGTTCCTCAGATAGACTCTCTTGTCATTTTTCATATGTAGGAACTCATTAGACACCTAGAGGAAGAACATATGGAGCAGAACAATTGTGCTATTGGTAGAAAGGGCTGCATAATAGAGGATTTGTATTCCGAAAGGTCTTGCTGTAAACAGCTCACTGGAAACAGCGATGGCTGACTTTTCATGCAGTGGGTACGGACATCATTTTCACCGTTTCGAGCACAGAGCCAGACATTCTATTCGGAAACAAAATAGTCAGTAGCCTCCTGGCCAGAGGGGTTGTTGTCTCAAATTACTATTTTTCTTTCAATATTGAAAGGCTAATTAATGACCTGTAACTGCTTTATCTCCTCTTCAGGAGGAAGGAGACATCTGGATCCCAGTTTATCTTTCTGACGGATAACATACACCATTAAAGGCAAGTGCTTTAGCTCATGGTGCAGACACTGAAATCTGCAGTAAGAAAGACCCAGGGCTCACTTTGAGTTCACCACCTGACACAGTTATTTGTGGCCCCGAGTCCCAGTTGCTCATCCCTAAAACAGGAGTAATAAACTCTAACTTAGAAGTGCTGAGAAATAACTCATGCCCAGCACGTTCAAGCTGAGTTATCATAAGCAATTATTGTCGTCATTGAATAGTTTCCCAACCAATACAGTTACTTAAATATTTTATCCTCTTAGCCAGAAAAGAAAATACATCTCTATGTATGGAAATGCAAGTTTCTTTACCAGAGTGAAATTGATCAGAGCAAACAAGCATGTATCTAAATTAAAATAAATTAAATTAAACCCAAGTAAATTAAACCCAAAATGAAGAAATGTAATTTTTTTAAACTTTAAATTTTTTTTTTCTTAACTGAAAATTGATTCTCTAGTGTCAGCAAGGGACATTCTCGAATATGTTTGGCGTCTCTTCCTGTAGCATGAATCATGATTCCCCAGAAGATGTTTCTCCTGGTAACTTTGTTGGCAGTCAGATTGTGGCAGTGGCTTAATGCATACTTGGACATGTAATACAAGATGGTGTTCCCAAGAGGCCTTCGGTTTCCTCCAGCCCTGCCCACTGCTGTGCTCTCAGTTCTTGTACTTCTGAAAGAGAGGAATTCAGGTAGGACCTCGATGGCTTGAGCCACAAAGAGTGTCAGCGTCAGCACAGCAAGCAAAGATGCTTTAGAAGAGCAGGTCTTTGAGGTGAGAGTCTACTACTAGTATTGTTTTGGCAAGTGATCACGTTGTCAAATCACCTTCTCAGAGCCCACGTTCACTCCCATAGGTCAGAGCTGTGGTACCGAGCTTTCATCTCTGAAGCTTCTTGGCAGTGGGGTGGTCATTAATGTTAACCCATAACTGTCCAAGCAGGCTGGGGAGAAAGATGTCGTTTTCTTCAGTGCTTTACCTGCTGATAAGTTTTCCTGTGTCTTAGTAAATAATGCCCTACTCATGCTTGGGCAAAATGTTTAATTAACATAGATATATACCCAGAAGATGCTCCAACATCTAATAAGGACACATGCTCCACTATGTTCATAGCAGCCATATTTATAATAGCCAGAAGCTGGAAACAATCCAGATGTCCCTCATCAGAGGAATGGATACAGAAAATGCGGTACATCTACACATTGGAGTACTACTCAGCTATTAAAAACAATGACTTAATGAAATTTGCAGGCAAATGGATGGAACTTGAAAATATCATCCTGAGCAAGGTAACTCAGTCACAAAAGAACGAACATGGTATGTACTCACTGATAAGTGGATATTAGCCCGAAAGTCCAGAATACCCAAGTTTCACTTCACAGTAACCACTGGACTGAAAGTGAGGCCCCAGATGGAGGAGGGGGAGAAGAGACTGAAGGAGCTGAGGGAGTTTGCAGCCCCATGGAGGGAGCAACAGGGTCAACTGGCCTGACCCCCCCTCCCCGCCCGGTCCTCCTGGATGCTGGACCACCAACCAAAGAATACACATCCAGGGACCCATGGCTCAGACCACATATGTGGCAGAGGATGGCCTTGTTGGCCATCAGGGGGAGGAGAGGCCCTTGGGCCTGAGGGTGTTAGAGGCCCCAGTAAAGGAGAATGTCAAGGTGGGAATACGTGAGTGGGTGGGAGGGTGGGTGGGAGGTGGAATACTCTCATAGAGGCGGGGGAGGGGGAGGGGAAGGGGATAGGGGGTTTCCAAAGAGGAGACCTAGAAAGAGGGAAACATTGGAAATTTAAATAAAGTATCAAAAAAATAAAAATAAAAATAAAAGCAAAAAAAAAAAAAAAAGAGAGAGAGAGAGAGAGATAGGAAAACAGGGTAAAGAAAGAAAATTAAGACATGAAAGGGGGCCGGGACTTGTTTTTGAGAGGGGTTTCAGTGGGCGGGGACTTGTTTTTGAGATGGGTTTCAGTGGGCGGGGACTTGTTTGGGAGATGGGTTTCCGTGGTTGAAGTTCAAACATGATGACAGGAAAGACGCATTGAAAATTAAACATTCAGGTAAGTTAGAAATAGATTTAAAAATAATCAAAGTCACATGAGTACCTTCTTCCTCTAGAGCTGTATTAATTAGGGTGCTTAAGCTTAGGAAAACCTGTGAAGTGGTTTCTTAAGGTGCTGGGCTTCATTCGGGTTATTCAGGTGTTTATACACTTATGTATACTCTTTCTCATCTTCACAGAGATAGGCTGTGAAGCAATTTTGGCCAAAGGTGAAACTCAGTTCCCATCCTTGTTCAACAGCGCAGAAGAAAAGTGATGTAGAATGTTTGCCGGGAAGCTATATCTTGATAAACTGAGAGGATCAGGTTTTACAGCTCAGCAGTCTAATCCATGGGAGATATGCATGCTACTATAGAATTAAATGTTAGCATAGAGTTTTAAATCTAGACAGACAGCCTCGTTAGTAATGAGGGGTTGTGTCTAACCTCTAGCATCATCAGGGCTACT
Organism: Uromys caudimaculatus; assembly: GCA_028551405.1. Lineage (NCBI taxonomy): Eukaryota > Metazoa > Chordata > Mammalia > Rodentia > Muridae > Uromys > Uromys caudimaculatus. Next base: position 61,595,933 of record CM052707.1, on the reverse strand, counting down.
TCTGTGGGGAACAGGGGTCCAAAGAGAGGCTGCCATCGGAAAAGAGATGGCTAGTCAGTCATTCAGAGCTTGCTTACTCATACCCAGTCAATATAGAATCGATGTGATATTCAGATAGTGTTAAAAGTAACGTATTTCATAATTTCCTTTTCATTACACATCAGCCTGGCTGACACGATGAAGTAATTCGGCAGAATTATCAGAAGCGATGAGCACCACCTGCCTGGGGATGAAGGAATTTATAATTTGGTAATAATCAGGTCAAACAATGCTGAAGGCTGATTTTTATGCTAACTAGCTTTTTTCTTCTGTAAAAGTGTGGTTGTACTTCAAATTTATAACGTTGCTTGTGGAAGCAAAAGAGGATAATGCAGAGGCGAGAAATGTCAGGATATCTATCTGCTCCATTATGGCAGAATATAGCTGTTTTATGGATTTATTGTAATAGTTTTAGAAGGTCATTTAAATATGAAGACAATTGTCAGACTCGGGTCTTTTAGAGTTTGCTTTCAGCAAAGTACATCAAGACATAAATAAAAGGAATGTCTGGGATCAAACTTAGGTCTGTAATTAGGACCACGAGTGTTCAACATTTCTACCCCTTGATGCTAATTTCTTGGTTTGGAGTGATAACTCCAATTTAGACAAGAACCAACCAGTTGGGGCCCTACCCTTAGAACCAGGAAGCAAAATACCATTGCAAAACTTGTTCAAAGGAATTAGATATTAAAAAATTCTAGCCAATCCCTTACAAGGATATTTGTGTCACACTAAGGCAACACTATTTTCAATTTTGCTAAATCAAAATGCCATGGATACATACCAATAAAGAAGCTTTCAGAGTTCAAAAACCAGGGACATATAGAATGGTTAGAGATTGAAGAATTTCATCTTCTGGCATTCTAGAAGGTGCTGCAGGGTTTTCAGGGCTTCTTGAGCCTATAGTGTTGCTGGTGTTTATTGTGGTTACATGAAGGAAGAGGTTTGCAAGTCCACACGCAGGGACGTATACAAATGAAAAATAGGAACTGAAGAGGTGGCTTTGGGCCAGAGGTCCTTTCCTGCTCTTCTGGAGGAAGGTTCCAATACCCAAACCAGACAACTCCAGAAGATCCTAACCCTCCTCTGGCCTTTATGAGCTCTGGCATTCAATGTGTTCCTATCCCACACCGGTACCTAACAAAACATAAAATAAGTCTTTTTTTTTTAAAGACAGAGAATATTCCTCTTGCACAGTGTAAGCATCTGTGAGTATTGTGTGCATGTGTGCATAAGTGGAGAGGTACTGTAGCAATGAACTCTTGTGAAATACTAGGGGGGGAGCTCTGATTGTAATTATCAGGCATTGCTGTATAGTCCAATAAGATTTGAGCATTCCGTGACATCATCTTTGACAAAGTTCCTTGGCTTGTATGTATTCTCTATACAAGACTTCACTCATTCCTAGTTGCTCCCTGGCCTGAGTTTACCACAAGGCTGTTTTTTGTTGTTGTTGTTTTGTTTTGTTTTGTTTTGTTTTTTGTTACTTTCATTAAAACAAATCACTTTCTAGCTATTCCAGAACGTTCCTCCATTTGCCTTGTGGATTGCTGGAAGCATACATCTTTTAAATTCACCCCCATATCTTGTTTTATGTTTCTGTCACCTTCAGAATGGTATCATGTGGACGCTGATCACTCTTGAGCTTAGACTTAAGAGACATTTCCATACTTGATTTAATTTTGATGAAATAATCAGGCCGTTGGAGTGTGGTGGGAAATGCTAATGTTTCAAAGCAGGAACACATTACAGCTTATTAAATTTAGGGAAATACGTTTGTTTGGCAATAATCATTAGGACTGAGAGTTGTCATTTTTTACAAAAGCCCTGTAATTTTCTTTGTTGGGTCCTGCGGTCTTTTCTGTAAACTCAAATTGCCAGTTATACTGAGCTGGTATTTTAATTTCTGTTCAAATCATTAAAATAGGGTTGTTGTTCCCACTAACATTAGAAAATATTCAATGTATTTATGACTCAAAGACATCTTCTATAAGTGACTTTTATTTCATAAAGTGGACTACCGCCAGTTCATGGAGACTACAAAAAGTAGTGCTTAAGAATGAGCCTCCATTACTGATAGGAAGTGACAGTTCGATAAAATTATGTTTTTAATTTAGGAAAAAAATGATCCAATGATCTGACCTGTGTATTTATAAATTTCCTACGGTCTTTTTTTTTTTTTTTTCCTGACATGTGTTGTTGCATGAACTCACCAGATTGTCCAGGTTAAATAGGTTTTCTAATACTCATTTTTGGTCATTAAGCAAGAGCAAACCCACTAAAACAAAACCTAAAATCTTGAAGACTTTCTAATATTTATAGTGAACATCACAGGAAGCGCTCTCTTTACGTTTTTCTTATCTACGCATTGCATCAGTCATCTGCATAATGCCTAGGGAAACTGTAATTTACCTTTAAAAAAAATGGTAAAGCATGTGTATTTTGTTCTAATAGTGTGTCAAGCATTCCCAAAATTCTTTTCTTGATTTGTCTTCAAGTTGGAATATTATTTAAATATATTCTGTTTGTCAAATAGTTATAAACTTACTCAGTTCATTGACAGTGGAAGCTATGGTGCTTTAAGCTGCTTTAAGGAATTCCAGTGCTGTCAAGGTGACTTCTCTGTTTCAATCAGGCAGCTTTGGCGTTGTTTAACTATTTCAGTGATGGAAGGCTTGTACTACACTTATTTATGAAGGGTAATATTTCAGGAGCTAGCAGTATCCCCCACCACATATGGATGGAAGGGTTATATTAACACACACACACACACACACACACACACACACACACACACACACACACACACAAATACTCCTGTGGAACAGTAAAATGAATGGATTCCCCTTTGAGAGAAGAGTTGAACATCAGAAAACACGAATGATCCCCTGGTGTGGGATGGATCATTCCCATGACTGTTCATTGTTGAGCTTGCTTTCCACCAGTTTGATGGAGAGTCGTTAAAGATGGTCTGGTTTTTGTCACTTTATATACCAGTGACATTTTTCTCATGCCCTTGAAAACAAGCAAGCAATGGAACCTTTTAGATCTGTTTTTATATGGCGTTTAACATGAAGTACAATAGAACCAGGGCTGGCATTTGCAATGGGCTAAATGATTTCCTTCAATGGCAGTTTCAATAACCCCTGTAAGCTTCATTACTGGCTTTACAAGCATGAAGAGTATTAGCTATTTTGGCCATCAGTCACCACGAAACATAGGAAAACATAATCCTGAAATGTTATGGAAGTGTATATATTTATAACCTATTTAAATAGTAATGGAATACTGATTGCAGACTGTGGAGAAGTTCACAGCAGTATTTTGCAATGATTCATAAAATGATGAGGGTTTTCTACAGATGTTCTCAGTGCCTGAGCTAACACAATCAAAGCATCTCTCTGCATTGGAGACCATGCTATTCTCCTTTGGATGTGTCTGGGATCTGTAAAATAGGACAAGAAAATAATAATGATTCTATTCTGTGACTTTCAGATGATCTCGCTCACAAAGGCGGGGTAATTTCAATTTTGAACTTTGCTTTTGGAAAGACTAGTGATGTCTTCTTCCCTCCCAGATTAAGACATCTCCAAACAACTGTCATAAAGTACCAACCCCCATACATTCCCTAAGTCTTAATAGAAGCAAAATGGTTTGAGTTTATAGGCAATAGGAAATCTGGCCTTTAGACTCGTGTACATCATTGGACACTGATCTCTACAGCATCTTGTGGTGCTTTGCCTCAAGAAAGAAAGAAAAGAGTTTAGAAATAGACTAGGTTGGGCTCATTCAAAAAAGCAATCATCAAGTATGTGCCTACGGGCAATATACTGCAGGTGCTGTTATTGGTATTTTGGTGTATGTCTATCAGTGATGTTTTGTATATGTATATGAGGTCATTGCTGCTCCTATAGTAAGAATAGATAAGGAAACTTGAAAGTGGGCATGATGCCTCATGCCTATCTATAAATCAGACTGGAAAGGCTGCTATAGGAAGAGTGGCGCAAATCTGAGTCAAACCTGACCTACACAGTAAGTTATAGAACAGCCTGTGGCACAAAACACGGCCCTGTCTCAAACAAACAAAAAGCAAAACCTGAAAAACAGAAAAATATAATCCTATAGTATTTGTTAAACCATTAACTAATGACTTTCATTTATCCAAACTCTTCATTCAATAATTCTCTTTCTCAAAGCCAAAATAAAATTGATTATTTTTATGTGTATCCCTGATATTAAGTCTAATACTGCTAACGTCCCTTAAATTGTAAGGGCTGCTTATTTCTTTGGGGTTTTTTTGGTTTTTGGTTTTTGGTTTGTTTGTTTGTTTGTTTGTTTTGAGACAGGGTTTCTCTGTGTAGCCCCGGCTGTCCTAAAACTCACTCTGTAGACCAGGCTGGCCTCGAACTCAGAAATCCGCCTGCCTCTGCCTCCCAAGTGCTGGGATTAAAGGGGTGCACCACCACCACTTGGCTGCTTATTTCTAATGGAACAGAAACAGAAGTGAGAAACTCTTTGGACTGACAGTTCTCCCTCCCTCCCTCCCTCCCTCCCTCCCTCCCTCCCTCCCTCCCTCCCTCCTTCCCTCCCACTCCCCCCCCTCCCCTCCATCATCTAGCTTAGTAGAAACTCACCTTTGGCATTGACATTATGACATGGACTAGAAAATGGTAGCTCTTCCCTTCTGACTTAGACCACAGACAGCATGATGAAGTGAAGCTTCCCCAGAGATCCTGGATTACTACTCGAAAGAAGTAAACATCTGTTTCATCTCACCAGTTGATTTTGAATTCTTTGCAGAAGAGTGTAATCACATACCTTCCTGGTTGGGAAACCAGAGATACCGGAGATACGGTTGAACCACACATATTGTATACCTGTGTCCCTTCTTCCCTTCCATGACATGGAATTTGGTTATTTTCTCATCCTTTCCCCATTACGAAAAGGTCCTGTCAACACGATGATGTGACTCTTCGCTTGGTGACAAACGTGCTGCCTGTTCTTGGTCTCCTGATCTGTACATAATTCAGAATTTAGTTGTGGACCCTTTATCATGTATATGTATATGTGTATGTGTGCATATGTATATATGTAATATATATATATATATCGATATATATCACTAGTCAGTATTTTCCTTCATGCTACTATACAGATCCATGTGATTCTCAAAACAAGACAGCTTCATTCCTTCACCCATTCATTCGTTCTCCTACAGCTAATGGTCATTTGACATTTCCCTCTGGGCCTTGGTGAGGATTGGCATAGAAAGCAAATAGACTTTTGTGAATACTGGCTATCTTTCTTAAGGATGTTCTGGACCAGTAATAATTCGACCAAGTCCAGTGAGGAACATAGCCTCATCCTTTTCACAGCTCATGATCCTTGCTACTTTGGGTATACATTGGTTCTTTCATACCCTTAAATGTTCTTCAAAGATATAATTTATCAGCACATAAGGAAAAAACAAACAAATGATACTAAAGAAGAGTTGATGATATTTTATATGGCTTTAATAGTGAATGATTATTTTACTGAACTAGTGACAAAATAAGAATGTTTTGTAAAATATTTTATGAAAATAGAAATAATAAAATGATAAATACTAAAATAAAGGTTCAAATATTCAAATAATAAATATGTACAGTCCTTTCACTTTTTAAAAACATGCAATCTTTTAAAAAACTTTTTAAAATACAGGGTCTCAAATTGTAGCCTCAGCTGTCTTGTAAGTCAATATTTGAGACTGGCCTGAACTCACTGCAATTCTTCTGCCCTCACCTCTCAAGTGCTAGGATTATAGGAATCACCTTTTTAATTTCATATTCTAAAACTAGAAAAGATGTACTAAGTATCATTCATCTAGCTGATGTTGGGAAAGACCTTCATGAGCTGGGTGGACAGGCTGAGCTCTTCAAGTGAAGCTTTTAAGGACCACAGGATCTTTGTAAAGGGAAGAGAGAAAAAACTGGCAGTCATGGTATCTCAATACTTAGAAATGTTAGCATTGCTCAAGGAGAAAAGCACCTCTTTGATGACATCAGCTGAAAAACCTAGAGGGGAGGACATAAGCTTCCTTTAAAGATCAATATTCAGTATTCAGTATTCAGTATTCAGTATTCAGTATTCAGGTGCCTCCTTTTCAGAATGCTTAGGAGTAGCAAGACTATGCATGCCCAGACTAGCCACAGACCAGGAGAGAGTGATTTCACTTCCCCTTAGGCAGTGCTCTCTTGAAGCTTACATTGATGATAGGTCCCTTTGGGAAGTTTGCCCTTCCATGTCTCTTGAAGGCATATAGACAGTTTGCCAGCAAAACTTATTTTGCATGGCAAAATGTCCCAGCAGAATCTGAATTCCTCTCCAGATACACTTGAATTGGGTGCTAAAGCCAGACAGGCATCATTCCGGGCAGCTTTTCACTTGTGAGAGTTCCCTCTCCAGACCACCTGTGTTCTTTTGCAATTTAGTCTCAGCGATATTATTATAATCCCTCAGAAACACTTTTAAACTCCCAAACCTCAGGGAAGACACATTTGTGGGGAACGTTTTAGATTCCATGTGGAGAAGGGCACACAGACAGAAATGTTTGAAGGTGAGTGGAAGTCGTGAGTATCTAAGATCCTAATAAGAATCGTCTGGAGATGTGCCGCACCGCCGCACGGGGAGAAACGCAGGAGTGGACCGGGTCCCCTGGCTCCGGTTCATGAGCGCAAGTGAAGGAGCGCTGGCCGCTTTTGATGCTTTTTCCTCAGCTCCTGGTTCCAGTCCCCTGGTCTCTGTGAGACCCACCTGTGGGCACACATGCACCGAATCGAGTCAGGTCCGGGCAGCTACAGATGGGGTGAGTCATAGGTGCCAGCTGCCTCGGGCGCTCTCCAGTTCCAGCCCGATGATGCTGTGGCTGTCCCCGCCCAGGCGCCGCCCGAGCCGGCCAGGCCACCTCCACCGCCGCCCGGTTGTTTGGCCGCTGTGCAGGGAAGGAGCGCAAATGGAGACTAGCTGCAGGCGTTCTCCAGCTCCGTTGTGCTCAGAGCACTCGCCGACCCTGGCCAAGTCTTGACCATAGTGCCCTTCCTGCGGTACCCGCTGCCGTTAGGAGAGCTCCGCCACCATACAGCGGATCTCCTTGCCGGCCAAAGTGTTACAGCCCCTTAGACAAAGTTCTCTGAAGCCAAAGTAGCCGATACTTTCCATTGGCCCAGCTTGGGGACCTTTTGGTGCCTCATTTGTTTGCCCGGGACTCAGGGTTGCTTTCTATGTGACAAATCTCACACACCAGGCCTCTCTCTATACAAGGGTTGTAAAGGCTGTGACAGGTTTTACAGGAGTCTTCCGGGAGCATTGGCTAAAAATATGGTCCAGTCCCTTGTGAAAAAATGTCACGGGGTCTCCCAGAATTTTTTTGCCTGAGCTCAACCGGATGCCAGATTGCCTGTCACAGATCACTGCCCCACAGAGATGGGTGACACAGATGTTTAAAATTAACATTTTATTTAGGCCAGAGTGCAAATGAGAAACTACCGTGTCCTGTTATGCTTAATAACAACGGAATATGGGAGGAACAGCATCGAAGACGGTTTAAAGGTGCTTGGCACTCTGGGCTTCTTGACATGGTATTACAAAAGTCATATTTGTGCATCTATTTGTTTGCGTGGCTTAGGACACACATCTGACACTTTATAACTTGGTAGGAAATGTTTTTTATGGCATAAAGTTTGCTTGAATCTATACTTTGTTCTTTTTAACCTTTGTTTTTTATTCCTCTGTGTGGTTTTCCTTCAAGTGTTAATTTTTAATCTCCTCAAAGACATATGAGGTGCTGTGCTAGAAGTACAGAAATACAAAGGGACACGTCGTCAGTGCATTAATTAAGGATGCTGCAGAACACGGCTTAGAACCTTGGACAGTTTGGATCATGTATGTGGGTGTGCATTACCATGGTGCATCTCCAATGGTTACAGGGCACCCTATCTGCCGAAGTCCTGATATATATTTAGGGCTGAGAGAGGAAGAAGATGAGCGTTTGCGGCTTCACAGTGCACATAGACGCATGTGTGTAAGTTATAACAATTGCATTGGATGAGAGAAATGAGACTTTGAACTTTGCTATATTTTCTAGCTCATCCAGATGTAACTATGAAACGCAGAATCATTGATTTTTTCATATTAAATGAGTAAAAACTACCATCTAATATAAAGGAGGATGTACTCCATTTTACTATGTCCTTATGAAGGGTGGCCTTTCTCACTGTCATCTGCTGTCAGGATGTCAGGGTCAGTAATGAGACTTCCGGTGGTGGGGGAAGCTGCTCCCTACCTTATAAAGAGAATGCGTCAAACATTAGTACTGTGTACTGCTCATTGTAGAATCCCGAGGAAGGTGCTGACAAAATAGTTCAGGCTAGGGGAGGCTATTCCTATCTTTGTGTATGTGCAGCTGGCTTTGCATGGTGTTCACAGTTAATTTGAATGAAATATCTAGCTGACCAGTCCTGTAAGGGATGATAATGGACATTGTTTCTTTTAATTGTCTTCCATATCAAATTTAATCTATGCAAAACATTTTGTTCAAAAGGCATTTTTTTCATAGTCTTTTTTTTTTTTTTTTTTTTTTAAAGAATACAAAAATCCAGTGGCCACCTAACTGAACTACTTGTGGTTAACTTTTATTCTCTGCGTTTGATGGACCACAATCCTTTTCTGGGCTTTCATGCTCTGTGTTCAGGCAATCATTCACATGCCTTCCTTCCCATCGCTTCTATGCCTTCCCGTATGATTCTCTTTTTGTCTCTGCCATCCTCTTCCATGACCCCACTCAAAATTGCCCTTGTGTTTTCAGTGTGGGAGAGAATGGGATACACCAGTTACATGTATGGGCCTACCTTAGGATGCCATTGATAGAGAGCTTTACATGTTCTTTCTTCAGGTACATTTGTAAACACGACAAAGCCTCCAGTGGAGAAGGAAAGGCATCACCAGTAGACCAGAGCAGGAGAGAGATCTGAGTTCCTTTTTCTTTTTTCTTAATGTGCAGTTCCTCAGACTTCATGACAATCCCCAATTTAACTGCTATTCAATCATTTTTTACAGACAATGCCATAGGGCACAGTGAGGTTCTGAGGTTTCTTACAGGAGATAAGATGCCCTGGCTGATGTTGGATCTAGGTTTTTAAACTCTAGTCCGGTCTCCTCTCCCTTCAGCCCCATCTCAGTACCCCACTGCTATCACTGCCACTGTTTCTTTTAAAATAAAAATGGTGACAATCGTGCCTACTTCCCTTGTTGGTGGCTTATGACTCCTGATGGCATTATGCAATCTGTATGTTCTTAGGCGTCTTGCACACACTTGCTTGTCAGACAAACAAGCAACTTTACCTTGTTGGCCAAGGCTGCTTCTTCAAAGAAGAGCCAGGACTTCAACATAATGTTTTCCCATGTCTACTTTCAGCCTTCCCAAACTTTGTTCCTGGGCTTATCTGATCAAGCTCTCTTTCCTTAACTCCCAATTCTGACCACACTAGCATAGCTTTCTGGTTTACTTGCTGTTGTTTTGTTTGTTTATTTTGTTTTCTTTGTTTGTTTTAGTAGGGCATTCGCTAAGTATATAGGGTGTTACATAAATATATGAAATGTGCCCTGTAATAAATCATTAATTTCCAAAGCCCAGAAGTCATAGACCAGCCATAAACCATCAATAAGGAGAACAACAATAACACCACCACCACCACCAACAACAACAATAACAACAAACCAAATAATATCAAGCAAATGTTTCAAGCGGCCATTCCTTTGGGCAGGCTTTCTTGGTTGTGAGCTCCATGCTTTATTTGTCTGTCTCCTTAGGTATTTCTAAACACATCAAAGTTGAGGCACAGCTGTTAAAAGCAGTTGCTTATTTATGATAACTTGACTTTTCTAGGTGGTACCAAACTTCACCCCGCTATCATAGTTCCACTTTTATCTTGATGTTTCTATTACTAAACTAAATTCAGTGACCTCCCCTGATTTGGCCGATATAGCACTTTACATTGAATTGAATAAAAACAGATAATTAGTAACTGCAGATTCAACTGTGTTTCACAAGAGACACATCCAAATGGATTTTAGTAAAATTAAACAGGTTGCACTTTGCAGCTGGTCTATTTCTCTGTGTAATTATGTTCAAACGGTCACCATTTGGGTATTGCTTATGCACATGAGCTTAGTGTAATCACAGGTAACAGAAGACAATGAGGCAGCAGTCCGGTAGAGGAGATACTTTGGCATTATGTGGTTATTATTAGAAATTAGCTGAGTCCTAGATTAGCAAATTACTAACCTTAGGATGGAAAAGGACTCAAATCCTCTTAGCTGCTTTTTCACATCTGTAGAGCAGAATGCAAACTTGCTGTGGCAATCATTGCTTTAAGATATGTATGGGTCTTCAAAAGTAACTATAAGATATTAATTAAATGTGTTATATTTTTAATCATCTGGCTTCAAACTGGTGAATATGTCATTGGGGTCAGTGCTATTCTCCTAGCTCATAGTAAATATCATTAGCTTATTTAGGATTGCATGGCTGCATGTAGATTTATATGTTTATTAATGATATTTATATCAAGAGCATTCCCCATCATAGCTCCCTGGATGCTCATTAGTGGTTGTCCAGAGAAACACACTACATACATTTACTTCTGTATCCTAGTCTAAGTTAGCTAATTTAATTTGTATTCAGAAAAAATATGACTCACTCTGAACTGGAAAACATTTATTATACAACATGTATTTGAATACTGATGATTGAATATGAGCAATGTCTGCTTTGAATCTGTGGCAGTCCAGCTTGGTGAAAGGGCTGGTATGTGTGTGTGTGTGTGTGTGTGTGTGTGTGTGTGTGTGTGTGTGCGTGTGTATGTGTGTGTATGTGTTTGTGTGTCTCTGTGTGTGTCTGTTTCTATGTGTGTCTATGTGTGTCTGTGTGTGTCTGTGTGTGTCTGTTTCTATGTGTGTCTATGTGTGTCTGTGTGTGTCTGTTTCTGTGTTTCTGTATGTGTCTGTTTCTGTATGTGTGTGTCTGTTTCTGTGGTGTGTGTGCATGTGTGTCTGTGTGTGTGTGAGGTGTCCATGCCTAGAGCCAGTGATTACAATACAGTGGATGGTACTGATGATGAAATGCATATTCACTCCTCACTTGGGAATAGTATTTGATTAAAGCTGCTTTTCATTCTGGGTATGATGTTTTCCAGAGGAATGTCACCATCCTCACCCATGGCTATGTGGCGATGTGTTAATGAATGTTCCCAATAGCGGTGTATATGGAGGATGACTTATCACTTTCCTTATTTTCCAAGGTCTCTTGCCACCAACACATAAGCCATCCTTCATCTGGGAAGTTTATAATATAGTAAGGCCCTGATAGACCAATGGTCTTCAGATAGATTATGCTTTACATGTACTATGTATTTTCCATATGTACACACTTATACATAGGCTTACTTTTTTTTAAAGGACTAGTAAAAGATTAACAGAAATAACTAATGATAAATTAACAACCATCACAATAGAACTATAATAGAACACACACACACACACACACACACACACACACAATTTGTTCCTGAAATTTCTATTTATTATCTGGACCTTTGATAATTGCCATAACAAAAACTGCTAAAGACAAGGGATGGGAGGAATACAGATGATTCAGCAGTGAAGAGCATTAACTGCTCTTGCAAAGGACCTGGTTTTGATTGAAAAACCACCACAACCATCACCACCACCACCACCACAACCATCACCACCACCACCACCACCACAACCATCACCACCACCACCACCACCACCATCACCACAACCATCACCACCACCGCCACCACCACAACCATCACCACCACCACCACCACCACAACCATCACCACCACCACCACCACCACCACCATCACCACAACCATCACCACCACCGCCACCACCACAACAATGACAACATCAAAACAGAACTATGAACAAGGGCTGGCTGTACATGCTTTTACTAGAAATTAATACATATAAAGAGAATGAAAGAATTTTAAAGCAATTGTAATAAAGAAAAAAAACACTTGCTATTCCCATAGATGCCTTTCCCTACATTCTCCTTTTAATTTTAATTTATATTATTATTCATTGTTCTTTTTATTCACTGAAGTACTGTTCATTATAGTCTTTTATTGCCAGCCCACATTTTAAAATAGGAACCCATCCGTATGATCTGTTAAGTAAAAATATTAAGACTGCAATATGAAACGGACACATTTCCACAGTAGCCTCCCGGGACGAGTGATTTACGGCTTTCTTTCTGCTCTGGGGATGAGGATGTTTTGTGAGGAATGGGAATACAGCTGGGAATGGTCCCAACAGCCTATTGACAGGTGTTATGGATATGGAAACTCGGTCGTTGGCACGAGAGCAAGTCACGTACACCAGCAGCTACGGGGCTCTGCCTTCCTGCTCCTCTCTCTGCCTCTGTCCTTCTGTGGCCCCATGCCAACTTCAGTCTTGTGCCTTTTTTCCTTTCCCCTCATGCTCTCCCTTCCCCCTCTTTCCTCCATCTCTCTCCCTTCCCTTCTCCCGTCATCCGTGTCTTCCTCTTTCCTTGAGTCCTGTTCTGACCGTGGATCTCCTATGCTTCCCTCCCAAACAGTCCTTCTTTTCAGCCATCCTTTTCTTCCTTCCTATATTGTCACATGGTGGCTTACTTCTACCTAGTCACAGCTTTAAACTATTTCAACATTGTGGCTTAGCGTATCTTCTTGTATGCACCTTTCAGCTTTTCTCAGTTGCTTCCAGTTTTGTGTTTGTGTGTGTTCATGAGCTTGCATGTGCTGTGCCTCATATTCAGATACTGCATAGCATCATCAAGGGTTAACCTGATGAAAATTTCCTTAATCAGTAGATGTTTCAGCCAGATGTGTTAAGGATCTAATGGGTGTCTCTGACTGTGACATTAACTTATAGGTGTAGAAATAAGAATGGCAAGATTACAGATTTCCTTAACAGTGAAAGAGCTATGGGCTTTTAGTTGGGCATGGGACTATATAAGAACATTGTTCTCAGGGAAACAGATTGAAGGCCTCTGTGTTTGCTGTCTGGTGCTTATTAAAGTGGGGATTCCACTTCTCCATGGAAACCTGAAGAGGGGGAACTATTGTCCTAAGTACTTATATTTTGAAGAGATGAATACTTATAATAATACTTATATTTTGAAGAGTTTGTCTGTGACAAACTCCTGTGAGCCTGAGCAATATGTATCACTACAGAGCAGGGGAAAGGTTTACAATTGTACCTCTTTTCTTCTCTTCCCTTCCCTTCCCTCCCCTCTTCTCCTCTCCTCTCTCCTCCTCTTTTCGTTTTGCCCTCTTCCTGTGCTAGCAATCGAGCTATGGCATTATTCATGCCCGGTGAACACTGTACCACTGAGTTCTATCCTCAGCATTTTTGGTTAGCATTTGATTTTGAGACAGTCTCACTGAGTTCTTCAGGACTGAACATACAATCTTTGTACATCAGCCTCCTGAGTAGCTGAGATTACAAACATGCCACCAGGCTAGTACAAGATTTTTTTGAAGCAAAAACTATAAAAAGAGAGAAGGAAATGGGGTTTTAGAATCCAGACAAAACCTGTGCAAAATTTAGTCAAGCTGATGATAATTGTGAGGCTCGCCTCTAAATGAGATATAGCACACCTAGCATCTTCGAAACTCCATTGTTGGCTATAATATAGTGATTTTCATACATATGATTGTACCACTATCATATGGTACCACATAAGTACCACAGGGCTCAGCATCTCCTTTAAGTCCAAAGATTTCAGAAACTTTTGTTTCTAACCTTTCTTGACTGGCTCCATTCTTGTTTCTAAAGTAAAATTTAAGAATGTTCTTCAATTTTTAAAATGTCATTCCTTCCATTTAAAAATACTTTTGAACCATCACCTAATGATCTCTCACTGTGTGGTTTAATGTATACATCTTTGCTGCTTTTCTCTAGCTCTGTGATACCATAGCTAATTATCTCACCTTTGTGAAACCATTCACTATCCATCTGACATACACTTAATTTCCTTTAACAAAGGGAGTTGGCTATGTATTCACCAACTTAACATTGCAAAGGCATAATTCCTCTCATGTAAACCTGAATAGAAATGGTCAAAGTTACAGAACAACTTCTAACAAAATGAAAACAAAACAAAACAAACAAACAAACAAAAAAATGAGAAATTGTAACTGGATTCATCTCAGTATCACATCTATGCTAAGTAAGGGGACAGGTTGTAGACTTACCTCCCAAAAGAAACTCTAATATGCATATGGTATCAACACTAAATATGTTAATAGCAAATTAGCTAAAGGATCTTTCATAGAGATTATCAATTATTTAATCATCTCCTTTCATTTCCCTATTTCTTTTTCTATTTTTTCTTTCCTTTTCAATCTTTACTATTTAGGAGAAAAGTTTATGGTGGCCTATTGCCTTAAGTTCTTTCTTTTATTCCTTCCTTCCTTCCTTCCTTCCTTCCTTCCTTCCTTCCTTCCTTCCTTCCTTCCTTCCTTTCTTCCTTCCTTTCTTTCTTTCTTCTGTTGCTGTGAGAAATACTCTGACAAAAGCAACTTAAATGAGAATGAGTTTAACTTGGCTCTCAGTAGGTGGGTGTAGTCCATCTTAGTGGGGAAGTTGGGGCAGTAGGAAGCTTAGACAGCTGGTCATATTGTATCCATGCTTAAGAAACAAGGATTCATGGATGTTTGTTTGTTTCACTTTCTCCCTTTTCATGAAGCTCAAGATCCTAGCCAAGGGGATGGTGTCACCTTGAGTGGCATCATCTTTCCACCTCAATTAACCTAATTAAAATAGTCTGCCATAGGATTGCCTAGAGACTCACTTTTCCCTGATGGTTTGTGGGGCAGTGATCTGTGATGCCCAGTTGAGCATGGGCTGGAAGCTCTGGGAGACCCGGTTACACCAGGGACCAGAATTTATGCTTCTAGCCAACGCTCCTGGGAAATTCTTCATATCACAACCGCTGTATGGAAAGAGGCCTGGCATGTGAAACTTGTGTATAGGCAAATGAGGCAACGATTAGGGCTCCCAAGCTGGCCAATGGAAAGCATCAACTATAGGCAAATGAGGCAATGATTAGGGCTCCCAAGCTGGCCAATGGAAAGTATCAACTACCAAGCCCCGCCCCCTCTCTCAGAACTATAAGTAGAACACCTTGACCCAGCTCTCTCTCTCTCTCCCCTCCTTCTCCACCCGCCTGCCGTGGGAGTGCTGCCCGCCATCTTGAACAAATAAAGATAGAAACTACTTTGGCGTCCGAGAACTTTGTCTAAGGGAGCTGTGACTCTTGGGACGCAGGACGGCAAGTGCTCTGAGCACAACTAAGCCGGTGGATGCCCATGGCTGATCTCGGTCCGCTCCCTTCCTACACCTCGGCCAAGCCACTGGCCGAGACCAGCAGCGCTAGGCAGCGCGCAGCGGCTTGGGCACCGAGTCGGCGGACTCCATTAGCGCCAGGGGTGCTCGACCCCGGCATCTCACTCCAGCGGCATCAGGCCCCGAGGCATTTGCGATGAAGAGGGCTGCGGCGGTGATCCTTGGAACCCAGGGCGCACTCTGCGGACCCGACCCCTGGTGGTCCCCGGACCCGGAGACTCCACCCTCACTGCGCTTCCCCCAACGGGAGAGAGCGTGACAGTGGTTACAGATCTCAAGTCAGAAAATGAGATTAATAGTCACAGCTGTTGTTGAAGAAAATGTGGAACAAATGCACTACAGGGGTTAGTGCTTGTTCTATAGGGGCTGGTGCTTAGTCTACAGCAGTTGGTGCTTGATCTACAGGGGGTGGTGCTTGATCTACAGGGGTGGTGCTTGATCTACGTGGGTGGAGCTTGATCTACATGGGTGGAGCTTGATAGGGAAAATACATTAAGACCCTGAAGAATGGTTTCTTTGGGAATAGAGATTAAGAATCAAATGAAATCAAATAAAATAACTAAGAGAAAAGGCCATTCTGCAAACACACTGGGATAACTAAATTCTGAGATGAGACAAGGAAGATTCTGAGAACCTTAAAAGTTCATGCTAAACTCTCAGAAGACCTCTGCTTTAAACCTGCATATGGCACAAGGTCTGAATCTTAAATATAGACAATTGAAGATAGAGACTCTGGCAAAAGGTGTCAATATCAGTAACATTACATGGTAGTATTTTAGGCATGGGTCTGAGTTCAGAGGTCATCCACTCATGTTTCCAGGTTCTGTTGTCATGGAACAAAGAATAGGACCAGGGTGTTGTGCAAAGGCAGTTCAATAAGAATGAAACATCATTTCTAAGAAAGGAAATAGGGTAGAGAATCAGAAAAGACTAGAAACACTACCTACCCCTAGTCACCAATCTGCTGAGCTTTAAGGGCTCTGACAAAGCATTTGCCTTTCTAGTGCTTGGAAGGGATGGAGGTTTTATAAGCATGCTATGTTTCATTACACAAACCCTATAGTGCGGCTGGGTAGGAGGGTGGAGTTACATTAATCCCCTGTCCTTATTTTCTTTCTTATGTCAATCTTTATCCCTCTGCCTCTGTGATCTTGACATCGTGGTACATTCTAGGCACTGAGGAAAAGCATCTAAATTATGCACTCCTTTTGAAACCAACATGTTTGTGGGAAACAGAACATTCTAATTATTCATTAATTATGTTTGTTAATTTTGTAACCTAATGTTATAGAATAAAGAATGAAACATTCCTGCTCAGGGCCTTGTTAGACTTTCTACCTCCCTTCCTTGCTGCAACTCTTTTCTCCCGCCCCACTTTTGAACAAAATCTTTGTTTTTAACTATATGAGAACTCCTAGCCCATTCTCCCTTAATCAAACCAGACAGGATCAGTGGTTGCAAATTGCCCACAATTTGTCAATCTCTAAGAAAGATTTCTCCCTTTGCAGAAATGAAATTGAAAGTTAGCCCCTCCTGGGTCTGGGGATCTACCTCAGTTGGTAAAGTGCTTGCCATAAAAACATGTAGACCTGAGTTTGATCCCAGGAACTTATGTAAAAAAGTCAGGTGGGATGGTACATATTTGTAATCCCACCTCTGGGGAGACAGATACAGGTAGCTCCCTAGACTCATGAGCTGTTCAGTCTATCTGAATGGGAAGATTCTGGGCCATGAGAAACCCAAGCTCAAACATCAGTGTGGATAGCAACCAAGAAATGGTACTTATGCTGATGTGTATCTTCCACATATACGTGCAACATGTTTATTTGCGTCTGTACATGCACACAGAACCTATACTACATAAAATAATATAAAGAAAATAAAATAAAATCTCCCAACCTAGAAATTTTTCCCACAAACATTGGGGTGAGGGGAGAGAGAGAGAGAGAGAGAGAGAGAGAGAGAGAGATTTTATCATAGAATGAGCATTAAGCACACTTATGAAGGACACTACAGACGATTCTCTGAGAGATCACCAAGACAAAGAGATCTCATTTTTTTTGTGTGGCCTGGTATAAATGAGTCATAAATAGAGTTTCTCAGGATGCACAGAAACCAGTCCTGAAGTAAGAACAGTTGACTGCATCTTTTACTTCATGCAATTCATCCTAAATTGTTCTTGAAATTGGGGTAACCATCTGTGTTAGTTTCTTGATTTCATACAAAGAAAAACAAATGTGTGTCTTTATGACAGAAGGTAGTTTTACAAGCTGGAGCCAGACCTTACTAAAAGTAGGCTGCCACCTAACCTCTAGAAACTTCTCTCAGAAGCTGGGATTGCATCTCACTTGATGTTTGTACTTCAAAGAGATGGATTTTCACCCTTGAGAAGACTTTACTGGGTCATCAAGCTTGAAAGAGGCATACTTAACTATCAAAAATGATTTACATATATTTCAAAGAGATGGAAAAAGTATTGCACTTATTAGGGTAAGAGTCTAGACTAGAGAGAGAGAGAGAGAGAGAGAGAGAGAGAGAGAGAGAGAGAGAGAATGATTTTATTATAGAATGAGCATTAACTACAGTTATTATAGACATTACAGGCAATTCTCTGAGAGATCACCAAGACAAAGAAATCTCATTCTTTAGTGTGGCCTGATATAGACAAATTGTAAATACAGTTTTTCAGAATGCCCCAAACTAAGAACAGTTGACTGGACAGGAGCCTTCCAGTTTCCATCTGTGGCTGGGGACCTCAGCCTGTGTCACAGGGCTCCATAGCAAAATAGCACCAGGAGAAAGCTAGCCTCCCAGGAGTGTGGACAAGCTGTGAGTGGATGTAAGGCAAGCAGCACCATTCAGAGGGACCCATTTGGAACTCTCAGGACACAGGGAATGAGGAGTAGCCTTCCAATTTCCTTCTGTGACTGGGGAGCTGATCCTATGATGCAGGGTTCCATACTCAAATAGTGCCAGGAGAGAGCTGGTCTCCCAGGAGTGTGCTGACACATCTTCAAGCACAGGTAAGACCTCCAATTCTGTTCAAATTCCTGGATCAAGAGGGACCCTTGCAGAGCCATCAGGACACAGGGACCAAGGAACAGCTGGGGACAGCATCCTTCTGGTTTCTGTCTGCACCCTAGGAGCTGACCCTGTACCATAGCTCTCCAAACCCAAATTCCTCTCAGAGCTGGTCTTCAAGGAGTACTGACACAGAGGCTTGTAGGAGGGACAAGCCACAGTAAGAAAGAGCAAGACCAACTAACACCAGAGATAACCACATGGCGAAAGGGAAGGGCAAGAGCATAAGGAACAGAAACCAAGGCAACTTGGCAACATCAGAACCAAGTTCTCCCAACACAGTGAGCCCTGGATACCCCAACACACCAGAAAAGGAAGACTCAGATTTAAAATCACATCTCATGATGATGATAGAAGATTTTAAGAAGGAAATAAATAAATACAAGAGAACACAGGTAAACAGCTAGAAGTCCTTAAAGAGGAAACACAAAAATCCCTTAAAGAATTACAGGAAAACACAATCAAACAGGCACAGGAAATAAACAAAACCATCCAGGTTCTAAAAATGGAGATAGAAATAATAAAGAAATCACAAAGGGCGATAACCCTGGAGATAGAAACCCTAGGAAAGAGACAGGAGTCATAGATGCAAACATCACCAACAGAATACATGAGATAGAAGAGAGAATCTCAGGTGCAGAAGATACCATAGAAAACATTGACACAGCAGTCAAAGAAAACACAAAATGCAAAAGGCTCCTAACCCAAAACATCCAGGAAATCCAGGACAAAATGAGAAGACCAAACCTAAGGATAATAGGTATAGAAGAGAGTGAAGATTCCCAACTTAAAGGGCCAGTAAATATCTTCAACAAAATTATAGAAGAAAACTTCCCTAATGTAAAGAAAGATATGAACATATATAAACATATATAAACATTCAAGAAGCCTACAGAACTCCAAATAGATTGGACCAGAAAAGAAATTCCTCCCATCAAATTATAGTCAAAGCACCAAATGCACAAAACAAGGAAAGAATATTAAAAGCAGTAAAGGAAAAAGGTCAAGTAACATATAAAGGCAGACCTATCAGAATTACACCAGACTTCTCACCAGAGACTATGAAAGCTAGAAGATTCTGGGCAGATGTCATATAGACCCTAAGAGAACACTACTGCCCACCCAGGTTGCTATACCCAGCAAAACTCTCAATTACCATAGATGGTGAAACTAAGATATTCTATGACAAAACCAAATTTACACACTATGTTTCCACAAGCCAGCCCTACAAAGGAAAATGCCAACACAAGGAGGAAAACTATACCCTAGAAAAAGCAAGAAAGTAATCTTTCAACAAACTCAAAAGAAGATAGCCACATAAACATAAAAATAACATAGAAAATAACAGGAAGCAACAATTACTATTCCTTAATATCTCTTAACATCAATGGACTCAATTCCCCAATAAAAAGACATAGACTAACAGACTGGATATATAAACAGGACCCAGCATTTTGCTGCATACAGGAAAGGCACCTCAGTGTTAAAGACAAACACTACCTCAGAGTAAAGGGCTGGAAAACAAGTTTCCAGGCAAATAGTCCCAAGAAACAGGCTGGAGTAGCCATTCTAATATCAGATAAAATCAACTTTCAAATGAAAGTCATCAAAAAAAGATAAGGGAGAACACTTCATAGTCATCAAAGGAAAAATCTACCAAGAAGAACTCTCAATTCTGAACATCTATGCTGCAAATGCAAGGGCACTCACATTCATAAAAGAAACATTACTAAAGCTCAAAGCACACATTGCACCTCACACAATAATAGTGGGAGACTTCAACACCCCAGTCTCATCAATGGACAGATCTTGGAAACACAAACTAAACAGAGACACAGTGAAACTAACAGATGTTATAGACCAAATGGATTTAACAGACTTCTATAGAACATTTAATCCTAAATTAAAAGAATACCTTCTCAACACCTCATGGTACCTTCTCCAAAATTGACCATATAATTGGTCACAAAACAAACCTCAACAGATATAAGAAGATTGAAATAATCCCATGTCTCCTATCAGATCACTATGGATTAAGGCTTGTCTTCAATGGCAACAAAAACAACAGAAAACCCACATACACATGGAAGCTGAACCATGCTCTACTCATTAATAACTTGGTCAAGGAAGAAATAAAGAAAGACTTCCTGGAATTTAATGAAAATGAAAGTACAACATACCCAAACTTATGGGACACAATGAAAGCAGTGTTAAGAAGAAAACTCATAGCTCTCAGTGCCTCCAAAAAGAAACCGGAGAGAGCATACACTAGCAGCTTAACAACACATCTGAAAGCCCTAGAACAAAAAGAAGTTAATACACCCAGGAGGAGAAGAAGGCAGGAAATAATCAAACTCAGGGCTGAAATCAACCAAGTAGAAACAAAAAGAACTATACAAAGAATCAACAAAACCAGGAGTTGGTTCTTTGAGAAAATCAACAAGATAGATAAACCCTTAGCCAGACTAACCAGAGGGCACAGAGACAGAATACAAATTAACAAAATCAGAAATGAAAAGGGAGACATAACAACAGAATCTGAGGAAACTAAAAAAACCATCAGATCCTACTACAAAAGCCTATACTCAACAAAATTGGAAAGTCTGGATGAAATGGAGAATTTTCTACACAGATACCAAATACCAAAGTTAAGTCAGGATCAGATAAACCATCTAAACAGTCCCATAACCCCTAAAGAAATAGGAGCATCATTAAAAGTCTCCCAACCAAAAAAAGCCCAGGACCATATGGTTTCACTGCAGAATTCTATCAGACCTTCAAAGAAGATCTAATACCAATACTACTTAATCTATTCCACAAAATAGAAACAGAAGGAACACTACCCAATTCATTCTATGAGGCTACAGTTACACTGATACCAAAACCTCACAAAGACCCAACAAAGAAAGAAAACTTCAGACCAATTTCCCTTATGAATATCAATGTAAAAATACTCAATAGAATTCTTGAAAACCGAATCCAAGAACACATCAAAATGATCATTCTCCATTATCAAGTAGGCTTCATCCAAGGGGTACAGGAATGGTTCAATACCCTGAAATCCATCACTGTAATCCACTACATAAACAAACTCAAAGAAAAAAACTACATGATCATTTCATTAGATGCTGAAAAAGCATTTGACAAATTCAACAACCCTTCATGATAAAAGTCTAGGGAAGATCAGGAATTCAAGGCCCATACCTAAACATAGTTAAAGCAATACACAGCCGGGCAGTGGTGGCACACGCCTTTAATCGCAGCACTTGGGAAGCAGAGGCAGATGGATTTCTGAGTTCGAGGCCAGCCTGGTCTACTGAGGGAGTTCCAGGACAGCCAGGGCTACACAGAGAAACCCTGTCTCGAAAAACCAAAAAAGAAAAAAAAAGAAAAAAGCAATATACAGCAAACCAGCATCCAACATCAAACTAAATGGGGAGAGATTTGAAGCATTCCCACTAAAATCAGGAACTAGACAAGGCTGTCTACTCCTTCCCTATCTATTCAATATAGTACTTGAAGTTCTAGCTAGAGCAATTAGACAACAAAAGGAGGTCAAAAGGATACAAATTGGAAAGGAAGAAATCAAAATATATGCAAATGATATGATCGTATACTTAAGTGACTCGAAAAACTCCACCAGAGAACGGCTACAGTTGATAAACAACTTCAGCAAATTGGCTGAATATAAAATTAACTCAAACAAATCAGTAGCCTTTCTATACTCGAAGGATAAACAGGCTGAGCAAGAAATTAGGGAAATGACACCCTTCACAATAGTCACAAACAATATAAAGTATCTTGGTGTGACTCTAACCAAACAAGTGAAAGATCTGTATGACAACAACTTCAAGTCTCTGATCGAAGAAATAGAAGAAGATTTCAGAAGATGGAAAGATCTCCCATACTCATGGATCGGCAGGATTAATATAGTAAAAATGGCCGTCTTGCCAAAAGCAATCTACAGATTCAATGCAATCCCCATCAAAATCCCAACTCAATTCTTCGTAGACTTAGAAAGAGCAATTCTCAAATTCATTTGGAACAACAAAAAACCCAGGATAGCAAAAACTATTCTCAACAATAAAAGAACTTCTGGGGGAATCAGCATCCCTGACCTCAAGCTGTACTATAGAGTAGTAGTTATAAAAACTGCATGGTATTGGTACAGTGACAGGCAGGTAGATCAATGGAATAGAATTGAAGACCTAGAAATGAACCCACACACTTATGGTCACTTGATTTTCGACAAAGGAGCTAAAAACCACCCAGTGGAAAAAAGACAGCATTTTCAACAAATGGTGCTGGTTCAACTGGTGGTCTACATGTAGAAGAATGAGAATTGATCCATTCCTATCTCCCTGTACAAAGCTCAAGTCCAAATGGATCAAGGACCTCCACATAAAACCAGATACACTGAATCTAATAGAAGAGAAAGTGGGGAAAAGTCTCGAACACCTGGGTAAAGGGGGAAAGTTCCTGAACAGAACACCAATGGTTTATGCTCTAAGATGAAGAATCGACAAATGGGACCTCATGAAATTGGAAAGGACACTGTCAATAGGACAAAAGGGCAACCAACAGATTGGGGAAAGATCTTAACCAATCCTACGTCCGATAGAGGGCTAATATCCAACATATCCAATATACAAAGAACTCAAGAAGTTAGATTCCAGAAAACCAAATAACCCTATCAAAAAATGGGGAACAGAGCTAAACAGAGAATTCTCAACTGAGGAAATTCATAGGGCTGAGAAGCACCTAAAGAAATGTTCAACATCCTTAGTCATCAGGGAAATGCAAATCAAAAGATGTCTGAGATTCCACCTCACACCAGTCAGAATGGCTAAGATCAAAAACTCAGGTGATAGCAGATGCTGGCGAGGATGTGGAGAAAGAGGAACACTCCTCCACTGCTGGTGGGACTGCAAGCTGGCACAACCACTCTGGAAATCAGTTTGGCAGACTCTCAAGAAAATGGACATAATACTACCTGAGGACCCAGCTATACCACTCCTGGGCATATACCCAGAAGATGCTCCAACATGTAATAAGGACACATGCTCCACTATGTTCATAGCAGCCATATTTATAATAGCCAGAAGCTGGAAACAACCCAGATGTCCCTCAACAGTGGAATGGATACAGAAAATGTGGTGCATTTACTCAATGGAACACTACTCAGCTATTAAAAACAATGACTTCATGAAATTCACAGGCAAATGGGTGGAACTTGAAAATATCATGCTCAGTGAGGTAACTCAATCACAAAAAAGGAACACGGTATGTAGTCACTGATAAGTGGATATTAGCTCAAAGGTTAGGAATACCCAAGATTCACTTCACAGCAACCATTGGACTGAACTTGGGGTCCCAGATGGAGGAGTTGGAGAAGGGCCTGGAGGAGCTGAGGGAGTTTGCAGCCCCATGGAAGAAGCAACAGTGTCAACTGGCCTGACCCCTTCCCCTGGTGCTCCCGGAGACTGGACCACCAACCAAAGAGTACTCATGAAGAGACCCATAGTTCGGGCCACATTTTTGGCAGAGGAGGGCCTTGTTGGCCATCAGTGGGAGGAGAGGCCCTTGGGCCTGAGGCTGTTAGATGTACCAGTGTAGGGGAATGCCATGGAGGGATGACAGGAGTGGATGGGTGGGGGAATCCCCTCATAGAGGCAGCGGGAGGGGGGATGGGATAGAGGGTTTCCTAAGGGGAAACATGGAAAGGGGAAAACATTTGGTATGTAAATAAAGTATCAAAATTAAAAAAGAAAAAGAACAGTTGACTGCATCTTTTACTTTATGAAATTCATCCTAAATTGATCTTGAAATTGGGATAACCATCTGTGTTAGTTTCTTGGTTTCATACAAAGAAACACAAGAGTCCTTAACAAGCCACAGCTCTCCCCAGTCTTATTGAGATAAGACAAATCAATAAACAAAAATGGAAAGCAGAAAATGGAGACTTAGTCAATAGGGTCACCCTTGAAAGGAGGAGCAAGGGGCTGGTGAGCCTGATGAGTTCCCCTTCTAGGGCTAAGAGAAGGCCTGAGGTATGTATAACTAAGCCTTCCCAGTCAAGGTGTGCTCTTGCCCACCACCACTGTCTGGGCTTTGGTCTGTCCAGCCAAGTGTTCTGTCAAGTTATCAGTTCTGTGTACTATGCTCCTCCTGAGAGATGAGTTCCCACCCTGGGTGGCATCTGGCTTCAGACATTTTCTACCACAGCATGAGCAATTTCAGTTTCTTGGGGCTCCTTGTTTCTGAAGGCATAAAAGTCCCTTAGCATATCTTTGCTCATGTCAAAGTTATTAGGATCTTGTAAAGTAATACTCCAACAAAGAGGATCAAGAAGAGCATCTTTATATTAGCAATGACAATGGAAGTCCATGTGTGTGTGTGTATGTGTGTGTGTGAGTGTGTATGTGTCTATGTGTCTGTTTGTTTATGTATGTGTGTCTGTGTGTGAATGTGTGTGTGTCTGTGTGTCTGTGCTGTGTGTGTCTATATGTGTCTCTCCTGGGTGTATATTTGTGTGTAAGGGTGTGTGTGTGTGTGTGTGTGTATTTATATGTCTATGTTTGTGTGAATGTGTTTATGTCTGTATGTGAATATGTGTGTATGTTTGTGTGTGAGTATGTGTGTGTCTGTGTTGTGTGTGTTTATGTATGTGTCTCTCTTCTGTGTATGTTTGTGTGTGTATCTCTCTCTTTGTGTGAATGCGTGTGTATATGTGTTGTGTGTGTCTCTCCTGTGTGTATATTTGTGTGTGTGTCTGTGTGTGACTGTGTGTCTGTGTGTGTCTGTGCCTGTGTTGTGTGTGTTTATATGTGTCTCTCCTGTGTGTATGTTTGTGTGTGAATGTGTGTATATTTATATGTCTCTTTGTGTGTGAATGTGTATGTGTCTATGTGTGTGTGCATCTGTATGTGAATGTGTGTGTATGTTTGTGTGCGAGTGTGTGTCTGTGTTGTGTGTGTGTCTCCTGTGTGTGTGTCTGTGTGTGTCTGTGTGTCTGTGCTGTGTGTGTAAGCTCCAGGTTGGAAAGGTCTTTCTCTATTACTCTCCACCTTGTACTTTGCAGTAGGCTCTCTCACTGAACCTGGGTTTCACTGAGTTGGCAGGTCTGACTCCATGACTCTGCTGTCTCTTCCTGAGCACTAGGATTACGGGCATGTGCCTTTATGTGGATGTTGGGCATCCAAATTCACTCCCTATGTCTATGTGGCAAGCACTTTACTGACGAGCCATCTCTCAGCCACTAAAATTCTTAATTTCAGTTTGTGTTTGCTTCACACTGTTTTTGAAATAACCCGAAATGATTTAACCTCTCCTACAAAAGTTTTTGAAAGTTATCTCACTCATTTCTTCACAAGTTATAAGGATCCTTAGGGGCCGTCCTCTCCTGAATATTTTAAAAATAGTTTCATGATACTGGTGTTGGTTAATTGTTTTTCAGTCCTAGCTGTCACATGGAACCACATTATCATCAAATTATAGCCTTGATTGCCTTAAGTAATTACTCCTAGTGTGAGGTGTATGTCCACCACGGTATTCTTGAAAAGTTAAAAAGTTCCTATGCTCTTGTTCTAATATGTGATTCTAAGGCTCCATGTCCACAATTTAGAGATCGGTTTTTACATTCTCTTATAATACCATTCCCATTGTCTCTGCTATGGCTTTATATATCTCATGCTTATTTGGTACTTGAGAGATGGAATCGTGTCTTTGAAATGACTATAATATGCTTCATATTAAACTAATAATAATTCTGTCCTTAAATTGATTTTAAGTACCTGGTGAGAAAACAAAAAACCTTCTGCCTCTCCTTTCTTTGAAACAGAACCCTCTGAAGCTGTTAAAATTGAGCTACCCCCTAATCCTTCCATCCCTCTCTCATCTTCTGAACCCATCTAGCTCATCTGACCTGCCCACTTCACATGGCATTATAAAGTCTACAGAGAGGTATCTCTGACCCTACACCTTCCTGCTGAAAAGTGTCTATCTGGAAAAACATTTATGAACTAGCCCAAGGAGGGATGGTCACAAGTCCCAGTCAATTGGAGAAACATACTGTTCTCTGGAACAAAAGGCATTCCAAATTCGGGACTTCCTGCCTGTTGTCTCCCTGTATCTGTTGTGCCCCACAAAAACCTTTCTGTACTCCTTGACATCCTCAAACCAAAATAGAGACTGAGACAGAAAAGTCTACTTTATTTTCCAAAGCATCAATTTAGCATAAATCTTTTCCCCACTGTTAGCCAGTAAGCGAAAGTAAGGGTATCTTTTGCTATTCTGTTTTGTTGTTTGGTTGTTTGGTTGTTTTGTTTCCAGCTAAAACTTTGGGGAGTTGAGTATGCTCTGAGGTATTTGCCTGCTATTCTTGTGGAGAGTTAATGAGTAGCTTAATTTTGAATTTTAAAGGAGTTATTTTTATTTTTATTTTTATTTTTTATTTTTTGTATAGAAATAGAGTTTATTTAGGGCATGGGGAGGGGAGTTAAGAGGGTAGTAGAGGCAGAGAAAGGCAGAGAGAAAGGGAGAAAGTAGAGAAGTAGAGAGGTGGAGGCCGGCCATGACCACGTGGAGAGAGGGGGGAAGAGAATGGGGAGAGGCAAGAGATAAGAGATGTAAGAGAGAGAGATAAGAAGGAGTTATTTCTAGTGTGTGTGTGTGTGTTTGAGAGAGAGAGAGAGAGAGAGAGAGAGAGAGAGAGAGAGAGAGATCTGTGCAAGTACCACAGAGGTCAGAAGAGGGCATTAAGACTCTAGAACTGAAGTTACAGGCAGTGAGGGAGCCATCACTAGGGTTGCTGAGAATTTTGAACTTAGGCTCTCTGGAGCATCAACACTTGCACTAAATTGCTAAGCCTTTTCTCCAGTGCCATACCTTGTAAATTAATCCAATGTCTTATTGTGTGCCCTCAAATGGTCTGGAAATCATTGTATATAGCTTAATTGATCTTAAACTTGTGCTTCACCTCCTCAACACCGGGACTGTAGATATGTGTCACTATGCTCAGCCAGAAATATTCTCCTTAACTGAGCATGCTCAGAACCATGACTTAAAGGGCTTTCCTGTGTGACTACATCATGCACTCTGAATGAAA
Organism: Uromys caudimaculatus; assembly: GCA_028551405.1. Classification (NCBI taxonomy): domain Eukaryota; kingdom Metazoa; phylum Chordata; class Mammalia; order Rodentia; family Muridae; genus Uromys; species Uromys caudimaculatus. The sequence continues at coordinate 61,568,254 of CM052707.1, read as the reverse complement.
TCTTCATTCTTCCTTTGCTTGAGAAGGGCTTTGCTTTGAAAATAATTCCTTTATTCTCTGTATCCAGTTCCATTTTCAGTTGCGCTTGTTTGTATGTCATTGTTCCCACCAAGACATGAACCATTGCACTTCCATGGGTTTTAGTCTCCTGGTGTATCTATAGAGCACTGAACTGGCTGGATTTACATTAACTTGACACAAACTAGAGTCTTCAGAGAGGAAGGAGCCTCAATTGAGGAAATGCCTCCATGAGATCCAGCTGCAGGGCATTTTCTTAATTAGATGAGGAAGGGTCCAGCCCATTGTAGGTAATGCCATCCTGGGCTGGTAGTCTCTAGTTCCATGAGAAAAGCAGACTGAACAAGTCATGATGAGCAAGCCAGTAAGCAGCACCCCTCTGTGGCTTCTGCATCATTTCCTGCCTCCAGTATCCTGCCCTGCTTGAGTTCCTGACCTGACTTCCATTGGGGATGAACCATGTGGAAGTGTAAGCCAAACAATTGCTTTCCTCCCCAAGTTGCTTTTTGGTCATGGTATTTCATTGTAGCAATAGATACCACAACTAAGACTAGCAGTGAGAGTGTTAAAGGTGTGGATCAGGCTCCAGGGGGCACCATTGGTATTTTTAGATGTTTTATTCCATTGGGGATGGGCCAGCGACACTTGGAATGTGGTAGAAGCAGATAATTTATTGATAAGGAGAGGGCACACATTCATGTTCTGGGCTGGAGACAACTCATTGCAAGGTGCTTTTCTAGCAAGTGCAAGGCTCAGGGGTTCATGCAGTACCACAGGACGAACAGACAAGCCTCTTGAAGTATTCATGTTTTAAAAGTTGACTGTGGTAATCGTTTTGCTTATCTGTGAATATGTTATATTGCTCACTTTGACTAGGTGGCTTGTGAACTGTGTGCCACTAAGACTAATGATTAAAAGCTTCCATTTAGTTAAAAAAGAAAAAAATCATGGGTTTTCCAAACTTTTGGGCTAATATCCGCTTATTAGTTGAGTACATACCGTCCAAAAGTTCGGAGTACCCATGATTCAATTCACAGCAACCGTTGGACTGAGCGTGGGGTCCCAGATGGAGGAGTTGAAGAAGGGACTGAAAGAACTGAGGGAGTTTGCAGCCCCATGGAGGGAGCAACAGTGTCAACTGGTCAGGCCCCCCCCCCCCCCAGTGCTTCCAGAGACTGGACCACCAACCAAAGAATGCCTATGGAAGAACCCATGGTGCTGGTCACCATGGTATGTGGCAGAGGAGGGCCTTGTTGGCCATCAGTGGGAGGAGAGGCCCTTGGGCCTGAGGGTGTTAGATGCCCCAGTATAGGGGAATGCCAAGGAGGGAAGATGGGAGTGGGTGGATGCATGGGTGAGCACCTTCATAGAGGCAGGGGTAGGGGATAGGGGGTTTCCAAGGGGGAGACCTGGAAAGGGGAAAACATTTGAAATGTAAATAAAGTATTAAATAAAAAAATAAAAAAGAAAAGAAGAAAAAGAAAAGAAAAGGAGAGGGCACTTCCAACTTCTGGTGTTTGAAGTGGGGCAGAAATGTGGGAAAGGGGTTAGTCATGCAATTGTGCCGGTGCTAGGTAGATTGGGGCAGCCAGCAATACACTGTCTTTTGCTCCGCTGGCTGTTGGCTTTGGTGGGGAAGAGGTTCCATTCTTTTTGCCAACTAGCTTTTCTCATATGCTAATCTCAAAGCCTCACTCTCTGCCCCAGTAGCATAAAAGTTGGATTCTAGTAGCAACCTCTCCTCTTTCTTTTCTATTTCCCACCAACAATTTATGCTTCATTGTTTATGCAAAGCAGTTTGACATTCTTTGTTGTCGTGAAGCTCGCTGACACATGACCTCAGAGTCAACTTTTCCTCTTGGGACCTAAAACCATAAAAAGCAAATTTAGTCTAAAATAATTTTGGTGCCAACTTTTAAGTTAATACAGTATATTTATATGTGTATTAAAATGTATTCAGATATAATAAAAGTAACCAAAGAAACAAAGTTATTAAGAAAATGCAGTTTAGGTCGAGCAAGTATTAGGGTTGTTTTGTACAAAATGTACATTGCAAAGCTCGATCTATGCCTCTGTCTTTGTTAGAGTTTCTATTGCTGTGAAGAGACACCATGACTACAGCAAATCTTATAAAAGAAAAGATTTAATTGGGGCTGCCTTGCAGTTTAGAGGTCTAGTCCACTATCATCATGGCAGGCAGCATGACAGCAGGCAGACAGACATGGTGCTTGAGAGATAGCTAAGCGTTCTGCATCTGGATCAGCAGGCAGCAGGAAAAGACAAGAGAAATACTAGGCCAGGCTTGAGCTTTAGAAACCTCAAAAAAACCTTTAAAAACCCAGTGACACACTTCCTCTGTCAAGGGTACACCCCCAATAGCGCTCCCTCTGAGTGAATGGGAGCCATTTCCATTCAGACTAGCACAGTCTTGGAGGAGGAAGGAATAAATTAGAAAATCTGTTTGCGAAAGAGGTGTACAGGAGTCATCAAAAGAAGAGCAAGATCAAGCTAGACTGATGATTATTCTTTGCACAATGTATGTGTGTGTGTGTGTGTGTGTGTGTATGTGTGTGTGTGTGTCTGTGAGATACTAGTCAGATATTGAAGCCAGGAAAAAGCGTTTCTTAGAGGCAAGGAAATTACACTACCCCACTTAGCCTCCTCATTTAGCCAAAAACTGTAAATAAATTCCTTTCCTTTACTAACCTGTGTTTTTAAATTTCTTTTGAACACAGGGACACCAAAGTGACATGTTTTTGGACCTATGTGTTTGGAAAGAGAGGTTCAGTGTGTATCCTATAGACTAGACTCCACGGGAAAGCACAGGGAAATTGGATGAGAGATGAGGCTAGAATATCAGCTTAGGTTGGGACCCGGGGAACCTAACAAGACACCTAACATTTACCTTAAAGTAATTGGACTATTGAACACCATTTAAGTCAGAGAGAAACCTAAAATGCTTATACACGGAAACGTTTTCTCTTAGTATTCTAAAAATTATGAACTCATCTTTAATAAACCAATTTTATTTAATATTTTTAATGAATAAAAGCAACTGTCTATATAGAGGCAAGCAGAAGGAATTGTATATTTACATGTATGGATACATGCTATGTTTAGCTAGGGCTGAAGTTAAAATTCTTTGTAGATCAGGGTTGGGAGGTGGCCCAGTGGGTAAGAGCTCTGCGGCTTAGGCTTGAGGACTCAGGTGAAAAGCAGCATCCATATAAAAAGCTGAGCTCTGTACATGGGAGGGAGGAGGGTAGCTTGGGATTTTTGACTCCAGGGTCATTGAAAAATCTCAAGGGAATAAATCAGTCAGTAGTAGAGGAGGTCATCCCATGACCCCCTCTGCACATATGCCAGGCATATCTCTGTAGATTTTTTTAAATTAAAATTTACATTTCATATGATGAATCATCTTTTTTGTTATAAAGAAAAAGGCATGTAAAAACAGTATAGAATACAAATTCAGATATTGGTTTTCAAAGAGTAGCATAAAGTTTCAAACACTGGGGATAGGATTGGGTAATTCAACCATAGGTGAGATTCATCCTATTTATGCTAAATAATAAGGATTTTGTTCTCCAAGAAAGGAGACTAAATTGTTAAATATTTTAAAGAGAGAGTATGTCAAAAGCTTCTTGCCATTATTTTTTTACTAAGCTTGTTCTGATGTGAGATAAAATATTTGACAAACCCACCACTTTTTCCATCACAACTCAGGAAATATTGTGTCTCTACAAGTAAATGGTCAATGTTTTCAGAATGCTTGGTGAAGTGAACTGATGGATGTTATCAGTGATAATGAGAACTCTGCAAAAAGTGCTCATAGTTATCCCATTCCAGAAGAATGTATAATCAAAGCTAGTTAGAGGCAAAGACTATTCAAGAGGAAACCGTGAGGTGATTTGATTCAAAAAAGCTTAAAATGTATTTATGATGGTGTGATGGGACTTGGGGAAGTGTCATTCAATAGACCAAATCCAGTGGAGGAAAAATAGGCTCAAAAGTGACACAGCAAGAGAAGAAAATGTACTCCCAGGAGACAGTTCATTATGACATAATTATGTCACAATTAATTCACCTTTCTTTCTGGTTTGTGTCAGTGGGGAGAGAAAACATTCCCAGGGAAAGAACGTACCCATTTGTGCTCTCTTCACGGATTGCTGTTTCTAAACACAGTCCAAGAACAGTTTGACCAGTAGTTGAATCAATCTTTTTACAAGGCTTAATATTTGAGAAAAACTAAAATGATGTTTATACAGACAGGACACCTGAGGTGGGCAGGGATCATTTGAGTCTGATATAAATTCACATATTGACATATTAATGTTGCTGTCTATTACAGTTTAGTGATCGATGGAGCAAACTGAGAAATGTCAGTGAGTCCACAGGTGAGGCTAATTAGATCTCACCTGTGTCCTTGTTACATTAGAGTACATACGCACCCAATTGTTGGTCCTTTCAAGAGTGGCTGGCCTCGGAACTTTGAGACAGTTGAAGACTCAGAATAATAAAGAAAAATTCTTTTATTTTCATTAATTAATTAACTTTACATCCCACTCAGAGTTCCCCTCCCTTCTCTCCTCCCAGTCCCTACATCTGTCTCCTCCTCCTCTTATGCCCCACTCCCTTTCTCCTCAGAGAAGGGGAGGCCTCCCATGGATATCAACTACCTTGGCATATTAAGTTGTAGTAAGACTAAGATCATCTCTTATTGTAACTACACAAGGAAGCCCCTTTAGGGTGAGGGGATCCAAAAGCAGGTAACAAAGTCAGAGACAGCCCTGCTCCTGCTGTTAGAAGTGTCACATGAAACAAAGCTGCACATCTGTGACATATGTGTAGAGAGCCTAGGTCCATCCCATGTGTGCTCTCTGGTTGGTGGTTTAGTCTCTGTTGTCCCCCATGGTCCCAGGTTAGTTGATTCTGTAGGCTTTCTATGGTGCCCTTGACCTCTCTGGCTCTTTCCATCTTTTCCTCCCCCTTTTCTACAACATTCTCTGAGTTCTGCCTAATGTTTGGCTGTGGGTCTCTGCATCTGCTTTCATCCACTGCTGGGTGAAGCCCAAATGACAGTTATGCTAGTCTCCTTTGGGCAAGTATAGCAGAATATTACAGTGTCAGGGTTCTTTCTTATGGCATGTGATTCCATTTATAAAATATGAAGAAAACTGGTGTATGCCATCATGTTTAAAGGTTCAGAAAGTGCAAGAAGGTCTCTTAAGGTAAGCATAAGTTGCTGCTCCAAGAAAGATTTTTCTAACAAATTAATGGAAAGAACCGGAAGGGCCTGGGATATAAAGATTCAGATTTCTCTTTGTATAGTGCTGTACAGGATTCTACATACTTCACATTTCACTGTGGGATTGTACTGAAACCACTTTGTAAATATCTAGGAATAGATGCAGCAAGGTCCTGTCGCGTCTCCTCGACCAGCAAGAACGACGCAACGACTGAGAGCTTCTTCGAGCAGTTTATTCAGGTCCCTTGTACAAGCTTCTTCTTTACTTACCTTTTTTCTTCTGTTTTGCCCCTTCCCATTCTCGCTTAAATAGTCTACAATCCTCCAACCATAATCCGCCACGTAGGTTCTACAGATAGGCTACTCTAAAGCGGAAGCTATGTAATTCACCACCCACAGCCATATAAGGAAAATGTTTACCACCAGCAGGGTGGCGTCAGGCAGGAAACCGGCGCCGTCTTAAAGGCACGGCAGCAGCTCCCTACAGTTCCCCCTTTTTGTTTTATAAATCAGCAATAGCGCAGGCACCAGCAAACCTATCCCGACTTTTTTTCGAGTACCATCTGTCTTAGGTCGTTCCGACGTTATCACTGCCTTACCCGTCATTGAGTAACCGTGTCATTCTCAAGGTCCTCTGTCTTAGGTTGGTCAGTGTAAGCGGAAAGTTGCCCGTCTCTGATAAGCACTCATCAAGTCAGGTAAGGAATTCCACTAGTTGTGGGGTTTATAGAGCCCTCACACACTGGACTGGGAATGAATCTAATTGATGCAAAATTATAGGTCCTGGATGACCGTGAGCCAAGCTTGGGGAGACTGTCCTGCTTCAATGGCTGTGAATGCCTGAACGACCATAGCAGCATGCCGCTGTTGAGCAAACCTTATCTTACAGAAACACCACAGGTTGACAATGGAAACAAGGCATAGGAGTCCGAGCAAAGTCCCCATTCCTGCCCACTCCTTAAGATGACTCAGGGCCTCTGAGAACCAGGATGTCAATCCTTCTGCTAATTTGGATCCGCATGCGTTGTATTCATCACCGTTATGGATACTCGCAGCTCTTCCATCAATGTATCAAAATTCTTAGACCAATTTCCTAAAAGATACTTGGATAAAGCTCTTGAAAAATTAGCAGCACATGTAAAATTTTCATATTGGACAGTAGTCACACAAAGCCCAGAATATTTCCACTGACATCCTAGCTGCGCTATTTGCCACAAAGTATCAAGTTGTTCTTGCACTAAATCAATCCTCTGATTAACAACCATCAACCCTCCTTTTAATTGAGCACTTGTAGCGGCTTGCAAATCCAGGGCATTAGCCACATTAGCCAATAAATCATTCAAGGTATTGGCAGTCTGTACAGTATGAGTCATGGCAATGGCAGCAGTTGTGGCCCCCACAGCAGCAAGAGAAATAGCTGTAATAATAACTTGAGGAGAAGCTGCTTGAAATTGCCACAACACTGGTTCTTGCTTTTCTATCATATAAGCACCACAACCATTCTTTGAACCATCTGTATAAATATTTGGAGCCCCTTTAACAGGCAGCTTGGAGGTAACTTTCAGCAAAATTACCGGGTGGTCTTTAAAGAATGACAATAAGGGGTGCTTGGGATAATGATAATTAATTCTATCATCATACCCACAACATAATATGGCCCACTCATCCACAGCACTACACAAAACTTTAACTTGCTGACTAGTATATGGAACTACCACCACTGCTGGAGGCAGGCCAAAAAATTGTATGCATTGCTGTATCCCATGTAAGATCAGCTCAGCAACTGCTGAGGGATAATACTCTATTGATTTTGATGGTGATATCTTCAAATT
>CM052707.1:61529093-61560656 GCA_028551405.1 Uromys caudimaculatus | reverse complement strand
CTTCAACCTGGGCTATGGTGAAGGAGGCAGTGATGCCATAAGTTCTCACTGATTCTGCCAAAGACTTTATAGTTTTGAAATCTAAAGGCTCATGATACCTTTGACCCTGGGGATCAACATAGACAGGACAGGCTAGATGAAACTCAGTACGTACTGTCCTCCAGACATCCGGGCAGAATGTACTTCCTCCCTTACTCTCTGCCATATTGTATGGGGGAGGCGCAGTCAGTACTCGCCCAGGAGGATCCTCTTGTTCTGCACCTTTTAACTTTTTTCTTTCTTTCCTTTTCCTATCTCTCAAAGATTGTATCTCCAGCCTTTCTATCATAGCTTGTAATTCATCTTCCGAGTCTGAAAACTCACTCTCTGTTCTGCTCTCACTTCTCTTTCCCTCCGATCTCTCCTCCTGTAACATTTCGGGAGTGACCTTTCCTTTCTCTAAAGCCTCTTTACAGCCTTCTCTATCTTCTAAACAGCTTCGGACAAGCTCCCAAACTGGGCGGACCCCAGGCTTTAAAGTTCCTTGATCCCAGGCAAAATCCAAATCTTTCCCTAATTTATCCCAGCTGGGTATGGTTAAGTTCCCGGTAGCTGCGAACCAAGGTGCAATGGAATCACATTCTCTCAGAAACCTCTCCAACGTGCTTTTCTCATCTCAAGTTTCTTAGACAAAAGCAGCTCCTGAAGAGCCTCAAAAATTGGATGAGAAGGGGAAGACCCCATCCTGACAAAAATTCAATGTGCTATGCACTTTAACTTTCGGTTCGCTGCTTCCGTGAACTTTCCGTGCTCACTTCTGCAAACACACTTTGCCGCTTATTAACCACGGTCCTTATAGTCCCACCTTACCTTGGGAACTTTCCAGCACTGCCCCTGCTGCAGGAAGTTCTGATCTCTTTTAGGCAAGCGTCCCCATATGGGCCACCACCTGTCGCGTCTCCTTGACCAGCAAGAAAGACGCAATGACTGAGAGCTTCTTCGAGCAGTTTATTCAGGTCCCTTGTACAAGCTTCTTCTTTACTTACCATTTTTCTTCTGCTGTTTTGCCCCTTCCCATTCTCGCTTAAATAGTCTACAATCCTCCAACCATAATCTGCCACGTAGGTTCTGCAGATAGGCTACTCTAAAGCAGAAGCTATGTAATTCACCACCCACAGCCATATAAGGAAAATGTTTACCACCAGCAGGGTAGCGTCAGGCAGGAAACCAGCGCCATCTTTAAGGCGCGGCAGCAGCTCCCTACACCCTTCCTGTTTTAGTCACCCGTGAGAGATTCCCCAAAGGCTCAAATGAATGAAATGTTCTTCTATCATTATTGGTGTTTGTAGGGTCAAATCCCGGGCTCTAGGAGCCGGAACAAACCGGGCTCAGCCACATTTCCTCCAAGCACCAATTAAAATGACTAACAATGATTAAAATCAGAAAAACAAAAATATTCAAGGTGCTTACAATTGGAAAAGAAACAGATAAAGAGGTATCATGACTCCCCAAGTACATTCTTGGGGATACTGACATAGTACCCCAAATTAATTTTAAACAGAAGTTAAGTTGTGCTCTCTAATACATAGACCTAGTTAAAGTATGGTCCTGTCCCTTGGTGACTCATTGCTTTCTCGGTTCTGATGTGTCCTGGCAGGTGTTCTGAAGTCTCTTCCTGAGACACAAGTTCTGCCTCTTGTCAGTGGCCCAGTTTCAGTCTTTCTCTTTTCCTGGCATTAGATTCCTAGAAACATTTCTTGTCCTTTGGAGCCATTGTTTCCATAGTCTGGTAGCATCAGGACGAGTGCACTCTTCACGATGTCTCTGCTCCCACAAGGACTATAGTAGTATGCTCATCCTGTGGCCCAAGGGTCACATGGGCTCCCAAATAGCTAAGAATGAGGCCCAATACAAAACTGTGAACTTACAATATCACGAGATCTGCTTTTTGTTGTTGTTATCTGTTTGTTTTTGTAATTCCATTGTGTTATGGTTTTCAAGAGTGAATTGTGTAGAAGGCAGCATTCTGTACAAGGTCAAGATGTTGGGTAAGCCTGCCTGCAGTCCCTTTAGAATCAGAATAGTATGACAGACAGGAAACGGGTCTGGTGTTGGACAGACGTGTTAATTCTTGGGTGTCTGTGCTATTGGAAAAAAATCCCAATATTTGAGTTATCATAGTATTTTTTGAATACTAGAAAACAGATAATTAAAATATTCTAATATGCTTTACAGACTCATGTATAAAGATTAAAGTTAGACCTACCTATCATCTCTCAATCAATCATCTATCCTACATCCATTTATCTTGTAATTTGTATACACACAATGTTTCCTTCATGTGCAAAATTCAGGTAGAAATAGTTACATGATCAAGTGATTGTGATAACAAGGATACAAATAATGTATGCAAAGTCCTTGGCATTTTGATCTGAATAATGCAAAAAGTGTCACATGCTGGGTTTTGGGGGGGTTGTTTTTGTTTTTGTTTTTCCTGTGCCATTTTCATTCTGGTAGTGGTAGGACAGGGCTTTTCAACTTTAGCACACTGATACTAGGAAACAGACCATTGTTGTGGAGGGCCATCCTAATGGTTGTGGTACAAAGAATGTGGCCTTATGGATGCAATTCTTTCTGTTGAGGCTGATGCTCCAGGCTTTCCTGAGAGTAGGCATTTCTCAAGCAGTGATGGGTAGCAGCCACTTCTTACTCACAAGATGCACATGCTTGCCTTTCTCCTTGCTGGGAGTACTTTACACAGAGCATCTGAAGAGAAGAAGGGAAGAAGGGAAGGAGGGGTTATCTTCACCCATGGCCTGAGGTCTCAGTCCATTGTGGTAGGGAAGATACAGAAGCATTGGTTCTGATGAGGTAGAAATCAAGGCTGCTTGCTTACACTGGGCAGATCAGGAACCAGAGAGAAGGGATTATTGATGTTCAGCTGTCCCCCATCTCTCCCTCCCTCTCTCTCTCTCTCCCTCTCTTTCCACCTTTCTATCCCTCCTCCCTTTCCCTTCTTTGTTCAGTCTGCAACATCAGGTCATAGGACTCTGCTGCCTGGAGAAACCTCATAGATGCTCCCAAAGTGATCTGAAAATCTGAATGAATATTTACTCAGAGGTCAATGTTGGGAGTGAGTGCAGTCATGGACAAATGTGGATTTTTTCACACGGTCACAGCCATGTCAAGAACAGTGCTGCAGCTCTACGGCAGTGGCCGTCTTATCTGGCTGAGTCTCATAGGGATGGCAACAGCTTCCTTGGATCTAAGTGTGAATGTTGACAGTGAATGCAGAAACTTTCCACTGGAGCTTTCTCCCTCCTGGAGACTCATGGCCTGAAGACTGCTCCACTACGAAGATATTAGTTACTGCTATTGATATTAGCTAAACCTGCCTCCTTGGTCAGCTGTGTAGAATATAACCTGCTTCCTTGTATCTGTAATAAGCCTACCTCCTTATTCATCTGCATGCAATAACCCTGAACAATGCAAAAGTTCTGCATTGCATTTGAGGGAGAAAATATGTCTTTTAGCTGCTTCCCCTTGACCCTGACAGTTAGTGCTGGGATTATAACAAATACTGTCATGTTTGTTTTTAGCATTACTTTTCTTTTTCCAAAGTGTGTGTGTGTGTGTGTGTGTGTGTGTGTGTGTGTGTGTGTGTGTGTGTGTTTTGCCTAGAGGGCGCTAGATCTCTTGGAACTGGAGTTACAGACCCTTTGAGCTTCCATGGGGTCAGCAAACCTAATCAGGGTCCTCTGCAGCAGCTGTAAGTACTCTGAGCCACGGAGCCATCTTTCCCAGCCCTCATTTTTAAGGTACAAAACGGGCAGGATGCTTGACATCTCAGTGGAGACTGGAATTTGAGTAATAGGGACTTCTATAACCATGTTTTCTATGTTCCATTATTATTATATTTTTATTTATGCTATAGAAATTGAGTTGTTGTTTTAATTAGCTGGCTAGATAATCCCTAAAAATACATATATGAGTACTATTTATAGGAGACCAAGAATAAACTATAATAATCAGAGATAGGAGAACCAAAGATCCATTGTGACATTTGACCATTTTGAAATAGAATAGTACTGTATCCACCAACGTAGGCTCCGTTCACAGCTATGCACTCTCATTTTATAATGTAGCCTGGGAAGAAACAAGAAAATTACCAATCAATTCCCTACTGTGCAGTGATGGATTCTAAAGCAAAATCAGAGCCAATCTCTCCCTAGGCACATTAGCGTGGACTTGTATCTTCAGGTCCTTCATCTAGGGAAACGATACAGCAGTGATGGGAAATCTAGTACAAAGTAGGACATGCTGTTCTATCTATCTGTGGGGTTTTCCTGCTAATTCTCTGAAGATGAGAGTTGAAGTTGAAAGAGGAGTGTGTGTGTGCACGTGCGTGCGCACACGTGTGTCTGTATGAGTGTGTTTCTGCATGTGTGGTACATATTATAGGCTTTCATGTATTAATTTATATGAACAAATTCAGACCATTCTGTGCGAATGCAATTTATTTCATTGTAATTCTGGTACATAAGCAGAGGGTGAAGACTAATTAATTCACTTTTTTCATCAGAGTGGTGCTGGGTTAGCTACTATGGCCATTCATTCCTTCTATATTGTCTTGCTTTTCCTCAGGCATTATTTTATAATTGTAATGGTTCATACAGTGGTTCTCAACCTGTGGGTTGTGACCCCCTCGGGGGCGGGGTCAAATGATCCTTTTATAGATATCAGACATCCTGAACATCAGATGTTTACATTACAATTCATTGCAGTAGTGAAATTACAGTTGTGAAGTAGCAGTGACAACAAATTCAAGGTTGGGGATCACCAGAACATGGAGATCTGTATTCACACATTAGGAACGGTATTAGGAAGACTGAGAACCAAGGATCAATACGGTGGTAAGAAGACACTAATGCCTGATTCCGGTGGGCATTTCTCTTTATGCTCTTTGATATGTGGACAGCACAGACGATGCTAAGGAGATTTCAGGTGGAGTAAAGACTCAACTGAGATTGGAAGGAGTGACCATTACATGTTACATTCTGGCAAATAATTTGTCTAAACTATCCTCATATTCTGAAAAGTTGAGAGACATGAAACTAAAAAGAAATGACCAGTTAATTTGACAGAAGAAATATCAAGACTGATGTTTTCTTTTCTTTTCTTATTGTTGTAAAATAACCTGAACAAAGCAACCCAAGGGAAGAAGCTTATACCAGCTCACAGTTCTAGGTCATCTGTCCTCAAATCAAATGCCATCTAATCTAGCCATCGCAGAGAACTTCCAGCCACGTCAAAGAGCTGTGATAGAACATGCTAACCTGATTCAGGTGAGGTCTTTGCTGCCAGGTCTAACAACCTGAGACCAGCCCTTTAGGACCCACAAGGTTGAAGGAGAGAAAGAACCAAGTCTCTGGACTGGCCTCTGGACTTCACGTGCCTGCACGACATACACTTGTACCCCACTTCCCCTTGTTCTCTCTCATTCGCTCTTGTTCCCTTGCTCTCACTCTAAACAGAGAGAGAGAGAGAGAGAGAGAGAGAGAGAGAGAGAGAGAGAACAAAGGAGAGGCTATTGTATAAAAAAATTAAGGTTTGGGAAAATGTGTTTCTTTTGTTTCTCTCAAAAATATCACTTAAGCTTGTGTCTGTCCGTGTAGCTAATAAACTATAATTACATGTAACTACAGACCTATAATTTTTGAAAAACATATTTTATAATATAATTAAATATAGAATATATACTTTGATGAAAGAGCAATAAAGGGAAAATAGAGGCTATCCGCAGAAGGCAGGAACTTAACAGGAGTCAGTGTAAGACTAAAATTAATAAAACAGTTCTTTAAAAATAAGGATTTTCGTCATAAAATTATGTGAGGTAAAAATTTTAAATATATATTTTCAGTAGCTATATATATTCTTTACTCTGAAAGATTTGAGAATAAGGGATATATATATATATATATATATATATATATATATATATATATATATATATACACACACACACACACACACACACACACACACATACATACATTAAATAAAACCTACCAAGGTCAAAGCAAGGTGCTAATGTTAAGATCATGGAGAAAGTATTTAAAGATAAAAAGGAAGACTGAACATCATATTTTATACACAATTATAATAGCCCGAAAATTCACATGAATTTATGTGACTGAAAAATGGAAATAAATGTTAGAAATTCAAGGAGGAACAAGCTTAATTACAACATGAGCCATCTTCACCATAAAACATAGTCACACATTAAATGAGGCCACGTCAGATCTGAGGGGTAGGATTAATGATGTGAGGTTAATAGAGATATATTAGGCACAGCACTCAGAAGCAGAAAAATACATTCTTGTTATAAATCCTTACAGGTTTTACAAAACAAGCTTGCAACTTAGGACAGAACAGAAAGGTCAACTTGATTTCACAAAGAAGCAATTGAAGAGGTTACATTAAATATTTTAAAGATAAATTGACTTAGTGGAAAAAAAGGGGGGTCATGGACATGGCAGTGAGTAGAAGTGCTTGCAAGCAAACCTGATGACCTGGGTTCGATTCCAAGGTCCCACCTGGTGGAAGGAGAGAACGGACTCCTGTAGGCTGACATTTGTGCTTCACATGCATGTCAGGATCTGTCTGCACGCACACACACACACACACACACACACACACACACACACACACACACACTCACTCACAGAGTAAATAAAACCTAATTTTATTGTTAAGTTAAACAGTATGATATCTTGCTATTTGTACCTTGCTGCTCACAATCAAGTTAGTACCTTCATCTTCTTCTGTGGCCGGCATGAGATTTACTTCACAAACTCAAGGGCATAACACTTTATTATTAACTGTAGTCAACTGGATTCATGCTAAGACTCTATCTAGATGAAAATGCATTCCTTTGACAGCTATCATCTTTTCCCTTACTTCTTGATTCCTATTCACCACTATGCTACTCACTGTTTAAAAACTTGTAAAAAGTAACCATTTAAGTGAAATCCTTCAGCTTTTGTCTCTGTCTGACGTCTTCAGTTTAAACTATGTTGCTACAGATGGCAACATTTCCCTCCTTTTAAGGCAACATAGTATCCTACTAAATATGTACGCACCACAGTTTATTATTCAAACCTCAACACATACTTAGCTTGTTTCTATATATTGTTTTTTTTCAGCCAATAGTATTTATTGAAATTATTATCCTTTTCTCATTTTGTATTCCTGTTGTTTTTGTAGAATTTAGTTGACTGTGTAAATGTTTGCATTTTCCCGTTATCATCACTTTGATCACTATAGCTTTGTATTATAATTTGAGATTAGGAAGTGAATGCCTCTATCTAAGTAAAGATAGAAGCCATATTGTGGTGCACAGTGACCTTTGCTTGCTATAATGAGAGAAACTGATGAACACAAACTAAGAGAGAGCTAGCCTGTACTCAAAGAATGAAAGATTTACATTGGTAGAATACCATACCACCTCCAGCAGTCACCAAGTCTCAATGTAATCTCAATCAAATTCAAATTATCATTTCACAGCAATATAGAAACAATCCTGAATCTACATGGAACACAATCCTTTCAAAGAGCTAAATAACTTTAAGCATGTGCATTCATACACACACACACACACACACACACACACACACACATGCATGCACAAAGATACACACACATACTCACATACATGCACACACACAATTTAAAAACCATATAATACTTAACATTAATTTCCTTTTAGGGGAACTTAACTGTTTTTTTTTTCCAATTTTTATTTGAATGAAGTGTGCTTTCTCTCTTGTTTCTGAGTCGTGCTGCATACAAAACTAATGAGCACATTTTTATTTTGCTATGAAATCATTTTAGAGTAACACAAAGACACAGCTTTACCTGAAGCAGCTGTTCTCCTATTCTGGTTCAGGTGTGATCCATTCCCTCTGACTGTGCTATGCTGTAATGACAAATGGAAGGTCCTAAACACCAGGCTGTGGCTGTGATCTTAGCTTGTAAGAGAGCACCAGTATTAGAAAGCATTCTATTGCTATATTCCTTTAGCTGAATACTGGGTTTCCCCATAACAATATCTACTTGGCAGTTCTTGGCCATGATGTGCTCCCTTTTATCACAAGAACTTCTTTTTGTAATAGATGATAACACAGAAACCCACAACTGCACAATGTGCGAGAATGAGAAACTTTGCCCTCAGTCCTGAAGGGAACATCTTCATCAAACCTCTCCTCTCAATGCTCAGGAAGCTGTGTGGAAGAGGAAGAGGAAAGAGTGTAAATGCCAGAGGTGATGGAGGACTCCAAGGACATAGTGCCTTCCAGACACAACAGGACAGACATGCGCGCACGCCCCCCCCCCCCCAGGAACGCATACACGCAGGTGCATGTACTCAGAGACTATCACCAGATGGAAAACACCTGTGCAAGTTCAAGCCAGTCAAAATCCCACCACTGAAGTGGGAAAGTAGATACAAAGTTCCACTTCTAACCAAAGAGCTATTTGCGAAAGATACCTAAAAGTAACAGGAAAGCCAGTTTTCTCAAAGGAGAGTCACTAGGTGAATCAACCATACTTAAAGACAGGCCCCACGCCCAAGAATAGTTGGTGAATGATCTCCAATGTTTGTTTTTTGTTTTGTTTGGAGTTTTTGTTTGCTTGTTTTGTTTTTTGTTGTGTTTTTTGTTTTAAGTGAGATTTTTAAAATCTTGTGTACTGGCTGATTTGTGTTAACCAGCCACAGGCTAGAGACATCTGTCGCGCGCGCCTCTCGCCAGCAAGAAGACACGCGACACATAGGCTTCGTCTGCAGTTCAGCTTTATTTAGCCGTTGATGGAGGAAGAACCCGGGGCCCCAGAATGGCGCTGCTTATATAGCCCTGAGGCAGCGTGTCCTCCACTGATTGGCGCGCCCCGGGAGTGGGCGGTGATTAGTCACGTACACCCTTAATGCGCAGGCGCTTCGGGCGAGCCACCCCGCGCGCTATCCACAAGTTTCCTCAGAGTAATAGCGGAAGTCAGCGCCATCTGGTGATGGCGAATATCCTAACCGCTCCTTACAGACATCAGAGAAGAAAAAGCCTCAGTTGAGGAAATGCCTCCATAGGATCCAGCTGTAAGGTGGTTTCTTAGTTAAGGATTGATGGGGGAAGGCTCAGCCCATTGTGGGTGGAGCCATCACTGGGATGCTGGTCCTAGGTTCTATAAGAAATCAGGTTGAGCAAGCCATGGGAAGAAAGCCGGTAAACAGCATTCTTCCATGGGCTCTGCACCAGCTCCCGTTTCCAGGTTCCTGCCCTGCGTGAGTTCCTGGCCTGAATTCTACTGATGGCTATGATCTGTAAGTGTAAGCTGAGTAAGCCCTTTCCTCCCCAATTTGCTTTTTGGTGTTGGCGTTTTGTTGTATGAATAGAAACCCTAACCAAGATATTGGGTTTTATTGTTCCTGTTATTTGGTTTTATTTTCCCCCTTTTTTGTTGTTTTCTTTCTTGGTTTTGTTTTTGAGAGAGAGCTGTGGTGAAGTTGGGTGGGTAGGTGGGTGGGGAAGAAGTTTGACTCCGGAAGGTGTTAGAGGAAGAGAAAACACGGTCAGAATATATTGAAAAATAGTAATAAAAGACACACACACACACACACACACACACACACACACAGACAGACACACACACACACACACAGAGAGAGAGAGAGAGAGAGAGAGAGAGAGAGAGAGAGAGAGAGAGAGAGAGTTTGCAGTGTGCATAGTCAGAAGCGGCACCATTCGAAGGGCAAACTGAACAGCCCATCATCACACAAGCACCATCTAAAGCTCTCTTCACTTCTGCAACTTTATCCTTATTTCTTAGAAGACCATAAGACTGTAGGTGAAATCTCAAAGATATTTAACACCATGTCTTAAAACCTAGGCCCCTTTTGTTTATTTTTACAAAGGCATCTGAGAGATAATGCTTTTGTTTACCTGGAAATTATTTTAATTTTGTTTATTAATTAATTATATATAATTTTTGCCATAAAACTTGAATTATTTGAGCAGTAAAAACTCTAGCTGGGCAGTGGTGGCTCACAGCCTTTAATCCCAACCCTTGGGAGGCAGAGGCAGGTGGATTTCTGAGTTCGAGGCCAGCCTGGTCTACAGAGTGAGTTCCAGGACAGCCAGGGCTACACAGAAAAACCCTGTCTCGAAAAAAACAAAAACCTCTAAATAGGGTCTCTCCACTCAGAGCTTGGGGTACATCATGGAAAGATCGTAGAAGTCAGAGGGGATAGAGGATGCCAAGAGAACTTGTCCCTCCAGGGCTTATATGGGCTCACAGAGACTAAAGCAGGAAGCATGGGACCTGCATGCGTCTGCACCAGGTCCTTTGTGTATATAGTATGGACTGTTAGCTTGGTGGTGCTGTAGGACTTGTAACAGTGGTAGTAGGTGTATATCTGACTCTTTTGCCTCCTCTTGAGACTCTTTCTCCTTTTGTGTTGCCCTGTCCAGCCTCAATATGAGGGCTTTTGCTGTGTCTTATTGTATTTTGTTTTGTAGTGTTTGTTGTCTCTTATCGGCCTACTCCTTTCTGAAGAAGAAATGTAGGGTGGAGTGCATCTGGAGTGGGGGGGGCGGTGAGAGGGAACAGGAAGTAGTGGAGGGAGGGGAACCTGTGGCTAGGATATATTGTATGAGAGCAGAATTTATTTTCTATAAGAAAAAATTCAAAATGTACTAACAAAACAAATGACTAAAAAAAAAGAAGATGGGTTTTCAAGTATGAATGATAGTGAGAAAAAAAGAATTATTGCTGTTTTTATCATTCTCTGATTTGTTATTTTTTAACATCTTGGTTTTGAGTATTCTATGATTCTGTTAATGGAATGTATTATATCCCTTCATTGACTTTGGCAGTACCACAAAGCAGCTGAATGGCATCTTCATTTCTGTTGTTTTGAGTAAACTCCCTGACCAAAACCAACTTAGGGAAGAAAGTGTCATTTTGACTTACAATTAGACCACTATTTGAAGGAACTGAAAATAAGATCTTGTGATGGTTTGAATAGGTATGACCCCCACAGAGTCATGTATTTGAATATTTGGCCACAGGAGAAAGTGTGACTTTGATAGAGGAAGTGTGTCACTGTGGGGGAGGGTTTTGAGGTCTTCAATGCTCAAACAACACCCAGTATTAAACACATCCAGTCTCTTCCTGGTTGCCTTCAGATCAAGGTGTAGAACTTGCTGCTCCTCCAGCACCATGTCTGTCTGCATACTACCATGTTTCCTGCCGTGATGATAATGGACTGAACTTCTAAAACTGTAAGCCAGCCCCAGTTAAATGTTTCCTCTCTACAAGTTGCCTCGATCATGGTGTCTTTTCATAGTAATGAAAATCTTAACTAAGACATCACATCCAGGGTCAAGTGCAAAGAGAGAATGAGCGCTCTCTCTTTTGTTTGCTCCCAACTATTTTTCTCTTCTCTTACACCACAGTACAGAGCCCAGTGCATGAAAAGATGCCAGTCACTCTCAAGGTGGGACTTCCCCAACAGGCACTCCCACAGGCAAACCTGATGTAGCCAGTCTCTTAGATCTCTCATCCCAGATGACTCTACATGGCTTCAAATCGACAGTTGGAACTAACCAGCACCATGATTAACATGTCCATTGCCTCCCATTTCAATACTTGGGAGAACTAGGCAGACTAGGGCAAACTTGACAGAAAAGCTGGGGCATTTGGGTTTTACTATTAATTATCTGAAATTATGGCAAAGCACCTTGATTATTCTACCTGTTTCTACTTCAAAAACTTCATTGAAGTTATACAAAGTAGATATTCTTTTTCAACCTTCCTAAAGCTGGTTGGTTGTTTTACTGTTAAAAATGTAGGATTTGTGGATCTTATTTTATGGTTGTTCCCTTCTTTTTCTAAACCAATAATAGTAAAATGTTTGAAGTGTATGAGTAACAAAAACCCCTCTCTGCCTGATATAGTCACCATATAAGCCACTCACAATTTTGCTGGCTTACAAAAACATAAATGCTTCCATTTATTCTGGGTGGTTGTGTGTATGTGTGCTTCTTTTAAAGGCATTTGGCAGCAATCTAGAGAGATGTCCTCATCACAGAGCCACAAAATAAGACTCTAAAATGTTTGCTTTACAGAATGCGTGTTTTCTGAGGAAGCTGCATGTTTTCTAGTCCTCATTTGCCAAGCTCTAACAGCATGTACATTAGGAAAAGCTGTGGATAAGACCATGATGAGGCAGGTCAGTGCCAAAAAATGTCTGAAAATAATAGCATTATTTTTGCAAAACTTGATTATTTTAAAGACATCCAGTCATATTTTGTATTTTAAATAATATCCAGCATAAGAAAGCCTTCTCTTCAAAGCCCTAATTATTCAGTCTCCCATCTGTGTCCTAAGCACCCCCTCGCCTTCTTATTGATTTCCCAGAGACTTTTACTTTTCTCATTACTTTCTAGAGAGGGATTGATGAATGTTCCCTCGCAGGCACTTCTCTTGGAATAAGGGCAGGTATATATTTGGCTGCCTGTTTTTTGTTTTCCTTTTCAGTGTTAGTTTGAGAATATGCCTAGAAATAGTTTCTATGAGTTAAAACAATGGTCGTGATCCTAACATCTGGGAAGATTTGAGTCTTAATTGAAAACTGGTTTCTTAGGGTGGTTTCTCTTAGAGCAGATGAATCCTTCCCCATGCTGGCTACAGGACTTTGCACAACTCCTGTGTGAATAGTAAAAAGGGCCAGCCAGCAGCAGCCATCACTGACCCCAGTGGAAAGCAGTGCAAGCATCCTTCTCATAGAAGTATGTGTAGACATTACTCGTTAACTCCTTGCTTGGCGCTGTGCCATATAAGTAAAATGAGGTTTCTTTACTAACTGTTCAAAGCTTTTGAGAACAGTGCAGGTAAACACATCACAACACACAGTGCCTCTTTCGAACCCCAAACACAGAGTCCAAATGTTTTCAACTTAACTGTCAGCTGCTTCAAATTCTTAATGATATAAGTAGAAATGTGTCTTCAGATCTGGTAACCTTTGTGAGAGTAGAGCAGCAATCTGTCTTCTTTTATGGTTCTTTTTCATTATGTGTCACTATACTTCACATTACACACAGGCAGAGGGTGAACTCTGCCTGTTCATAGCTAGAGCCAAGAGCCTGACATAGCATGAATGCTTCATAGGGCTTAGTAAGTACCCAGTAAATAATACTCTTTAGTATTAATAATAGAAAATGGATGGGAACTAGTTCTCAGTTGTACACACATACACACGAGCACATATGCGCACACATGCACGCACATGCACATACACACAACAAAAACAAGCAACAAACCTTTGTGTTTTGCAACAAATATCTGGGCCAGGATGATTTGTGACAATCTGAGAAAGGATGGTCATGGAAGATGATGGATTCAGAGTGTCTTTAATCCTGATCTAATGTAAGTTGTATAAACATAACAGAGAAACAAAAACCTCTGTAACATATCTTAAATTCTAAGCAGTAATAGGGCCCAGAGGAAAAATATCTACCACAGAAAGTACAGTGAAATCTGTTTATGAGTCCCAGAGGAAGAGGTGATGGAACTCTGTTGAACAATCTCCAAGCTAGGGAGGCTGGCAGCTGAGGCAGCTTTCTGGCCTCCAACTCCCATGTCATGGCCATGCTCAGGGCAGTGGACAATCTCTTTCAGCTGTTAGCTTAGGAAGCTTCCAAGCCCATTTTCTAATGTAGAATTTAATTTGGAGGATTGATCTTTATTGCTGATATGCCTACAGGAGATCTGCTCTAGTCTGGGCTTACCACGGTACATCAGTACAAAGTGAGCATGTTTGAGCAGCCGGCTGGTTTGGCTTGGTCTGCTTCACATGCCCTTTATGCCACGAAATTAGGAATAGGAAGACAAAATATACATGAACTCTTGTTCTAGATAACTAGGGTAAAGGCCTCTATGGCTGGGGAAGAAACTGAGAGAAAACTAGCATTTTGAAAATAAAATACTAGAAAAACTGGATGAAATGCCCCGGAGACAAATAGCTGAAACACAAAATACCCAGCTTACATACATAGTGAGAAAACATCTAGTATTTCTAGATAAATAGTGGGAGCCAGGTTTATTACAGTAACCCTGAGTACTGTGATAAATAAACCTACACATTTCAGTGAATTCTCACAGAGGGGGATTGTTCTTTCCTGTTATGTCCAAACAGGCATTTTATGTGGGCAGATGAGTCTTTTCCAATTGATACGGAAATGCAGGACCACTCATTTCTGTGACACTTGTCATCTTTTCACAATTCCCGTGTTGGCTCTTAAGACTATCTCTCTCCAGGCAGTTCAAAGGTGTAAGGCTCACTCTGTAAGGAGGAATGTGCATGGTTGGAACTCTCTACCTGTCTTCTCTAGTCAGAGCTCAGTCACATTGCTATACATTTGCCAAACACATCTAAGGAAGTGATCTCTAGTTCACTGCTCAGGAGGAAGATGGAATGAGTTTTGTGAGTGACTACCTATCTCTGCCCTATCTTAAGTATCTATAATATTCAATAATTTAATTATAGTTTGGATTATTTTTCTGAGAACTTTGAAACTGTAGCTTAGGCTAGTCTAGAAACACTCCACATAGCTAAGGCTTCCTCAAACTCAATCTTCCTGTGTTAGCATTACAGGCATGAGTCTGGCAATTCGTAGGGTTGTTTTTAATTGTTATTTATAAAGGAAGCATTGAGGTTAAGGGTATAGTGATAAAAAACAAAAACACTTGATAATGACTTTTTAACCCATATGAATGGTTTAGAATCAACAGAATATCAGTATAACTGAGAAACAGTGGCAGGAATCCCCTGTGGAGTCCTTATCAGTCTTCCTTTAGAGAGGGGTAACTGGCCAAATGTCACAGGCCTGCTGCATGCACAGCTTCATAATTATAAGACTGTAGACATTTATACTAAATTATATATATATAATATATATAGTATATATATATGTATGTATGTATGTGTGTGTGTATATATATATATATATATATATATATATATATATATATATATATATATATATATATATATAATTCTATAGTTCAGATTATTGCCCTCAAACAGGTGCCTCGCTTTCCTTGAGAGTCTAGTTGTAACTATTTTAGTCATGCACAAGTTTTTTGTAGGAGGATACCTATGTGTGTCCTTCAAAAATATAGTACTCACAGAAGGAAGATTTGAATAAGTAGAACCCCTGTAATTCATGTTTTTTTTTTTTCAAATTTCCACAGAAACAGAACTGACTTACACAACAAAGAAACAAAAGACAAGATTGCACACAAGAGAGTACACAAGAGCATGGTCAGGAAAAGGATGTTTATCTCTGAAGAGAGCCCGGATGGGGAGCTCAGTAGGCATCGAGGTGAGAGACCAGACCAGGCTAACACAACAGAAACACTGTGGGGTTTTCTAACCAATCCCTGCAATCTTTTATTGCAAATTGTAGGATGCTTATGCCACAGCACGGATCTTTCCAGAATGGTTTTGGTTTTCTTAGAGCCTTCTATTTTAGGGTATATTAATATTTGTAAATATAAATATTGATTATGCAAGAATCTTTATCTCTGACTTGGAAATCCCCAGCCATAATATATGCTAGACCCTTCAAGAATGTGTGTGCATATGCACTTTGCATGTGTGTCTGTGTGTGTGTCTGTGTGTGTGTGTATATGTTGAGAGAGAGAGAGAAACTGGGGCCGGTGAGAAGGTAATACTATTTTCCAAACCAACGTCAACTATCTTTGGGAGTCTAGCTTCACCTGCTTGTCAAAGGTTATCATACCTGGGCTTACTGACAGTTGACTTTCCTTTTCAGAAGAAGCAGGTGAGGAGGGCCATGGGACTCACCTGAGTATCCAGCTATCCCTCACAACAAATTATATACAGTTATGCTCTAACTGGGTGTGGCCTTGGTCTCTGGGAGGGGCTAGAGTCTATAGGTAAGGAGCATGAGGAGGAGTGCCTCCCAGTGCATAGCCATGGGGAAGCCATCATCCCTTCTAGGTGCAGAACTTCCAGTGTGGCTACTTTACTGTCACCTGTGCTCCTGCTTGTCACCCTTCATTCATTGTTCTGTAGTAAGCCTAATGAACTCATTGGTCCCCTGGAGGACCTTTAGAGGAATCATACTTTTGTTTCTCACTGTGGCTTGAGAAAGGTGGGTAGACAAGTGCTTTTCAACCTTCAGCCCTTTAACACAGCTCTTCATGTTGGGGTGACCCCAACCATAAAATTATGTTTGTTGCTACCTCACAACTATAATTTTGATATTGTTATGAATCAATAATGTAAATACTTTTAGAGATAAAGGTTTGCCAAAGGGGTCATTGACTCACACGTTGAGAACTGCTGGGGTAGACGTTGTTTATGTCTAATTTGGGGAAGGAATTTTAGCAAGACTTTACAAGTCTGACTAACTCAATGTGGTCTCTAGACCTCACCTAAAGACTATAAGAAAGAACAGACTCCACAAAGCTGTTCTCTCCTCTACAAGGGATCCAATGGCATGCATGCCCCCATCTATACACACACACATAAAAATAAAAACTAGATTTGGTATAGTGGTGTATATCAGATTGGCAAATCTTAGTCCCATCAGAATGTGGCAACAAGTTCAATGTAGAGAGGCTCAAAAATTTAGGATTAAATCAGGTACAAGCAATTGAGAGTCAACCTGGAATAAGCTATTAGATGCACAGAGAGATAGGATGAGTGAGCCTGCTAAATGAGGGATGGTCAGAGGACTAGAACTGCTGAGATACACTTGAAGAACAGGTAGGAACAGGTCAAGCAAGGTACACATAAATATATTTTAGGGGAAGGTCCAAACTGCCTGTTGCCTAGGTTCCTATAGCAGTCCCTCACCTTGAGCCTTTAGTTTTGATCACTGAGACTCCAGTGTTTGCTGGTTGCATCTTAATTCTGTTTTAAAATGTTATTCTGCACGTGAAAGGCACACATCCATACTGTTTTCACTCTGTCAATTCTTCAGTCTTTCAGTAGAACCCATCCTCCCGTTTGTCCTCTTCCTGCTTCTTATGTGTGTCTGTTTGGCATCTGACTGCTTAAAGGAAGCTTCAGAAATCTTTTCTCTCACATAACTGAAGAGAGCAGAACTGTACCCACTTTGTGGGGACCCCACTAAAAGAAAGTCTACTTTTGCTATAGCTATGGTATTATAGTTCATTAGAGGAACCAGCAAACAGCAGAACACACCTGTCTTCCGCAGAAGAGTCCCGGATGTTTGACTTTTCTGGAGTCCATTGGAATCTTCTACACATATTGTTTTGCTCCTTTCCCTATATAGATGTTCATAACGGATGTAGCCAACACTTAGCCTTTGGGTAAAGTAGTCTTTATTTTATGCATTTCAATTTTATTTCAAAAGTCAATATTTTTTAAAGTGAATATGTCTTATTTATTTTCTAGAAAATTTTATGCTATCTTTAATCATTTGAAACCACATTTTCTGGCAAACAATTTTTATTAAGTTGCACTGAATTGAACTTCTGAAGCATACACGGTTCATGCTGAGATTAGGGCCTGGTGGAAACATGGCCTTTACCTTTGGAAAGTTTACCCTGTGGCATGCCAGGAAAAAGAAAAGCTTAAGATACATAACTGGAAAGTAAGTAATAAAGATCCTGAAATAAAAATGAATTTCAAGTGGTTTGGTATTCAAAGGAGAGAGAGATCAGAGCAGTCGGAGGAAAAGCATTGTGTGATGAATGTCACATTCTAAATGATCTTTGAGAGATGATTAACACGATAAAGTGATACAGTAGATTGGAAATTCAGGATATCTGATAATAAAATAGTATTAATAATCAGCACAATATAATTTAGAAATGAAGAGATAGTTTCACTATAAAATGAAGCACCAGCTCTTCAGAGGACCTAGTTTCGACTTTCAGCAACCCCCACAATCACTTGTCACTCCACTTTCTGGGACCCCACACCCTTTTTGAAGCACCTGCCAGTTCCAGACATGCATGTTGTGCGCAGACATACATGCAATGAAATACCCATAAGCATAAAATAGAAATAACAAATATTAAAGGTAGAAATACTTAGTGATCAGTGAATTCGTTTGCAGTCCATTTATTTGCAAGCTTTTAAAAAAGGAGCTCTCTACTTATAGGACATCTAGAATCACTAGGTGGGAAAGTTCATGCAAAGAACTGGCTAGACCGCATTTGAGAAAAGCTAGCCTAGCACTGTCTTCTCAGGCTTACAGGAGAGGCTACTGTTCCAGAGAGCTAAGGTCACTTCAGGACCATCACTGGGGTGAGGAGGAGATGTAATTGGTCATGCAGCCATGTTGGTTCATTTGCATCTCAGTTCTCCAGCTTGGTGCCTTAAGTTAATATTCTGAACAAGTTTAGTTCTCTAGGCAGACAGGTTGATATATTGCATTTCATTATTTTTTTGAGAATCACATACTCTCCCTGAAAGGGGAGAAGAAATTGAGTGCCTAGCTCATCTAAGCTGTTCCCTTCAGCTTGCCGACTTCTTGGATGTAGCCTGTGAATACTTATGTCCATGGGAGAGAGATTATGAAAACATCTGCCCATGAATTAAGGCAGTGGGCTCTGAGTCTGAGTGAAGACTTTGGAAGCAAAGCTCTAAAAGGGTCTCCGATGGGAGAAAGAAAACTTATTTGAAAGTGTAAGTTGTGGGTATATAAGAGAAAACGGTCATTGAACAAATTTGTCATCTTGTATTAATCTGACTGGAGTAATGGAATTCAAATTAAACTATGTGCACTTATTTCTCTTTATCTTGTAGTCACATGACACCTGCCTAACAAGAAAATGGTAAATCCCATGAGAGGCCACCGTATTCTTATTGGTTTATTGTCTATCCCCGTGTAGTTTCTCAATGAATGTAGGAACCATTTTCAGTATGTTTCTTTGTGCATATTTGCACTTTTCAGTAGTGTATCAAATAGCTAGGACAAGGGCAACTATCTTTAGCTTTACTTAACTCCCTAATAAGGAAATTCTACCCTGTGGACTAGTAGGATTCAATATTCCTGTGCTTTTCAGCTGTGACTTTTAGCCACTCCTTACTCCCTGGGGATTTTTGTAGACTGGCCCATCCTTAGTTCCTTTTCAACCAACTGATAGTTCTGATATCTGCCTCTTGATGTTTTGAGTATCTCAAGGACAGGTACAGACTAGAACTAGCTACCTTTGTGTGGAAGTAAGTGTTGGTACAGTTTCATTGTTCAGCGGCTGACCTTGGCAAGCACCCCATTCAGCTCGCTAATGGCACTGACAAGATCTTGAAATGACACAGGAAAGGAAAGGGGAGATTAAAACAACATCTGAAAGCCAACGTTAGAAATACCACCCAAACTTTAATTATCCGTTTTAGAAGCAGTTCTGGGAGGCGCTCCCTGCCCACGTCTCACCTCCCGGCATTGTGGAGGAGGTATGTCAAGATCATTACAAGAGAGAGGGCTTACACTTTGATTCCACATGGCTGGCTTGTTAAAAGAAAGGGCTGGAGCCTGTGTTCCCTCGCAGCGTTTAATGAGCTGGTGGGTCTACAATCAGCGAAGAGAAAGGTACAAAATGTACCTGTAAAGTTATATTAGCAAGTTATTAGCCGTTTGAAATGACGTAAGGTGCGCATTGAGGCGAGATCAATGGGAAGACACTGTCAGCGCACGGCTTTTATATGAAAAGCAATTGCGAGACATAATTGCTAATAAAAGATCTATTAATACCGTAAAGTACAGTAATAGGTCCATTCTAGGGAGTGGTGAGTAGGGGATAATTAGGAAATAGAGGGTTTGAATGTTATTAGGAACCCCAGTGATGTTCACGGCCTACTCTATAGAGCACCCCATGTGTGTGCTTGCTGATAACATTTCAGGGCAAAGAGATGTACTCTAAAGGAAGTTAAAATTACCCCTGTTCTTTTCTCTTTCACAGATATATTAGACAGATTACAATTTCCAGAAACTACTGTGTGTAGAAAAGAAAAACACAGGGGGTGTGGAGACGGAGAGTGAGTGCACGAGAGAATTCGTGGAGGTGTGCACAGGGGTGGGCATGCTTTCACTTGTGGGTCTGAACTACGGTGAGGGAGGGTCTTCGCCACAGCGTGGTGAAGACTCGCACCTCAGCCCACTTGGTTTCAGATTGTTTTTTTGTGTCTGGCTTCTTTGAGAACACTGCAGGAGACGCCTCAGTTTGCCTCCAGCATGGCGGACCTAGCAGTCTAGAGTCCTAAGAATGTGATTTTACCCCCACAGCTTCTCCACGGTTCCTCCCTTTCATGCGTCTCATCTTCTTCTACCCTGCAGAGTAAACTTTCAGCTAAGATAAAAAGAGAAAGAAATGAAGCTTAAAACAAAACAAAGGGTAAAAGTGAAAAATCACGATGAAGCCGAACCATTCTATTAACTTTAAATACTTGATAGCTTCCTAAGAGTTAAATGATACAGATTTGCTAATTATTTTTGAAATGCACTGTCTGCAGCATTTGCTGGTCTGAATTCTTTCCGTCTTTGAGGGTTCTGATTCAGCTTTGAAAATACATCTTTATTTTTAATTTCCCATATGAGTGGGTGTGTGTTAGAAGGCATGCTAATGGTGCCATAGAGGTATCAGATTCTCCCTGACACCCCTGGAGCTGGAGTTATAGGCAGTTGTGAGCTACTCAGTGTGGGTGCTTGGAGTCACACTCTTCCTCTGCATGAGGAACAAGGGCTTTTAGCCACTGAGCCACCCTCTCAGCTCTGAGATAATTATTCTTATTTAGTCTCTGACTCTGAAATATAAGATGTACCCTCACAACCAAAGGTCTGATGCTTAGGCAATCTGCCCAGCGCTGTTTCACAGACCTGTCAGTGGGGCCTTCACTCAAACCCCACACATCTTCCCTGGCATGGTGATGATTAAAGACCTTTCTTCTTGAGAGGGCTGCCTAACACTTTCCAAGAGACATTTGAAGGCATTGTATCCATAAGTATTATTTGGGCATAGGATCCCGTGTACAGGTCCTCTCATTTATCTCTACCATAACTATGGGATGCCTGTTTGAATCCCCATTTTCAGATAAGAGATTGGATCTAGAGAGTAGAGCTGCCAGTTGTGGTGGCGTACGCCGGTAGGATTTGCTGAAGGAGGCAGAGGCAGGAGGATCACGAGTTCGAGGCCAGCCTGAGAGTAGAGCAGCTGATCATCTAGCCTGTAAACAACAGAGAAATGGGTCTATTGTTGTAATTCATTTTGAATATCTTGATTCGATTGATCATCTTCGTCAGTTTGCAGAGTTTACTCTGCATTGCTGAATCTACTCTTCTGTTTACAATCACGGATGCAATGTGAAGGCTCTGGCGGTTGCAGGCACCTGTCTGGCTTCTCATGAGTATGGTTCAAGAGCTCC
This sequence comes from Uromys caudimaculatus, assembly GCA_028551405.1. Classification (NCBI taxonomy): domain Eukaryota; kingdom Metazoa; phylum Chordata; class Mammalia; order Rodentia; family Muridae; genus Uromys; species Uromys caudimaculatus. The sequence continues at coordinate 61,539,202 of CM052707.1, read as the reverse complement.
CTCAGCCCAGGTTCTCCACATGTCATGGCATTGGTTCACTTGGGATCCTTCTTTTAAGGCAGACCAGCTCTGGTGGATCCAAATGGGTTTGAGATTCTTCGTGTGTCAGCTCCCAGGTGAGCCTGGTAGCTGGTCTACGAGCAGCCCTGGGCTTTGTTTCATGTGCACAGAGAGCTACAGTTCAAACTCTCAGGCAAAAGGATACAGGCCAAAGCCTGATTCCTTCCACGGTGTATAATTTGGCCACACTATTTTAATACAAGCTCTAGTTGCAATATCATTGTTTTATTACTAGTGTATTTTATCCCATTTTTATTCCTTCTTCCTGATTTGTCTCCACTCCCCTTTCCAGGCAAGAGCCTGTCCTTTTAGGTTTCTTATCCTAATGGCTACTGAGAGGTTAGGAGGGAGAAAGTGCCAGTCATGTTACAAGAAAACGCATTGCGTTTTAATCCCTCACAATGTAAAGTTTAGAAAATGAAGTGTTGCGTTTAACTGAAGAATGGATAGGCCAGAGAAAGTGGGAAGAAAAGAGGCAAAGGAGGAGGGCAGAAATTGGGGGTGGGGGTGGGGGTGTTTCTTTTCCCGGCAGCATCCTTGAATGTTTAACTTGCAGTGTGAGGACTACATCCAGCCCAACACAAAATCTTAAAACATCATGAGAATATGTGTGGGCACCTGTTTGTATGTGCGTGTGTATTTGTGTGTGTATGTCTGCATGTGCATTTGTGTGTGTATGTGTGTATACATTTGTGTGTATATATGTGTGCAAGCATATATTTGTGTGTGTTTGTTGTGTGTTTGTGTGTGCAAACATGTATGTTTATGTATGTGTTTATATGTGTGTTTGTGAATGTATGTATATATTTGTATATGTGTACATATGCATTTGTGTGTCTGTGTGTCTATCTCTGTGTGTATTTGTATATAGGTTTGTGTATATGTGTGTGTACACGTGCATTTGTATGTGCATGCATGTGTATGTGTATATGTGTGTGCAGGCTAGGAGTCAAGGTTGGAAATATTCCCTAATTGTTTCTCTCTGTATTTGAAACAGGGTCTCTCACTGAGCCTAGCATTCACTGATTTGTCTGGCTGGCCGATGACCTCTGGCGGTCTGCCTCATATCAGTCATGCCACCAATCAGCACTGGGAGCACAAACCCGTGCCTTTGTGCATGGCTTTCTACATATGCACTGGGGATCGAACTCGGGTCTCAGTGTTTGTATGGTAGGCCCCTTACTATCTGAGCTATGTTCCCCGTTCCCAAGAAAAATACTATTGCTTTCCAAATTAATTAATTAGGGCATTTAAAAATTCCTATCTCAAAAAGAAAAGGAAGTATTTTATGAGTTTCGTGGAATAAATGCTCAGAGAGGGGAAGTCCAGGTAGAGAATCACTAAGATACCCAGGCACAATTTAATCAAGCTGAGGAAATTTAGCACTCTCCTGGTCACACTGAAGGACTTCTGTCTCTTCCTTTTCATGGCTCTTTAATTTCCTGGGTCTCTATTCCAGCAAGAAAGGAACATAAGGATGCATGTCAAGCCACTTTGAAGTGTTAGTGGGTTTCCTTTGGGCAGGAGGCAGTGAGTCTTTATATTTTCTAAAAAGCCAACCCCCCTCTTGTGTGTGTGTGTGTGTGTGTGTGTGTGTGTGTGTGTGTGTGTGTGTGTGTATGAGAGAGAGAGAGAGAGAGAGAGAGAGAGAGAGAAAGAGAGTGTGTGTGTGTGTGAGTGTGTGTGTGTATGTGTGTGTATGTGTGTGTGTGAGAGAAAGAGAGAGAGAGTGTGTGTGTGAGTGTGTGTGTGTGTGTGTGTGTGTGAGATGGGGAAAGAGTGTGTGTGTGTCAGTGTGTGTGAGTGTATGTGTGAGCGTATGTGTGTGTGTATGTGTGTATATGTGTATGTGTGTGTGTGTATGTGTGAATGTGTGTGTGTGTGTGTGTGTGTGTGTGTGTGTGTGTGTGTGTTGGGTTTGTCCATTTGTGAGAAGGCAGAAGCCAAGGAAAAATGTTGGGTGTCCTTCTCCATCATTTTCCTGCCTTTTTCCCTGGAGATGAGATCTCTCACTGAACCTAGAGCTTGCTGTTCCAGGGCTAGATTGGCTGGCAATAGAACTGCGGCAATGCTCCGGTATCTCTTCTGCACTGCGGGGATTACAGGTATACACCATGCTGCCTAGCCCTTGCATTGAACCTAGGATCTGGGCTGAGCTTTTCATGCTTCTACAGCGAGTGCTCTCTACCTACTAAACCAGTTCCCTGGTGCCTCTGCTTCTAATTCACTTATCATAAGCATAACAATGGTGGTACAGTAACTGAGACACACAGATCTCTTTCAGAAGCTTCGTTTTTCCAATTTTTTTTTTGTTACATTTCCCCCTGTTTTCTCATCATCTTTTTTTTTTCCTTTGGTTTTTTTTGAGACAGGGTTTCTCTGTGTAGCCCTGGCTGTCCTGGAACTCACTCTATAGACCAGGCTGGCCTCAAACTCAGAACTCTTCCTGCCTCTGCCTCCCAAGTGCTGGGATTAAGGGCGTGCGCCACCACTGCCCGGCCTCATCATCTTATTTTAAAAAGAAGAAAATTAAAATTCCTCAGCTGTCTTTTCCTAAATGAATGTCTTTGCTTTCCTCTAGGCTGTCTATTGTGTTTAAGGCAGGTTTCTACAGAGCAGCAGTGTGAATACAAAGCAAATAAAAGAGAAAATAAGAGTATGGTCTGCTAATCCTTTTTAATTTAAGAGTGTCATTTACCTAAAAATTTTAAATAATTGATAACTCTGGAGTTCCATAAGCATCACAAATGGAAGCCGGTGATCTCTGTATAGGCTGATTCATTAGCAATCACGATCATGGCGGGTGCCTTCTGTGGGTGATTATCTACACCTCCTTAGACCACTTTACTATTTCCTAAGGTGATGAGGAAAGTTTCCTGAAAGCAAAATGCCATGTGAATTCAGATCCTTTAGTTAATGGCATTTGTTATTGTAGGGAATCGTAGGAATTTCCAAGAGGCATGCCCTTATGTTTGACAGGGACTCTGCATCTCCTCTTCAATGCTACTCAAGATATTTAAACATCATGTTCGTAGCAATTCTCTCATTTCATAAATAAATACGCTTGAAACTTTCAAAGGCACGGATGATGTCTGACAGATGTAGTGTTGTTATATTAATGGGTTAATCTAGTATAGATTAAGCTGAATCTTTGTTCTGAGCAATGTTGAGTGTTAGTTATAATTTAGGAAGATAGACAGCCAGTCATGACCAGTCCAGATGGAGTCATGAGTCTGGTCTTTGATGAGCAGAATCCCGTGCAGCTGAGATGCCAGCTGGGAATGGTCATGATTGAAACATTTCAAGTGTCTGTGCTGTAGAATAGAGTTGTATAGTGATCTAGAATTTAATCTATGTTCCAACCTTTGTATTTTGAAGAAAATATGCAATATTTAAATAAGATCATCTATGACTAAGTGTTCTTCCTGATTCAATGTGTGGATGAAGTAGTAAATCTTGATAGGCTGCGATCTACATGCATGACTGGATAGGTGCACTTTCCTTCCATGGTTTAGAGTTCTCTAAGATTTTAGTTCTTTGAGATTTTATTTTTCCTAGCATGAAGATTTACCAGCTAGTCCAATTAATGTTGCCCCAATTGGGCTGCCATGCATCTGGTTATGTTTTGAGCTAACCTCAGACAGTACTAGGAAGCATTCAAACTATTATATTTGGTTTAGCCTTAATGCTCACCAGAACTTTAGATGGGCCTTCCCTTCCTTGCCTTGCCTGCCTCTCCATCACCTCCCATCCTCCCCTCTCTTTGCGTTTCCCTCACGTGTTAGCGTATGTGTTTCTCTCACGTGTTAGCCTATGTGTTTCTCTCACGTGTTAGCCTATGTGTTTCCCTCACGTGTTAGCGTATGAACATCCACAGCTCTTGTTTTCCCCTATAGGATGCTGATTAAGCAGCAATCCTGTTCAACCCTACTAGAGTTATGTCTACTAAAATAATGGGGTTGGGTACTGAAAGCGAAAATGTTGAGAAGATTTAATGTTGAGGATTGAATCTGGGTATGCTTCGCAAAATGATCTGTGTTTTCTTTTAAGACCGGTGCCGATACTATTTGTTTTACAGATACAAAAACTAGCTTTGGAAGTTAACACAGTCAATACCTGGGACTTACAAATTGTTATTCAACCAAACTCCAGGAACAAAAGTCATATATTTTACTAAAAGGGATATACTTCTCCCTGAAGACCGAGAATGAGAAATACTAACGGGCATAGAGAGGTAATGGCTGGAGCTGGAGCAAGGACATAGACTTCTGATTTATCCATGCCTACTTTGCCACTCCTAATGGATAGGTGACCCAATGACCCAGGAAGAGCTGGAGTCCTATGTTAACTTCCACTGACGAAACTTGAGCCCAGGAACATATGAGTTTTCCTTTAGCCTTGGGGAAAATTTGAAACTTCTGAGGAATTAATTGTCCTGGAAAGTCTCATCAGCATCACAGAACAGCATGTCAGCTGTTTGTCCACACAACGGAGGCTCTTTGTCTTCCAGATTTGTCATTACCTTCTGATGAAGAGAGACCCTGATCTGGCTTTACCCTCTCCTTCAGGCTGCTCAGTAAGTTGTGAAAAGGCAGGGCCTTTCTACTTTATTTGTCAGAGGGCTTCAAGAAGCTGACATTACGATACCATTAAAGCAAGTCTCCAGAAGACGGTAGCACAATGGTAATATAAAGACTATTCAATGTAAAGACGCGGCCGATGACATGAAGATAGTTCTCGGTCTGTGATAATAGAATGGTTCAATTATAAAGTCAAGTAATGGGACTTTCTAAAAGTTTTAATTTCTCTCTAACACAATTACTGCATTTAAAGTCTCACTTGAGATGTCTACCTTCACCTTCCATGTCCCCTCTTGCTTTTAGAGTCTAATTTTATACTAAAAGAGAACATCTGCCCCCAAACATTCTCCAGTTCTTTCTTTTGTCTTACTGCTTTCCCCTCTCATAGCTGTCATCAGTTTTGCCAACAGTGTGGTCACTTGGCCAGTTGCTTGGACTATAGGTCTCGAAGTCACCATGAATTCCCTTCCATCTGTCCTATTCTGTAAATGCTTTTCCAAAATACATTCTGAAGTTTGCTCTTTGGACTGGTTTTTATTTCTTGATTACCTCTTGTGTGTCCGTGGTCACTACCTAGACTTTCTTTGCAACATACTGTGAGTTCTGTTTAAAACACAGGCCAGATCTTCTCTCTTTTCTGCTCAAAGCTTCTCAGGTATGGCTGTTTCGTTTAGTAGAAGAGAGACTGGAAAACAGGAAGAAATTAATAGGAAGGGGAAAGGCAGAGAGACTGAAGAGGGTGGGGCAGTGGAAAGGGATGAATGGGGTCAACTTAGGAGAGACTTGAAAGAGGTTGTTGATGTGAAACGCTACACTGCAGTGTTAATGTATGCCACTAAGCTCTCCTATAAAGGCCTACGTGATTACTTCCCTGTCTTTTACTTCTGTCTGTTCACCTGTTATCCTTGATGGGCTTCAAACCCTGGCAAAATCCCACTGTTAGACCTCGATATGCTGATCTATCTGACTAGAAGCCCTTTCTTCCCCTCAGAAGCAGATTGAGGTTCACCATTCCTTTTATTTTTTTTTCTTCTTTTAGGGATTTGGTAAAATATCTTCTCCTAGATATTCCTACTCCTCTTTTTATATCTATAATACCCAGGCCACCCACCACTCACTACATCACTCCTTAGTCCTTCTCTGTGTTATTTTTTTTAATATTTGGATATTTACTTTATATACATTTCAAATGTTTTCCCCTTTGGAAACCCCCTATTGCATCCCCCCTCCCCCTGCCTCTATGAGAGTGCTCCCCCACCCACCCACCCACTCCCATCTTCACTCCCTGGCATTCCCCTATACTGGTACATCCAATACCCTCAGGCCCAAGGGCCTCTCCTCCCCCTGATGGCTGACAAGGCTCTCCTCTGCCACATATGCAGCCAGCACCAGGGGTCTCTCCATGTGTATTCTTTGGTTGGTGGTCCAGTCTCTGGGAGCTCCAGGGGGTCAGGCCCGTTGACACTGTTGCTCCCTTCATGGGGCTGCAACCCCCTCAGCTCTTTCAGTTCCTTCTCCAACTCCTCCATCTGGGACGCCACACTCAGTCCAATGGTTGGCTTCGGGCATCTGCCTCTGTATTTGTCAGTCTCTGCCTGAGCCTCTCTGGAGATTGCTTATCATGCTTCCATCAGCAAGCACTTCCCAGCATCCACAAGAACGTTGTATTTGGTGGCTGTATCTGGGATGGGTCCCCAGGTGGGGCGCTCTCTGGATGGACTTTCCTTGAGTCTCTGCTCCACACTGTGTCTCCATATTTCCCCTTCTCTGTGTTTTGATGAATTTGTTAAACCTGCCCTGCCTACGTTTCACCCTTGGCTGATCCTCCATTACTGCGCATGCTCCAGAATCACAATGTCCGCAAGTCTTTTCCTTCCCAGATTGTCAGAGCATTCACCTATGGGCATGCATAGGCCTTGGAAAAGTGCTCTAGCACGTTCATTTCTGATCTGGAAGACTATCTGCAACTTTAACACCATATAACCACAATAGGATATTTTAACCATCAGGAGACATAGCTACCAAGATGCAGCTGTGTATTCCTTGACTACTTAATTAATATGCCTGCAACTCATAACACACATAACTTCTAAAGGTGTAAATCTACCTGATGCCTCCCCTCCTGCTGTATATACCTACTCTAATGATAATAGATTTTCTGATATCTAAAATTCAATTTTCCATTTTAAAGAACACAGTTCTAGTGTTCTAGCTATTTTTCCTTTCCTTATTGCCTGTCTCATATCTTATTTCAGGGACTCCCAGCGATGTTTTCCACTGGGGATTCAATCCATTAGTTTGTCATTTCTCTCGGGGATTAGGGGATCTTCTGGCTTCTGCGCTGCTACCAGTTCTCAATTCTGCAAATGCTGACCCACCACTACCAGGCCCCCTCACCTGGTATTCTAGGTGATGCTGCAGTTTCTGACACTCAAGTCAGGCCAATTAATTCACCATTCATAGTTATAGTATCTTTCACTTTTGCAAAGACTTTTCTTTCTTTCCTTTATGTCCTTCCTTCCTTCTTTCCATTCATCCTTCCTTCTTGTTTTTGTGTGTATCTTATGTGGTGTGTGTGACGACTACATGTGCGTGGGTGGGCGTGTGTGCCCATATGCACACATTTGAAAAACCACAGCAGGAAGTCAACTCTCTTCCTCTATTACTTTCTGCCATATTGCCTCAAGATAGGCTTTCTCAGTGAACTGGAAGCTTTTGATTACACTGGCTGCCCTGGACCTCTCAGAGTCTGCCTGTCTCTACCTCCCAATGCTGATGTTCCCTTGTGCCCATGTCTGACTCTTTCTGTTCACAGGGGAAGCTGAATCCAGGTCCTCATGCTTTCAGAGCAGATGCTTGGACGTACTGAGATATCTGGGTAGCCCCAGTTCATTGTTGCCCCTGATATTGGTTTCACCAAAGAGATATATCTTTAAACAATAATCCCTCATAGATGCTTGGGAAGCCAGCACAGTCTTCAGACCAGTAGGGAGTAATAATTCTAACAGATATTTAATTCTGAGTAAATATATTTATAAATTAATATATAGTTGGGAGTTAAAAGGGAGGCTGTGGTAGTATGGTGTGATGGTTTGAAAATGCTTGGGCCAGGGAGTGGCGCTATCAGGAGGTGTGGCCTTGTGGGAGTAGGTGTGGCCTTGTTGGAGTGGATGTGGCCTTGCTGGAGTAGGTGTGTCACTTGTGGGTGTGGGCTTTAAGACCCTCATCCTAGCTGCCTAGAAGTCAGTCTTCTGCTAGCAGCCTTCAGATGAAGATGTAGAACTCTCAGCTCCTCCTGCACCATGTCTGCCTGGATGCTGCCATGCTTCCACCTTGATGATAGTGGACTGAATCTCTGAACCTATAAGCCAGCCCCAATTAAATGTTGTCCTTATCAAAGTTGTTTTGGTCATAGTATCAGTTCACAGCAGTAAAATATGTGTTTTTTCAGTAAAGCATGAGAAAGATTATTGCATAGTACATAAACAAATAATTTTTGCTCCTGCATCTTATACCACAACCCCTGTGAAAATAGTGAATACAATTAATTACAACTTCTGTCTTTCCTCCCTTCTTTCTATCCCTTCCTTCCTTCCTTCTTTCATTTTGTTTTGTCTTGCTTTTTTGAGCCAACTTCTGATGTGTGACCTTGTTGTCCACATGTAGCCCAGGCTACCCTACAACTCATAGGAGTCCTTCCTCATCTTCTGAGTATTAGGATTATACAGTGCTTGCCTTTAATAGTAGAGCACTCTTTCCAGATTTAAATTGTGTATAAGATATAGGTAACAGCCTGGTCTTGTACTTGTAGCCAATGATACGATTATTTATTAGCCAATCACTGGCTAAGACTATGTGATCCCCCCAAAATTGTAGAGACAGAAGCAGGAGGCTTGCCTAAGTAGGCTTGCTTGGAATGCTTACCTTGCTCTTCTTGAAGTTCCCCCCACCCTCCACAAAAGAAACCTCAGGTGTTACTAGATTATCCAAGTTTAGGGAGTAATTGCCTATGGAAAAAAGAGACAGAATAAAAACCTTGGTTGAAGCTACAAATATAATTGCATCAGAAGCATCAGGATTAACCTCTTAGCATGGAAATCCTGCACTTTTAAAGATAAGCCCGGAAGCCTGACTTAATCAAATGTCACTCTGACAGCTCCAATGATGGCCTTGTTGCTTAGGTGCCTTTCCAATCTTCAGTGAGCGGAACGTGAGGGAGGGTCAATAGGATGAAGCGTTAAAAGGGGAAATGATCTCTTGTCTTTGTGATTCCTGAGCAGCTTCCCTTGAATGAATACATCCTTCCCACAACACAGGCTGAGAATTGAAACGCTGTCACGGGGGGGGGGGGGAGATATGGATCCTTGCCTCAGAAGGATGATTCCTTGGTTCCTTACCTCATGCTAGACACATTAGCTGGCTTATCTTAGCACCACTAGCAGGTGACCAGGAGATAGTGCCAGCAAATTAAAACCTGTCTGTCCACAGTACATATAAGACGATTGATGCGAAATTCTGTCTTTTAAATCACCTGTGATGTCCCAGCTGCTTTCATTCACAAAATGGATGTATCTGTTTAGGCAACTGTGAGAAGGAACATTTTCATGTGTGTGCATACATGAGATTCAGAGGGATTGAGGCGGTCATGGAGGTAGCCCAGGCAGAATGCCTGCAGTGTGAATGGGGAGATCAGATTTCAGACCCTTAGTGTGAAAGGTGAGTGAGCGGGTGTGCACACTTGCCTGTGGATTTCAGTGCTCAGAAGGTAGAGACACTTATCCTCTTGCAAGCTTGCTAGAACAGCTCTATCTGCCAGCTCTGGCCTCAAGTGAGAGAGCCTGCCTCAACAAATAAGGCACAGAACATCTGAGGAAGTCTCATGACATGCATACACATGCATGCATTGATTCATGGGTACACCTGCACACAGAGTGTGCCCCTCACACACACACACACACACACACACACACACACACACACACACACACCACTGAAGAAAACAAAAAACAAACAGAAAGTTGAAGGGATCACCTACACAGGACAGGAACTCAGAAACTCAATTGTATTTCCTAAACTCACATAGAAATAAACTGAAGCTTTATGTCAGTGTCTAGACAAATGTGATCATTTGAGAGGCAAAGTACTTCCTACAGATGTGGGTTTTAAAAGAGAGCAAATAGGAAACAACATATATCCTGCCAACTGTAGTTACCCTAATTATTTGTTTCACTACACATTTTTCATTAAAATATAATTACATCGTTTCCCTCTTGCTCCCTCTAGCCAGTTCCATGTGTCCGTCCTTGCTCTCTCTCGAATTCCTGTAAGGAGCGGCTAGAGTATTCGCCATTACAAGATGGCGCTGACCTCAGCTGTTAGCGCGGGAAAACCCCCAAAGCGCATTATGGGTGTACATGACTATCACCGCCCACTCCCGGGGCACACCAACCAATGGAGAGCACGCTGCCT
>CM052707.1:61505134-61528593 GCA_028551405.1 Uromys caudimaculatus | reverse complement strand
GGTGTACATGACTATCACCGCCCACTCCCGGGGCACACCAACCAATGGAGAGCACGCTGCCTCGGGGCTATATAACAGCGCCATTCTGGGGCCCCGGGGTCTTTCCTCTTTTCATCATGCAATAAACGCATTGCTGCAGAAGGATCCGTGTGTCCGCGTGGGTTCTTGCTGGCGAGACCAAACAGCGCGCCGGACAAATTCCCGTCCTCTGAATCTTTGTTATTCCATGTTTATACGGATGGATACATTCCTAATAAGTAAATACAAAAAGCTTAGTCTAAATAATGTCACTTCTGTACTGTAACTGTGTAAGGCTACTTGTGTATATGATTTAAGGGTTTACTGTTTTTTTTTTTTTTTTATAAAATACTATTTTGAAAGTTAAATGACTTAAGCTACTTTTATATTTCGCTAATTTTGAAATTTTTGAACATTTATTTTACTTTTTTCTTCTTTTTTAAAGTCCTTCTGCTTGGGAAAGCAAAAGTGTTTTTTGTTTGTTTCTTTTTTGCTATGAAATTTGAGCATTTTTTGTTCTTTTAGTATTTTTAGCCTTTTTGTTTTTAACTTTCCTAAGCTGAACTATTTAAAGTATTTAATAATTATTTCTCTCCCTTCTGTGGTAAGTGTGGTGATAATATGTCCAAGAAGAAAAGGAGTTCTGATTTTACAGATTTACATTCCAAGATGAAGACACTGGAACAAAAATAAAGTTGGGGTGAAAATGTTAGATTCTGGGTCGGGTAATAGGTAAGGAGTATATGAATGAATCAGCTTTTCACCGCTGTGATAAGCTTCCTGGGTAAGCAACATGGCGGAAGAACCTTCTATTTTGGCTCACAGTCTCTTAGCTTTCTGTCCGTGATCTGTTGTGTCTGCACCTGTGCCTAGCAGAGCCTTCTGGCTGCATCCCTGGCTCTGATGTTTGTGGGCTGCTTGTCTCAGAGTGGCAGTGAAGAAAAGAGTGGAGGGGACAAATGTCACTCCTCAGAACACACAGCCCCACGCAGAGGGAGCCACTTCTTTGTACACCCAATTCCTGAAGTTTCCTCTACCCGTAAATGGCAACAGCACTTTGGAGTCAAGCGTTCATTACATGAAACTTTGAAGAATATTCTAGATCTAAATTATAAGGTAGGGGTCTGGGATCTGCCCTGTATAATATAGCCATTTAGGGATGATACCCTAAGAAGAAGCCGAATACAGAAGTCTCTAGAGATCAGGACCATGGAACAAAGCTACGCAAGGTCTTAATCGCAAAAGGAGGCAAGAGACCAAGAGGCTGGGACATATTTTTTTTTTTTTTTCAGTTTCTTTCCCAAGTCACTGATACTATAATTAAAAGTATTTCCTGGGATGGAGATTTAGCAGACACGTTTAAGCACTGAAAGAGTCAGAAACAGTCCCATATCCTCAAGCAGTTAGTGTGGATTTTCTCCTCAAGGCAAAGATGAATCAATGTGGGGGTGGGAAGTGAGAGAAAAAGAGAGAGAGACAGAGACAGAGACAGAGACAGAGGGAGGGAGAGAGGGAGGGAGAAAGGGAGGGAGAGAGGGAGAGAGAGAGAGATCATTTATGGTTTTGAAGTATTTCAAGGAGACTAAACTTTGGGATCATAAGAGGGGCAGTTGGGAGACTCAGTGGGAAGCAAGGTGCCCCCTAGAAGAAATGCTGACAGGCATGAGCCAGTGAAGGATGGTTTCCAGATCCCAGCTGTGCTGGTGATTAAAGCAGGAGACAGAGACAGGACAGGGGGCTCCGACAGACTCTGAAAGCAGCAGCAGTTGCAGGACCACTCTTGGTATTCTGCCTACCAAGAATTCCAGACAGCAGCTTTGTTTCTTTATCTCTTCCTAAATAAACCCCTTAGCCTGGAGGCTAGAGAGAGAACATGGATGAACTGCTAGTCCAGCTTCAATCCCTTCTGGAGAACAGCTTTGGAATGGGACCTCTGGATTTTCCAAGTGGAAACAGGCTATAGGCTTTCTCTGTATTGTAGTCCTTCTCTTTATTGTTGTTTGGGTTACTTCTTTGGGGGAGGCGTATTATAGTAGCTTTGATCAGGGCTGTGTTGAGGCTCATTAAGGAAAAGCTTTCTTTCTCTGGGTCAAAAGAATGGGTTATACTTCTGGCCTTTGATGGACACCTCACATCCTAACCTACCTGTATGAGTTAATCCTCAGGATGGGTGATTCTTATCAGCCAAGATAAAGAGAGGGGAAGTAGTAATTTATCCCTTTTAATGTCCTTTTCATACTCAGAAACCGTGCCGTCAATGCAGTCACTTCACAGAGACACAGTCATGTGTTCCTCAGACCTGCCCGCTCTTCTGAATTACTCACAAAATTGACACTTACTTTTTGCTAAATCTGGGGTTTTTTTTTTTTTTTTCCATTTCTTTTAGATACTTGCCCAAACCGTGGCATGTATTTGTTGAAGCTCTGAACGTTCTCACTCCCTGTCTCTAAAGCTGTCCCCACACTGTTCTGTGCCATATGTTGACTTGCAGAAGGTGTGTTTTTTATAATTCCTATTCTCCACCCGAAACCCCTCCAGCAGCTGCTGAAACATAGTTTGTCTGTCTCAGGGTTTTTCTTTTAAACTTAATAAAATTATACTCTGGCTTCTTCAGTTCCTGGTTTAATGAGATTATGAATCTAAACAGGGGACCCCAATTTAGAAGATGACATGTTTCACCCCAATGGGACTACACGACCTTTCCAGTCACAATGCCCTAAGTAGTGAAAGGTGGATGAAGTCTATGCTGTTTACTGGCATGTAGGCCCAGATGTGGCTCAGTTTTGAGTCTCTGAAATAGACTTTAAAATCCATGGGTTTTTGTATTTGTTGTCTTCTTTTTCTTTTTCCTTTTTTTCTTTTTTCTTTTTTCTTTTTCTTTTTTTGCATAATCTGAAGTAGAAGATGAAGAGAAGTAGGCAAACAGGCTTCGTTGTAGATGAATTGAAAGTGTTTGACTCTGTTGTGTGCCTCTTTCTTTGGTGTCTAATACTATGCTCCCTGGTTCAGCTTCCTGGATGCTGCTTACTTAAATACCTACTGATCTTTCGGGTTGTAATTAAAGTGTCACTTGCTCCGTAAAACCTCCCCCATCTAAATTAGATACTCCTCTTTGACCTTCTAAAGGCTCTGTGCCTGTACGCCCCTGAAAGCAATTACCATGCTGAATTACAGTTGTTGATGTACACTTCAGAGCCCCCACAGGCCCGGTGTATCCCAGCGGCCTGGGAGTGTGTTCCCTTCCTATCCCTCCATTTTCTTCCGTGGCCCTGGAATATGGTGTAAGCTTAACTTATATTTATTATGGAATTTCATACTAAATTAATTAATTGTTACCTCCCAACCTGGAAGATTTTACTTTTTTGTACTTTTTCTTTTTAAAAAATGGAAAATAGACTTTCTTTTACACAAATATATTTTTGATTAGGGTTTCCTCTGCCCCAGTTTCTCCCAGATCTCTCTCACTCACCCAAATCCACACTCTTTCTTCTTCGTCCTCATTAGAAAACAGGTGTCTACAATGATGAGATAAAATAAAAATAAGCAAACCAGAATAGGACCCAAAACAACCAAACAGAAAAGGGCATCAAAGAAAAAGCACAGGAAACATACAGATGCTGAGATACACACATTTGTTTGCACACACAGAAAACCCATAAAAATAAATTCAGAAACTATAATGTATATGCAGGAGTATTATGAATTTTTAAATAAAATGCTCTGACAAAGCATAAAAACAAAAAAGCTCCAGGAATAACCATTTACTTAGTTTTATGTTGGCACGGAGTTATCAATTGGACATATCTTGTAGGTTAGGGATAGGGACTGTGTCTTCTCCCTCTCAGTGCTGGGACCCCATCTGGCTTAGTTCTGTTCAGGTCCTGTGCATGCTGCTATACAGTCTCTCTGAGTTCCTCTGTGTGTCAGTCCTGTTTTGTCGAGAAGAGCAGGTTTCCCTGGTTTCTTCCTTTCCCATTGTCTCTTACAATCACACTGCTCCCTCTTCCGCAGGGCTCTCTGATGTCTGAGGGGAAAGGATTTGATGTAACCATCCTATTTAGGAAAGAGTGTTTCAAGGTCTCAGTCTCTGCACTTTGTCCAGTTGGGGGGCTCTGTATTTGGTCCTGTCTGCTTCAGAAGGAAGCTCCTCTGCTGATGGCTGAGCAAGGCACTGATCTATGAGTACAAGAGGATAACATTAGGAGTGATTTTACTGTTACTTTTTTAAAAACAATGGCATTTGAGTCTTCTCTAGGTCTTGGCCACCAAGGTGGTATTGGGCATGAGCTCTGTTTCATAGAATGGGCCTTAATTCTAATCATACAGCGATTGGTTACTACCCCAATTTTTGTGCCACTATTGCAAGAGCATATCTTGCAGGCAGGTCACTCTTGTGGCCTGAGGGTGTGGAGGTGGCTTAGTGTTTACCTTCCTCCTCTAGTATGCAGAGTAGCATTCAGCACCATGAACACTAGTCAGTAGGGGTGAAGGCTCTAAGTAGATACCTGCTCAATTTCTTCCTGTTTAATGAGTTAGGGAGGTATTGTCTTCAGTAATAAATCCTTAGTTTCAATGGGGGGGGGCAAATTCAATGAGATATATTCCATTTTTGCCACTGGAGGTTTTTTGTTTTGTGGTTTTTGTTTTTTTTGGGGGGGTTGTTTTATGTTTTGGTTTTGTCAAAAGGTATCTAGTTGGGGCTCTGTCTTCCCTGTTACTTGTGATTACATTTAGATTTCTTTCATACATGTATTATTTTAGGAAGCTTTGTGGAGCTTGCCCCACAGGCTTTATATCAGACGGGGGAAAATAGTCACCTCGGGGCAAGAATGAGGTTCAAACCAATTTCATTGTAACCAGCTGTGGACCATGGCTAGAGGGTCTGCATCAGATCATTTTACTTCAGCCATATGTAAGCAGAGCACAATTTTGGGAAAAATATTCAAATGACAATTAACTCAGCCCTGTTAGCACAACGAAGCTTAAGGCATATTTGCCTTGAAGTACATAGGGCTTCATCTACAAGACCGGTTTCTTGTTTACTTAGAAACACTGCTCAAGATAAGGGTCAAGAGAGCTTGGCTGAAGGAAACGTAAGGCCTGTGGGGGTCAGCATTGGCCTGGCCCTAAGATAACAGAGAAGCCACTGGCCTGTTGTAAAGCACAACTGAATGGGTTTTATGGCGTAAAAGGAATGCTTTTTAGGGAAAAGGAGTCGTGGATATGTAAAAACATCAGTTCTGGGAGATACAGGTGGAAACTGTCTCCTCAGACAGCAAAGGATCAGTAGGTTGAATAACTACATCCTTCCCGTATTCCAGGAATAGCAACTATTAGCCTCATCCCATTGAAGAGGTAAGCTGTGAGTTTAACTTTCCCGGTATCTCCAGTGCTTATCTGTGTGCACAGGTCTTTCTGCTTTCTATGAATCTTTAGTGTAGTAGGTTTGCATGAGCCCTCAATGCCTCTTAGTTTTGCCTGTCCCCCCCAGAATTCCTTCCTTTTCCCTCCTTTGTTTTTCCCCTCCTTTGATCCTCCTGTAAGCATACATTTTTGCTACCTACCTTTAATAAATGTTCAACCTCGCCTCTAGCACAGCACCCAAGACAAGGCATTAGGATATGGGGGAGGTGTTTCGCAATAGTTCTTTGGGGATGAGCTTGACCTTCTTTGGCAGCAGTTCAGTCCTGTTGCAAACACCAAATATGACTCAACACCTGCAGACCAGTCCTCTAGGCAGGCAGACACCAGGCACGGACCAGCAGTTGTAGTTCATTTCTGTAGAAACCTCTAGACTGGCCAACTGGCCTGAGCCAAGGCTGCAGAGCAGCAAACTGCCACAGGAGCCTCTTGAGCAGTTCCTTGGTGAGTTTCTTTCAATGGTGTCCTTACCACTAGTTGAGATCAACAATGCTATATAAAGTGAACCAATGCAGGTGTGTGGTTAGTAGAATAGCAAGTGGAGCAACCCAAACTCAGTGCTCCTCTCCTACTGTCTGTGGGGTCATATTTATACTTCTTCATCAAGCGTCTTTTCACTTTTTGCTATATTAAAACATCCTTTCACCTGTGTCTGCTGCAGGACAATATCTTTTCACTTGTATGTCCCAGCAAAACATCATTTGGCATAACCGACTTCCCAAAGAAACTAGAAGCTTCCACTTTATCCTCCTGACCCAGTCTTTTCCCTGGTCCAACCATACAGTCTATATTATTTTTTCTTCCTAGAGAGATCTATCCGTCTCTCCTTCCCCAGTTTCTTACTGTATACCCAACCGCTGTCATTGTATGGGTGGTAGACTGATTATTAAAAATTTGACAGCTAACATTTACATGTAGGTGAATACATACCACATTTGTCGCTTGTGGTCTGGGTTACCTCACTCAGGAAGATTTCATTTTTCTAGTTCTATCTATTGGCTTGTAATTCCATGAATTCACTTTTGCATAAACGGCAGAGTAATATTCCATTGTATAAACATATCACATTTCTTAATCCATTCATCTATTTATGGATATCTAAGGTGTTTCTAAATTCTGGTTACTATGAATAGAGCAGCAGTGAATGAGCATGGGTAAGCAAGTCTCTCTCTGGTAGCATGAAGTATCCTTTGGGTGTGCATCCAAGAGAGCTAGATCTTGAGGTAGAGCCACCCCCAGGTTTCTCAGCAAACAACACACTGATTCCCATGGGGGTTATACAAGTTTGTATCTCCCCCCCCAAGGAAGAAGCAATGGATGAGTGTTTGTCTTGTCAGCATGAGCCGTCATGTGTTTTTGCATTTTGGCCATTCTGACTGGCACAAGATAAAAATCTCAAAGTAGTTTGGTTTGCACTTCCCTGATGACTAAGGTGGTTCATCAGTTCTTTAAATGTCTCTCAGCCAATTCTATTTCCTTTTATTGAGAAATTTCTGTTCAGAGTTGTGCCCCAAATTTTTTGTTTTCTTGGTGCCCAAATTTATACACACACACACACACACACACACACACACACACACACACACACATATATATGATTTTCTATATCAGATGTGTAGTTGGTTAAAATCTTTACCCATTATGAAACATGTTGCTTTGTACAAATAATTATGATGTTTGCTATACAGAAGCTTGTCTGTCTGTTTTGAAAGATACCATTTATTAATTGTTCTTAGTGCCTATGTTATTAGTGTTCTGTTTAGGAAGTATTTTTCTGTGTCAATGAGATCAAGGCTATTTCCTACTTTCTCTTCTATCAGATCCTACATTGAGGTCTTTGACCCATTTGGAATTCAGTTTTGTGCAAGATGATAAGTATGGGTTTCTTTGGATTCTTCTACATGCAGCCATCCATTTTGACCATTTATAAGAGTTTGTCTTAGTCAGGGTTTCTATTCCTGTACAAACATCATGATCAAGAAGCAAGTTTGGGAGGAAAGGGTTTATTGAGCTTACACTTCCATGCTGCTGTTCATCACCAAAGGAAGTCAGGACTGGAACCAAGCAGGTTAGGAAGCAGGAGCTGATGCAGAGGCTATGGAAGGATGTTCCTTACTGGCTCACTTCTCCTGGCTTGCTCAGCTTGCTTTCTTATAGAACCCAAGACTACCAGCCTACAGATGGCACCACCCACAAGGGACCCTCCCCCCTTGATCACTAATTGAGAAAATGCCTTACAGCTGCATCTCTTCATTTTCTCAACTGAAACTCCTTTCTCTGTGATAACTTCAGCTTGTGTTAAGTTGACACAAAACCAGCAAGTACAGTGATGCTGTCTTTTTTTAAGTATCCATTTCTGGTTTCTTTATTTAAACAAAAAAAACAAAAAAAACATGTGTCCATAAACATGTGAACTTGTACCCCTTCTTCAGTTTGATTCCATTGATCAATGTGTCTGTTTGTATGCCAATATCATGCTGTTTTTACAATAGCTCTGCAGTAAAATTTGAGATCGGGGATGGCTTTACTCTCAACAGTTCTCTAACCCAGAAATTCCATTTTTTTTTTGTGATGGTGATATAGATGTTCCAATTGTTTGGACACATTCTCTCTTACTGCTTTTCTTTAGCTGTGCCTGTGTTAGAGAATATAGATACTTTTACTTAATGACAATTTGAATAATTAGACCTTCGTCTATATGTCAAAGCAAAAATTGTTTAAGCTTAAGATCACTGTAACAGAAGATGGGAAAGATTAGCGACTTTGAAATGGGGAGGCTATTAGACTTCTCTGCAAAACCTAAGCTTCCTTTACCCTACGTGGGAGGAAGTGGCTCCTCAATTCAGAGCAAAGTGCCAGGTAGACATTGGACTTCTAGCCTTCTACAGAGAAAGGGGTAGTTTCCGTTTGACCAGATAGATCTCAAATGCTTTTGAGAGAAACTTCTGGGTTGTAAGACTGATAAGAATCTTTAACAAAGCCTCTACACACCAATAGGGAAGTGGAGTGTAATAGGACCCAGCATGTTAGGCAAATATTCTATCCCTGAGCTAAGTCATCAGCCATTTATGTTCAAGACAAAGTCTTGACATAGCTCAGGCTGGCCAGGTCTGAGCATTCTTACTCTCACAACGCTCACCATCTTCCCACTCCTATTATTCTCCTCTTACTTACAAGGCCTTTCCCAACATTAGTGTCTTAAAATAATATTTCTTTTATGCATATGAGTGTTTGCCTTTACCATATCATATACGTTCTTGCTTCTCTAGAGACCAGAAGATGATATCAGATCCCCTGAAACTGAATTACAGATCTTTGTGAGCTACCACATGAGTGCTAGAAACCTGACCCAGAACCCCTAGAAGAGCACCTAGTACTCTTAGGGGCTTAGCCATCTCTCAAGACCCCATTTATGTCTTTTTGTTTAATTTTATGACCAACTGAGTTTAACTAGTACCATCTGTGTGTGGCTATGGGGTTAGAACTATCTTTGGAGTCTGCTGGGTTCATCTGTGAGAACAGACCAGGAATGAATGTCTGCATGGGTCATTGGCATGTTTACTTATGTCTAGTGGGCCAATCACAAGGGCCACTTACTCATATCAAGCTGGAGATTTATACCATCTGCTTATTAACTACTATATGCTCGATGTGTCTCTGCTTTTGAATTTACTCATTGAGTCTGAATTAGGAAATAGTTAACTTTCAGAGAAACTCAAATTTACCACCAGAAGACTGAGAGATCATGCACGGGATTTCCACACAGTCTTGAGATTTCCAACTGGTAGGACTGATTGTGGCCTCTGGCAACATAAACCATAAACCGTGTTACACAAAGATCTACTTCACTTAGTTTTGCTTGTAGTTTGTCCTAAGGAAGAGGTAAAGGAACCCTGTTTGGAATATCGGCTTTTAAAAAGTATTGCTTTAGAATCTGGGGTTTGGAAAATATGTGGTATTTAGTAACTTTGGTTATTTTATTACAGAAGTAGAAACAAACAGAGAGTTTGGGTAAGATGAATGCAAGCTCTCTTTATTGAATATGAGGTAGCAAGTGTTGGCCAAATTTAGAGCAGAAGACAGTTATGGATACCTACGTGCTCCTGGGGACACAATAGCACTGGTGGAGACAGGGGAGAGCCTGTCTTCAGTGTAGGACAGCTGAGGCTATGAGGCCCGGCCTCTCTGAGCTCTACAACACTTGTTATGTGGGAGACCCAGAATCTCTCTCTGGATGGCTCACCCCGTGAAACTGTACAGAACTCCCTGCTTCCCTCTTTCGGTTTCTTTCTTGCCATTTCTTCTTTTCCTCTTACAGTCTTCTCCAAACCTCATTTACTTTCCTTCGGTTTCAACAAATGTGAAAACCATAGAACAGAGGCATAAGAGGAAACATCAGAGTCAAACCGTCCTCACTTACTAAAGCATTATCTCTAAGAACGTGGACACAGTGGCCAGTGTCACTGAAATTTAGATTTTAATATTAATAAGTGGGTCATAGAAACCCAAAATGCAGTTCTCAGATATGATTGCTTTCTGTTGTTACTTTAGTAAATTACCATAGAGGTAGTGGTATAAGAGCACACATGCATACCTATTACCTACAATTTTTTGATTAAAAGTTCTCATTGGGCTGAAATGAAAAGAGTCGCTCATAATGCCAGAGAGAGACCTGCTCCCTTGTGTGTGGGTTTCTAGAAGCCACTGATATGCCTTGTCTTATTGTTCCTTCATTCCTCAAGTCAGCAAGGGTGCAGTTCTGTGAGTACTCTCCTCTAGTCTGGTCCCCTGCTGACTGCCTCATTTATTCACTGTGAAAAACCCACACTGTGAAACCACAAACATGCGGCTTTCTGAGTCTTTCCCTCATTGGATGGACTACCCATGTTCTTTATCTCCCATGAACCAGGGCTGGCTTATCTTGGGAGCTGAATGACTGTTTTGTGAAGAACCTGCTAATCCACAGACTAAAAGGCCAGGGAGCCCTATCACCAGCTTTTAACCTCCCCAACAATACTGTGATTTCTTTAAATGAATCCTAAAGTTTTTCATCTTTTATTTTAGGCTAAAATTGTACCAACTTTAAAGGAGACAATGCTTACCAGATGTTCTTTAACGAAGTTTTTAATAGTCATTGTTTTAATATGCAGAACTTTACAGACATTGGGGCCTCTCATAGTCTTTAGATTTCTAATGTGGAACCTGGAATTCACCCAGTAGACCATACTGGCTATAAAACAAACTGACTAGATGGTAAGGGACTTACAATACAGAATCTGAATAATCCCTGTATGCTATAGAAAGACATGGCAGGACGTAGACTACATTTCTACCTTAACTTGAATGTCTTATAGTAATAGGTATCATTTACATCATTATTGTTACTTGTAATTATTATAAAAATATTCATTGGAAACATAACATAATTAATGGCATGTGACCAGACTAACATCCATAAATGAGCATCCTTAAGATTTTGCAAGGAAGATTTCCTGTTTGTAAGGAAAGGTTTGTAATCTGAAGTTTTCTATATCAAGTAATGTTTGAGTTAGAGCACCAAATTTATTATGATATAAAAATTTAAAGTAAATCCTTCAATACTCTATGTAGTTTTATGATATTGATAAGAAGAAAACCACAGTCCAGTGGGCAATTGAGCAAGGAATTCTTGGACAAAATGAAACACCGAAAGCAATAAGGGCAGTGTTATTGCTCAGTGGAGAGTCGGTTCTCAGACAGTTGGGGCAAGGGTGCCTTGAAAGAGTTTATCACTGAAATACAAAGCCAATGAGACTTTAATTTATTGAAAATGTATTCCACCTCTGTGCTTAAATGTTGATCAGTTGAGTTTGGTTCTGAAAATGTAGAACCTTTGGCAAGGTAGAAGTGAAATGGAGACATTTATTTCCTTACATTCTTTCAGGTTGAGAAAGACTGAGAGTAAACATACAATTGTTAAAAGAACCAAAGAAACACAGAAAATAGAAATGAAATAGTCTTCAAATCTTCTCATGATTCTCCACTGACGTACAAGGTAAGCCCTTTCACAGACCTTAAGTCCTGCCGGGAAGACCACTTCTTGTTATCCATTTGTATCTTTCCTCCAATGCAGTGAACACTCCTCTGCTCTCGCCTGTTGGTAAGTTTCTCATTAAAAGATGGAGCTCAGACCCTTTCTATCTTTATTTGTCTGTGTGGTTATATTCTCCACTTGGAAGGAGTGATATGTGTAATTTCTGGAGCATGTCATAAAAGGATGGCCAGACTTTGTTGCTTTCTCCTTGTTCTAGCTCTGACATACAAAAGTTCTAAAGCAGGGCAAGCCATTATGGCTGCAGGATGAACTTTTTCTCTAAAAGATCAGAGATAGCCTCTTTCTGATGGTTGCAGATTGATACCGCCATCCCACACTGCCTAATGTCCACGAAGGCTAACCTTGTATTTGTTTGTTCATCTTCAGTGAATACATCATTGTTTTGGATGTTCTCCTGTAATGGATGAGCTAAATAACGCCCACAGGAGAAGTTTTAATATCTGATAATTTTGTTCACTATTGGTGTAGGAGCAAATAAAAGAAAAAAAACTTTAAGAACAGCTAGTCGTGACTGAAGTGGTAGCGGACAGGGCTACTAAGTGAGGTATTTTACACGTGGGTATTATACTTCTGGTTACCCTCCCAGCATCTCCAGCATCTCTGTTCTTCCTTTCTTTTTGCCTGTGCTTCAAAGCCCCCTACCAACTTCCTCATGTGGCTGCTCATTTGTTTCCTTCTCATTTCTTGAATATCTACTGGATTTCATAGCACTTGGCAATATGAATGGTACACAGGTCTTCCAGGGTGGACTACGTTTTATCTAGGTAGCCTTTGCATGCATTGGAATTATATTTGGTCCTAAGGAGCCAGAGGTCTCATGCCCTCATTTCTCACGTGTAGAAAATAAGACTCCAAGACAGTCTGTATCTGAGTTAGCATCAGAATTGTAGACAGAATTCAATGCTCTCAAATTTGTGGCCAGTCTTCTTTTCACTGTATTTCAATTTCACTTCAGGATTTCCCATGGATATGGGGCTTCCTTGGCATCTGTACATTAATTAAGTATAAAGTTCTACATTAGAAATGTTTTTCTTTAGCCAATCGCATTTGGGAACCTCTCATGAACTACTTCTAGTAATCACAGCATACTTTCTAATTATGAGCAAATGTGTATGTGGTGGTAATGCCGTTAGGACCCAGGATCTCAATTTGATTTTTAAAAATATTGCAGCAAGCTATTTTCAAATAATAAGACATTACTGGGGTGTGTACTATGGTATGAGAGACATACATAACTGTCAGTGTAGATCACCTAAGGACTGAGCTGTCAGATCAGAAAGTAACTCTGAATTTTCCTACCCAAGGAACCTATAGAATTGAGAATAATTTTCAAAGTGGTAGAAATACCCTGGGTTAGTTGGATGCATTGAATACAGAAAATAGAGCAGAAGGGGCTATTTTCATATGTCGTGCATACCTTTGACTCTTCTGTCCCCCGCTCCCCTGCAGCGAAGTTTTAATGAATTGCTGTAAAGGGTGAAGTGTTTCTAGTCTCAGGAAAAATAAAATCACTGGGCTCCAAAAACCAAAAACAGATGGTACGCCTTAACCAATTTTTTTCTTTCATTTTTCAATTGTTCAAAAATACCCTGTGCCAAGCTGGTGTGTATTTTATAAAGGGCTTTTACACAGTAAGGAAGGAACTAAATGAATCGAGAAAAGGAGGTGAGACTGCTGAAAGTGTTTTATTTTTATTGCAGCAGAAAGATTTTTTAATTAGTTATTTACAGTGCTTCTGACTTGAGATTACTTATACGCCAGAGAACACCTCAGCTTCTTTAGGGAATGTAGACTGATTTCCATCATGTTTTGATTTTTTTTTTTACATGATATTTCAAGTTAATTAAATTTTAGTTTCGACCATATTTTTAGAAAGACGAACTTTTTTTCACAATTGTTGGTAGAATCTGCACACTCCTCAAAGCAGATTGCTGATCCCAGAATGGTTATGGGTTTCTGTTCATGCTGTGTGAGATGCTGTACTCAGTCTGAGAATAAAAACACAAAGACATGAGCTTTGTCATCTCAGGAGACTTAGCGGCTGGGCCTTGGAGAGCGCATGCGCTATGAAGGAAGACAGGGAAGGGCTGAGGTCTTCGAAGAAGAAAAAATTTGTGAAAATACACTTGCTTCCTGGAATGAAGAAGGGAAGGGTCAGTGAAGGTTTTTATAGGGCAAATAAAGAACTGAAGAGAGCAGCAGAGGCGTTAAGGAAAATACGTATAAAATTGTGAATATAAACAAGTCTGAGCTATATTTAGGTTATATCACGTATTTTCAGGTATTAGAAAGTTTATCACTGTGAGGGTGCTCCTCCACCCAACCCTGTTCCCTCCTCACAGCTCTAGCGTCCCCTTATGTTCCCCCTTACATTGGGACATCGAGCTTCCACAGAACCAAGAGCCTCCCCTCCCACTGATGGCAGATAAGGCTTATCACTGTGGGGAGAAGCCAAGAAGAAAGGCTTATGCTCCCGTAGGAACTCCCTCATTCTCTTACTGGGACTCCGCATCTCCCCGGCTTTCATTAGACCCCTCAGCACCTTCTCTGCTTTCTGACTTTGACACCGTTTTATTCAACAGTGAGGACACAGAAGCCCCGAAACTGAAACCAGTTCATTCCACCATCACCATCATGGCATTTGCAGCTCTGTCCAGCCAGTATCCAAGAATTCCTTTTAGGAGAATGCTCACCAGAGAAATTACCTGTGGTCAGTTCTTCTGGGTTTTGGATCTATTTCCTGTGGTGTTGTCAGGAATCTGTCTTTTAAAACCTCTGACTCTGGTATTTCCACAACATCCCCGCAAACCCCTAGCACCTCAGACGCTTGTCGTTGAATGCCAAGTGTGTTCACATCTCTCACTTTAAAACTGACAAAATGAACTAATGGCTGGGTCAAATGGTCCTTGACTCTCAGTCTCGTTTCAGCCTCCACGGAAGGAGCAAAAGTATAACAAATGCTTTCGGTGTGCTGCTAGAATTCTCCATCCCCTGGCTAGTTCTCATCCGAGACTGAGTGACCATCTCAGCTGGTGGGCCTGCCTCATGGCCACGTGTTCCAGATGTCAGAATCACACAGTGGGCTGTGGGAGTCGTGATCAAACGTGCCGTGAGTAAGACTTAAATGTTTCTTACGGGGAACCCTTGGGCTTGTCTACTGTGGCAGCTTGTGTGAGTCATCCTGACTAATAGACTCACCATTGTTCTTCTGCCTCTTTTGACACTCAGGCTCTTGCAGAGTTTTAGGGAAAACACTTCATCTGCTTTCAGGGCATCATGTCCCTTCGGTTTTCTTCTTTTGCTAAAATGTTTGATGGCTGTCAAAATACGGACAGGGATTGATGATGATGATGATGGTGATGATGGTGATGGTGATGATTGCTGTGATTGTGATGAGATGGTCATGTGGCTCCAGAAACCACACTAGGCCAAACAGTTCCAAATGGGATTTATTGGGGGGGGGGGGGAAGGTAGGGGGGGGAGAAGGTAGCAGCAAAAGGAAAGGGGGAGAGAGAGAGAGAGCACAGAGGGTGTCTTCCATTTATATATGGAGAGTGACTTAGTCACAGGAAAAGGTGGGCTGTGGGCCAAGTGGATTCTGGGAATATGGTGGCTGTTGCCTTGGCAACAGGTGGGCTGGTCGCGCTGTCGCCTGCATGTGATGTGACTAGTTTTGGAGGTCCTGATGCCAACAGTGATAATGATGATAATGTTGATGTGTTGGTGACGATGAAATTGGTGATGACGCTGGTGATGACGCTGGTGATGACGAGTGTTTGTTACTAAACCCAACAGCATATAATATCGTTGACTTCTCGTCTTTGGACTAATATTCTTTAAATTCTCCCAGTTGTCCTAACACTCCAATGTCCTGTGGTTCTACCGAACTATTCAGTTCTCAAAAACTGGTCCAGTATGCTCTTATCTTCTCTTTCCTCTCATTAGTTTAGGGCTACTCTCTGTGAACTCTATGAAATAGTGATTCTCATATTTTCCAACTCAGTCACATACACTGTTATGTGCTATGCACTTCTATAGCCAAAGGTTTCCCATTTTCACCAACATGCCCTATAGGTCTCAGAATTATGCAAAAATAAATTCATCATGCTTTGAAATCCTTTCTCTAGATTGATTATATCCATGCAAGGAAGTTCTGCTACCATTGATGGAAGCTTTGATATCAAACATGCTGGAGTCGTTCTTGTGAAATCCACCACTCTAGCTTAGTAATGGTCCATTATTTCAGTTCCTTTGCTCGCTCTGCACCATCGGAACATCAGACAATTCTGGTCTTTCATCTCCTGTTCCCAACTCCAAACCCATTTTCCATTCAGCAACTAGACTAATACTTAACTGTCTATGAGAGTTTGATTTGAAAGGAAATGGCATTTCCTATCACTAGTAACTTTTGTGAGAGGGATCACTTTAAATAGACCAGTAAATATTGAAAGGAATTGGTGGATTAATTACTAACATGATTGAGAAATGTCATTAAGTTTTTGGTCACAACACCTTATTCAAAGGAATACCACCATAGCAAATGCTCAATACAAAGGCAAGTTAAACCTTTCTGTCTAGATCATTTTGTATTTGCTGTTATTAAAAATTATATAGGACCTGACTCAATCAACAGATTTCTATCTATAACATAGCATGTTTTGGAATAAGGCGTTATTGACCTGGTGGTGGCAATTAACTAATTTCATATCTTTGGCACTAGTCCATGGGATTGAATGGAATGAAGCAGGTTGCCTCACAATTTGAGTATGGATTGCTCTATAAATAGTGGAATCATTACCACTAATATCCTCTCCAGCAAACCCAGAAATGTTCAGTTTCTCCAAGTCATGTTTTCAGTCAGCTTTATCTCAATATGTGTGGGGAGGGTGCCACTGTGCTTTTGATATATTTCACACACACAAAAGTGAGCCGGTTTACACACATAACACTTTTCGTTTTTTGTAAATTTCATCCTAATTATTAAAGGTTGATTTCCTTGCCTCACCTAGATATCCATCCCATCTGCTGACATCAAACCCACACGCTATTGCTGATGCCAAGAAGTGCTTATTGACAGGAGCCTGGTATAGCTCTCCCCTGAGAGGCTCTGCCAGAGCCTGACCAATACAGATGTGGATGCTCACAGCCAACTGTTGGACTGAGCGTGGGGACCCCAATGGGGAAATTAGGGCAAGGACTGTAGGAGCTGAAGGGGTTTGCAACCTCATAGGAAGAACAACAATATCAACTAACCAGACCCCCCATAGCTCCCAGAGACTAAACCATGAAACAAAGGGTACACAGGGGGTACCCATGGCTCTAGCTGGATATGTAGCAGAGGATGGCCTTATCTGGCATCACTGGGAGGGGAGCTCCTTGGTCCTATGGAGGCTGGATGACCCAGGATAGGAGAATGCTAGGTCGCTGAGGCAGAAGTGAGTAGGTGGGTGGGGGAGCACTCTCATAGAGGCAGGGAGAGGGAGAAGGGGATGGGGGCTTGTGGAGGGGAAACTGAGAAGGGGGATAACATTTGAAATGTAATTAAATAAAATAACCAATGAAAAAAGCAAACAATAACAACAACAACAACAACAACAATAACAAAACATGTTTGTGTATGTGTAGGTTGTTTTAGGCTAGTCTTAACGGGAGTGCAGCATGATGCTAATTGAAGTCACGTTTGTAAATTTTGTTTTCCCAGAGGAAAAACCAAACTTTGGAATGCAGAACTGCAGATGTATTTTCAAAAGTAGTGATAAGGTGCCCATGCTTCATCCTTTCGTCTGCAGAAACAAATGCTGTCACCCCACCTACCCTAGCCCTCCTCCTCTACCTCCTCCTCCTCCCTCTCTCTCAATGCAGTAACCAACTTTACGAAAAGAATGATGAGTAAACTACAGTGCTATCTTTAGAAATTCTTGCACATATTAGGGCAACACACGCTGTCAGGGCATTTCCTCGCCATTAACCAGATTATAATTTGCTTTTTGTTTTAGGGATTAAGGTGATGTGATAGATCTCCCTGTGAATGCCCCATGGCTTACTAAAATGGTGAGCAATTAATTAGTGAGTAGCATTCTGTATTTCCGGCTTACTTTCCCAACGGCTTGATGCAAATATTTCATAGACGAATTGCTTTCTGTAGCCTCCACCTCTACCATGAACCCAGAAAATAAGTCTTAGATAGAAAGGAAAAATATCCTTTAAATTCACCTGACCTGAAGACAGCTGTGTGAAAAGAGAGAAGGATCAAACATCGTGTCGGCATACCTGATGTCCACTGGTTTTGTCACGTACAACCAGCAAGAGTATATTTATTTTCCAGACCCTGGAGACTATTAAGTAATATGTAGAATAGAAGTAGTAACATCTGTCTTACGGCGCTGTTGGAAGGATAAGTGCCCTGTGTTTTGGAGAAATATTTAGCTCAGTTCTTTTTCACTTGGTGGGTTCTCAAAACACTGATCTAGAGCAGACCTCCTGGAACAGATGCTAAAGGTTTTCTTTGGTGCTAGAAAGGGCCTCCTAGAACTTTGGGCGTACACTGATTTCACAGGGAATACCAGCAGGTGAGCTGACTGGTGGAGAGCAGCCAGTTCTCAGCAGTGTCATGCTGAGGCTCTGGCTTCCTGTAAGTAGCCATGTGGACTTCTACAAGTCAGTGCATAAACATCATGTGTCATGGGACTTACATCTGCCTAGAGAGGTAGAGCCTGTCGATATCTACTATCTTGCTACTCTGTGTGTAGGATTAGGTTCAAATGGAGTTCTATTCACTAACGATGATGTTTGTTATGTCACTTCTTCTGCTCTGAGCAACAGTCCCCATAATGCTCTTTAACTGTTGCTTCAATAACACTAGGAAAAATTAGTGGATGTACTAACCACAATATCTGAAACACTGTATGTTCAATTAACTTGTAAAATTTGGACCTCTGTTATGAGTTCATTGACTGTATGCTGACTACCCAAATAACTCAGATAAGAAGCATGCTTGCCTATAATGACCTCTTCTTCAAATTATTTAAAGAACTCTCCTAGCTTTTTGATGATGCGCTGTAATAGGTAACTTCCTGAGAACATCCTTCACAGCTGAAACTGAAAGGTAGCCATCGGGGCCTGGCGATCTTTGATCGCCTCCTAGTCAGGATAATATAACTTACAGTTTCCTCTCGTTCTGCTTTACTCATGTGCAGAAGCCACGGAGGGTTAGAGATATGCCTCCCTGATTGTTTTGGTTTTGAGTGTTTAGTCACAGATAGGCAGAGCTGCCTACCTGTCTTTTCTTAAGACCCAAATAACCTCTAAATGGGGATTGCTTTTAATTGGAACTATTTATACTCTCCTTCGTTCCAGCTGGGGCACTGACACATGCCAGCAGCACTTCTGCCTAGTAGCCTGCCCCAAATTGATACTGCATTTGACCCGTTACACTCCATTTCCCGAGCTGCACTCCAGATAGAGTCTATTTCCGTAAGCGGCCATACCCGGCGTGACTGGGGTGCCAGACTTTTCCCTCTAATGATGGTCGCCTTCCCTCAAACCCACTCTCAGTGTGACTGCTCAATTATGATATATATATATATATATATATATATATATATATATATATATATATATCATAACTATTAAATCATACAGCTAAGTGATAGTGGCACATTTCCTTATAGGAGTTCCTTAAATTGAGGCTGTCTCCATCAGACTGTGCAGTGTGAATGACTCCAGCGGTAGTTTGGTTCCCTCCATTATTAGGTATTATATTCTCTTAAATGACCCATGATAACTTATTTATTAATCTAAAGCTTGCTAGAAAGACCGTGAAATCTTGGGGGGGGGGGATTCGATGTATTATAGTGGCCGCACGATTTTGTGAATGACCACTAGTTTCAAAGCAGCAAATTCTGATACTCTCATACAAATTATGATAGGTCTGTGTCTCAGGAAGACATCGATCCATCCATGCTGATATATTATTACATGAGAAGGAAACAGACAGTATAGCAGTTTCCCATTTAAAACATGTATGCACAGGTATACATATAGATCAAAATTTAAGTGAAAAGAGTTTCACCCCCCCACACACAAAACAAAACAAAACAAAACAAAACAAAACAGAGATCTGGAAAATAATGGGTATGCTCTCAACCATTTCTGTGAGACACGGTCAGGAGGATACATTCTTTCTATTTTATAAATTTTGCAATAATTTGAATATTTGCAATGAATGAATCTTCTTGTAACTTAATAGAAGTTTTAAGTATCGAGAAGTAATGAAAGAAGCTGGAGTTTTGAGCAAGCGAATAATGTTACAAAAGGGTGTTTTACTCTTTTGAGTGAATCAAAGGAGGAGAACAAAGGCATGTTGACATTGCCTCATGTAAAGGTTTATCTACACCTCTGTGCATGTGTACATGTTTGAGCGTGTGTGTGAATGAACACGCAGGTGCCTGAGGAGCCCAGAGGCTTCAGATGCTCTGCAGCTGGAGTTACATGTGGCTCTGAACTGCATTTTGTGGGTGCTGGGAGCTGAAATCAAGTCATCTGCAAAAGCAGTTTATGCTCTTAACCACTGAGCTACCTCTCCACCCTATGTTGGTATTTCTCATAAGAGCTTCTTAACAAAAATTTTTATTTTGAACTCTATTAATTATGAGACTTCTGTTATCCTATTATACAAAAAGAATCATTTGGACATTTTTATGCAAATTAAATTATTTAACTGGGCACCTAGTATAAGTTGGAATTTTTAAAAAAATATCTACCAGCATTGAACAGTTTAATGGTAGTGAAGAATGTTAGTTGATAGCTAAATATACAATGCATAAAATCATAGAAAAATTCTATTTTGATAGTTTAAAAATGAGTATTTTAAAACAATTGCTATTAAAGTTAAAGATCTGTACAGTGAAACCTTTAGGACACACACACAAAAAGACCAATTAAAGATGTAAGATGATGGAATACTTGTCCTTGCTCTTGGATTGGCAGAATTAATATTGTAAAAATGGGCATATTGCTAAAAGGAACCCACAGAGCCAATGCAAATCCTGTCAAAATTCAAATGTCAATTTCCACAGAAGTAGGAAAAAAAATTCGAAGGATTAATCTGCAAACATAAAAAACTGTGAGCAGCCGACTCAGTTCTGAAAAGAAAGGACACTGCTGGTGTACCGCCATGATTTATTCCTGAGCGAGGCCATCATTATATTTATGTAAGGTAGTAAGGCGACTCATAAATGTGTATGCAGATATACTCTCTTGCCAGTCTTGCTCTGGTCTACACTCTATATTTGCTTTCAGCAGGCATGTCCTTCTGAGGCTCATGGAAGTCACACTTCCATGATCTTCACTTAGAGACAATTGATGCTGAGTTCCTGGGTTGCTCACCGCGGTGATGGCTGCAGCAGCAAAGCATTTCAGATGTACTGCAGTGATGGTGATTCCCATGGCAACTGTGACTGTGATGCTCGCAGCAGTTCATCGCAGGGGTGGATGCCACCAGAACTTCCTTCATGGTAGATGTTCAGTGCTGGTGCCACGTCTGTAGATAGCTCAGCCTTGAGGCTCATCCACAGGTTCCCTACAACAGGGGCCACTAAGAGTAGGGACAGTTAAGGCTACAGTAGCAGGCAGGGAGGCCATTTGTGAGGGAAGTTTGCTGGCGTGTAGAGTGTTAGTCAGCCAGTTTGCCGTGGAGCTGGAGGGAACATCTTGATCCAGCAGTGGTAAAGCTTTGCTTCTAGAGTTGCTCTAACTAGATTCTTCTGTGTAAACGTGGCTTCTGATCTGCCATCTAGCCTGGGAATTGCACACTCTCTGTATAGATTTTATTCTTGATATCTATCACTAGAGTATGAATTGCCTGGTTTATATTACATGGTTGCAAATACTGATTTAAATTTTTGTGACTTTTATATATTTTCTTAAATATAGTGTTTTAGTTTCAGCTAAAACTTCAGAATCCTTAATGCTGGTGTGAAAGTTATCAATAAATGAATTTTTAAAATCCATGAAAAATTTATATATATATTCATATGTTTATGTATATAATTCATATTATATAGATTAATATATGAATGCATATCACACATCACACATCACATATATATATATTAGAGTAAGGCAATGCTTCTATGTTAAAAGTGGAAGATTGACAAACCAGCAGTCAGGCTAGTCTGAGACGTTTTCTAGAAGAGCAGGAAAGTGAGTGGTCCCTCTTCATACTTTAACTCTGCTGATAAAGGATGAGAACTGCCATAGAGAATGACACCAGCGCAGAATTTAGTGCAGCTCATAGATCTTGACTTTACCAGCCTTGTATCTGATCGGGCTTTGACATACTCAATCAACCATAAGATTTTCCTTAAGGGTAGGTCAATAAAAATTATACTGAGAACTACCTAGAAAAAGTAGCAAGTAGTAACGAATTCATGCTGATTCATTGCTGAAGAGTTTCCACAAGTCTGGGAAAGGTTTAGAGGTGTTACAAGCATTTCCTATCTGAGGGATGGCTGCAAGCAAATGGCTCAGGCTCAAAGCATGATGAACAGCTGTCCAGGTGATCACCAGAGGTTTCAGCCCCGCAAAGCCAAGAGAAGACTATAACAGCAGTTCTTCATTTCTGCAGAGGGTTAGAATCAGGAAGAGTCTCATTTACTGTGACCATTTGGAGGCAAAACTCAGATGTAACATAACAGTTACTTGTCTTTTAACAGTTAATAGGGACATTGTAACAGATGCGTAACAATGTCCAATGGGCCAGTTATAATGAAGAGGAACCAGAATTGTTCTGTAAGCCGCAAACAGGACAGCTGGGACCAATGTGTGGGAGCAATAGGAAAGAGCCATTGCAGTTCCAAATTAAGAGGATTTTATTTTCTTAAACCAGACTTTGGACTGAAGGCACCGTGTGGAGAAAAATCACTAGAGCACATCCTCTATATACCATCAAGTATGGGGGGTGGCAGCTGGCTAAGACCATGCAGGTAGGCTCGAGATGAATCTCTTTCTGTCCCTCATCTGGCCTGGATACCAGGTTCTGCAAAATTGGTAATTTAATTTGCATTGATAGTTTTCTACTTAGAATTGAAATTTCTCATTCTTCCAGAAATGAAATTTTATCAAATTTATTTCAAATATATGCGTGCGTGCATGTGTGTGTGTGTGTGTGTGTGTGTGTGTGTGTGCGCCTGCGTGTGCACACACACGTAGTGAGGACTTGGTAATCTCTTAAATAGTAAAATGTTAAACAAATAGAAACAACAACAGCCTTAAAAATCTCTAGCTGGAGCTTTTAATGGAGTGAGGACTTGGCAATCTCTTAAATACATTGCTCAATAGAAAGTGCCAAAATTTAAGATTTAGGCAATTAAGTGATTTGGATAGTTTGATCAATGAAACTAATTATGTAATTAACATATTCTTATGCTATATTATGCTGATGATTGTTGTTCAATTGCTATGCAACTTTTAATGTGTGAACCTCTAATGTGTAATTAAATTCTGTATTTAGTTATTAAAAGTGACAGGGACATGACTTTGGAGTATATACTATAAATGTGAGAGAATTGACTTAAATATATACCTATATCTTGTGGAGAAGGAAGACAGGAGGCAACCTGCAATATTGTATCTCACTTCAGAGAACAGGCTGTGGAAAGTTGCCTGTGAGTTGACAGTCATTTCAGACAAGTTACATTGGAGGCTTGCATTGAGTCCTGCCTCAGTTTCCCCAGCTGTGAGGTAGAATGTAGGTATTAATTTAAGGATGATTGCCTTATCTGTTCCCATTCTAGCTCCCAAATAATTGACACAAAGACTTATTATGTTTATTAACAAGCTTTTTTTTTTTTTATTTATTTTTTGATATTTTATTTACATTTCCGATGATCCCCCTTTTCTTTAGAAACCCCGTGTCCCCTCCCCC
>CM052707.1:61483672-61504634 GCA_028551405.1 Uromys caudimaculatus | reverse complement strand
AGAGAGAGAGAGAGAGAGAGAGAGAGAGAGAGAGAGAGAGAGAGAGAGAGAGAGAGAGAAGTGAAAACTCTTGGAGGATTAGAGCTACAGAGTGGCAGAATTATATCTTATTTTAAAGAGACATCTGACTAGGTACTGGAGAATGAGGGGTAAGCACTTGGAGGGAGTGCCAGCTAGGAGCCTGCTGCAGTCATCCAAAGGGATCACAACCTGGATGCTCTGTGAGTGAGTGAGGAATATGTGTGTGTGTGTGTGTGTGTGTGTGTGTGTCTGTGTGTGTGTGTGTGTGTGTGTGTCTGTGTGTGTGTGTGTGTCTGTGTTGTAAAGTATAACTCTGTTAAAGATTTTACAAATAATTTTATAATCATCATTTCATCATCTCATTTAACTGATTTTATGAATTTGCTGAAATAATTTCATCAGTCTAAGGAACACTTTTTTCATCTTTTATTTGGTGACAAGAGTTGATTATATGTCTTAATATTACCTGAATGTGCAGCTACAATTCTCAAAAAACAAAAAAAAAAAAACCAAGACAACAATAACAACAACAACAACAACAGCAACAAACAATATTCTATAGCTTGAATGCAGTGGTTGCCCTCTGGCGACCATGGTAGGATAGGAGACATAGGGATACAGAGCAGCTTCTAGACAAGGCAGGGTTGAGAGGCAAACTCTGTGGGGCTTGTGAGTCTGTGTCAGTTAAGCGGAAGCATAGGCAATGAAAACAGAAATGAACTATCATGGGAACTACAGGTTGGTTTTATGACTCCATGACAGGAGGTAAAGACATCAGAGAGGAAGAGGCCCCAATTGAGAAAATACCTACATAAGATCCAGCTGTAGGTCATTTTCTTAGTGAGTGATTGATGGAGGAGGGCCCAGCCCATTGTCAGTGGTACCATCTCTGGGCTGGTGGTCCTGGGTTTTGTAAGAAAACTGAGCAAGCCAGTAAGCAGCAACCCTCTAGGGCCTCTGCATCAGCTCCTGCTTCTAGGTTCCCACCTTGTTTGAGCTCCTGTCATGACTTCCTTTAGTGATAAATAGCAATGTGGAAGTGTAAGTTGAATAAACTCTTCTCCCCCACTTGGTTTTGGGTCATGGAGTTTCACTGAAGCAATAGAAACCATAACTAAGGCCGAGAACACTGGAGAAAAGTCAGCCTTTTCCGATAATTTTGCTTAGAAACATGGATATTCAGATGCAGAAGAATGCAACTAGATTCCTTATATAACCAGTTACAACTAAAACTGGATTAAAGATGTAAACATAAGATTTGAAAGGTGCAGAGTGAGTTCAGAACACTCAACTGGACAAAGATTCTACTTAAGATTCCCAAGAGTATAGGAAATAATTGAATGAGATCAGAAGTAGCTGCAACTATTTCATACAAGAAAGGCAGCAATCAATAGCAGGAAGAGGCCATTTACAGATGACATAAACTGTTTTTACATTAAAACTCATATGGAGCTGCCAATGAGCAGATATGAAGAATTCAGAAGTACTCATTAGCAAAGAAACAAACAAAAACAAAAATAAATAAACAAAACAAACCATGTTTAAATGACAGTAAGATTAGTTACACAATGGTCAGCATGTATATTGGGAAATAACAACATCTCTCTCTCTCTCTCTCTCTCTCTCTCTCTCTCTCTCTCTCTCTCTCACACACACACACACACACACACACACACACACACATGAGGCTAAAAAAATCTGTCAGAGAGGCATTTGTATATTTATACACATTGTTACTGCAATGCTTCCCACAATAACTAAGAAAATGAAATAATCCAAGTGTCTATCAACTGATGAATAGGTGAGAAAAACCTACATGTACAATGGAACACTATTCAATCATAAAAATGAAGTTGTATTATTTGTGATGACAGAGGTCATTATGTCAAGGGAAATAAGCCAGACACAGAAACACATGCTCTCACTTATGTGTGGAATTGAAAATACTCTTTCTATAGAACTTGAAAATGGAATGTGGTTACTGCAGATGGGAGAAAAAGAGACATTGTTAGATTCAAAATGGGTGATCAATGAAAACTGAAACAGGAACTAAAATATCCGGTAAGCTGTGTAACAGATTATTATAGGTAACAATAGTATAGTGTGCCATTAGGAAGTCTAAAGAAAATGTTTGTGTGTTTTCACTATAAACAAATAGTAAATGTTTGAGGAGAGATATATATACACATATATATGTATATACACACACACACACACACACACACACACACACACACACACACACACACACACACATATATATATATATATATATATATATATATATATATATATATGTACGTATTTAAAAACTACTTGTGAGGTTTTCACAAGATGGCTCAGTAGTTAAAACATTGATGTAATTTTAATCCCCAGAATGTATGTACAAAGCTAGGTGTGTTGGACTGCATCTGTACTCCTGCACCCATATGGTTTGCTGGGTTAATTACCTAGAGTCTTGTGGGATGGCTAGCCTGAAGTATGCAGTGCAGCAGAAATGAGAGATTCTACATCAACAAGGCAGAGGAAGACAACCACTCCCAAAGGTCATATTTTTTATTATTACAAATTGCACAGTACAAGGAATACTATGCCTCATAAATCCATGAAATTTCAATGTCTATGTATTAGTTGAAGGTGAATTTAAATAAAAATGGCATTGAGATTTCAGAATGAGAAAATTACAGAAGAATGTAGTCTGAGTGATAATCCTACAGAACATCTTGAAATCTGAGCTATTGGAGGGGAAAGCAGAAGGCTCAGTAGACCTTCCTGTCATGTGACTTCTTGCAGAAACCACAAGAAGATAGTTGTTGGAACAAAGCATTGTAGCTTGTTCTAAATACCATGAAAGGAAGTGACGCTGGCACCAGGCACCCCCTACTTACTCCAAAAGCTTAAATTACAACATTGATAAAGAAGTATGAGAAGCCCTGATGGCAGCAGCAGCTATTCCTAGAACACCCGATGTCCTCCACTAACCCTTTTCTGCCTTCATTCTCCTCTAGGAGACTTTCATTCATGATCTCTGGGAATCTGGCTAATGGGATCAAATGGTGGACTACAGGGTACATGGTTAAATTGAAGGCTATCTGTACTTCTGGATGTCTATAGCTTGATAGATGACTGACAATGCTGAATGGGTGATGTGAAATAAATATTTCATATGAAAATGGCCTTTTAATTATTAAATTATAATCAGGAGGAACAGGAAAGCAGTAAAGACAGGAACATGTACTGTCCTTCGCCACACTCTTTTGATGCTCCATTATCTACTCCCCAGCTACCCATGACCCTCACTAAATGTCTCTAGGTTAGCTTAACTAACGTTTGTGGACCCCTCCCATTCATCTTCATTTCATTCATCAGGAAGGCTACCTTCTGAACACCTCTTTGTCAATTATCAATTCTTCGCATCTGCTCGCCTTTGTGAGATGATGTTGTGTTCCCTTTCTCAGTCTTCCTCAACAACAAGCATCCTTGATCACTTCTGCAACTATTACTGTGAAATTTTCTTTGCCCACTCCAGCTTTTCTGCTTCTCAAATCATGGTCAAGATATACTACCTTTTCTTTTCCTACTTATTTGAAATGTCTTCAAGGCATGTCTAAGGAGATGTTAAAGATATAATCAATGTTAGGGGACAGAAGTGCCTAGATTTCCAATAAGTCAGAAAAAATGCACCCAAATCTAAAGAGGATGGATGACAAACAGAGCAAGGGATTAGAACAGATCACACAGAGGAGGTTCTTGAATGAGAAATATCTTAGAAAGTTCCCTTGCATAGCCTAGTCAATGATCATATGGAGATATAAACAGCAAAGAAGACTGAAAAACCACACTGGGTGACAGAAGATAAGTTAGGAGAACAAAGCATCTCAGGGGTCAGCAATAGAGAATGGAGGGGCAAGTGTGGGGTGGTAGCCATTCACCCAATGTTGTGAAGAGGTAGACCAAAGAGTGCCCATGGAATTAATGAAACAGGACTCTTAAGAAGCATCATCTGCACACAGTTCATGAGCTGCAGCAGCAGTAAGAACTAGGTAAGAAAGGTATAAAGATTGACAGGAGGTAATGACATGGAGAGAGATATGTAAGGGAACAGGTTCTTAAGGGTTGTGAAGAGGATGAGGCTGTCAAGACAGTGGCCGAGAGAAAATGTTGAATTAAACAATGTGCAGTTTGGAGCATATTTAAATACATCGGAGTTCTGTTTGGAAGAGGAATTATTCGCATTCACTTTGCTCTTTACAGAAAAAGGAAACTAAAATAGAAGTAAAAAAAATGTAAGTAATACATGCCTCCTCAGTGATGATAACGAGACTGGTTATAGTGAGCGTCAAGAGGAGATGAGCTTTTGCAAGGAAGAAAGCAGACAGGGAAATGGTAGTGATTAATGGAGCACACAAATTTAGAAACTGGGTCACTGCAGAGGAAGATGTCAACAGCACTGGGTTTCCCATACTTCAGAATGGGTATAGATCCTCGGTGGAACTTCGGGTCTCATAGAATCCCTGCACCATGGGAAGGGAAAGAACTGCAGGCACAGAAGTCGAAGAGAAACATTTTAAGGATTTGTGTGGAGCACTATGCTTGCTGGTCCACTGCCCAGTCAGGTTGACGGACAGGTGAGTCTCCTTCCCACATATCAATTCAGATAATGTCTTCTCAGAAGAAATAAAGCGAAAGAAAAAGGCTCTGGATACCTGCTACAGCAGTTGAGAGGTGTGTCTTCTGTGGTGTAGGACTAGAGGGCATTTAGATGTAATGTGTTGTTTCATTGGGACTGCTAAACAAAATGACTCAAACTATGTGACCTTAACTATAGAAGGTAATTGTCTGAAAGTCGTGGAGACTAGAAATCTGAGCTCAAGATGTGATTGGGAGTAACTGTGGTGTGAACTTCTCCCCTGAATTCTTGCCTATAATTGTTACATTTCTGGTCCTGTAGAAATGTCACCCTGCTCTCTGTCTTCATTTTACAAGTCATATTCCATAAGCCCATAGCTGTGTCCAAATTCTGTCTTTTATAATGACATCCATGATTACTCTATTTCTGAATAAATTCTGCTTTTCAGAACCTGAGCTTTAGGCATCCAACATTTAGAGCACAGATCCTTCATAATTCATTCAGGTGTCAAACTTGAAGCATCCAGATATATTTTGAAGCCTCTGAGCAGAAAGGTCAAATCATCCTACATCTCGTAAATTGTAAAGGTACTTCCTCAAAGAGAATGACTTTATTGGTCTTTCAGTACTTTAAGAATAAACCTGTAGCCAAAGAGAAGAAAAGGTAGTTTAGAGATTTTGATTATGAAAAAGATGAATGTAAAGGGATGAAAGTATCATGGGTAACTAGATACAAGCACCATGGGTAATAAGATGAAAGAATCATGGGTAATGAGATGGGAGCATCATGGGTAACATGACAGAGATAATGAAGGAAACAGGAAACCTTAGGTTTTAAGGTAGGAGATACCATAAATGAGATGAAAGTAATAAAATCACCATTAAAAGATCTCATTTAATTGTCAGCGTATGGTAAACATGAAATAGTTGGTATGTGTCACAAAAGCATCTAAGTCATTAAAAATATAGCAATAAATGTAAATAAAATATTGAGCTTATAAAACAAGAACTCCAGAAATTAGTCACAAATGTTTAGATGTAAAATATATACAAGAATAATCTTTCTGAGAATACAAGGCAAAGATTATTCTAGTTTCAGAGGAGTAGGAGGGGATAAGATGGGACAAGCAATAGCATATAAATTTGTTGATGGGATGTTGGAAGAATTGCTTACAAATGCATCTCTACATTTTTATGGAATATAGGATGGAATAGGTCTGGATTCTTTAGAGTCAGACTGACTGGATTTGAACCCTTGCTCTGCCTTTCACTAGCTGAGTGATATCAGGAAGCTGTGTCTTTTTTTCTGCATCAACTAATTTATCTGTAAAATGTAATTAATATATACATTCACTTACCTACTGTTCCAAGTGAGTTGTTAGAAGCTGAACACTGGAAGAGTGCTTGCCATCAATGATGGTTCATGTGGACTGTCAACTTGACGGAATCTAAAATCACCTAGGGACATGCCTCTGGTGTGCCTGTGAGGAATGACCTAGACTAGGTTAAGTGAGGTAGGAGAAGACATATCTGAGATATGGGTGGGGCCAGTCCAAGCTCTAGAACCCTGGACTGAACATGAAGGTGAAAGCAAGCCGAGAGGTATCATTCATCTCCCTTTACTCCTGACTGTAGAGGATATGTGTCCACGATGACTTACCCATCACGACAGACCGTAACCTCACCTACGAGCCAAAGAAAGTCCATAATACCTTAAATTACTTCCTGTTAGCTGTTTGATCTCACCAACCCAAACACTGTAGAAGCGCCATACAAATTTAGCTGTTACCATTATTACATGAAAACAATATTAATTAAGGTTGCAGGAGGTAGATAGGGTGTAATGCAACTTTGAGAAGTGTTAATAAACTGACTGGGGCGTGGGAACGTAAACCTGACAGGTGAACTCAGATGCATGCCAGGCCAGCGATGATGGATTTCTAGACTGAATTTGTCTACTAGTGCCCTGTGGTACATGGTGACCAAAGAACACATGAAATACCTGGACTCATCTGACTTGTTGATGCACTGTTGCTGATATTGTTTATATTTTTCAAATGGTATGAGAGAAAATAACAGTAGGGCAGACATTACTTGGCCTGGACAGCAGTGTGTATGAAGGATCATTACCCTGCAAGTGGGTTGGGTGATAACTGAATACATACAAGGTGCCTTTGGATAAGGAAGCAGGCAACAGTGGGGTGGAGGATTCGTTAGTGTAGAAAATGGGTTAAAAAGAAAAGAAAAGAAAACAAAACAAAACAAAAGAAAAGAAAACAAAAGAATAGAAAACAAAAGAATAGGACCCTGAAGTTGTAGAAATACAAGTTTGTGATCAGATGCTGACTGTTGAGATTTTGGAGGTAGAGCTATCTGGGCTGCTGCCAAGGATGGAGGAAGATTTGCAGAGGACCTTTAGATAAAGATTTGTCTGTGTTAAATCTCTCCAAGTAACTCATGTGAAACAACCAAAGAGGCATTGGATAAACATGCACACATAGTCGTGGCATCAACTCAAAGGCAGCTTGGCTTCAAACCATTCTGTCAAAGTAAGTATGAACCATTTACAGTAAGATAGTCTGTCTTGTGTGTCCAGCTATCTGCCAGATAGACTATCTTGTCACAGAGGACATCACTGCTTCTCACACATGTAAACCACAGACTTCTATTATAGCTCCAGTCTTTAAAACTTTGTTCAGTTGACTATCTCAAATCTTAATATTTAGAGAAAAATATCATTGCTGTGAATAATTATTATTCTCCCTAGTCTAATCAATTATGTCTAAAGTATGATCTGCAGGGGACTAATAGGACCTCCAGAAGTTAAGTTCCTGACTATAATGTTAATTTTCATAGCAAGAGGATCAAGATACATACAGGACATGTCTGTAGCAATGTGTTGCAAACTTTGGGTGGGATATTCTGTTTAACCCAGGATAACTGATGATATGAAGAACTGTGACCTAGTTCTCCAAATGTGTCAAGAAGGAACCCTACCTGGGGTAATTCTGAGGAAGTTAGCAGAATATGGGTGTGGTGAGTAACTCATCTCACTTTTAATTAGTAAATACTTCCTCAGTTACCTTCAAAGGAGTTAACATTCTGATAGCTATGAGGGAGAGAAGACCAGTAATGCAAGCTAGCAAAATGTTCAAGCATGGAGCTGGTCATGTCTGTTCCCCTATTTGCTCTATAGCCTTGAGCAAACAGTTGTCACCAGGGATCTCACCATGGAAGCAGGGATAGAAGGGACACATAAAATAGCCATATGCTAATAAATCTATGAGTCAATCATTTTAGAGTTACAGGCCAGTAAAAGAAGTTTGAGATACTACCTTGAGTTCATGCAAAGCCGATTTTTGGAGCACAGAGATCAGAGTGGCTTAGGGAAGAAAGGCCTGAAAATGCTTCCAGTGAGCACTTTGCTTGAGATGAACCTTGAAGGATATCCGAGAGTCAGCCTCCAAGACACAGAGAATGTACACTGAGAGATAGAGTGGTATGGCTGCGTGCATTTCATTCATAGAATCTAAGTAGCACATGAATGAACCATAGGCATATCATTTCATTCATAGAATCTCAGTGCACATGAACCATAGGCATATTGTTTCATTCATAGAATCTCAGTGCATATGAACCAAAGGCATATCATGTGGAGTGGGAAGATAGGAAACTCAGGGTGCCTGTCATTATGAAGTACCTTGGGAAGGAAGCTGCTGTTAAATGTAGTTTGAAAACATAGGGCTGTAGGAGGGCTTTTGGTCCACAGTAACAGTGCAATTATTAGTCATGGGAAGGGCAGGAAGGTGGAACTGGGGAAGGTGGAAGCGAGCATCTTAGCTCTTATGTATCTGGCATATAAAACCAGGGTGAGGAATATACCAAAGTCAATCTGAATCTGGAAATTGGGCCTGTGAGAACTTTAGTCTTCTGACATTGGAATTGAATTCCTTAGGGCTAGGGATTAAAACACCCACAGACTGATTCTATTAATCCAGTAATATTGGAAATGGGAGGAAGATATGTAAGTAAAAAAGTGTAATACTTTACTATAAAGCCAAAGATAGGTGAACTTTATTCTGTTTTGAAAGACTCAGCAGGTTGTAATTTATATACAGTTACACACACACATGCATACACACACACACACACACACACACACACACACACACACACACACTACCACCACCACCACCACCACCACCACCACCAATCAAATAAAAGAAAAACAGGCTTTCAACTTGGAGGTGGGCTCAGGAAAGGGGTTGAAGAAAGGCTAGTTGTGATGAGCTGGAGAGGAAAGAGAAGGGAGAACATCATTTAATTTGATTGTAAGTTTTTTTAAAAAGGAAGAACTGATGCTGAAAGGGGACTGGGCTCTTTGGTCTGAGTCGAGGACAATGCGATAATGACAAATGGCCTTCTAAGGAAACAGGAGACTCCCATAACCATTCATATAGGCACATGTGGTTTTAAAAGACCTTAGTATAATTCTGGTTTGAAATTCTACTTTTTAATTCTTCCAAATGAACGAAAACAGCAGGAGCAGGAGCAACAAAAACCTCCTGCACACCTGTAAGTCTCTGTCAATAGCTGCCCAGTTGATGAAGATTTAACCTGTGGTGTTAATAACTTACAGTACAGAGGATAGAACACCATCAGTGAGATTTAGTTTTCAACAGTGATTCTTCGTTGATTTCAGTTCTGTTTGCTAGATAACCTCCTTGTACCCTAGAATGACTCTGGGTTTGTGATCTCTAAGCCTCAGGTGGCTAAGGGCTGGGATTGCAGATGGGGTCCCCACTTCCAACAGGGCATATCAAGTGGGGAACCACGCACAGATATGTACAGAATCAGCGTGTACTATGTAAGAGCCCCCTGAAGGAAACCTTAGCACATCCGTGAATCCCTTCACAGCTTTCCCTAAACCATTCCACGTGTACAGGGCTTCATGAGCTGTTAGACTTGAAAATGTATCCAAAGATGTCTAGCCATTTAGGAAAAGAGAGAGGAAGTAATAAATGGTGCCTTCACTTCAGTGTGAGGAAAGAGCCTGTTGTCTCTGACTCTGTAGAAGTGCTGTAGTTATCTTGTGTCTTGAAATAACTAAGCGTTACTCAGTGATGCTTTCTGCCTTCTCTGTGACCTTCCTATTCCCCCACACTTCTGACATTTGGTTTTGACTCAGATTCAGGCTTTTCTCAACGTTCTTTACCTGAGTGAACCAAGTTCTTAAGCCACATAAACCTTTACAGAGAAGAAAGTTCCATTGCTGATTGTCTGGGGCACTTAGAACTTACAGTGCTGATTGCCACTTCCTTGATTTCTTGCTGGGACCCTAAAACCTCCTAAATTTAGAGACCTGTTTAGAGCTACAGTTTTTATGTTTCGGAGCTTTCAAAAGTACACTCAAATTTGGCAGCGATGATTGGTGATTTTAAAACTATTTCTCTACTAACTTTTAAATTCTTATTGGAAACCCCCACTTCGTTTCTAGCGGTTTATAAATCGGAATCTTCTTTCATTTCTTTCTATGTGAAAACCATTTAAAAAGTGAAAGTGGTTTTTCTTAATCTTCCCTGTCCTGTCTTCTTGTTCATGCCATGCGGTCAGATGTCTTTCCTCTACTCCTCTTGTCTCCTTGAGAGCCATCAGCCTCCCATACCATATCCAGAACAAGATTGTCCCATCCAGCCAGCTCCTTTTTATGAGGTCTTCTT
This sequence comes from Uromys caudimaculatus, assembly GCA_028551405.1. Taxonomy (NCBI): domain Eukaryota; kingdom Metazoa; phylum Chordata; class Mammalia; order Rodentia; family Muridae; genus Uromys; species Uromys caudimaculatus. The sequence continues at coordinate 61,494,264 of CM052707.1, read as the reverse complement.
GTCTGTGGCTTTGGTGGAAGTCAGGTGTCCAGAGCTGTGATTTAATGTATTCACACATCTGGAAGAGCAAGATGAATGGGAAAAAATGACTGAGCCTGAGAAGAGTTGCTTCACTTACAAACAGTGACTCAGTGGGAACTTGGCTGGTCAGGGGAATGTGCAGAGGTACTGAGGGAGATGGGCCGTTTGAGGGTTCAGGTAAAGAGCTCCTGTCTCCACGGCTGTGTTTGAGGAATGTACAATGTATGAACTTCATGCACAGGGCACTGTTTCTTTCATGAGACAGAAATGAGTTATGGGAAATTAGATGAGACAGACATCCCACTTTAGATACTAGAAAACAAAGCAAATGGTACCAAAGGCAGTAATGGTTTCATTTAAACTCAAGGTGATTTACTTTATATTACTTGGTCTCTAATATCAGTGGCATTTGCATTTCTGAGAAATTCTGCATCTAACTATTGAAAAAATACCACCCTTATTTAGCAGCCTTGTGGCTACTCCTGGGCTCTGGGGTCTTGGGCTCTCTTTAGGCTCAAGTTTTGAGTCAGATCTTCAGTCCTTTGTAGACTGTGTGTATATAGTTTTTCCACAAGTGATCATCTATATTCTCAAATTATTGTCTCAGTTTTCTTATATCATTATATCAAAGTGCCACCAGGACATTTATCACCTGTGCCAGTCACTGTGGCTTAGAGGGCAGAAGCATGCATCCCTGAATATTGTTCTAGTACCACGAATTGTTAGAATTACTGGGAAGGGGTGACTAAAAGCCTACCTTTCTATCAATACTCCAGGGGATTTCAGGTACACTAAATTATCCAGATACTCATAAGAAAGATGATAAGGAGAACGCCCTTCCTGATCATCTACACTCTCACAATCAGTTTTCCTGTGTATTTTTCATAATTGCTTGGTTAGTTCTTACATAGTGTCATAACACACTCATTATTATTTTAAAAGTGGAGATATGGTTCAGCTCCCTCTCTAATGATTATTAAAACCAGGAAATGCATTAAGCACAGAAAATTAGAAGGTTTATCTCTTCTAATTTCAAAGCCTGTGTTTTTTGTTTTTGTTTTTTTTTGTTTTCTGTTTTTCTCCCCTGGCATCTCAGGGATGGGCTCAGTGCCTGGAACCTTTCCTGAGTGTACTGCCACGTAGGTCTCAGCCTCCCTCTCCCTCTCTCTCCTCCCCCTCTCTCTTTCCTGAAGACAAGTTGATACTCATCTTGGCCTTGTCTCCTCAGGTGCTTCAGCATCACTTTTAGGTCGATTGCCAGGAGCCTTTTAGCTCTTTCCTATACAGGTCAAAGTGAAGACAAACTGAAGATGATCCTACAATGGGATTCACACGTCCATTGTTCTGCCAAGCCATCCGGATGATTGCTTAGCGCCATTAAATGGAGTGATAGCGCATTGGCCTCTTGACCCCAAATGTGTTTGAGTACATAACATTGATTCCCTGGATCATGTCCCCGCTGTCTAAGCCTTGTGATAACCAGAATTGCTCTCTTGGTTCAGTCTGGTCTATAGACTCGGGTACTCTATGACAAGATGAATTTCATTCATAAAGTGCACTTACATGTCGGTTGTAGGTGACTAATTGTGATGTTTGAGTGCTGGCTTTTAAACATTGACTAGCAACCTCTTGGTTAGAACATGATCGCCTGCTAGAAAAAAACATTTTGGGAAATTAAACCTCAATGGTCTCATTTTGACAAATATTTTGTGAAGAACCATTGTCATGGAAGAGTTCCGTTATTGTATTTAATGTCACATTTTATTAGTTCATTTAGATTTTCACACAATATAGTTTGATCTTACTTACTCTTCTGCTCCTTCCAGATCTACTCACCCTCAGTTCCCTCCCAACCCAGCTTCATGTCTGTATTATTAAAACGACTCTTGGTGACTTACCCTTATATGCATAGGTTAGTACATCTCTCAGTACTCCTCAGAGCAGCTTCTTTTTGCAGTAGATGGTAGTTAACACAGAGACTCATAACTGGTCAAGACGCAGATAGTAAGAGACTGAAGTGCTCAGCTCTAAGCGGGACATCATCATGGCCATTTCCCGAGGCTCAGGGATCAGTGAAAAAGAGAAGCAAAGAGAATGTAAGCCGGGGACCGTTTATGACAACAAAGCAGGGTTTTCCAGACACAGCAGGGCAGTTACACATGTGACCTTAAAACAACTGTGCCACTGGGGAACATTACCGGGAAAAAAGTGGAATACTGAGGGAGTACACGCCACCTTGGGGCTGCTTTTCCCCTCAGGGTAGTCAGATAATGTTGTACACTGATGTACTGGCAGGAATGAAGGTTAGCCAGGGTGGGTGGGTTTGGTGGGCTTGGTTGACATGTGTCTTCTCAGGAGACAGTTTTCAGAGGAACAACTTTCTTTATTAGGGTTAACAAGCTAACAAACCTTGGGGAGTCAATATCAGTGTTTGGTGTAAGTGTACAGTATTGGCTGCGGCCAAGGTTCTGGGAATGCTTTGTTTGAATGGAGAGGAGTTTCAGGGGCTTGCTGGACATGTCCTTATAAGGAAAAAGGAAGTTTGGCTGTAATCTCATCACTAGGCTGCAAGACTACCCCGAAGGTGGCAGAGGTGGGGGTCACAAGGCTTCATGCACAGTGACATGCAGTTCCAGAACAGGGAGGACGCAATCCTACTCCTGCTAGTCTCAGGATGAGATTTTCAGGGTTGGGATACATCTTGACCTCACCCTTGCTCCAGACCAGCTTCCTCAGTTGCACAGGCTCTACAAGTTCACACACCAGGCTGGTAAACTGTAAAACATATCTAGCATATCGGCTAAGTCAGACTGTACATCATAGGCTTCCTCCCTGTGCTTTCAGTCACTTTATTTAGTTTGCGTGTAGCCTTTCTGTATGGAGGCCGCTGAAACTCAGTGGCCACTGTAACTTAATTGTAGAAGATTCCTCATTTTCCAGTGTGGCTTCCATTTTCTTCTCCAGGCTCTCAGACTCACTTAGTACAGACCTTTCTAGTTCCCTTGTATGCATTCAGTCACTTATTCAGTCACTGGTTTCATTTTGGTCTTGTATCTTCAGTTCAATCAGCACATTTCTGCACTAAAAACTTGGCTTCCCATTTCCCTGTTTAAAATCCTTTGATAATTTCCACTGACATTATTCTCCCTTTAACTCTGCCACCACTGACCTCAGCTCATGGAATTATCTTATTTATTCATGTGTGAGCTGGGGATTGTATATTCCACTCTACTCTTGAACTCACTTTGTAGCCAAGGATGACCTAGAATTTACTTCTCGTGTCTCCTCTTGCCTCTACATCCCAAGTGCTGGAATTATAGATGCAGTGCTAGGGATTAATGGCAGCGATGTCTGCCTGCTAGTCAGACACTATACCCACTGAACTCCATGCCCAGCAATGCCCTAACCTTTTAACTAAAATAATTATTAACACTTCATATTCTAGACCCTTTCTAGACCCCTTGTAAACAATAGCAAAGATAGTGGGATGTTTTGAAATATACTCATGTCGATGACTGTTTAAGTCACAGGAACATCCTGAGCTTCAATGCAAATCTAGTCATGACTTTGTGGTCCACTGGTTTCAAACCTGTGCCAATATCTACAGTAACTCATGCTAGGCAGCCATTTGCTTTATTCCATCCATCAATACTAGTGTTCTTTCAATGTCTGTTACCACTATACCCTGTCTCTTTACATGAGCTTGGTATATACTATTGCTTGTACCTAAGGGAAATTTCTCTTCCTACTACTCAAGTTAAGTCTTGTTTCCTCCTTTGCCTGGGGACCTTGGCTCTTGCTCCGTACTTAGCTCCTAGATTAGCTGCCACAGGTACCACTCCAGACTTATCTGTTCCTCCTGGCTTAGCTCCACCAATGGCCAGCTACAGCCTTACCTGGGAGCTATGATTGTGCCCGCCACCCTTCCTGGATTAGCTCAGGATTGATCAAAACCAATCCCTAACCCAGAAAAGCTAGGAGCTGCTGTGTGCATGCCACCCCCCCTTCAGCTTCTCTTTTGTTCCTCCTGGCTAGCTTCCCCAAGCCACCAGCTACTGCCCTGGTTGCTCTCTTTCTCTGGCCACCTTTGCTCAGCAGATGAAAATAATTAGACAACTTTATTATCATAGAACTTGCCAGATAATACAATTGCTGGGCACAGATTCTCCTGCTTAACCTTATCAGCTAGCCTATATCAGCCATCCACTCGTGGCAGAGGTCACTTGTTTTAGCTACCCTAAGACCTTACATGGTTGTTCTGTGCCTCTCCTTCCAAAGCCTGGCTGAAAAGCCCTTCTCTTTCTCTGCTCCTCCTGAAAACCAGAAGTCCTATCTTTATCCTTTGCTCAACAATTGGCTCTCACCTTCTTTATTGACCAAATCAAGAACCAGTTAGGGAACCAGACTTGAGAATCAGCTCCTCCCCCTACAAACACTTTGTCTTCCTGAATGTCTGCTATCATTACCGGATAGATGAGATTTCCCCAGCAGAGGGATCAGTCTGTGTCCACAGCCTCTGAGCAGCTTTTGAATCTTTGCAGTTGCCTCAGCAGTAGTGGAGAATTAGTTTTCTGACATCTTTCTTATAAATCAAGAGTCCCCTGAAACTTCTGAGTTTTGAATCAGCCCTAAGCATTGGGTCTTAGCCAAGAAACCCGAAAGGAGTGCACCATTTATAACTACCTCCTTAAATCCTGAGTGTGCTCATTCCTGCCCCATTTGTTCTCAGTCCCTTTTATCAAAGACCAAGACTCCATGCAATATGCAAACAGTCACAGTATACTGGCTCGGAGATTCGCTCCTCTGTTATCTCTCCCAGAGTTACATGAGGTTCAACAAAATCGTCTCTAGTTGTAACATTTAGAGACAGCAGATTGTAGCACAGAGCAGCAGCAGGAGTGACAAACCCAGTATGAAGGCATGGATAGACAGTTGCTTATCTTATCAATAAGTGCTAGCCCTCAGCATGTACCTAGCAAGGCAGCTTCATACCTTAGGTACCCAAGAACTAGTTGGCAACACACTGCAGGCATTGACTGGTGGCTAGATGCATGAATATAATGTCAACATTTACAGACTTCATTTTTGGTTTGGAACAAAATATTACATTTCTTTTAGAGCAATAGTGAAGTTCACCAAGCACATACAATTCTAGAAATCAGGCAAAGGTTCTTAGGTAAGATTGGGTATGCTCTATTTGACTATGTCCTGTGAACTTACCCAGTGACATACAGGCAAATTTCATTGGATTCCTGACTAATAGAGAAAAATACCAGTTCAAGAGGAGCTTCTCTCCCAGGAGTGCCAGTTCTTTGGGAGAGATGGGTCTGTTCCAAAATGAGCCACATCCAACCTTCTGCTGGAGCTAAATGGAAGTCAGCCCTCAAGGGCCAAAAACAGGTCAGAGTGTTTATTAAATGAAGTGATGCTCAGTATGGCTGGTGGGTTTCTAGGAAAAAAAAAAAGGTAAGGAAGAGTCTGATGAGCCATTGGGGTCATGGAGAGTAGGATTATTGAATGCAGCTTCCTGAAGTTCAGTCAGATGATTTTGTAGGAAGCTTGAAGGTTCAAGAGTTTAGGAAGCTGTTTCAGGGATCAGGATGAAAGAGGATGCTGGTTAAACTTGATTACTGTTAATCCTGGAGAGAAATGGAGAGACATGTCACGTTTTAAAGTGGAAATACAGAACTAGACTCCTAACATGACAGACAATAACGTCTAATTGTTAAGTGTGTGTATGTGTGTGTATTCTGGGGGACCGAATTCTTTTAGATCAAAGCATAGAGTTATTTGAACTAACTTATGAGTCCATTTGCTTCTCTGAGAGTGCTTTGTGGCAACTGTCCCAAGCTGAGAAGTACACACAGCATTTACAGAAGCATCTAATCAGAGCAGGCCATCAGCATACCTCAGCTGTGAGTTGGTGTGTTACAGTCCAGCCCTCTAACCAGATTCATTCATTAACCAAGCTTGTTACCAACACCTGCCACAGCCCAGTGGGTTCATTCAATCTTTCAGCTTCAGTTTTCTTATCTGTAAAATGATTGCCTTAGTAAAGCTCCTTGGCCTACTCCAGGCTGGGATTTCTGTGGACTAATATTCATTAGCACTGGGACTACCATGCTGATTAAGTTGCAGTTAAGAGAAAAGTGACTTCTCTCACTAACCAGGCCTCTGTGTGTCATTTGTCAATCCTTTTCTGTAGTGGGAAGCAAGGAGCAGGAATGTAATTGATTCTACCCCTCTGAGTGATTCCTTATTAAGCCACAGAGCAGGGAGATTTACTCTGGAGCATTTAATGACTTAGCAAGAATGTGCCACAGGATAACAAAGTTTACCTGGGCTAACGTAAGTTTGCTTTCTGCACTGCTATTGAGGTCTTTTAAATGAAGCAGTGTGAGAGAAGGGCAGAGTGTGAGAAGCAGAATCATTCCCTGTGAGCGTCCAGAGTCTCGCAGCAGGAATTGAAGGCAGTCGTGCCATCCCCTAGTTACTGTTCTGATCCTCCTTTCTGGCAGATGCACAGGCCAGGGAAACTGTAAGAGTCTTTAAGAGGATTTCCCATGGAGCTGAGAACAATCCCAGGCATGGCTACTTGTTCTTCAGAGGTTGAGAAAATATTATTAAACGATAAAGCATCAGCCACGGGAAGCTGCCTGTAGCCCCCATTGTTGAACACCTATTCCGAGCTCTATTTTAATGCGCCATGGTTTTGGGTATTCACAGTCCTCATATCAAAGCTGTCGATTTTCATTCCTAAGTTTTCCAGGAACAAACTAAAGTTCAGAGGGTATATAGTTTACCAAGCTCACTTTGACTTTGACAGTAGTATAACAGGATTTACAGGTAGCATGGTCTGCCTTTAGTTCAGTTTTCCTGTAGTACAAACAATTTAAGCAGAGAGCTTACAAACAAGTGAGACTGAGACTATGGTTATTTTATTTGGCTTTGATGGCTATTGTGAGGTAAACCCTAAACTACTTTTCTAACTGCTGGACTGGCTACCTCCCCAGCAGTGTACCCCAAATAACTGCTGTTTCTCCTGGCCACATGCTTAGGTCCAGCTCCCCTCATGGCCACTTCCTCCTCTCCTCTTGTTCTTTCTCCTTCTCCCCTGGCCTCTCTTCTTCCAACTGGGTCACTCTAAACCCACCTACCTCTAACCCTTCCAGTAACTGGCTATAGTAATTGGAAGTCACCAATAGGCCTGGACCTTCACGTATAGGATCTAGAATCTAGCCCTACAATACATAGTAATAGGCCAAACCTCAACATTTTCCTCCATGGCATTTTTCTGTTTGAATCATTAATTATTTTAGTTTATTCCTTTTACTGATGAAGACAGAGGCTCATGATTATTTGGGGGGGGGAAATACAAACATTTCTGAAGAAAACACATTTCATATTCCATGTTGATTTAACTGCCAGCGAGTGTTGGAACCTTTTCTTTCTAGATCACATTTTCTTTCCAACATACTCTTCTCACCTACTTACTTGTAAGAGAGTGCTGTGTGTGTGGGGGAGAAAATCTGTAATGAGGTGAGAATTGAGTGGAAAAGAAACACAGATGCATCTCCTTTATTTATTGCTTCATAATCACGACGACCACACTGTGCAGCCTAGCTCAGGGGTTTGCAGAGCACACTCATTGCAGCAATTAATCTACTGGGGAACACCAAAAATGCTTATAATGCCCAAAATTTGGAGTTTGTGCTGCACTTCTGTGTATGTGTTGGGGTTGCTGAGACTGTTAAGGGCAGACGGGATGGTGGTGGATTCCCGAGGGTGGATTAAAACAACCCAGGCACGAGCTGTGACCTCTACTAAAGATCTGTTTTCTTTTACAAAGCTGAAATCATTACTTATAAATTTCTTGTTTTCAGTAGACTGTATTGTACAGTCGCTTTTCATGTTCAAGAAATATCTCTTGAACCTCATTTTTGAGAGAGATGCAGTCACTCCTGTAGATTTGTAATAATCTTGGAACAAGTCTAGGCTTTGAAAACATATTAGGTATACAAATAAACCACGTTTTTCAACATGTGTTCCTTGTTGGTAAGCCTCATTTTTCAGTTTTCTCTTAGTACGGATAATAAAGACAATTTATATATTAAATTGCATTGGTGTGGTGATACACTTAGACAAAGAGACCTAGTATTGCCTGAGTTCCACTATTCTATAGCCAAGAGATACTGTGAGTTAGTAAGCTTTCTGTTACTGTAACCAAATATTTGTGGTAATAAACTTATAAAGACCATGTATTCTTGGTCATGGTTTCAGAAATTTCACCTGTTTACTTTTGGGTCTATGGTGAGATTTTAATATGTTAGTGAGTGTGTAGTAGGGAAAAATATACTTGCATCTTGTGTGGAACTTACCAAAGAAGGGAAGATGAAGAAGCTGGGTTCTAGTGTCTCATTCAAGGACATACACCAGTGACTGGAAGACATGCTAACGATGCTGGAATCAGCACACAGTACCTGTGATGGATTTAGTGGCAACTGGACACAGCATCACCTGAGTAGGGAGACTCACTGGAAGACTTGTCCTAATTGCCTTAATTGATGCAAAAAAGAAATGAACAAACAAACAAAGAACCCCTCCCCCCCCAATCCATTCTCAAGTGTGTGCAGTACCTTTGGTAGCATCTCAGAGAAATCAAATGTTTGGCCAAGGAAGTGTACTTGCTTTTTCTTGCTTGCCATTCCTTCTTGCACACTTGACCCTTCTTGTTGACAAATTTGTTACTTCCCTGACAGATGAACCATTTTTTGTTATGGACTAAAGAAAGGGGCTCTCTCCAGGTACTAGATAGATAGATATAGATAGATAGATTCATTCTATAAGTGCCATTCCTCTAGATAACTCTGACTAATACAGCTGGATAATACTATATACCACATGGGCCTTTTGAGAACATTTACCCAAACCAAGGCACCCAAGGATCAAGAAGCCTCTTAATTTATTTTTTACAGAATTCTCATTTGCAAACTCATAATCATAATTACTCATTATTTTGCTTTACCTGTTTTTGCAAAGCTATGATGGATAGAGTGTCTAATGAAGGACGGTGCGACATCTGGCAGAGTTCTGGAGAGTTGTTTGCTTGTAGTGTTTTAGATCGCGCTGAAGTGTAGACTCACAAGATCAGCACAGGCTGTGTAGTCTCGTTTAAAACTCTTATGCTGGTTACTGTTCTGAATGTTCTATCAGGCTATTTTCAGTTACAATGTGTAAGAGTGTTGTCTTGTACAATTCCTCTACATTGGATACAATCAATCATAAATGGTGAATTTATAAGTTAAGTGTTAATACGTTTTGTAGTTTTATCGATGTTAAACATCCTATCAAATATTCCTTAACTATTTTACCTTTTATTTCTATAAATTTTGACTTTATCAAGATAGTCATTTACCACATTTGTGGTAGACATTTTTGTCTGTTTTAAATATAATACCTCTCTGTGTCTCTGTCTCTCTCTATGTTTCTCTGCCTTTCTCTGTCTCTGTCTCTCTCTGTATCTCTCTCTCTCTCTCTCTCTCTCTCTCTCTGCCCACCCACCCACACCCACACACCCACACACCCACACTCACACGCCCACACCCACCCACCCACACCCACACACTACATGAACTTTGAAGACTTTTGTTTCCTCTTGATTTTGTTCATTCTGTTACAGGCCAGAAATACTCGTTTACAAAGAGCATTAGTAAACATGCTATTTTCTGCTATATTTTCCCTTAGAAGTATCTTGAATTACCCTTATATATTTCCTCAATAGAGAGGGGGCTTAGAAAAGATCACAGTGAGTTGGGTGACAAGATGTTATCTGTTTCTGCCTCAAACAGTGGAAAATGAGGGCCTGACCAATTACAGTACTGCACAGAAATCCTGGACTCGGAGATGTGCTACTGGGGTGAAGTATGACTCATGAGAGAACACTGAGGCTACTTGAGAAAACTAGGGGAGCTGATGGATCACAATTGTGGCCAGGGCGGGAATCCTCTACCTGCAGGAAAGGGACCAGGGCATCACTGACAAGCCTCAGGAAACTGATGCTTCAGGAATTGTATCTAAAGCAACAGCAGCCTGGGGTGGGGGCAGGGTAGGAGTCACATGAAGGGCATGTGATTGGACACGGAGGCTAGGAGGGCGACTTTCATCCACTAAGGGAAGGAGGGTGAAAAGGAGGATTGTTCTGTTCCTTAGACCAGAGGAGGACCCTTCTCTCTGCTGCCTTGGTGCTTGCACTCACTCCTACAAGTGGCTCCACATGCGAGAGTGGGAGAGGAAACCCAGGAGGATGCTAACAGAGATTTTTGTTTTCAGAAATTTTCATAAATGAAAGCCACAGCAGTTTGGTGGTTTACTATTACAAGCCCATTTGTTTTTAAATTAGAGATTATTTTATGAACAACAAGGTAATCAGCCAGCATTAGGCAGATGGGGTTCAAACTCATAGCACTGCTAAAGGGGACTTGATGGAAAGACTGTAAATTGGGTGCTGGCAATACGCTGCCATTGCTGTGGAAACTGGTGATTCCTTAAGTGTGTGGACGTGATTGCCGTAC
>CM052707.1:61447959-61483572 GCA_028551405.1 Uromys caudimaculatus | reverse complement strand
ATACGCTCCAGGGACCCCGTGCCTGTGGACAGACATATGCTCCAGGGATCCCGTGCCTGTGGACAGATATACGCTCCAGGGACCCCGTGCCTGTGGACATACCCAAAAGGAATGGAGGGCAAACTATCAGGCATCTGAGTCCCAATGTGCGCAGTAACATTACTCCTAATTGCTAAAAGACGGAAGTGCCCCAAAGGCCTATCAAAGGGAGAAATAATAAAGAAAATGCAACATGTAGACTCAGTGAATCACTATGAAGTAGAAACATATTTGATATACAGTGCAGAATGGATGAACTTGAGTCCTTCATGAATTCAGAAAAAGAGTTCAAGAAAACCAGCCAACCAGATACTATGTGATCCCTTTTATACAAATGACTCAGGGCAGTCACAGTCCTAGAACTGGAAAGGTAGACCGTTGTGTGTCAGAGGTACTGTAGAGGGAGGGGTGGGAGCTCATGTTTAAAGGACCGTGGAACGTCTGTTTGGGTAGAGAAGATTCTGCAGATGGGCAGTCACGATGGCTGCAGAGCTGCCTGAATGTGATTGTAGGGAAAGAACTAGCTGCACGGCGTTAAAACCCTTGGGTACTTACCAGAGAAATAAGCTTTACGTTCTATTTATTCTGCCACAACAAAATGCTATCTGTGTTCCAAATGTAATGCATTCATGGGTCATGGGTATCCGACGCTTATAAATCATTGCTTTGTAAATATACACCAGCAATTACATTAGTGATGGAAAGCCTAATGCCATTGGCCTTTTAGTTTGGTAAGGATTTAATTTATGTCTGCTTAGGTTCCATACATTTGGACTAGACTTTCAGATCTGAAGTTTATTACAACTTATACATTCATATTACAGGAATTTAAATGAAAAAAGTCTCACTTGCAGCAAGAAAAACTGAGGTCCTTGACTCAGCATCCATCAAATTAGGGTCACAATCACAGGTTATTACTAGGTGTGTGTGATAGGTCACTATACATGTATCTAATTAACTAATCACTATTTTGCTAATTTGTACATAACTCCTCACCTGAACTCTTCCGGGTCATTTGATGATTTCCTCTCTAAGGTATATTTAGGGCTATAGTTGAAATGTCTGAATCTGCTCTCTGGGATACAGTTATCTGAGAAGACGCAGGGTGGCCCATCAGCGAGTGACTTCATGCTGACCAGGTACTTCTTGCTTGAGTCATTCTTCATCAGATTCTGTTCCACCTATGGTGAACCCAGATTTGAAAAATGTCCTCTGCATAGTCCAGTGACTGAGTTGTAACAAGACATTGGTTATTACAGTTCTCTTGCAGGCTGCACCTGAAATTCCTAAGTGAAGGAAAATGAAAGGTATTTGCTCCCTCTTTCTTTGTGTGCTGCATCTTGACCACAAAGTCTCAGAAGGTTAAAGGAATCCAAGTGTGAGGGCCACTGTGGGCACTGAGAAATCCTGCTGCTAGCCAATCAGAATTAATGGCAGCAGTCAGTTGGAGGCTGTTTCATGGTAGCTTAGTGAAAATGTGTTGCTTTTCTTTATGGGCTTTCATTTCTTGATGCCAATGAATGGCCTTGTACCAAGAATCACTTCAAGGTGCCCTGAGAGAATATAAAGCAAACTCTGGGTATGGAGAACCATACCGTTAACCCACTCCCTCAGAAGACAAGAGGCAGAGGAATCTCTGAGTTTAAAGCCATCCTAGTCTACACAGAGAATTCCAGTACAGGAAGGACTACATAGAGAGACCATGTCTCAACACACACACACACACACACACACACACACACACACACACACACACACACACACACCAACACTACAATAACACAAAGAAAGAAAAAGATTAGAAGGCAATATATTAAATATATTTATGTGTTACTGATTGTTAATCAAGACCACACAGACAACAAAATATTAAATACTTTGAAATAAGTTAATTCATGGCATTTATATATATATAAAAACCTGTGGTCTCAATCATCCTTTTTATCTGTGTTCATACTATTCTGTATTTGGAGGGAATTCAAATTTCATGATGTAATTCTAACCATAACCATTTGGTTTGAAAGTATTGATCTTTGTGTGCATGTATGTGGTTTTTGCGCTTCTTTTATTTTTCTGGTTTGTTTGCTCTTTTTTATTTGCCTCTTTTCCTAAAAAAAGAAGAAAGCATGGAGTTGGAAGGGGTGGGGGTGGGGGTGGGAGGAAGACGGAGGAATGGGGGAAAACACGATCACCTATATATAGCCTATGAATTTTCAAGAAGGAGAGGAAAAGCAATTCAAGGAACCAATATTTCCTTTATTTTTTGAGATTATAATACAATTCCATCATTTCCCTGATCTTTTTTCTTCCCCTAATCCCTCCCACGAGCTCTCCAATGCTCTCCTTCCAACATACATATATGTACCTATATAATATTATATATATTCACAGATACCCAGGGCAGTCTTATACTGTTGTTTATATATGTTTTTCAGGGCTGACCATTTGTTATTGGATAAGTCACTGGTATGCTCTTCCCTGGATAAGATGCTCTCTCTCACTCTTAACATTCTTTTTTCTTCAGAGACTGAATTACTAAGATTCTCTTGAATCTTGTTCGGGGGTCAGTATCTTGAAAATCACCAGATCCTAATTCCTAGTTAATTCCTTCATGTCACTGGTTATTTGTCTAAAATAAAATGCACTTTTCATTTGTTACTCTAAAGATGCTTAGGTTTTTTCGTTAGATTTGTATTTGTTTATCTTGTGCATGTGCACACATGTGTGCATGTATGCGTGTGCGGCCCATTTGTAGAGTCCAGAGGACATCTTACTTACAAGAGTCAATTTTCTCTGTCTACACCTGGGCCCTGGGAATCAAACTTAGGTATGTTGTCGTGGCAACAGGGTCCTCTACTTGCTGAGTCATCATCTCTCCATCCTTTCTTTCTGTTTACCATTGCAGCCAAAATGAACTTGTTCTCTATGGTTTATTTCTTAAGCAAAGTGTGTACTTTAATTTTTCAAACTTATTTTATATTTTAGTTATATATATGGGTGTTATTTTATATGTACAGGCATTCAAGTGCATCTGTGTGCCACAGGTGTGCCTGGTGCTCTGGAAGGTCAGATGAAGACATCAGATTTCCTGAGACTGGAGTTACAGATGGTTGTGACGTCCAAGTGGGTACTGGGAATCGAACCTGAGTCTTGTAGAAGATTAGCAGTGTCAGTATGAATAGAATCGCCCATATAGATTCATTTATTTCAGGCTTCTCTCTGTTTTATTTAGTCTTGTTCAATGTTAATCTCCTTTGCCTATAATTTTGAACATGAAGCTCTTTCTTTGTTATTTGTTTTCCTGCCGTGATTTCATTTATTTCTGCTCTAGGCTTTTTTCTTTCTACTAACCTTGGGTCAGTAGAGATTTATCTTTGCTTTTCTTAGCCCAAGAGATGCAGGGACACACCTTGCATTTGAACTATCCCATCTGTTTAATGTAGGCATTGGCTGGCACAAGCTTCTTTCATTTTAGTATCTAACAGATTTTTAGTTTTTATTCTCTTAAATTTTTCTTCACTTATACATTAATTGGTTGCTTCAGTTTAATGCATTTGCATAATTTCTAACCTTTTTCTGAAAACATGTTAGACCATTTGGCCTGGAGTTTAATCTCAATCTGCTAGGTGTTTGTTTGTTTGTTTTTGGTTTTGTTTTTATGTTTTATGTATATGATGGTGGCTGAAGGTGTGGTGTTAACTATTGTTGGCTTGAAGTCTATCTCTCCTTTTAACTCAATTGATATTCTTATATACTTGGGTGTTCCATTATTGGCTGCAACATATTAAAGTTGTTATTTCCGTTTGCTCAACTGATCTCTTTATTGTCATGCTGAGCTTCCTCATCCATGAAAGGTAGGGGTTGTGGTCATTTGTGGAATAAAATCTCAACAGATATTATACTATTACACCCAACATAACACAACTGTCAGTTGCCAGGGACAGAATTCAAACTTAACTGATTAACAATAGAGGAAAGAATGTTGATATTTCAGGGATCACGGGAAGTAGGAGTAATAGACATAACTAGGATTACGTTGCTAATTCAAATGTAAAGAGGAGAAAATTGAACTACTGCTGATGTTATTGGAGGGATAAGGAATGGAATGAGTGACTTCCTCACTCTGGAGTCATTCAGTGGCCTTTTAGAGGTTAGTTTAGAGATCAGCTTCAGACTAATGTTAGTCATGAGCTGGAAAGTTCTATATATAGGAATATAAATGGGGGGATGAAAATCTAAGTTAAATTAATTTTTCAAGTTAACAAGAATGTAAATGTTGGGCTGGGGTAAGCGTAAGTCTCCTCTGGGAACAAGAGTTGCAGAAGACAGCCTGTGTATTAGTTTCCTTTTGCTGCTGTAACAAATTATTACAAACAGTGGCTTACAATATCACAGATCTGTCAAACTGCAGTTTTGTGGTTCATGCGTTTAAAATAAGCTTTACTTAGCTAAAATTATTAGTGTGGCAGTGCTTCTTCTCCAGATTCAGTAAAAATTAATTTCCTTATTTATTGTTTTCTATTGTCTTATGCTTCTTAGTTAATGGCCCCTACTGCTGTATTCACAGTGATCAGCACTGTTTCTTCAAATCTCTTCTTGACTCCAACGCTCCTGTCTCCTTTCCAATTTATGTTAAAAAAATACTTGTAATTACTTTGTTTGTGCCCATGTAACCCATTATCATCTCCCTACTACAGGACCTTTAGTCAGCTCTGCAAAGCTGTTCTCCTTTACAGTGTAACAACATACTCACAAGTCCTCAAAACTAGGATGTGGACCACTTTGAAGATTCTGCTACTGCAATCTAATTTGTTTCATGGTAAAGCTCCTTTGGGACACTTC
Source organism: Uromys caudimaculatus (assembly GCA_028551405.1). Taxonomy (NCBI): domain Eukaryota; kingdom Metazoa; phylum Chordata; class Mammalia; order Rodentia; family Muridae; genus Uromys; species Uromys caudimaculatus. Next base: position 61,478,691 of record CM052707.1, on the reverse strand, counting down.
TTCTATAAAGCGATTATCTCTTTAACACATTTATATGAATACTAAGGGCTTAGTTATATTGTCACATGACCATGTTCTTCTGATTACAGTTAATTGATCAATCTTGGGTGTCCAATCAATCTGGTCTGTGAATTCATTGAACTTAGAAATTTCAATTATTGTAAAGACTCTTGAATGTAAACTTTGTGAATTATTTGAATACTTTAGTTTTGCTTTGTGGACAGATTGAGAGACAGACAGACAGAGAGAGAGGGAGAGAGAGAGAGAGAGAGAGAGAGAGAGGCTATAAGGAAAGGAAGCATAGATAAGACTTGTAGGTGCCTGAACTCTCGTTTTTCACTTTTTGAAATTTTACTGGTATTATTTTTCCTTTCCTATGTGCAATAACAAATACCAGAAATACTGGCGGGAGAGTCTATTCAGTCAATAATCTCATATTTTAGCCTTGTCCATCACTGAAGACTCAGGGAGTGGGGCAGTCATTGTCTTCATTTACATTGCCCCTGCTCAGACCAGCAGACTACAGAGGATAGTTCCTGTTTAATAGTCACGTAGATGACCCTGGTTTAAAAGAATGAGTCATGAAACAAAATGAAAGCTCACTAATCTACGAAATGGACTGATAGGGAAGAGGATGGTAGGGAGGGGTGGAGGGAGATAAAAGGGTTAGGGTGCCACTCATCATAATGTACTCTGTAGGATTTCATATGTATGAAATTTTCAGTGAACAAAATAGAAGGATAGGATAATGATATTTTAATACCTTAAAGCTACTTTTACAAATACGTTTTTAGTTGGGCTTCTTGATAATCAACATTGTTCATCAATACAAGAGCTGGACTAAGTAAGACCGATTACAATGTTGGGAAATGTTGATGAGAGAGTACTTAAGAATCACTGCAGAAGACAGATGTGGTGTTTAATGGCCCAAATTTTAACAGGCAGGAAAGTGAGGCAGGAAGATTGCAGCTGGGGCTACATAGCAAGATCTTGTCTCAAAATGGACAATCGACCAAGAAAACAAACATCATTGTGAACGGCATGGGAAGAATGACTTCTTAGTCTAGTTAGAAGTTGGTACTGAGTGTCGCAAACAGACTCCTCAATTTCAGGGACACTTTCACTAACAATAGAAGAGGAGCCTATCTTTGAGGTGCAGACTGATTCCCCAGACCTTTTCTCCTGTCATGCTCAGTATAAATACAGGGAACAATATTCCTAATTGCTACACAGAAGGTCGTTTTTGATTTCTTTTAGTAAGTAAAATTTGATTTTATAAAATGTCATATAAGCAATCAGCAAGCTTCTCGTACTTTAGACTCTAACTAAAAGTTCTTACCTCTTTCCCCTCAGAATCTCTGTATTATGGATTCCCTTTTCAAGTCTGTAAAAAAAATTTTAGAGACTCAGATATTTATACTTTATTTACAGTAAGAATGAATTCAATTGGTTTTTCTTGATTACAAAGATCATATTCCACACGCACTAAAACAAGCTTGCATATTTAATTATTTAACATTACAATGAAAATAGTTCATGTACTCTTAGCCCCACATGGCCTTTTATGACGTCCAGTAGCTCATTATCCAAGTGTACAGCTTTGGTAAATACCATTATGAAGGGACTAATTAAGACCAAGTTATGAAGGTACTAGTTAAGACCAAGTTCCACTATATATTTGCTCCTATAAATACCGCTGTTTTGCCTTCTGAAAAATCCCAGTTGTTATACGTTTAGATAATTCCACCTCTACTCTGCCTTACATTTCTGGTTTTCAAAGACAGTGTGTCCTGGAGTTTTCAGCATCTCTGGGTCAGATCATCTTTGTGCCTTTTATAATTACCCTCAAGTATTCTTTAGAGGAAGTGACTGCTAAGGGCATTCTATAGGCTGGATGCTGCTGGTGCAGTGAGGAAGGACTTCTGATGCTGCTTCTGGTGGGAATTGGCTAAGCTGGATATACAAATAAGGAAGTTAGTGATAGGAAGATATAGATACTAGTCCCGTCCGAGGTGAGAAAACTTGTCAAGGACTGAATGCGAATGTCCCTCAGGGGTGCATGCATTTACAGGTTAGTCTCTAGATGAACAGTTTCGAGCCGGTTGGGAGGTGTGGCCTTGTTGGAGGAGGTGTGCTGCTGGGGGAGGACTTTGATGTTTCCACAGCTCATGCCTGGCTCAATGTTCTCTCTCTCTTTGCCTGCTGCCTGTGGATCAGGATGTAAAACTCTCAGATACTGCTTCAGTACCATGACTGTCTGCTTTCCATCATGACAATAATGGACTAAGCCTCAGAAACTGTAAGCAATTCCTCAGTTAAATGCTTCCTTTTATAAGAGCTTCTTTGGTCATGGTGACTCTTCATAGCAATCAAACAGCAAGTAAGGCAACATGGTAGAATGTTAGAAGTATAAGAAATTCTTAGCTGACTAACCACCAAACAGCTCTACTGATGATCTGGCAGCATATATAATGCAAAACTTTATATTGTAATATGCCAATATTACATATGTCTTATGTCACCTTGTCTTATGTATGCCAACATTGCAATGTTTACATATGTGAGTAGTAACACATGAGAATAGTTATAAGAATAATGTCCATGGGCCTACTGTCCTTGTGTTCCTCTGGCTCTTCGGGTCTTATTTCAATGTTTGACATTGTCCTATTATATTCTGATATGGAGTGTATATATGTAGCACAAAGAAGCTGTGGCAAGTTGTAGGCCCACTTTAAAATCAGTAACAGAGCAAACACTGTAGAGATATTTTGCTTGTTGTCAGCTCTTGGGAAATTTGTTGAATATTTCTGCCTTAATTTTTCTACTTACAATGTAGGATAATCAAGTATATCTATTAATATTCAGGGACACTGTATCAGTCACTTTTCTTTTGCTATGATAAAATACTATGACCAAAAGCACTAGCAGACCAAAAGTTTTGTTTTGGGAAGAGGCAGAGGGGAAAGGCGTGCCAGCAAGAAGCAGACATGGTAGATGCAGCAAAAAGCTGAGAGATAACATCTCCATCCACACATAGGGAATGGTTAGAGAAAGAGAAAGAGGGAAAAGGGGAAACGAAGAGGGAGATGGAAAGGGAGAGGGGAGTGGGAAAGGGAGAGGGAGAAGAGGAAGGGGAGAGGAGGAGGGGGAGAGGAGGAGGGGGAAAGGGAGAGGGAGAGGGAGGGAGGGGGAGAGGGGTGAAGGGAGGGTAAGGGGGAAGGGGAGAGGGAGAGGAGGAGGGGGAGAGGAAGAGGGGGAGAAAGAGAGGGGGGAAAGGAGAGGAACATGGGGAAAAGGGGAGGGGAGAGGGAAGAGAAGGGGAGGAGAGAGGGCGAGGGTGAGGGAATTTTTCCAAAATACAATGGCACAGAATAAATGTTCTCATTCCCAGTGTGAGGGATTGGAGCATGATGAGAAAATCCCAGACCAAATCAACACTGAAACCAAGCAGAGCAAACACTCTATCCTGTAGCTCCATGTCTGATGTCTGGGTTTTACTTTCAAAGGACTTAGTTCCATCTGTCCAGCTGTGCTATGTAAAAGGCAGCTCTGTCTTCAGTTGGTTTTTACTCTCTGCATGTAACCACACGAAGCAGATGTCTCACCTGTGTGGCATTTCTACCATCTTGAGGTATCTCCTGCATTCTAGACTTTACCTTCAGAGATTCATGCAATAGTCTTTCCCAGACTTCTTGCAGGGGGTCCATTGATTTTACCACCTGTTGCGTGACCCCAGCAGCTCTCTGAAACAATAGAGGAAGAATCAATAGCCCCATCAGTCTCTGCCTTTCATAACTCTTAAGCCAGTATCATGATATTGCCACATTTGACTGCCAACTCAGGAAGGACCCTGGCCTACTTGGCCAGCCTTTCAGAAGCTTTTGAATAGTGTCTAGAATTATTATTATTTTTTAAAACCCACTTAAATCTTTTCTTTTCACATATTAGAAGTTTAATGGGTGAAGACCTTCCCTGAGAGCATTCTGCCTTTTCCATTGCTCCAGTGCAGAAGAGATGACCCTTCCTTAACTCCAGCCTTCTCCTGAACACACGACCTAGGGACAACATTAAAGTTTTTAGTACTGCATTTCACTCCGAACCATACTTTTTGCCCTAGTTGCTCTGTTTCCATGTAGAACTCCTGTGTAGGAGTGGTCAGCAAAAACAATAGCAAAGCCTGAACATTATTCTGCCTTGGGATTTTTTTCCACCAAATGCATCTGACTATTCTTTTAACATTTAGTCTTATGTAGATTCTTAGGATACAGGGCAGAAATGCTGGATTCTTTGACAAAATATCCTGCAATTGTGCTCTAACATCATTGCTAATAGAATCTCCATTTTCCTTTGAACCCCCAAGAGCCAGGTCTCCACCACGTCTATGACTCTCAGCACTACTATCTTCCATGCTCTGACTACAATGGCCCATTAAGTTCTGCTTAGATCATTTAAATGTTTTCTAGTTCAAAGTTCCAAAGTCTTTCACATTCCTTCCAAAGCCAATGTGGTCAGAGTCTTCACAGGACACTTAACTCTCAGTATAAACGTCTTTGTTAAATTTCTGCTGGTGTAATAAACTACCATAACCAAAAGGAAGTTGTAGATGAAAGCAGAGTTGAGCATTCATCATGGCAGGGAGGTTGGGCAGCAAGCATCTGCAGGAACAGTAGCTGCTGTACAAGGCTGAGAAGTCACATCTCCATCCACATGCAAGAAGCAGAGAACAGTCACTGAAAGTGGGATGGTGCTGTAAGCTCCTAAGGCCTGCCCGCTGTGATGAACTTCTCCAATCCACATCCTAAAAGCTCTGTTTCCTCCCCAGACAGCGTCACTGACTGAAGTCCAAGCATTCAAGTATGTGAGAGTATGTGGAACATTTTTAATACAAGTCACTACAGACACTGTGTTTCCTAAAATGTCAATTATTTCAAAAGGTAGCACTTAAAACGAGGGGGAAGAGAGTAACTCCTTATGCAACAGTCTTCATCTCCTCTCATCCCATTTCTCAGAGAATTGTGAGAAGAATCGTAATAAAATGAGATTGTGAGTAGTTTGAGCTAGTCCAGCATTTCTCAAATTTATTTGGGAATAAAAATTCTTCCTCTTGACCCGGCATAGGTCTTGACTTGTAATTTCTTCCGTGCAGGACAGTAATGAGAATGGACCAAAGTAAACCGAGCACCTCCTTGCTAACAGTACTGGTAGGAGCTTGGAATGACTATTTAGGTCACCAGCTCCATCAGATAAAATTCAGCAGAGGTAGAGCATCATCACAAGCGTGTATCTTTAGCTATCAAGTATAGTAAAATGCTGATACAGCATATTTCCTATTTCCATACCTGTGCAGAAAACACGCAGGCACATGTACATCCTCTGTGTGCTCAATTTACAATTACGTTTTCATTGTGCAGTCATTAGACAACCACTTAACTCATCAGGTATCTTTCTTTCCTTCCTTCTTTCTTTCTTTCTTTCTTTCTTTCTTTCTTTCTTTCTTTCTTTCTTTCTTTCTTTCTCTCTCTTTCTTTTGTTTTTGTTTTTTTGAGACAGGGTTTTTCTGTGTAGCCCTGGATGTCCTGGAGCTCACTCTGTAGACCAGGCTGGCCTCGAACTCAGAAATCCACCTGCCTCTGCCTCCTCCCAAGTGCTGGGATTAAAGATGTGCACCACCACTGCCCAGCATCAGGTATATTTCTAAGGCCTAATCAGAGATTCTGACTTAGAAAAGCCTCAAAGAACATAACTCTAGAAACTGAAAACATTCCAAGGTACAAGGGCAGGCTGGGAGCACAATGTATTAGTTTTCTGTAGAAGCCCATCCTGCAGAGCATGAAAAAGTTCAGAGATTAGAAGATGAAATTCCCACCATGAGGATGCCAAATGCCCTCAAAAAGCAGAGTCCTGCTCCATATGGAGTTCTTGGAACCCTACCATAGTTTACAGAACTCTTGCATGAAAGACGCTAGCTAGAAGAATCTCTATATTAATGGGAGTCAAGACCCGTGTCTTCATGATTAGATATTTACAGTTCCTTCTTATCCAGATGCAATTTTCTAAGCTGGAGACATCTGGTGGAGTTAATAAGAGGCTCAAATCTTATGCTATATAGAAAGGTATTTTACAAACTGTTTATCTATTGATGCAAGCTGATTGAATAATCTGCCTAAGGTCACAGAACTGGAAATTGGAAAGCCATGAGCTGTCAAGACCTAAATTCATCTCTGTGTGGTACCAAAAGCCGTCATCCTTCAGGGCTGGCAGACTTCCATGAGAGAACCCTTTGATGAGATAGACAAGGATGAAATAGAGACATTAGCTGTGAGAAAGGCTAGAGACAATTTTCCCTCTGAAACAGGTGGCAAGGAGGAGAAGAGAAATTAATTTGTAGATAATTAAGAATTGACAATGTTATTTTCAAGATTTATGAATCTTGGAGTGGCAGGAGTCAAAACAATCTAGGATCTTGTCTATTGACAGGTAAAATAATCTCTCAGTGTGAAACATTTATTTCTAATTAACTCTAGTGAAAGTTAGTTTCCCCAACCAGAGCAATAAGTGACACTCACTTAAAATTAGAAGATGTAAACTCAGCCGGGCAGTGGTGGCGCACGCCTTTAATCCCAGCACTTGGGAGGCAGAGCCAGGTGGATATCTGAGTTTGAGGCCAGCCTGGTCTATAGAGTGAGTTCCAGGACAGCTAGGACTACACAGAGAAACTCTGTCTCAGAAAACCAAAAAAAAAAAAAAAAAAAAAAAAAAGAAGATGTAAGCTCCATTACAAAAGCAACAGTTCAACGGCTCTTGGATGGATAATTGTTTGCCTGTGTCAAATGTCGGATGTGACCATTCTTTTGAAACTATCTACATTTAGAAATAAATGGGAGATGTTATTCCCCGCCCCACCCTCTTTGTGTTATACGTGTGTGTGTGTGTTGCACTCATGTGAGTTTGTGAGTATGAATGCCTGTTCCAACACACTAGAGAGCAGGCAGTTGGATGTTCTCCTCAATAGTGCTCTGCCTCATTGCCTTGAGAAGCACTGCTACCCAGAGGTCTCTCAATAAACTGGAAGTTTGCTGTTTGGGCTGAGCTGATTCGACAGCAAGTTCTTGCTGTCCCTACTTCCTAATACTGGGATGCATAGAGTCATCTTTTTACATCTATGCAGAGGATTGAACTCAGGTCCTCATGCGGGCAAAGCAAGAATTGTTTCCATGAAGCTATCTTTCTGGCTCCAGACGTGGTTTAGAAAGTCTAATATGATTGGCAGGATCACTGGATAAATTATAATACTCGAATGAAATTCACTTCATGTGAAAGGGACCACGTGCAAATGAAATTTCCTCTTTGCAAAATGTTGACATTGATGGCTGTGTGGAGCTGCCATAATGGAGTCTCTCCGTGTAGGAAGGCTGGAATCTGTTTTGTCAGATCTGCTCCTTTCCTGGGAACTGAGATGGGGCATGCTAGTAGAGCAATATTACAATTGCCTGTGGATTTTACAATGTGCCATGCTATTTTTCTCATATTGTTATCTCAGTAGAGTTTCATTTGAGGAAATTAAATGTATGTTGTGGTTGAGCGGGAAGACAGGAGTATTTAAAAAGGCTGAAATGGGTGTGTTCATACATGATTTAAAAATGAAACTCTAGCAGTTTACAGTGGAATTCTTACTTTATTAAAATGCAAATAAACAATGCATATTGTTCTCCCCTCAAGCTTTTCCTTCTCCCTAAACATTCCAGCCTGGTTATAGAAGAACCTTTAAAATACTTGAGGTCCTTGTTCTTGTGGAGACTTAAATCTTTTTGTGCACACATTTATTAACAAATTAGAAGAATATTGTCTTCCCTTTGTCACTTGTAGAAAGAAACTTATCAGGTAAAGTAACAGACTGATAATTTTAAGGACCAGTAGGTAGACAAAATTTGAGGGGGGGGGGCAGATTCTAAACTGGGAACGAGAATGAATGAAGGCTTACAGACTCATGGGAACCCAAACACTCAGCTGAGGTTGGGGTTCACCCGGTGACTGTCCGCACACTGCTAACTTTCAACTTCTGAACATTCAATAGAGAAGTGAGGTGCTCTGTGCAACGAGCTAAATGTAAGAAACTAAATGTCATTTTCACTCTAGCAGTAACATTTTTTAATGTCTAGAAATGATTTCTATTTAGATGACTTAGTTCGGTTCCCCCAGGTGTTTCATTCTCTTTTCTGGATGGTTTTGTAGGACGGGACCTTGATTTTGGAAAACTACAGTTGAGGTGTGTGGCTTCTCTGGATCTAGCCCCACCTGAGTCATTCCAGCTGCTTGCTGAGACCGAGGCTGAGGCTGGGATGCTGTCTCTGTGCCACCTGGATTGTTTTTCTTATATATAAGCACGATCATGTTACCAATCTGCTACATTTAAACACCTTAACTAACCATTTTGGATATCATGGTTTAGTGGAATTCTTTCCAAACAACAATTTCCAAAATAAGTCATTCTGTAGTGCACCCAGAGGCACTGTCAAAATATCACACTCAGGAGCATTAACAGGAGAAATCACAAGCAGGTGAGTCTAGTCCAAAGACTCACACCTTTAAACTCATCCACTTGTGCACCTGGAATTAACCACAGATCTCCTGGCAGTCTCTCCTCTCTACTTTCTTTGTAAAATACTTATTTGTTTGTGTGCTTGCTGTGCATGTGTGTTCAGCTTTGTGTGTGTGTGTGTGTGTGTGTGTGTGTGTGTGTATGTGTGAGTTTAGGTCCAAGGCTGATGGTAGGATGCCTTCTTACTTGCTTCTCAACTTTTCTTTTATACAATTTGAAGCTTCCTGTTTTGACTGGATTGGCTGGCCAGAGAGCTCCCAGGATCCACCTGCCACTATTTACTTTCACTGGAGTCTCAGGAATTTCTCCCTGGGCCAGGCTTTTTAACACAACTTAGGTTCTGCTCAGAACTTCCTAAGAGTGATCACTCAGCTGTCTTCCCAGCCTAAGCATTTTTGTCCTTCTCTTCCACTTCCTCCTCCTCCTCTCCTTCACCTCGTTCCCTCCTCCTTCCATTTCCTCTTCTCCTCCTCCTTCCCTCCTCCCTTTTCCCTCCTCCTCTCCTCTTTCCTTCCTTCCTTCCTCCTCCTCTCCTCTTTCCTTGCTTCCTTCCTCCCTTCCTTCCTTCCTTCCTTCCTTCCTTCCTTCCTTCCTTCCTTCCTTCCTCCTCCTCTTCCTTCTTTTCCTGTTCCTCCTCCTCTTCCTCCTCCTCCTCTTTCCTTCCTTCCTCCTCCTCTTCCTCCTTTTCCTGTTCCTCCTCCTCCTCTTCCTCCTCCTCCTCTTTCCTTCCTTCCTCCTCCTCTTCCTCCTTTTCCTGTTCCTCCTCCTCCTCTTCCTCTCCCTCCTCCTCCTCTTCCTCTTCCTCCTCTTCCTCCTCCTCTTCCTCCTCTTCTTCCTCCTCCTCTTTTCTTCCTTCCTTCCTTCCTCCTCCTCCTCCTCCTCCTCTTACTTCCTCCTCTCTCTTCTTCTTCCTCCTCTTCCTCCCTCTTTTAAGGCGTATGTGCCTTCCTTTAAAGACAGAAGGGCAGATGGGAAGTTTGGGTACTCTTGAATGTGATGTGAAATTTTAGGTCCTTTAGTTGTTTTTAAAGATAGAAACACTAGAAAACTAACAAGTTCTCACTTTTTTTTGGTTTCATCTTGTAACCATGTTTAAATCTGTTATAAAGCAAACTATGTCCCATCTCTCAGTTGTTTTACAAAAGCCTGCACGCTGGACAGCAGTGAAAAATGAAATCCTGTCTCGCATAGGCCCAAGTTATCCATTCAATCTAAGTAACTGAAAGGTGGTGTTTTGGTTTCATTTCTACTGGTTTCTAGTTTGCTGTTTACAGCAAGGCAACTCTTTCTAGCCACCAGATAAGGTACAGACAGAACTTGAGAACTGTTCCCAGTTCTCATCTTCAGAACAGTTCCCCAACTTCCATTTCGTTTTCCTTGGACCAACTTCCAACTTCAAATCTCTTGCTTACACATTCTCTTATCCTGTTGAAGTGTAAGGAAAAATGTGTCTAGCAGCTTAGGAAGATGACTGCCTGCCTGCCTATGCAGACAGTCCAGGAGGTCCTATAGCCATTGGCCTACACAAATAAGGCTGGGTGGGCAAGACTTCATTCATTAGGTCCTTACTTTGCTTACTTGGCCTCATTTAAATGGAGAAGTTGTCCTTAGGAAACTGGAGAGACAGAATCTTAATTAGAACACATTGGGCAAATACTGTGACTCATCACACTCTCTCCTTTCCTTTCTCTTTCCCTTCCCCCCTCCTTCCGTCTCTCTCTTCTCTGTCTTTCTCTCCCCTACCCACCTCATACAGACACAAACACAGTAAATAAAAGATGCAGACTAAAAGGGAGGGTGCATGAATTGACAAAGACACATAATTTAACAATGAGATCCAGGGGAAAAAAATGGCCTGAGTGTCCTGGTGTAGCAGCATCATGTAATTATTTAAATGTATCTTCAGGCATATTTTGGGCTGAGTAAAGTTTCATGTGTATAGGTATTGATTGCGAACAGAGCTAGTGATTAACTGTAGTCTCTAGCCATGTTCAGTAGCTTTTTCAGGAAGCTTCATATTACACTTGCATTGCTATCAGTTTCCAGTACTTGGGGTGTTTTTGGCAAGAATCACTGCCATTTAATTATGAAATGACTACATTTGACTATAAAAGCACTACACAGAGATATGCTATAAAGTTGTTCTTACCATGAAGGAAAATTTTGGAAAAAAATACTCTATAATTTTATAAATTTGATAACTCCTTTTAAAATCTTAAGCTAGCAAATAAGATTGTTAATAAGTTTGTTTGATAAGCTCATGTTCTATCTACTGTTTGAAAGAGGAAGAGGTACTCATAACTTTTAAGGACTTTTATGAGTAAGAAAAATGCAATTGCTAATCTTTTATTTCCATTAATTTATTTATTTATGCACTTTACATCCCAATTGTAGCCACTCTCCTCCCAGTCTGTGATGGTTTGAATATGCTTAGTCCAGGGAGTGGCACTATTAGGAGGTGTGACCTTGTTCCAGTAGGTGTGGGCTTATTGGAGTAGGTGTGTCACTGTTGGCATGGGCTTTAAGACCCTAGCTGCCTGGAAGCCAGTCTTCTCCTAGCTGCCTTCAGAACAAGATGTAGAACTCTTATCTCCTCCAGCCTCATGTCTGGCTGGATGCTGCCATGATCCCACCTTGATGATAATGAACTTTACTTTTGAACCTGTAAGTCAGACCCAATTAAATGTTGTCCTTTTAAGAGTTGCCTTGGTCATGGTGTCTGCTCACAGCGGTAAACCCTACCTAAGACACAGTCCCTCCCTCACACCACTCTTCACTCCATCCCCTCTACCCTTCACTTCTGAGAACAGGGAGGCTTCCCTGGGAATCACCCCATCATGGCACTTCCAGTCACTGCCGGGCTAGGTACACCCACTTCCACTGAGGTCAAACAAGGCATCCCAGTTAGGGGATCAAGATCCACAGGCAGGCAACAGAGTCTGGGTAAGCCACAACTCCACTTGGAGGAGCCACATGATGACCAGGCTATACATCCTGCTACCTATGTACGGGGTGGGGGGCCCTAGATCAGCCTCCATATGTCCTTTCATTGGTGTTTCAGTCTGGGAGATCCTAAGGCGTCCAGATTGGTTGACTCTCTTGGTTTTCCTGTAGAATTTCTATCTCCTCCTGGTTTCTCAACCCCGTGCCTCCTGACTTCCACAAGACTTCATAAGCTTGGTCTAATATTTGGCCGTGGGTCTCTATTTCTGTTTCAGGGAGCTGCTGGGTATAGCTTCTCAGAAGACAGTTACACTAGACTCTCTTCTGTGAATCCAGGCTTACAGAAACAAACATAGCCTGAGGCTCCAAGATAATTGAAGGAAGAATAAAGACTAGCAAAGTTTCCATATAGATCTTCTGAGGACAGCTCTGCATACTCCCTGCCCAATTGTCAATGGTTGCTTCTACGTTCATTTATGTCTGTCTCTTGCAGGGCATCTGTGTATCCAGGCTAACAATAACAAATATAGCTGTGAGCAGGACCTTCATATGTTGTATCATTGTGACAAGGCTTTGACCAACCAAGAGGCATGAAGGTCTCATAGTGTGTCCCTGTAAATCTAACTACCTGCACAGACACAGTGGGTTGATTCCTCCATCCACACATAGACCTCCATGGAGACATGGCTGACTGGTGCATTCATCAAAGTTGAGTTCACAGTGGTTTCCAAGGAATCCACATGCACAGTCACAAAAGCAAGCCCCAAGAGCATCCTGACACTTGGCACCATGGAAACATGACTAGGATCCGCACTGATCAATTTCCAGCTCACAGTTCACACCAGAATGGACACACATGTATCTTCCTATCTCATTGAGACATTCAGCTTCATTCAGGCAAGAATCAGAAACACATTCATCCACTTCCAGGTCACAATGCCTGCCTTGATATCCAGGAACACAGAAGCAGGAGTAGTCATTGATTCCTTTCTGGCACATAGCCCCAGTGTGGCGAGGGCTAGAAGCACACTCATTTCGATTTGTCTCAGAACCTTCCAGCATTTCCAGCATGGCAGATGCAGACAGGGTGCTTAGGGTTTTTATGGAAGTCCATCCATGTTGGCAGGCAGTCTGTCTACGGGAATTAGTGGCAATTTCACAGGTCTGTCCTCAGTACCCAGGAGGACATTGGCAGAGGAAGCCTTTTCCTTCTGGGTATTCACACAAGTGGCAATTCCTTGACAGGAATTAGAGAAGCAAGGATCTTTTAGATCTTCAGTCTTTGTCTGAATTGTTGGCTGTGTCAAAGCAACAATATTATTGTGAAAAACTCTTACACATAGAATTGTTTTGGCAAGAATTTAAGTAACACCTGGTATTGTTTTTTTATTGAAAAATGAATCCTGGCACTCCAAGTCACTATATGACTAGGTATAGCCTTTCCCATTGAGGCCAGACAAGATACCCAGTTAGGGGAGCAGGGTCCACAGGCAGGCAACAGAGTTGGGGTAAGTCCCCACTCCAGTTGTTGGGGTACTCACATGAAGATCATGCTGAACATATGCTACATATGTGTGGGGGGGGGGCTAGATCCAGCCCTTGTATGTATGGTGCTTCAATGTCTGGGAGTCCCCTCAGGGTCCAGGTTAGTTGACTCTAATGGTCTTCTTATGGAATCCCTGTCCCCTCCAGGTTTCTCAATCCTTCCCCCAACTCTTCTACAAGACTTCCCAAGCTCTTCTAATGTTTGAGTGTGGGTCTCTGCATCAGTTTTGGTCAGCTGTTTGGTGGAGCCTTTCAGAGAACAGTTTTGATAGGTTTCGGTCTGCCACTATAACAGAGTATCATCATTAATAGTGTCAGAGATTTTTTTTTCATGGGATGGATCTCAAGTTGGGCCAGTCATTGATTGGCCATTCCCTCAGTCTCTGCAAAATCTTTGTCCCTGTACTTCTTGTATGCAGGACAAATTTTGGGTTGCAGGTTTTATGGGTGCGTTGGTGTCCTTATCCTTCCTCTGGAAGTTCTGACTGGCTATAAGAGGTAACCACTTCAGGCTCCATAACCCCCGCTGATAGTATTCTCTGCTAGAGTTACCCTCATCGACTTCCTGGAGCCTCCCCCATCCCAAGTCTCTGATATGTCCCAGAAATGCCCCCCACACCACTTCTCTCCACTCTCCTGTCCCTCTCCCCAGCTTTCCCTACATCAGATCCTCCCACCCAGTTCCCTCCCTCCACCACTTCTGATGGCAATTTTATTTTCTGTTCGGAGTGAGATTCAATCATCTTCTTCTGGGCCCTCCTTGTTTTTAGCTTCTTTGGGTCTGTAGATTGTAAAGCGCGTATCCTCTACTTTGTGGTCCATATCTACTTATAAGTGAGTACATTCTGCAGTTGACAATCGTTACTGATCAGTCATAAATAAATAGAACAAACTTTTATCTTTTACCTATTAGAAAATATTGGTGAAGCTCATGGAGGACAAAGAATTGTTTGATGTAAATTTTGTTGTGCTACTGAATGGTTTGTAAAGAGCGTCTGCGTGTTTTAACCCGATGTGTTGGCACACTACGCCCGATGTGTTGGCACACTACGCCCGATGTGTTGGCACACTATGCCCGATGTGTTGGCACACTACGCCAATTGTGTGATTAGGTTGAGCAGTCACTGTATGCAGATCATATTTTTGACCACATAAGCTATGGAGTGAGGTAAAATGGTTCTCTCTTTTGAGTTTCTGGGATTTGTTGTTTTTGTTTTTGTTTTGTTGTTGATTTTATGTTTTGTTTTGTTTTTTACTAAGTCTAAAATTGGTAAACATGAGGAAAAACATTCTATAGGTTAGGATTTACAAGAAAGTGGTTAACACATTTGCTATATGTAGGATAAATTTCCCTAAATTTCTTTCACTCCATAAATTAGGTACAGAATAGCATGCAGTTTGTCTACAGGTGACAAACACGTAAGTGAACAACCTAGCCATCGCTTACATCTCATATCCTGAAGGAAAACCAATTAAGCAGTTGTTACATATGAAACTGTTACATATATTAGGATTCATTATTGTTTTACATGCCCTGGGGAGAGACTTATAAAATGTTTTTTTCACAGTGATTCAACTGAATTGACAGTAATGTTTATGTGTATAACTTATCTGTATATAAAGAATATAACCCCTAGTAAAAATAAAGCAAAATAAGCTCAATTAGCAAACTGAGCATTTTTCTAAGATTTAAAAGTTGTCTCCAGAATTTGACAGATCATAAAAGCAATCACATGTACATATGCTTTATAGAAACTAACTATATGTTTTACATATCCAGTTGTTTAAGTTGTTTTATAATTGTTAACAAATTAACTGTTACATAACAATAAAGACAAATTATAGATACATTTCTGCATTTTTCTTTTGGAGCTTCTTTCCTGGGTTAGTTGACTAATTTAGGTTCATGTGCTTTAATTACATTTATTCCTAGTCTATGGGCTCCTGCTCCTATTGTAAGATTGGTCACATTTAAAATAGGAAAATACACTAACAGCTTGTACAAAATCTTTTTTGCTAGTATCTGGTGCTGGCAGTAGAATTGTACAATTCTGAGATGTTCACAGGGAAAGAAACAAGGTATAAACTGAGTAATAGGAGGGTCAGATCAATTATAAGAGAAGATGTTTATTAGCCAAATGCCTTCAGGCACAGAACAAGGAGATTTGATGAATTGTCACCATCTCCTAGTATATCTTTAATCAATATTCTATTAACTACTGCTACCTTTATATATTAAATTTAGGTCAATCAACATTATTTTGCATTTCATTTTCACCTTCGCTAGCCAGAAAATACTACTATTTGCCTTTTGTAGATGAGTTTTTTTTTTAATGTACAGTATACATAAAATCCCCATTAATCACAAAATTCATTTCATGTTATAAAACCTCATCAAAGGTATAAATTAAATAATTGAGCCATTTCAATTTTCCTTTTCAATTGGGCAGAATGAGCCAAAGAGCAGAAAGCCCTGGGCTCTGCGTTTTTTCTTGCTGTAGGGTAATTGCCACTACAGAATTTCACAGTCTGCTTTCCATCTTTGTATGCGATGATTTCATCTTCATCAGGAATGTATGTTTGAATAAGCAGCTTGTGATGGATTCTCATTGCTCAGCTAGACAACAGTAGCCTGATGCTGTCCTACAGCTTGTGTGTGATTTAGAAGATGAAAATAGCGAGGATCCAGTCATTCAAGCTTCTGATATTTACTTTTAAATGGATGTTGTTGACTGTCTAAGATGATGTAAACTCTCTTTTGCCTAATGAGGACATAATTAAGATTCTCTGCTCTTCTCCAAGTCAAGGCATGGTATACAATCAAAAGTGTACATTTTCTTGGCTGGTGGTGAAATATGCTTTTCTGTTGGGAACAGTAAATTTTCAGACATGGTGATCTCCTCTGTTCAACAATTATGAAATACTATACATACTAACATTTATGAATATACTTTATTTCATTTATATAATACCAGTCAGAATCTAATTTAATGTGTTTCAATAAAATGAATTTTAGTAAACAGATGTCTTTTCACATAGTAACTTTTTCATCATGCTTTACTCAAATTTGAATCCATAACAAAATCCTGAGATTATTTATATTTGAGAACTCAATATAGGGTTTTTAAATTAGTGTAATAGGAGCTAGAGAGATTGGTTAGCAGTTAGGAGCGCTTACTACCCTTTCAAAGGATCCAGGATAGGGTCCTAGATCTTATGTAAAGACTCACAACTGCCTACAATTTTAGTTCCAAGGGATCTTT
Source organism: Uromys caudimaculatus (assembly GCA_028551405.1). Lineage (NCBI taxonomy): Eukaryota > Metazoa > Chordata > Mammalia > Rodentia > Muridae > Uromys > Uromys caudimaculatus. The sequence goes on along the minus strand of CM052707.1, from coordinate 61,462,341 downwards.
AGTCCTCTTCTGAGTTCTGAGGGCACTGCATGTATGTGGTATACATACAGAAAGCCAGACACACAGACATACAGTAAATAACTAATATTTTAGTAAAATAAATTATAATACCCTATTTAATTATAAGAAAACTATAGAGCAATGGTTCTCCACCTTCTGAATGCTGTGACACTTTAACACAGTTCCTCATGTTGTGGTGTTCCCCCCAACCATAAAATTATTCTTCTTGCTACTTCATAACTGTAATTTTGCTACTGCTGTAAATTGTAATGTAAATATCTGATATGTAAGATAGCTAATATCTGATATGTAAGATAACTAATATTCGACCCCCTAAGGGTTGTGACCCATAAGTTGAGAACTACTGTTGTAGAGGAAATACACTATAAAAGCTATTGATAAATCCCCAAACTTAGAGGAAAAAAAGAGACACATGTTGGGGGAAACACATGTCTCTTGCTCGCATTTCTATGGGCTCAGATCACGAATTCTTCTCCTTTATTATGACAGTTGTCGGAAGATGGATAGGCTCCACATTGTTAAAAGAGATGGAGACATTCAGAGAGTATATTTAGCTCTATTGATATTTTTTCAGCAATTTTGCTCCAGCATTATTATCTTCTAAAATGATTTCACATGATTTACATGAGAAAATCCTATGTAGTAGAGATTATGTTGCCTCTAAGACACCCAAGAAGCAATGATTTATCAATGTGGCTTTGGGACCCTTGGTATTAGAAGTAACATGCCTCTATATATGTTTATAATTTTATTAAATTAATATTTGAATATATAATCAGCTAAACTTAGCAATATTAAATAAAGTTGATTGAGCCATATTTTAAAATATAAATTTATTTACTCTTGGAAGCTGAAGTGATGGCTCAGTGGTTACTAATTCTTGACGCTCTTTCAGAAAACTTGAGTTTGGTTTCAAGCACTCAAGTTGGGTGGCTCACAAATGCCTGCAACCCTACTTCCAGAGGATCCAATGTCCTTTCTTGGCCTCTGAGGGCACCCATGCACATGTGATAAACAGTTACACAAACAGACACACAGATATGCACACACATACACATTTGTGCACACATGTGCATGCACAAATATGCATATCCACAAACACTCTCTCACTCATGTGTGCACATACACACACAGAAATAAAAGTCTTAAGAAATATATCTACTCAGAACTTAAAACCTTCCATATAGAGAAAATGAGAGGTCGCTTCCTAAAATAAGTGTGCCCATGAGGCCCATTTTGTGTAACAGTGAAATGTTACTCAGATAAATGTTAAATCCAGATGTAAGCTTCAGTCACCCGACATTGAGGGGAGGTCCTGTTCCTGTTGGTCTTTCCAACATCCTTACCTCTAGCTTACTCTTATGATGCTTTCAAAAGCGATCTTTCTCTATCCTTCATCTGAAACCCTGAAAACCTCTTCACAAAAACAATCACCCTTTGAGATGATTTTCATAGAATATGGCAAAAATAAAATTTGATTAGAGCCTCTCAAAGCTATACAACCTTGTGATGTAATGTGTACATAAATGTATATTTATGACCCAAATGAAGCCCAAAATGCTCAATGGCTGATGCTGGGACTGGTTCTGATGGGAATATCTCTGCATATGGCCAATTACTGGCTAAGTGGGAAAGTGAAAATTGGGAAATAGATCCAAGCCTAAGGTTTTGTTTCTGTTCGTTATTGAGAAAAATTTAAATTGGTACAATTATTCAGAGCACTAGTCCCAAAATATCACTGCTTATTAAGAAAGGTGAATTTACAGAGACAAATGCCATGTTATAAATAGGCAAATTGTGTTCACCTAATAACTGCTTTTCATTGTTTTAAATAGTTATTTCAACTTTTGGGTAGAAATGCTATGTTGAACACAAAATTTAACTTAAATCACTGTAAAATATCACTTAAAATTGCAGAGGGATTTATAGCAATCCGGGAAATGGGCTCAGAATTCGAAGCTGAGTGTGTGGTCAAGTAGTCACTACTATGACACAGTGGAAGGAATGGATCTCACCTCATTGACAGGGAAAGCTGAGGAACAATCCATGCAAGAGGCAGTTAGGCATCTGGATTCACTTTAACTTAGCTCATGCCTAATTATACAACAGTACGGAGTGGTAGATGGAGATTGTATATGGCAAAAATAAAGTACAACTTCACACTGAAGATGGCACTCCTGGCCATCTTACCTAACCTGAAAGACAGTTGCATGCTTTTCATGTAGGTAAGGTGATGAGCTCCCAATATGAAGATTTTAACATCACATTTCTAAGAGGAATGGCCCATAGCAAAGCCTGCAACTGTGATACTTGTTTGGACAAAGGCATCTTGTGGTCTTTTCAGTTCTGGGTGAAGTCTGATTAGACCTTAACATGCTGTTTGATATCTCTAGATATTTCAAAAATGACCTTCTGGAAGACTCTAAAACCTACAAATAGAGGAGCAAGTGATAGGTCTCCATGGAATCATAGCATATGTATGTTGGGCTTACTTTGTAGGAAGTACTCTTTCAAGGCCTTTACTGCTGTTAGTCGATTTGTATGAAGAACAAGTATTTTTGGAAATCTTCGTACATAAGAGACCTGAATCACTGAAAGAGCAGCATTCTCAAAGCCATATAATTAGATGGCTGTAGATATATCAGCTCTCTGATATGTGTGGATGCCCACTGCAATTGGGCATTATTGAACCTTGGAAATATGTTCTGAGAAATGAATCATCATGTTGCTGTGTAAACACACAACATATTTACACAAACCTAGGTGGTAAAGATTAATCACTCCATAGGGCCCTTTTAAGAAATAGTATTTTTATTAATTCCTTCAGAATTTCCTACAATGTATTTTGATCACATCTATGCTCACCCTTCTTGCTAATTCTTCCCATATCCACTTCTGATCTCTTCATTCTTTCCCAATTTCATCTCTTTAAAAGAAGAAAAACAATCCTGAGTCCAATTTGTGCTGGCCATATACTCTTGAGTGTAGAATCTTCCACTAGACTGTGGTTGGGAATACACCCTTAAAACAACCTGACTCTCCTTCCCCCCAAAGTTTCAATTGTCTACAACTCTTCAGTTAGACATGAGGGCTCCAAAGTCTCTCTCAACCTGTCATGCTGATGTTTGGCTGGCTTGTCCTTGTACAGATCTGGTATAGGCTGCTGTGAGCTCATCAGTGCCATGGTCCTATCAATTCTGGAAGGCACAGTTTTTACTCTAATCAACCACAACTTCTGGACCTTAGAATTATTCTGGCCCTTCTTCAATAGCTCCTGGATGTTGGGTCCATAATATAGAACCTCACCAAAGTAAAGAGTAAGTGTAAGTAGAAAAATTAGTCCTTTTGATATTTGAAAACACAAGCACCAGAAGACTGAAACTGGCATTATATCACACCATTTTATCACAAATTCTTATAAGTACCAGAACATGCAAAAATAGCGATAAAAATACAGAATTGAAAATACATAAACCAATATGTAACATGGTTGATTTTTTATGATTGTCAAGCACTGTATAGAATGTAGAAGTATGTAATTGTATGTATTATGCTTTTACATAAATGGAAGTGTGGCTTGTTCTCATCTCCTGATCATGAATGCACGAGTGCTTCATGCACTCCAATGCTATGATTGCTACAAAGTCATGAGGTGATAGGAGTTTTCCAGTTCCTATAAAATCTCAGGGAAGTACTATCTTATATGTGACTCACTGGCCAAAGTCATATTATTATGTGGCACATGACCGTATGTTGTAGTACCTTATGAAGTTGCAGTTTCTGGTGTATCATGTGGTGCACTCACATGATGTTTTTTGACCTATGAGAGGGTGTGGGATGTTTGGAGAGGGTATAAGTAGGACTCAATGGACGGTGATGGGGCACTTGCATAGCTAGCTGTGAAATGCTTCATTGGTCTCGAGTCTTCACTGGGCTTCACTTGTTGAGGCACGCAGAGAACTCCTGGCATACTGGATGGTCCAGGTTGCTCTCCGCTGACTCTTGCTCATTCGGAGTAGGCCTGGCACTTTCTGCTGGATCATGCCTCTGTTGCTATTCATGTTTGGCATCCTGGCACTCCTAAACTGGGCTGCTGGTATCTTGACAAATGGAGATTGGAATTGTCCCAAAGAGCTACTTCTAAACAGGGCTATATCCCCTTGTCCTAGTTAGCATCTTTTCTCCCCTACCTTTAGATGGTGTGCTAAAAGGGGATCGAAGCATTTGGAACCCTTATTTAAGTAGGATTTGAAAAACTCAGAGCCTATAATCTTATAATCAAGAATGAATAGGGACTTTTAAGAGAAAAGAAAAATACTTAAAATGTTATGGGTACTTTTCAGAGACATGAGATGTTATATACACAAAATAATGACAAATCTCACAAGGACCATGTTCATGAACAAGCAAGCAATGCTTTATAGAGGAAAATCTCAAAAAGAGGCAGGACGAGAAAGGGGTATTCAGAAAACAGCAAAAGGGGGCAGGGGAGCAAGTTATGTAGCAAAATGCTATGGTAGAGATTCTTCAAAAATATTTAAAGAAGGAAATCACTGTAAATCAAGAAACAAACTATAAACTAAAGTACTAATGCCAAACATCCAATCTCATAATATGAATACAAAGACAAAGTGAAAATTGAAATAAAGGATGGACAACATGCACAGAAATTACTGAAGAAATATATGTGGAGATAAACATCAGCTCTAATATTAAGGTCTCTAGCCAAATGTATGACATACAGATTTAAAGCAAACCAACTGTGGTGATGCTCTCAACTACATAACTTCTGATCGGTACATGCAAGAATTGCATATGCAGAAATGCAGTGCTTGGCACAAATTTGTCACAATGGCCAACTGAAATAAGAAGGTAATAGAACTTGCTTTATACCCTCCTATGGGAAAGTATCTAGTTTTGAGTTTCTATACCCATTCCGTGGACCATTGGACTCCAGCAGTGAAGATAAAGAAAATACCAAGGGTATCAGAACAAGAGGTCCCCAGGAAAAACAGACCCAAATCAGCCAATACAGCGTAGAGTTCTGGAAGATGCATCCTTTTTTCCCTCTTTTTTTAGTTATCTTTAATCTTTTTTTTTTTTTTTACATTCCTGTAATTATCCTCCTCCTGGTCAACCCTCTGACAGTTCTTCATCCCATTCCTCCTCCTCCACTCCCCCTCAAACTCCTCCCCGTCTCCAAGAAAATATGCCCTGCTCCCTAATACCCTACTCCCCCACCCCATCCACCCCACCCCACCCCACCCCACCCCAGTTAACCACCCTGCCATGCTTCCCCTCTCGCTGGAACCTCAAGTCTCTCAAGGGTTAGGTTCATCTTCTCCTGAGGATAGACCAGGAAGTTCTCTGTTGTATATTTGTCAGGGGCCACACATCAGCTATTGTATGCTACCTGGTTGGTGGCTCAGTGTCTGAGAGATATCAGGGGTCCAGGTTAGTTGACACTGTTGGTCTTCCTATGGGGTCACCCTCCTTCTCAGTTTCTTCCAGCCTTCTTCTAATTCAACCACAGGGTTCTATAACTTCAGTCCATTGGTTGGATATAAGTATCTGCTTCTGTCTCTGTCAGCTGCTTGTTGGGCCCCTTGGAAGGCAGCCATGCTAGGGTCTGGTCTATAAGTACATCTTAGCATCAGGGTCAGGCCTTGGAGCCTCCCAGTGAGATGGATCCCAAGTTGGGTCTGTCACTGGACCTCCTTTCCATCAGCCGTTTCTCCTTTTTTGTCCCTGCAGTTCTTTCAGACAGGAACAGCTCTGGGTCAGAGTTTTTGACTGTGGGATGGCAACCCCATCCCTCCACTTGATGTCCTGTCTTTCAACTGCAGGTGGACTCTACAAGTTCCCTCCCCCCACTGTTGGGCATTTCCTCTAAGGCCCCTCCCGTTGAGTCTTGAGAGTCTCTCCTTTAAAAATAAAATTAGTGTAATGTTTCTGTCCTAATCCAGTTCAGAAATTTGAATTTGGAAAACATGAATGCATGTGCACGTGTGTGTGTGTGTGTGTGTGTGTGTGTGTGTGTGTGTGTGTGTACAGTGGAGAAGACATTATTTGCTTCATAGTGCCTGAAAAAGGAAATAGAAATGGAAACTATATGATCAATGACTTAGGTATTATGAGATACTATGAAAAATTCAGGTGAAAATTAATCTTCTGGAGAGAGAAATATAGATACACCAGTAGTGTGTAAATTTTTGACTGTTGAAATTATACATAGGTATACACTTAAAAATCTAAATTAACTAAAAATCATTTATGTATTGTATGCCTAAATGAAGAAAAATCTTGAATATTTTGGTTATCAATTCACAGCAAGATATTTCTTTCCACAACTGAGTTACTTGCCTATTTTCCTTGGAATTAATGCAGTTATCTTTTCATTTATTCTGAAAAACCTATCACTTTAACAATCTTTCTGGAGCTTTAGGTCATTCAAACGTCAGTATCTACAGTCTCTTTCTTGTAGCTAGATCCTCTTTGAACCACAAGATGACCTGCATTTTTGAAGACATCCATGCATGCCAGTGCTGTTACAACAGCTTCCTCATTATTGTAAGTTGCCTTTGGTATAGATGCTAAGGCAGAGAAAACCTGCATTTTGAGGCATTGATGCCAGCTTGAGGTTCCCCTTGATTAGAGGAAATCTCACAAAGACAGGGCAACTTTGTTCCTCAGATTTTTACTACCCTACAGAGAAGAAAGTGTGAACTAAAATTTGAATTTATTTTCTTAAAAGATTCAATTTTTCTCATGACAGTGATGAAGAGGATGGATTGCCTTCCTGGGACAGACGTCTCAAAGAACAGAGTAGCCTCAGCTTTCTGTAAATACTCAGGGCAACCTAATATTATTTACAGTCTTAGAAATCACTGTAGATAATTCCAACCTCTTACTAAGATTTGTCAGTTTACAAATTCACTGTCCATGTTACAAACTACGAATACTATATAATTGCATTATCAAGCTTTACTTATCCCCCCATTTAGTTTTTGTTATTTTCCCATTATTGCTACACTGTGTTTTCTGTTTTTTTTTCACAGCATTAAAATTATAATTTACTTATCTAACAGTTATTTTATAATCTGTGTTATCTATGCATGACTCTGTACTATAGATTGTATGTGTTTGATGGTATTGGTATGAGATTTCTACATATAGATAGTTTTCTTATATTCTGAAACATGTTGACAGGCTATTTTCTACTCTTTAGGAAAATATTTTATAAATATAATATAATGCAAATCTACAGTAGTTTAAGTCTAAGTTCATTACCTTCACTCTCACTAAACACTCACTGACTAACCCAGGTAACAGTCCTGAAGTATGCTACTCAAGGTAAGTGCCCCTAATGGGCATGGTATCTATCATTATTTCATATTGATGCACAAATAGTAACCAGAATTATCTCTGCCCATACCCACACTGATCATGTACTTGCTGCGTGTAGTAAGCATGTTGGCTTAAAGAGTTCACCAACTCAAAATTCAGTAAGTACTGTGAAAGCCCATGTTTTCAGGACATAAATAGCTTTGAGTGTCTGCTTTCCTCTTCCCACATCACAGTCAGTGTAAAACAATATTTGTATTGATTTAATATACATGTCTAAGTTTATCAGCAAGTATGAACTACTTTACCATGGATATTATTTGTTTTTGATTGCTTGCTAATGGCCATGATTCCTTCCCACATATATTTTGAGGCCTTGTTACAACTTTGTTGTACAAGTACAAATATTTCCAGAGTTTATATGAATTCAGTTTTACCAACGTTTATTGTAAAGATGCTTATGTGTGTTTTGAGCCAACTCTGATATGCTTACCAAATACAAAATTGAAATAACCTTGCACTGAGAAGAGACAACCAGACTCACTTATGAGTTGATGGACATGGTCCCTCTTCCCCGTGCTTTCTTTCTCTGCCCTCTTGTCCCTTTGGGCCCCATTCCAGTTCCTCTTATTAGGTACTATATATGTTGTGAATGCTAATATGTGAGAAAGAAAGAACAATCATAGAGAGCCACCATTGGTGTCAGCATGCTGTTTTCATAGAGCTGGTGTTTCCTTTGCTAATTTCTCATTACTGATGATTGATATAGAGAAGGTAAGCTGTGTAAGACAGGGATCTGCATTGTGGCCTATTTCTCAGCCAATGGACTACCGCCATCAATTCGTGATCATTTGCTTGTTTCCCTAATCCTGATGTTTCCTTCATAATTTACTACCACTTACTAGTAAAACAAGAGTGTAGGTAAGCTATAAAATATCTTATTTCCTGGTTGAAGGCTACCTTAAATATTAACTCTGCAGAACAAGACTATTAGGGAGTTACAGAATTAATTGCTAGTAAGAATTTTAGGCTTTTTTTTTAATGAAGAATCTCTAGAGTGTGGGTGGTATTGAACATACCTTTTATACCTAGTCAGTACTCTGTGTCCTAGAATTTTGAGTAGAAACCTTGGGAGATTTTAGTGATTATTATGTCATTCAGCCATATTTTTAGTTTCTTTATTAGTTTTCTTCACTTCATTCTTTATTTCCTATTTGGCTCCTTTATTTCCTTGGTTAGCTTTGGAGGCTGGCTTTACACACTCTTCTTCCACACAAGGCTCCACCCATCTTCTCATATTTCCTTCCCCTTGCTCCTAGTCTCTTTCCCCTTGGGATATTTTGGTGGATGAGCATGCATCATGGCTCATTTTCAATTGAAGGATTTAAACAACTCTTTCTCTGAGGTACAAGGTAAAAAATAGAAATCTTCACAGAGTTGTTCATGTGGGATTCATCTCAAGGTAGTATTTCCATATCAGATCTTTTTTAATTAAAGGAATCAATAGCTCCTGATTTTGGTGTGGCGAACTGAGATATAGTGGTGGGAATTCTGATTTTAATCAGATCTCCTTCATCTCTACTTTAGTTGATAGACAGTCTTTGTTTGACTCCAAGGTTATTTTAGCTTTGACTGAAAGAATTCTAAAACTACTTTACCCTTTTTAATGATTCTAGGACAATTGAAAAGGAGGGGAAAAAACCCAAAAGAATAAAAGGGATACTTTTAATTTGCTCTCTGGAGACAATATGATGCATAAAGTTAGATTATAGGGTTAATTTTTGTACTATATGGGAAAGTATACATATACTAAGAACAAGGGCAGTAAAACAACTTCGCCACGCTTCTGTTGTATAAGAAAAAGCCATTCCCTTTGCTTACTCCACATCTCCCTTTCTGAAGGTAAGTGTTGCTCTTTGCTGTCAAGATCAGATTTTCAGGGTCTTCAAAGCGACTTGAAGTTCAATGTTGGGTTCAGAGTCTGAGGATTTTGTGAGACACCCAGAGACTGAGAGAATAATTTGTACACGTGCAGCTAGACTAAGGTTCAGAAGAATATTCAAGATTTCTGTGATTGCCTTCCCCTTAGCGCTGATCAGCTTGTTTCTTTTTGTTCTTCTCTGGGTTTCATGCTAGAAACCATTTTGAGATTTGATGTGGTATTAAAGACAGATTTCTATGAAACCCAGCCTTAGATTTGACTATAATTCTTCAACTTCCTGACTTACTCATACTGATAGCACTGATACATCAGACTGCGGTCTTGCTATTTTATTATTGTCTGTTTCTTTTTAAATTTTCCTGTATTTACTTCTGTGTGGCCTCAGAAATTGTGAACAAGCGCAGTCAAAATCTTGATATAAAGTAGAATGGAATATATATATATATATCTATATATATATATCTCAGATAAAAATCTCCCATTCTCTGAGTCTATAGGAAGTGTGGATCATGTAAGTTTTGTTCTGCTCTTCCAAGAGTATGCATTTTTAATGATATAGTTCCTAGTAAAAACACCCTGTTTTTTTTTCTTAGCATCTTATTTCATTTAGTAAATATTTAATTATTTTCTAGTAAATGTCATGCACTGTGCAAAGTGATACATACATAATGGTAACCCAAATGGGTAAGAACTCTTTACTTTCTCTTTGTGAAGTCCTTTGTATTTGGTATTTTTGTATCAGATATATTTATGTTTGCTTCCTTCTGATGTATTTGATAGAAGCTGAATGATAAACTAGGTGTACAGAATTCTGTTCTTCTTCAAGCCACTGGCCAAATTTACATTAAGTAATTGATTGTGCAATTAGTAGTTTCACATCTCACCTCTGAGTAAAATGCTGTTTAAGATTAAACCATATCATTCTTTACTTCTGATGCATCCTCACTTGCAAGCTCACTGTTTTGCTAAAAGTACAATTCATCCATGTCGTGTTGAATGAATGAGTAGATGAATCTCTTAGCCCATTAGTAATAAGACAGAACCTTATTGTCAGCAAAGGAATTTGGATAAATTACAAAAACTGCATCTTTTTGGTAGAGACTGTCTCTATCTAGTGTTACCCAATTTAAAAAGATGTCTTTAAATCTTAAGAGTATCTCATATTTTGTAGAACACTAGAAATAATTTGTTCTCCTTTTTATGATAAAGATCCTTCAACTATCTCTTCTCTTGGCGTACTTGGGTTATTTGTTGAGAACTTAGATGTAGAAAGGAAAGTATGTTTGTTCCATGGAATAGTTAAAAAGGAAGAAGAACTGGCTAGAAGAGCCAGCCTAAGCTTTGCTGTCCTAATGGCACACTGAGGGAATGTTCATACAGCGCCTTATCTTGTTTGGGATATCTCTCCACCTCGCAGTGAAACAAGGTACTTTTCCTTTTGTTCTTAAAATTATAATTATTTATTTAATTTTTAAGATTATAATATAGCTATGTCACATCTTCCTTCCCCTTCCTGCCTCTAAACCCTACCATATAGTCCTCCTTGCTCTTTCATATTTATATACATTTATATACACATGTATATATACATGTGTACATATATGTATATATATGTGTACATATATGTATATATGTATGTATGTATACACATATATGTACATATGTGTGTATATATTATGCACACATACACACACAAACACACATAATATATATATATACATATACACATAAATACATACAGTCGGTTCAGTATATATTATTTTACTTTTATGTATATGTTTTCAAAGCTGAGAATTTTGTTCTCTTTTATTCTTTCTCTCTGTACTTGTGTGTCTGTAGTCTCTGTGTGTATACACTCATACCTCGTGCGTGAGTGTGAATGCTGTCTTGTCCTACTCTGTGATACAAATGGAGCTCAGAGGAGCACTAGGGGTTTTGGTTCTTCTCTTACAGATTACTTGGAACAGGTTCTCTTACTTACTGTGTGCAAACCAGATTAGCTGACCCACAAGCTTCCAGGTATGACTGTGTCTCCATCCTCCTTGCACTGTAGGAGTTTTGGGTTTACAGATGTGTGTTATTGCATCTAGCTTTTTGTGGGATCTGGGACATGCACTCAGGGTCGCATGCTCACCAGAGAGGTGTTTTCCTCACTGAGTTATCTCCCAAGCCTAGACTGAGTCTGAGAGGAGGTTCCCTCAGGAGACAAGTTCCCTGTCATCTAGCACAGTGCCTCACACCACCTACAAACCATTTCTGATGGATGAGGACAAGAAGTCTTCAGTTGGTTCTATTACTTCAAATATTGGGAAGTTTTGCCTGAGTAAAACGCTCAGCGAAAGCATTGAGAAGAGTTTGAGGAGACTCTTGAGAAACTGAAGCCAGCCACTGAGATGGAACAGATAGGAAACCTACCTAGACTGACAGAGCATGACCGTGTGTGGAAAGCAGGATTGGAGGAGAAGGAGAATGCATGCAGAGCTCTTGCTGAGGAGGGTTGGTACAGAGAGCAAGAGTGCTTATTGCTGGATGGCTTTTGGATTACTTAGTGTTTGTCCTGCCAGAAAGACCATTTTGCTTGGCCCCTGTGACCCCTTTGAAGTCTTAGCTTTTTACTTTTCTGCAAGCTCTGCATATTAAATATTTTAGTACATCCTTAGATCCTATAAGTTTTAGCCTATTTCATCTAGGAGGAAAAAAAAAACACTCCCCGTGGAAATCCAACTTGTCTTCAATTGGTAATATCCATTTTTAGTTGTTATTAGGTGAATTCTTTTTTTAAAAAAATGGCAAAACATAATACTGCTTTGGCGCCTTTAAATACATTTACAGAAGACAGAGTAGAGGAAATTATAATTTAGAGGTACTTTAAGTTCATATAATAACAATTAGGACGTCTGTTTAGAATCTATAGTTCAAGCTACATCTTTTCTGGCAGTAGGAGTTTCATTAACAAATACTGTTATTTTTTTAACATTTGCAATTAGTATGAGTGCAGTGGGAATATTGGCTTCTTATTCATTTATATTTATTGTATCTTGGGTTAAAAGTAATAAACCCAACTTCAAATTCATATTTTTATTAGTCTTGCACTAACATGTGTGAATATTGCCACATGGAAACATCTGGCTGTAACCTTTGTTTCTGTCCTTCATCTATTTACTAACTCTTTTATTATTATTATTATTATTATTTTATTTTATTTTTGGATATTTACTTTATTTACATTTCAAATGTTTTCCCCTTTGGAAATTCCCTATCCCATCCCTCCTCCCCCTGTCTCTATGAGGGTGCTCCCTACCCATTCCTGTCTTCCCTCCCTAGCATTCCCCTACACTGGGTCATCTAACACCCTGAGGCCCAAGGGCCTCTACTCCCACTGATGGCTAACAAGGCCTTCTTTTGTTGGTGGTCCAGTCTCTCAGAGCTCCAGGGATTCTAGCCAGTTGACACTGTTGCTCCCTCCATGGGGCTGAAACACCCTCATCTCCTTCAGTCTCTTCTCCAACTCCTCCATCTGGGACCCCACGCTCAGTCCAATCGTTGGCTGTGAGCATCCGAGCATCAATTTCCCTTACGAATATCAATGCAAAAATATTCAATAAAATTCTCGCAAACCGAATCCAAGAACACATCAAAACAATCATTTACCACCATCAAGTAGGCTTCATCCCAGGGATGCAGGGATGGTTCAATACCCAGAAATCCATCAATGTAATCCATTACATAAACAAACTCAAAGAAAAAACCACATGGCCATTTCATTAGATGCTGAAAAAGCATTTGACAAAATTCAACATCCCTTCATGATATTTACTAACCTTTACCCCTCTGTCATTCCAAGGGTAGCCAACGACAGCCATTCCTCTCCAAGTCCTTTGCAGAAATGTGTGTCTTCATCTCCCCAGACCTTGGAGATATGGGCGGCCTGCTGACACCTGGAGGTCTCATCTCTGTCAGTTGCTGGCTTGCTTGCTTACTCCATTGGTGTTCCTTTTTAATAGTCTAAACAACTAGTGTGTTTCATAAGATGTATTGTACATTTGAAACTGTTGACAAGTTAAAGATGGAGTACTAGTATAAAGAGAAAAGAGAAAAAGCAAAGAAGTAAATTCATAGTTTATGATCTCATGGTATACCAGTTTTACTTTGTTATATTTTTCTATTAATATTTAAAGGTCTTATCCTGTTATGGATGCTTATCTTTAAACTAACCTAAAACAAAGATATTTTTAAAAGATTGTTGCATGTAATATTATGTCACTAAACTATATATTGGAAGAGGTAATATAAGCAATCCTGAAATTTCTTAAGTCAGGTCATAAAAACTGTGATTAACCAGTTCCATGTTATATCATAGAGACATAAACATCTTTAGCAGAGGACAAACAAAAAATAGAATAACAAAGAAGTTAAATAAAGCATATTGATTTATCAGTTGTGAAGACAGAATAAGCCTCAGATCTGAAACTGTCTGATCATTTCTAGTCCCCAACATTGTATTTTCTTTATTATTTAAGATAAATTATAAAATAGTGAATTTAGTCATTTCATTCAAAGTTGATTAAGGTTGTTTTATTGTTTTTGTAATTCATTCTCAAAAAATATGTAAGAAGGAGGAGAAAATGAACAAAACATTTCTCAAGGGCAAAAGAAATACATGATTTGAAGTGAATAATGTTACAAAAAGTGTTATATTAATTTCTTACAAATCATAAATTAAGTATATCCCTAATTAATGTTTTTTTTTTTTTTTACTTTGGAAAATGATATTCATGTTTATATGGCCAAACATGCCTGTCAAGGGCAACAGAGGCTCAGTACTCACTGTTCTTGCAGAGGACCTAGGTTTGGCTTACTCCACCCTCATGGTGACTCTCAACTGCCAGTAACTCCAGTTGCCGAGGATCTGACTCTCTCTCAGGCCTCTGTGAATACTGTTATGTCCATGGTATAAGTGTAAACACACATACACATAATAAAATGAAATTAAAATAAATCAATGTTAAAAAAAATTATATATGGTTAATACCTATAAAAATTTCGAGAAGAAAGAAGTTAAAAATTACACAGTA
>CM052707.1:61416634-61447859 GCA_028551405.1 Uromys caudimaculatus | reverse complement strand
GACCCCAGTGCACATGGATCAGTATAACACAGCAGGGACCCCAGTGCACATGGATCAGTATAACACAGCAGGGACCCCAGTGCACATGTTTCTTCATGGATGTGCAGATTTAGAAGAGGGTACAGGTGACTTCTTAGAGAGTGAATGGGTTGGACCTTCAACAAATGATGTTCAGATACCTGTTGTCTTTAGAAAAATCAAAATTATATCCTTATGTATTCCTTATACTAAAACAACTAAAATGAACAACACATAGAAAAATGTTACATTTTTATTTGATGTCTACATTTAGATTTTATTAAAGTGTTTGCAAAATTGCAAGTGTAAATAGCAACCAATTTCATTTTTTATCTATAGGGTCCTAGCTTGAGGCCTTCTATTAATATGGGTCCACACAAACATATAAACTCATATAAATGGAACTTTTAATTTTTATAAATATTTTTATTAAAATGAGACCATTCAGTACATGTTATTTTGTAAATTCTTATTTTGTCTCTTTAACAATACATCTTGTCCATTTCTCCCTCTAGGTGTCTACAGATTAAATTCCTATTTGTTTTTATTTTTTTTGTTGTTGTTGTTGTTTTTGTTTGTTTTTTTGAGACAGGGTTTCTCTGTCTCTGTAGCCCTGGCTGTCCTGGAACTCACTCTAGACCAGGCTGGCCTCGAACTCAGAAATCCGCCTGACTCTGCCTCCCAAGTGCTGGGATTAAAGGCGTGTGCCACCACTGCTGGCTAAACTCCTATTTGTAAGTAGCTGTTCCATAGCCCATTGGGTAAAATTACGAGTTTGCACTCAGTACTTACTTCCTGTTGTCTCTGCAGGCTGCTCTCCTGTTAACAGCATTAGTTCACACTTACTTGTGATTGTGTGCACATATTCCTTCATGTTAATTGTTTTGTTTTCAAAATGTTTTCCAAGGTGAGTAGCGTTAAGTTCCCGTGAAAATATAAAATTTAATAGACACTGCCTGTAAGTTAGTTGTAACTTACTTTTGGACTATGAATAATTTATGGCACATACTCATCCATCTATATTACAGGATATTGATTCTTAAAAGGTTTTCAGGGGTGGAGAGATGGCTTTGCGGTTAACAGTGGTTTCTGCAGTGTCATGAGCACTAGAGTTTGGATCCTAGCACACATGTACTAAGCCAGGCATTGTGTGCACACACATAACTCCAGTGCACACCTACAGTGCCAGGCATTGGGCACACATAAAACTCTAGCTTCAGGGTTGTGGGACAGAGACAAGGATAGGTTAGGCTGGCTTGTGCCCTGCCTAAAAACTGAAAACAAACAGTCTTTCTCTGATCCTAGGCCGAGAATGGTGGATGAGGACACCTAGATTCCATGTTTGCATGTGTGGCACTTGCACACGCACTCACACAATGCATATGAGCACACACATATTTAAATGAGTCTTTTAAAAATTTGCCAATTTAATGATTTAAAAATGATACATTATTATTCTTTTATTTGTATTTCCTAATCTCTTAATAACTTAGGAAATCCATCGATAGAGTAATCGATATATTCTAATAAAGAAGACTGTTCAAAATATCTTATTTATCAACATGAGCATAGGGAAATTTTACTGTCTTTTGAAAATATTTTTTTTCATACAATATATTCTGACTAGTTTCCCCTCTCTCCCACTCTTATCAATTTCTCTTCTTCCCCTCCCACCTGGATCCATACTTTTTATGTCTCTCCTTGAAAACAAACAGGTAAGGACTGAGGGAGCTAGAGAGGTCAAGAGCACCACAAGAAGACTTACAAAGCCAACTAACTTGGGCCCATGGGGGCTGAGAGAGACTGAACCACCAACCAGAGAGAGTGCAGGGGCTGGACCTAGGCCCTTACACATATGTAGCAGATGGGTAGATTGATTGGTCTTCATGTGGGTCCCCTAACAATTATAGTGGGAGCTGTCTCTGACTTGGACTCTGTTGCCTGCCATTGGTCCCCTTCCCCTTAGGTAGGCTGCCTTGTTTGGTCTCAATGGGAGAGGATGTACTTAGCCCTGGTGTGACTTGATGTATACCAGGGATATGGGGGACTTCTCTTTCTCCGAGGAGAAGGAGCCGAGGGAATGGGGGAAGGAGGCAGGGAGATGGGACTGGGAGGAAGAGAAGGGAGAGAGTTACAATAGAGATGTACTGTGAATAGTTAAATTATTGAAAAAAAGAAATGGATGGAATGATGTTGCTTAAGGAGTTTTAAAATTAGTAAGTTCTAGATTCCAAGTATAGAGCATTGTTCTTCTCGCTTATAATATAGCAGATCCTAAGTTTCCTAATCATCTGCATGCAGAAATAAATGAGATCGTCAATGAGTTAGTTAGGTGGAATATGGTAAGCATATCATAGTAATTATATATCCAAAGATAATATTGTATTCCTTCAAAATTTTATCTGTAATAGTATCTCAATAAGTGTGAGGGAAAACTTTTAAATAGACAACAAACAGGCAGATAAGGAATAATAATAAAATAAAACATGTTAAAGACAAACAAATCAGAATAGAACAAAACAAATTAACAGAGGAAAAAGCACAAGAAACACATAGACTCAGAAATACACATGGGCACACTTATAGGACTCTCATAAAAACACAAAACTGGTACACAACATACACACAAAAGATCTTCAAGGTAAAAAGAATGTCCTGGTGCAATATTATGAGAAAAAAACCCTCTGAAAATGCTATTGAGTTTGTTTTGTGTTGGACATCTATCTACTAATGGCTATGGGGCCTGCCCTTGGAGATGTGTGCTTACCTTTGAGACTCTCTGGGTTAAGGATGAGGGCATGTGTTCACTTCTCTCAGCTCCAGAACCCCTTCTGGTGTATACTCATGCAGGCCCTGTGCATGCTACTGCAGTCTCTGTGTGGTGGTTGTGTTATGTTTAGAGAACAGTTTTTCCTCGATGTCCTTCATCCTCTCTGGCTCTTACACTCTTTCTGCCTCCTCTTCTGCAGAGTTCCCTAAGTCACAACCAGAGGGTTTTAGTGGAAACATCTCACATAAGGCTGAGTGTTCCAAGGGCTGCATATTTACTGACTATGGGTCTGTGTTTGTTTCCACTTGCTACAGGATGAAGCATTTCTAATGATAGCTGAATAAGGTATTGATCTATGAGTGTAGCAGAATGATATTAGAAGTCATTTTATTGCTACATTCTTAAGAAGAATATTACCATGGGTGTCCTATCTACCCTCAGGTTCTTGGCCACCTAAGCAGCATTGGATTATGGGTTGCATCTCCTGGAGTGAGTCTTGAATCAAATTAGACATTGTTAGGTTAACCTACAAGCTTTTTGCCACCACTGCCCTAGCAGATCTTGCAGGCAGGACAATGTAGACCAAATGGACTGTGGCTGGATTTGTGTTTACATTTCTTATTCGGTAGCCTCCAGAGTCCCTTCTAGTACTATGAACACGAATCAGTGGGGTAAAGGTGCTTACTAGGCACCAGTTCACCTTCTCCATGTTCAATGTGTTATGTATGTTGTCTTCAGCAATGGGACATTTCTGTCAGTTAGTGGAAGGCAATCAATAGTCTTGGCAATATCTTGGGTTATTTGTGGATTTCCAACGTATTGCTTTGGCCGACAACTCAACTGGATGTAACCAAATCCTGGTACTGGAAACTTCATTTGGTGAAAAAAAATATCCAGATGGGGCTCTTTCTGTCCATTATTTGGTGATTTCATTTAGAATACCTTTATATATGCATATATATTAGCGAGATTCTTCTGTAATAGTTTTCCATACAACCCTTTAAGTGGTTCTTAGCTTTAGCTGTCACTCCCTTGTTTCATTCCTTCTCAGATCCCCTCTTCCCTCTCCTTCCCTATTTGAACTTCCAGCTACAACACCCCCACATCCACCCATAATTGTCAATTCTAGTCCCTTTTCCTAGGGCAACATAGCTTTGGTTAACAATCATCTGGTCCTTTTCTGCCACTGACATGTGTTTGGTAGTTTCTAAATTATTGTGAACCAAACTTGAATTTATTCTTGGGTAGAAGCACCAACTAAAATAAATAGTTATCTGAACCTTTGACTACATTGTGTATTCTCCTAAAAAAATATAAAAAACAAAACAACAAAATAAAAACTTAACATCCACAGTTGATTTATAGACTGAAGGACTTTGGAGACATTTGCTTAGAAGATCAAGTGCTTAATGCCTACATCTACTGTTCTGTATATAAAAAAAAAACTTCCTTAATTTTATACATGGGTATTTAAAAATAGCTACTCAAGATTTGCCATTCAGGCCTTTCACAGGATTGATTTAAAATTGAGAGCACCACTCACTGTTATAGCTCATCAGATGTAGGCCACAGCTGTTCACTGTGCTACAGTGTGACACTCCTATTTCTCATGGTTAGCTTCTTCTGGTTCTTTAAACAAGGTCTGCTTTAAACTGACGTAGTGTTAATTACAAGGCGCTTTACCAATAGCTTCTACTCAACTTAGACTGTGGAAAATATTATTTTCTGCATATTTAAAAGAGTGTGTCTGAGAATGTTCAGAGCTTACTAAAATGTTGACAGCAGAACAGGGAATCGGTAGAGTAGGCTCTGTTTATAGTAACCAGCTCGCCTTTGGTACTCTGGGGCTGAGACTGAGGGTTCAGAATTGGCATGGATCACATCCTAGCAGTTTAAAACCTCTCGAAGGTTCAGAGTCAGGATACACATAGGTCTGCCAGCATTAGTACATCCACACGAGCCTTAGGTTAGATTGTAAATTCTCAAAGCCTGAGAAAACTTGAAGGAAACTGTAATCATCTAAACTCGGAGTAGAGATCATAGCCCAGTGAGTATGCTACAGACAAGGAAAACCATCCAGAGAAACATTATTTCTGATGCTAGTGATTTCAAGTATGACTACTGAGCAAAATAAAAGCAAATATAAGCAATTCCTGTGCAAAGGTGAATTTATGCTCTATTTTGTAGGCCGAAAGAGTCTATGACCTTCTTAATAACAGGCTGCTGCTTTGTCTCAGCTTAGGAGACAGCACAAGGGATTTGGTATCATTTCTGGCAGGAAGATCTCAGTTCACAAATGTGGCTTTCCTGATTCAGATGTAAGGGAGCAGCAACGGCTCGAAGAAAAGAGGAATAAACAACTAATTGCTTCTTAATCAGTTAAGACAGCGATACCTTAAAACGTTAACTTTACCCACAGTAAAGATGTGCCTATTTCTTTGATGAGGAAATATTTCTAGATGCTAACTGAGCTAAACAGGATAGGCCAAGGGAATTATTTCTGTTTTTCTTCCCAATTTACCCCCAAATAGCAAGAGACACACAAACTATATAATTAAAAAATTGGGTCTGGAACTAGACTAAAGTGGAATTCACTTACAAAACAGAAGTGTAGGCAGTGCCTCAGAGGACTGAGAACGGAGGGAGATACATGGGAAGAAAGGAAGAAAGGTTGAGGGCTCTTCTGCAGGTCTCCAGAGGAGGGGCCAGGATTTTGAAATCTGGTGCATCCCTGGGCTCCAAAACCTGAATCTCCATGTCTAACTGGACTAGCAGAGCACTTGTGTTCTCTTGTAGGTGAAATTCATTTAACTCAGTTGAATCTCTAAAAGCAGAAGAGAGCTTTATTTTGTTTTGTTTTGTTTGTAGAAATCCTACTGATTGTGTCTTTGGGATTCTGTGGTTTTTGGTAACATAGGGAAAGAAAGACTCACACTACCCACACCTTTTTAACAGAGACCACCGGAACGTGTACTCAAAAGCCACATCAGAAGGAAAATTCTAAACAGTTACACGTGTAATTTGTAGTTGGAGCCTGTTAGATGCCTAAATAAAGGTTATTTTATAATAACTCATAGATACAGTCATAATTTTGAAAACAAAATACCCAAGTATCTAAAATCATTAGTTATAATTTTAGTGTGATACTTCAAAATGCTTACATTCTAGAGGTCAAATATTCTTCATGGGAAAGGAAGTACTAAAACAACATTATTAAAGAAAGCCTGTATTATAATATGTAAAGACAATCATCTGTGCATGCTCTTATACAGTCATTTATGTAAAGAAGATATATAGATTTAAATTCAAGAAAATGAGTCCTTGTAAAATAGCTAAAATCAATGGAAAAAGTAAGAGTTGAATAGAACAAGAGAAGCAAATACTTACTTCTTATAGTGAAATTCTTAATGATCATTTTATTTATGTGTTCATAAAATATAAGTCGCTAGTCTTAAAATATTTATTTTTAATTTTTGAAAGTGTGTGTGTGTGTGTGTGTGTGTGTGTGTGTGTGTGTGTGTGTGTGTGTGTTTTCTGTTCACATTATTACAGGTAATTCTAGAGTCCAGAAGAGGGAATGGCGTCTCTGAAGCTATAGGTACAGGCAGTTGTGAACTGCCTGATGTGGGTCCTGAACACTAGTCTTGGGTTCTACACACCAACTTCAAGTCCTCTCTAAGAGCAGTATGTACTCTCAACCACTTAGGTCTGTCTTCAGTGCTAGCAAGTTCCTGTTCTTTTCTTATGTGAGAGAAAGGGAGCAAGCTATTGCAGTATTTGCATACACTCATTATTAAAAAGCACACTATTTAACTAGCACCATGAGAGTTCTCACACAGTGTGATAAGAACATTACCAAAGGATCAGCATATTATCTCTATAACTTCATACTTCTCAGTATAGGCATTAGATCTCAGTCTCCCAAATAATGAATTGTAGTAAAGGGAATTAGAACGATCCTGTTTCACTAAAGTTAAATTACCTCTAGTCAGTTTTAAAGGGCAACACAACATCCTGAGTTGGTAAGGTGTGGGCAGAAATGCATTCAAGAAACAAACAAACAAAGAAAAGCATCTGGAAAATATAGAGGTAGGGCTCTCTGGGGAGTCTGGGCAACACATCCAGCACACTGGTGGGTTCTCAGAGCCATTAGAGAGTGAATGTGATCTCTGCTTTGTCATCTCGTACCATACACACCCACCTATCTTGTTTGCAAATATAGTTATTATTTTTACATTATGTAGTAATACTAAAAGCTACGATTATCTGAACATGTTGCTTTGAAGACAAATTGCTAACTAAGAGATAGATTTCTATGTATACTTTTACCTTTAAATGAATACACTTGTTGTCTGAAAGCCCAATAGTAATAAAAACAGCTAAATTGTGTTTTTCCAAGTAAAATTTTGAGAGGAGAGGCTGCTTCTGTGACTCTCTATATTCGAAGATTTTATGAAATTTACACATTTTATATGGTTCAAGGAGATACAAATTTTATGTCAGTAGGAACTAAGAGAAAGAGGAAGAAAATTTTGTATGTTATATTTCTCAAAAAAGAAAGAATCATATTAGTTCTAAACCAGTTTATAATCAGATTTATTTAAAATGTTCTAGTAAATATGTTTCCATCCATCTTGTCTGAAGGTCAAATATTCATTATTATTCTGTGTTTATTTAAATGGACAGTGTGATAATAATATCCCCATGGAACAAATTAAAATTCAGCATGAATGGTGATTTAATATCAGTTGTTTACTAAAACTTATATATGAAGAGCCTTATTATGAAAATAACCAGACATTACCATGGAGTGTGTTGAACTTCGATCCTAAAAAATTCACTGTGTGTTTATTCATCTCTGCCCATATTTCTTTTCCTAGATTCTGACAGGGTAAATTCTGACAGTGAAATATCTACATTGACTTGCTTGAGAACATCAAGTACAATCACATGTCTGAGATTAGGCTAAACCATATCCTGGTTGCCTTTCATTATATGATGAATGTGAGGGCATTCCACTGTGATATCTGCTGTTATGGACAAGAGATCATTGGATTTTAGCCCATGATGTCTACATTTCTTCAAAAGGATAATGTAAGACAAATTAAGAAGAAAAAACCCAAGCATTTGTAAAGATAAATCTAAAATCATTATCTGTTATAAAAACCTAACCAATATTCCATATTGGCAGTCTTTTTTTTTTTTAATGGTTAACATTTTTATTAAATAAATTCATTTTATGTGTTCAGCATTTGCCATAAAGATAATCTTTGCGAACATGATTTGGTGCTAGCTTCCTACAAAAATACTGACTTTCCTTTGGTTCTCAGGAACTTGATCTCTAGTTAGGGAGCTGAAGTACACATAAAATTGAGAGATCGAGAAGTGCCTCAAGGCCAGAGAGCCATGCAATGAACCAGCCATCCAACAATGGAGGAGTGTTCCTCTTTCTCCGCATCCTCGCTAGTATCTGCTGTCACCTGAGTTTTTGATCTTAGCCATTCTGACTGGTGTGAAGTGGAATCTCAGACTTGTTTTGATTTGCATTTCCCTGATGACTAAGGATGTTGAGCATTTCTTTAGGTGCTTCTCAGCCCTGCGAATATCCTCAGTTGAGAATTCTCTATTTAGCTCTGTTCCCCATTTTTTGATAGGGTTATTTGGTTTTCTGGAGTCTAACTTCTTGAGTTCTTTGTATATGTTGGATATTAGCCCTCTATCGGATGTAGGATTGGTAAATATCTTTTCCCAATCTGTTGGTTGCCATTTTGTCCTATTGACAGTGTTCTTTGCCTTACAGAAGCTTTGCAATTTCATGAGGTCCCATTTGTTGATTCTTGATCTTAGAGCATAAGCCATTGGTGTTCTGTTCAGGAACTTTTCCCCTGTACCCATGTGTTCGAGGCTTTCCCTCACTTTCTCTTCTATCAGATTCAGTGTATCTGGTTTTATGTGGAGGTTCTTGATCCACTTGAACTTGAGCTTTGTACAGGGAGATAGGAATAGATCAATTTGCATTCTTCTACATGTAGACTGCCAGTTGAACCAGCACCATTTGTTGAAAATGCTGTCTTTTTTCCACTGGGTGGTTTTAGCTCCTTTGTCAAAGATCAAGTGACCATAGGTGTGTGGGTTCATTTCTGGGTCTTCAAGTTTTTTGGTTTCTTAAGAGAATATAAGAACAACTTCATTATCACTCTGAGGAACTAAAAAACTATGAAAGGCAAAGATCCCATTTAGAAGGTGTCCACAAGTGAAGAGTGTCATAATTAATAAATGATATGCCTCCCATACCCCATATGCTGCTGTTCCGTACCAGAGTATCCTGGCAGTTAATTTACTAGTACAGAGACTGATAATGTTAATTCTATCACACACAAACAAACCCACAAAGACTAGGAGATACTCTTAATTGCATAAGGTCAAATTTTAGATGTTGTTCCTTAGACTCAGTTCAAAACACTAATTATTTAAATAAATTTCCAGTCACAATGAAAGAGGGCTAAAGCATCATATTCTGAATTCTGAAGATTGATTGAGCTTTATTTTTCATGGGATGAGCTCTAAGAGATAAACAGAATATAAATTAGAAAACTAGGTCACTTGATATACTGAACACCAGTCCTTGGCTTTCATGATTGGAGTAACGGAGAATCAGAGAGAGCGGTTGGAGAGCTGGCACCAAGGTACCACTTTGGCAGCCATTACTTTAGATCTACTTTCTAAATATATGCAGAAGCTTTTCACCTTCACCACCTTCTCTGCATCCACACTAGTGTACGCCTTCCATTTCTCTTTCCTATACCATAATTACTCCGTTAAATTGTTTCCTTGTTTGTATACAGCAAGAGTCAGGCTTTTCCAGTACAGATGATTTGCCCTCTCAGGCCCTTATGATATTCTGCAATGGTTGTTTCAATTCTTTATTCACTACTATTTATCCAGGTTGGTTTTATTTTTTGCCAGATCACATCAGGAGTACTTTGCCTCTGGCTGTATTCATTCATTGTCCTCTGTGCCTGAACAACCCTCCCTGGACCATGGACTCATGAGGCCCGCCTCTATCTTGGTTACCATGGTAGACTTGTCCCATCCTGTGTCCCTGTTCATCATATCCTTAGGACTATCATCATTTAACATGTTGACTGCATCATTTTGCTAATTCGCATTATTCTTTATGACAACTACTTCAATGACTTTCAATGAGGGAATACATTATCTGTTTGGTGTAATGTTGGATCTCTGTAGTTTAGAGTTGTGCCTACTGTGAAGATCAGTAAAGATCAACTGACATTGAAAGATAGATTTGAGGAGGAACCAACGGAGCTATGTAAAATTAAGGGTATGAGAGGCGAATGGGATGAAAATTGCACTTAATTGGGATGTAGGAAATGATATTCCTGATCTTCCAACATTGTTCAGCACAAGTTTACATGATGTGTGACGCTTTTGGTCATTAGTCATTCCAGTTTATAAAACCTCTATTAGAATCAATTGGGATCCTCTCTTCTCTCTCTCTCTCTCTCTCTCTCTCTCTCTCTCTCTCTCTCTCTCTCTGTCTCTGTCTCTCTGTCTGACTGTCTCTATCTCTATCTCTTTCCCTACCTCTCTCCCTCTCTCCCTCATTCTCTCTCTCTCTCATGATGAAAATAACCGTTTCTGACTCAGATTAAATAACCTATTATATAATATGTTATCAATTTATACGTATCACTTAGTTAAATGGTATAACGCTATTTCAAAAAGGAAAATGTCCTAAAAATATGTAGGAAAATCTCCCAGATGATGTGGCGGGGATTCAAAGTCATATGACGTTTCCTCTGTGCTCAAGCTTGTCACCAGAATAGTCTGTAAGGCTCGCAAGGTTCTCGCTTCAGATTTTCCAGTATTTCTGTGTTTTTTCTTGTTATGTTAGCTATGTCTCCAGAAGGACAGAGCAATGCCTGCCTGAGGAACTCACTCTCCTAGTCCTGACTCACATTATTTTAGACTCTTCAGTTTTTCCTTTATGACATGACTTTTTAAATCAAAATATAGACCAAGTGTCTCCATCAAAAAACAAAAGCAGAAAATAACATTCTATACATCCAAATGTAAGTGATCTGCTTCTGATTATCAAAATACTGCCCAATTCCATGCTGATCAAATACGACCTCTATGTGATGTTGTGTCATTGCCGACATGTCTTTATCAATTACTTATCTCTTACACTTATTCATTCATAAGTGTGTATTTATGCTTTCCTGTACCATGGCATGTGCATGGAGGTCAGAGGATGACTTGTTAGAGTTATTTCTCTCTTTCTACCGTGGGGGTCCTGTGGACAACACTCACCGCATCAGTCTCGGCAGCAGAACCTTTTGCTCAGTGAGCCATCTTGCCAGCACCACAGTTCACTTACATTTTTCTGAACATTCTGGTGGAGCTATTTGCACACTTCTTTGTAAAGAAATGTCTTCTTTTTAAATAAACTTTCATCTGCTTCCCCTTGAGATCCCGTTATCCCCACATTCCTGAATCCTGGGATCTCAGTGTCTGTCTCTCCTTCCTTTTCTTCCCTTTATGATTGCCTCTCTCTCTCTCTCTCTCTCTCTCTCTCTCTCAGATATTTCTTTCCACCACTTACCCCATTTAGGGGTAACACAATTCAAGAGTGGCTTTGTAGACTCTCCTTCCTCTCTACTCTCTCTAGCATTCCATTTGTGCCCTCACAGTTTTAAGTTCAAATTTTATGGCTCTTATTTATGACTTCCAATTTTATGACTCAAATTTATGTCTTCAATATCTCTCACTCTGGCCTCTCCCCTCAGGCCCACATATATAGCTCTCATTGTCTATTGGACATCGTAAAATATATAGCAACAACCGTTGAAAAACCAACACATCCAAAAATCAACATATTATCTCTCCTGTCAACCTTCACTTAATAGCAACAACAGAAACCTATGCTTTATTTTCCTAGCCTCAGACAAAGTTTGGTTTTATCATTCTCTTATGCTGTCCTTCCATGGATTTATACTTTCAGTCAGCTAACACCCCAAACACTTCTGCCCATCAAGCATGTCTTTGATCTGTGACCTTTTCATGCGTTTCCATAGCTATTTGAACCACATGTTACTTCATTACTTTTTCTTCCATTAATTTAGTCACTTTAGATCCTGGTTGCAGCCCCTCGCCCTCTTCTCCCAGTCCCACCCTTCCATCCTCTTTCCTTTATTATTTTTTTTTCCTCTAAGGAAAAGGGGACACACCTATACCAGGACCAACCTGTCCTGGCACATCATGTCACATCAAAACTAAGCTTATCCTTTCTCATTAAGGAGAGACAAGGTAGAGGAAAGGTATTCACAGGCTTGCATCAGAGTCTCAGTCAGAGACAACCATGCTCCAATTATTAGGGGTTCCACATGAGCAAGCTGCATGTATGGTACATATGTGCAGGGGGCATAGGTTCAGACCATTCATGCTCTTTGGCTGGTTGTTTAGTCTCTGTGAGCTCCCATGTGCCTAGGTTAGTCGATTCTGTAGGTCTTTTTGTGGTGCCCTTGACTTTGATGCTTTAGGCTCCCACAGTCCTTCCCCCAACTCTTCCATAAGACTCTCTGAGCTCTGCCTAGTGTTTGTGAATCACTCTATCTGTCTCCAACAGTTGATGGATGAAGCCTCTCAGAAAACAGTTTGCCAGCTAGGTTCCTGTCTGCAAACACAGCAGAGTATTATTAATAGTGCCAGGGTTGGTTTTTTTCCCATGGGGTGGGTCTCAAGTAGAGCCAGTCAGTGGTTGGTCACTCCCTCAATCTCTACTCCATCTTTATCCCTGAATATTGTAGGCAGGGCAACTTTTCAGTTAAAGAATTTGCGGGTGAGTTGGTGTTCCACTTCCTCCACTGGAAGTCATACCTGGCTATGGGAGGTGGCCAATTCAGGCTCCATACTCCCCTGCTGCTAAGAGTCTCAGCTGGGTTCATCCCACTTCCTCCCAGGAGCCTCCCCCATCCCAGATCTCCAATTTATCCCAGAGATGCCCCTAACAATTTTCATTTTAACTCACAGCATTCTCATTTCCATTCCTGCTCTCCTCACACCTGGTCTACACACCCATTCCCCTCACCATTCCCTTTCTCACGCAGTTCCCTCTCTCCATCCACTTACATGTCTATTTTATTTCCTCTTCTGAATGAATGAGATTCAAGCACCCTCCCTTGTGCCCTCCTTGTTACTTAGCTTATTTGGGTTTGTGGATTGATTGTAGCATGGTTATCCTGTACTTCATGGCAAATATCTACTTATAAGTCAGCAATACCAGGGTTACCTTACTTAGGATGATATTTTCTGGTTCCATCCATTTGCCTGTGAATTTTATGATGTTATTTTCTTTATCCATTCCTCCATTGAGGGTCATCTAGGTTGCTTCCGGTTTCTGGCTATTATGAATAAAGCTGCTATGAACATAGTCGAGTAAATGTCCTTGTGGTATGATGGAACATATTTTGGGTATAAGACCAGGATTGATATAGCCAGATTTTGAGGTACAACAATTACCAACTTTCTGAGAAATCCCTGACAAATTGATTTTCAAAATGGTCTGTGCTTCTACAAGCAGTAGAGGAGTGTTCTCCTTGTTCCACACTTGAGTTTTTGATCTTAACTATTCTGCTAGTGTAATATGAAATCTCAGAGTTGCTTTGATTTGCAGAGTTGCTTTGAACATTTCTTTAAGTGGTTCTCAGTCATTAGAGATTCCTCTGTTGATAATTCTCTGTTTGGCTCTGGATCCCATTTTTCAATTGGGCTATTTGGTTTCTTTGTGTTTAATTTCTTGAGTGGCTTATATATTTTGGATATCAGCCTTCTGTTGGATAGAGGGTTATTGAAGATATTTTCACATTCCATAGGCTGCCATTTTGTCCTATTGATGGTGTACTTGGTCTTGAGGAAGATTTTTAGTTGTATGAGGTTCCATTTATTATTTGTTGATCTTAGCTATTGGTGTAATGTTAAGGAAGTTCTCTCCTGTACCAATACATTCAAGGATATTCCCCAATTTTTCTTCTATTAAATTTAGTGTATCCAGTTTTATGTCAAGTTCTTTGATCCACTTGTAGTTGGAGTTTTGTGCAAGATGAAAAGTTTGGGTCAATTTGCATTCTTCTACATGCAGAAATACAGTTAGACCAGCACCATTTGTTGAAGATAGTTTCTTTTGTATGGCTTTGGCTTCTTTGTAAAAAAAAAAAAAAATCAAGTGTCCATAAGTATGTGAGTTTATTTCTGGGTCTTTGATTCTATTCCATTGATCAACCTGCCTGTTTTATGCAAATACCATGCAGTTTTTATTACTATTGCTCTGTAGTATAGCTTGAAATCAGGGATAGTGATACATCCAGAAGTTCTCTTATTGTCCAAGATTGCTTTGCTATCTTGGGATTTCTGTTTTTCCATATGAAGTTGGTTATTGTTCTTCCAAGGTCTATAGAGAATTGTATTGGGATTGTGATGGAAATTACATTGAATCTGTTGGCTGCTTTTGCTAAGATGGCCATTCTTTGTTAATACTAATCCATGAGCATGAGGAGCTCTCCATCTTCTATTATCTTATAAATTTCTTTATTCTAAGGCTTGAAGCTCTTGTCCTATAGGTTTTTACTTGCTTGATTAGAGTTGCACCAAGTAATTTTATATTATTTGTGGCTATTGTGAAGGGTGCTATTTCCCTAATTTGTTTCTCAGCACCATTATCATTTATCCTTTATATAAAGGAGGGCTACTGGTTTTGTTTTAGTTAATTTTGTATCTAGAAACTTTGCTGAGGGTGTTTATTAGCTGAAGGAGTTCTCTGGTAGAATTTTGGGAATCATTTATATATACTATGTTATCGTTCGTGAATGAGATACTTTGACTTCTTCCATTCCATTTTCTACCTACTTCACCTTTAGTTGTCCTATTGCTTTAGCTAGAATTTCAAGTATTATACTGAATATATATGGAGAGAATAGGCAGCTTCTTTAGTCTCTGATTTTAGTGGAATTACTTTCTTTCCATTTAATTTGATGTTGGCTGTTGGCTTGCTGTATATTATCTTTATTGTGTTCATGTATGGATGGGCCTTGTATCCCTGATATTTCTATGACTTTTGTTATGAAGGGGTGCTGGATTTTGTCAAAGGCTTTTTCAGCATCTAATGAGATGATCATGTGTTTTTTTTTTCTTCCAGTTTGTTTATAGGGTGGATCTCATTGAGTTTTCTGTATGTTGAACCATCCCGGTATACCTGAGATGAAGTCTACTTGATTATGATGGATGATGCTTTTGCTGTTGTTTTAGTTAAGGTTTCCATTGCTGTGAAGAGACTCCTTGATCAAGGAAACCCTTATAAAGGATGAAATTTAATTGGCTTACAGATTCTCAGGTCCAGTACATTATCATGAAGGCAGGAAGCGTGGCAGTATCCAGGGAGGATGGCAGTGGAAGAGCTGAGAGTTCTAGATCTCATTCTGAAGGCAAGCAGAAGACTGGCTGCTAGGCAGTTAAGAGAAGGTTCTCAAAGCCCACTTTAACAGTGACACACTTCCTCCATCAAGGCTACTCCTCTCCCACTGAGGCCAGACAAGGCAGACCTGTTGTGGAACTGATACCACAGTTGGGTTAAAGCTTTAGGCAAAGCCTCTGTTCCAGTTGTTGGGGGTCCCACAGGGAGATTGAGCCTCATATCTGCTGTGCATGTTCTCTGGGCTTCATTCTAGCCCATGTATGACTTTGGTTGGTGGCTCCTGTCTGCAAGCATAACAGAGTATCACTAATAATGATAGGAATTGGTGCTTTCCCATGGGATGGGTCTCAAGTTGGGCCAGTTATTGGTCAGCCATTCCTTCAGTCTCTGCTCCATCTTTGTCCCTGCATTTTTTTTTTCTTTTAAGATAGGGCAAATTTTGAGTCAAAAGTTTTGTGGGTGGTCCTCCACCAAGGGTTCCTTTTGGCTATAGGAGGTGGACTCTTCAGGTTCTATGTCCCCACTGTTAGGCATCTTGGTTAAGGTCACATGCATTGACTCCTGGGAGTCTCTCCCATGTTAGATCTCTGGAACTTCGTAAAGATACCACCCTCCCCATCCCATCCTTACAGAGATAATGAAGCAAGGAGATGAGGAAAAGGGGAGAGCGAATGGAAATAGGCAGAAAAACTGAAGTGAGAAGGGAGTTTGGAGAAAGGGCCTAATTCATAGAGGTAACTGCAGCCCCCCACTTGAGCTTCCCATGTACCCTCGCTATGTAAATTGTGTCTCTGATGTCCCAATTTTGAAAGAGCTGTTGTTTGCCTTTCACAATAACTTTCTGTGACAGAACAATGAGCCAATCTCAGGTTTTAGAAGACATATAGTCTGGATAGTAGATGACATATCATAACTCTAGCAAAGCCATTGCTATGGTCAATTAAGTGAATAATTATTCTGTTAAAAAGGCATTAAATGGTTTTAATGATGGACATTAATAGCTCTGTTGGAGTTGTTAGTTGGATCAATAGTTCATTTAAAAATACTCTGTACATATTTTTACATTAGATTATTAGATCTTTCTTAGTCAATATCTTTTGAACAAATTGATTTAGTAAAAGGTCTTGTTAGGAATTCAGAATATTTTTATATTACTCAAAAGAATATCATAGTGACAGTTAAGTAACACAGTATCTTAAAACCTACCAGTTGAGGAAATAACAAACATGTATTCTAAAAAGAGTAAAATAGTCTTATTATATTTTATAAGTAATTTTTAAATATTTAAGTATATTTGCATATTAGTGAAAATTTTTCTTTAAAATGGCTCTGTTTCAAATATATTCACTCAAAATTATATTTCTTTTGAAATTCCATTAAAATAAATTTGAATTTACATATTATTTTACATAGAAGAAAACCTATTTTATGCATAGGATAAATTAAAACTAAAGACAATTTGGGCAATTCTTATTTTACACAATTGTAAAAATATTGAATTCTTTATAACCTAGTTTTCACTAATGTAAAAATGTTATTGCACTTAGTTTATTTATATAAGTTCAGCATGTAGATACAGCTATAGATTTTATATAGATAGAGATATTTGGATTCGGAAGAAATTCAGTGATTGTATACAATGTGCTAAGGATTATACAAACTTTTTTTCAGCACAGGCATCATTTCCTTAACCAGCATGGGAACCCAGTATGTTTGATTTTGTGAGCTTATACATTTCCCAATGAAAACAATTAAGCTTAGAGAAATTTGAACTGTCATACACTCTCACCATAACTCAGAAGGTGACACCAGAGTTGGGATTTAATCTTTTGTCTTCAATATTGAGTGTTGTTCACTTGTCCCGAGCCGATCATTTTTACCATTTCAAAATGCCAGGGTTTTTGATGAAATATTAGGAATGCAGTAAAAAAAAGTGACAGAGGGTTCTGGACGTGGAACCTGGCGGGAAGGCTCTTCTGAGATGGAGGGGTAGAAGGGAGTCACAGGGAAAGCTCCGAGACCACCATTACTTGCTTAACAGCAGGGCATGCAGTTATAGCACAAGGTCAAGGAAGTTGCTCACAGGAAGCAAATTCACAGCCATTTTCCATCTGGAGACAACATCAAAGGGATCGTCATAAATGTTAATAGAATATTTGTAAATGGCACTGATTTGTCTTATCCCAACTTCTGCTCCAAGGTGCTCAAAGTTTCTTTTCTTTAGATTTTTGCTTCTGTATAAATTTACTGTTGTTTTTCAAAGAAACCTTGTTATAAATTGCTACATGCCTTGGACTCTCATGAATACAGTTTGTATATATAATTTAAAAACCTGAAACTCAGAGTTCTCTGAAACCTACAACTTTTAGATCATGATGTTTTGGATCTTGGAACATGTTATACAAAAGATGCTTGACCAGTAAAATCCATAAAATCATAAAAACTGTGAGAAACTTTGAAATCTGAAACATTCCTGTTCCCACTTGTCCATATTTGAAGAAGTAACCCCGGTCCATAAGTAGAATCTATATGTTAATATGTTTGTTTGGTTTGTGCTATAGCTGTTATCACTGGGTTCTAGTCCAGCCAAGAACAGAGAAAGTAGAGAGGAAATTATTCCCATTCCTTTATTACTTGAAAGGGTAATTACTTAAGGCTTATCTATATGTCTGTACTATATATCCTAGTACTTCATTTATTGAAAACTTTTATTTTCTTACTTTGTCAAATATTCTCATCATCGTAATCTAGTTATTTTTCTACTGCTATAATAAGACAGTATGACCAAGGCAACCCTAGGAAGAGTTTATTTGGAGCTTAAAGTTTCAAAGAATTGGAGACATGGTGGGGGAGCAAAGGTATGGTGGCAGAAACTGAGAGTTTGCAAGTTGATGCTCAGGTAGGATCAGAGACAAAGGTAGACAGACAGACAGACAGACAGAAACACACAAACACAGAGGGAGCGATGGAGGGAAGGGCAGATGGAGGCAGGGACAGATGGAGGGAAGGAGGGATGGAGAGAGGGAGGAAGGGAGAGAATGGTATGGACTTTTTGAATCTTGATAGCCTAGGCCCAGTAAAAGACCTCCTTCCCATTACACCTCATAATGTTTCCTCAAACAGTTCCACCAACTGGGAACCAAGGATTCAAGTACACGAGCCTATGTTGGCCAGTGTCATTCAAACCCCCACACTATTTGATCATGGTTTTGCCTTCTAACATGCCCTTTCCTTGTTAAAATTATTATCTTGTGTGTGTGTGTGTGTGTGTGTGTGTGTGTGTGTGTGTGTGTAACTGTTTTCTCTTCGCCTTTGCTGCCCACATTTCTCTTCTGCCCTCAGCTCCTACTCTTCCTAGGAACCTCACACTTCCTTGTCCTTTGTGTGGAATTATCAGCTCAGTTTTACCTCTGACCTTAAAACATCAACAGTAGAATCTCCAAAGTTTTTTTTAAACGTTTTAGGAGAACATCCCCTAAGAAATAAGATAATGCCCTTCTTATTCTGAGTGAGTTAGCACTAAACAAATAGAGGCAGGGAAGGGTGGGTGGTGGGCTAAAATGGAGGATTAGAAGGAGAAACAGGTAGATATGAAAGAAACAGTTTGAAGAGAATGTTTGGAGTGCTGTTCTTAGATTTGATGCTGGCTCTGGCCTTCCTGAATTCTTAGCAGCTGCAATTACTTTGCGAATTCTGTGCATAATTGAGCTCATTAACATTCACTCGTGAGGAAGGACGGAACACACAAAGTCCCATCCCTCTCCAAAGACTTAAAGGCAGTTTGGGGTTGTTAATGGGGAAGAACTCATGAACTTCCCAACACAGATAGACCTGGGTAATGCATGTTTCTGGAGAAAGAAACATTTTCTTCTTCAGGGGAGCAGCTGCCCATAAGTAAACCTAGTCAGACTCACTGAAGCATCAAGATACTCTTCTGGGGATGGTTTCTGTGGATTCTGTTCATGGCGCCTTATTTGGGGTGAGTGGAGTATTTGCTTTTGCCTCCTCAAGAAGAGATCATAAAACAGGGGAAGCTTCTCAACACAGTATTTATTCTTTATGTAATATGGGTGAACTTAGAGCAACATATTAGTAGCAATGTACACTGTCTTTTTTTCTGGTAATAAGTAATTATGTAAACCCCTCCTATTCATATTCTTTCAGTTCAAAACAGATAATAATGTTTATCTGTAACAGCATTATCAGCCTAACTATAATTTCCATTGTTTAAGGGTTTTTCTATATATAATAAACACAAATAAAGCCATACACACAAGTGTGGAAGTGGTACCTAAAAGACAATTGGTCAAACCAAAGATACTCTAACAGAATGTGAGTTTTAAAAGCAACAGAAAGAATTATGAGGCATATTTTTGGAGCCATGTCTTTATTAAAAACATCTCATTTTTTATTTGATGGGGCAGCATATTGCATTGGGCAATGTTATAATTTAGTTCACCAGTTACCTACTGATAATTAGATTGTACCCAATTTCCATGCTTCACTAGGTCTCTTAGATAAAGCATTGTATGATTTGTCAAATAAATTGCTTAGAATATAGGACTAAACGGAATTTCAGACCAAAGTGTATATATTTTTAAAACCTCAGATTCACGTGTTAGCATCATGTTAATCAATTCTGCGACAAAGACACAGAGAGTAAAACAACTTAGAATTACTTAACTAGTAGCAAATAAAAAACCCAGTACATGCTCCAAAACTATATACATTGACTGCTTTTTGTGTGTCAACTTGGCACAAGCTAGAGTCATCAGAGAGGAAGGAGCCTCATTGAGAAAATGCCTCCATGAGATCCAGCTATAAGGCATTTGCTCAATTCGTGATCAGTGGGGGAGGGTTCAGCTCATTGTGGGTGTGGTCATGCTTGGTGATTCTGGGTTCTATAAAAGCAGACTGAGCAAGTCATGGGAAACAGGCCAGTAAGCAGCAGCCCTCCATGACCTCTGCATCAGCTCCTGCCTCCTGGTTCCTACCCTATTTGAGTTCCTGTCCTGACTTCCTTTGGTAATGAACAGTCAGTGATGTAGACGTTTAAGCCAAATAAACCCTTTCCTCCCCAAATTGCTTTTAGTCATGGTGTTTTATAGCATCAAGAGAAACCCTAACTAAGACACTATGTTAAATGAATGGAGGGCTAGTATATAACAAACATCTAACTATGTCTTAGAGTCCATCCTTTGAACCTGAAACTTTGAATAAAGTTGATTTGCATTTAAATTATTGTACACTGATCTGAGGGAATGAAGGACAAGGGGTAGTGATCCTGAACAGAGAGGTAAGGCAGCATAAGGGTGTCTATCTGTTGTCTGTCTTGATGAGTGCTTGGTCTTCAACACTATATCACTTATTGGAGACCCAATGAAAGTATCATAAAACTGTCTTCCAAGGGAATGGAAGATGGCTTATCCATGTGTTCTAACATCAAGAGTGGTCCTGTAAGTAGTAACTCTTGCACTTATGACATGGACTACCATTTCCATAATATAAGACTAAAGTTCTGAAGGTGAGGCTAAGTAAGTTAGGGGTTGGCCTGCCCCAAACCACTCTCTTCATATTATGTAGCAAGATGTTAGACTTATAGGATTTGACATGATGTATGTGTCCTTTATTAAGTACTCAATGTCATAGAGTCTCCTTTGATTTGTTGACCAACATACAGATCTCTATAGGATGCTTATAGTAAGAACAGTCTCCATTGCAGTTGGCCTAGTGGCTATAAATAACAGCATTGATTTCTGTCTCCATCAACGCTGACTGATAGATTGACTGGCAATATTGTCTTGCTTAGTGAGAGAATGCCAAGAAAATGTTATGTGAGATACTCTGCCACATAAATCATTCATCCTATAAATTCAGGTCATTCTAGCAGAACTGTGGGCAAGAAATGTAAATCTGTATCTGTAGCAGGTGTCAGTCTTAATAAGGACATGTCAGTGCCTCAAGTGGACAGACTCCATGCAATGGACTTGCTTCTAGGATGTTAAGAAATTTTCTTGAGGAATAGTAGCTTGTTCAATGATCATTTCTAGATGTTGCCAAGGGAAGTCTGTGGTTCCATCAGTGAGATTATCTTGCACAGCTTGGTAAAGGAAGCCCATGATAGTAAGCTCATGAATAGGCTCCTTCTACTGCCTTGTTTGGGATCTCCACAATATGATTAGTATGATGTAGCATTTCTGCCTAGGTTTTCCTTCCTCCCTTCTAATCATGTAATCCCATGTCTTATTACTATACATCCAATCTGGAGACTTCTGTCACACCAGAAACTTTTAGTTTTCAAATAAATAGTAGTTCTATAGGAGAGAAGGTCTGACATTCTTCCCGAATCAAAGTGCTATTGGGAGAGTTTTCTCTTCTTGTCTGAGATTCCACAGTATCCTCAACTACCATGGCTGCCTTCATGAAATCTGGGGCTGGGGAGTTGACTTCCTACATAACCAGCAGCCGCTAGCTAGCCAGAGTTCTCCGTGAAGTCTGGCTGCAGTTGCCTCCCCAAAGGTGATATCTCTTTGGAATCGTGGTCTTGAAGGGTGATTAGTTTCACAGGTTTCCTAATACCAGCTTCATATTATTTTCATAGCAGACTTGCTGTGTTCCCAGCTGGGACAGAATAAGAGAGGCCTAGGAGAACCCACGTGGCCTACTTGTGGTTTGTATTCCTTCTTCCACCTCTTTATGAAAGCAACACTTTATTTTCTGATCACTAGAGTAGATTAGTCTCTTGCCTCTTCCCACATGTTGATTTCTAGACATAAAAATAAAAATGTTGATCACATTGTCTTATCTGTAAAGAATATACTCACTTGGAGAACAGGCTTTTTAACCGTTTGTAGCCCAGAATTGTGGGCATAGTAAACCTTGGTGGGCAATGTGTCTCCCCAAACTAAGGAATCTCCCCTCTCCTAAGTACATCGTGCCTCCTAAGAGACGCCCAACCCGTACTAAACTTTCCATTTCTAAAATACCCAGGTGTCTATCCAATCCCCCATTCTCTGAAAGCACTTATAAAACCCTTAACTAAACCCACATCCTGTCTCCTATAAGGAGAACCTGTCATACCTCTGTCATACCCATAGAGCACATGCATCATTCTGGGCAAGATTATTTATTCCTCAAATTGGTAAAAGTGCTCTCTTACTATGTTGCAGTTTACTTCAATCTTCCTCATTTTGGTGTTGGTCAATCCAAGTCTAAGAAGTTCTACATAAACTCTCAAGAAAGGCAACCATTCTTGCTTCTCCCATTTTTTGTTTCTGTTCCTGTATGCTTTTCCTGTTTGTGGAACATCTTATCTATGTCTATTCGATACTGAATTCCATCATTTCAGAATGTAACTTTGAACTGGAAGTGTAGCTAACGCTTGAGCAGGCAATTGTGGTATTCTTTGGAGACTAGCTCCTTTAGGAGAAGTGCAGAAAAGTAGAGGGGAAAGAAAAGAGACCGGAATGGATAAAGACAGAGCATGCTATGGGGGAAAGTAAAGTAGCGGCTTCCATAGATGCTACTTTCTTTTATAACAAATTTATTTGTCTCTAAAAATGGTTTCCCCCCTGATTTTAGTGAGTTATACATTATCTATATGGGTAAGGCTAGCATGAGAATTTAATACCAAAATGGATAATAAAGGCTCTGGGAAGAGTCCTGATTTAAATTCAAGTTTGTTTTTAATTTAGGGAGTCATTTTTTTTTTTTTATGTAACAATTGAAAGGGGATGAGGGAAATTCCAGGTTGAAATGAGTCAATTAATAAACTAGCCATTGAGTAGCCAAGAGTGGCTCAGATTTCTACCTATCCAAGTGGTCATAAAATCAGGGTGAGATTGTCACAGTTTTCAGAAAGTCGGCACTGATTGGCCTTGACAATGACTTCCAGAGCTTCTACATTGTAAATAGGATCATGTAAGTGAAGTGACAGTTTTCACTGGGTTTAGAGAGAGCCTTTCCATCATTTAGTTCTGCCTTGGGATGTCATAATTCCCAATTCATTTAGGTCATGCCGCCTCACAGAAATTCACGTAATTAAATGTGATTGGTGGGGATTTGAGCATTCACTAGGATTTGCATTTTATTTCCAGCATTTTGAACATGATATCGGTATTGACAAATGGGCACTTTGGGCTTTGTAAGGGGAGAAGAAATGCCGCAGAGAGACTAGAACTCCAGGCCTGATTTTATGTATATGGATTCTATATTTATGTCTCTTTATTGAGTTCACTTTCCAATGCAAGTACTGTTGGAGATTTTCATACATCACATGTAATAGAAAACTGTTCTCAGTGAAAATGTGAGCAAATATTTTGGAAGCAAGAAAACATGACAAAGTTATTCCCAAAGACAGCTGGACAGATTCAAATGATTTTCTGCTAGTTTCTCATTCTTCATGCAGCTCATAGAATTTTAAAGCATCCAGTGGAAGAGAATAGAGACTGGCCTTCATGAGGTGACCTTCACCAGCAGGTCCAGCTTCACACTGCACAAAGCCAGCTTGCAGGGATGTTTCTTTTTGATATCTGGTATTATACAGAAACATGTTTCTTCAAAGGGGTTCTAAACAAAGGTGGCTTGTCCTTTCTCCTGCTCTTCTGGTCTCTTGGAGTTTGAATCCTTACTGGGAACTGTATCCTGTGGTGACTTAATTTATAGTAAGAACGAGATGGCCTATTTGCATGCACTTGTATTTCATAAGAGGATGTTCTGTCAGTATTCAAGGTTACTTCATTATATAATATAAGATGAACACTCAGTATTTCAGTCAGTGTTTGCTAACATAGCATGTATGTTGAGAAAGCATCAGAATGGAGAGAAGTCATAGTAACTACAAACAAATGGTCATTGTTTTATAGTAGATTTATGTACATGCTTATGTTACCAATACTCTATAAATAAGATAGAGGACTGCAGTTGTCCCATTATAGCCTATGTTATCCTCTCAAATACTGAACAAGAAACTAGTTCTCAGTTATCAAGTGGGCAAGTTCTGAAACCAATTGTGTCGGTAGTTTCATGTGTTCATATGTGTTTGATATACAGTAAGAAGGTTCTTAATGCATCCTGCTGTCCAGCAGGATTGACACTTCTGTGCAACCTGGAGTTCCTTTTTCTCTAACATCTCATTCTGTCAGAGTCGAGGTAAAATCTGCATTTCTATATAAGGAGTACCAGGGCCTTCCAGA
This sequence comes from Uromys caudimaculatus, assembly GCA_028551405.1. Classification (NCBI taxonomy): domain Eukaryota; kingdom Metazoa; phylum Chordata; class Mammalia; order Rodentia; family Muridae; genus Uromys; species Uromys caudimaculatus. The sequence goes on along the minus strand of CM052707.1, from coordinate 61,423,387 downwards.
GAACCTTTAGCATTCACCACTTCAGATAAACGTCATTTACATCTAAAATCAATATGAAAATAAAGTTAGAAAAGCCAAGTGACATTTCATTTAAACATGATTTTATTCAATTGCATTTTAAATTTGCTGTGTTTGAGACTACTTCTCCAAGGGATTTAAATAGAGAAATATTTAAAAAAACAAATACTATAGTTTTCAAGTTCCCATGGGATTCATTAAAATGAATGTGGATTAGTCTGATATAAGTCAGTTTTATGGAAGTTGGTAGATGAGAAATAATTTAGTATTGTTATTAGATTCGTTCTTTAATAATTCATTTTGGCTCATGCAATAATGGGAGCACTCAATATGTTGCAAGTTGATTTTCAAAATATTTTAAAAAATAACTCTGGTCAGATCATGGTTACAGAGGGCCAGCAGAATGAATGGAAATGTACAACCTCGGGAGGGAGGTGGGAGGTGGGAGGTGGGAGCAATCGACCTGGGAGGTGAGGGAACCTTAGGACTCAGAGGGAGGGATCTTAGATGAGATACCCAACCGTGGGGAGAGGGAACCTGTGGAATCCACCTCCAGTAGAAAGACAGGGCATCAAGAGGGAGGGATGGGGCTGCCATCCCACAGTCAAAAACTCAGATCCAGAATTGTTCCTGTCTAAAAAAAACCTGCAGGGACAAAAATGGAGAAGAGACTGAGGGAAAGGAGATTCAGTAACCAGCCCAAATTGGGATCCAGCTCAAGAGGAGGCTCCAAGACTTGACACTATTACTCATGCTATGGTGTACTTAGAGACAGGAGCCTAGCATGGCTGCCCTCTGAGAGGCCCAACAAGCAGCTGAAGGAGTCAGGTGCAGATACTCATGCCCAACCAATGGACTTAAGTCACAGACTCTTGTGGTTGAATTAGGGAAAGGCTGGAAGAGGTTGAGGAGGAGGGCAACCCCATAGGAAGACCAGCAGTCTCAACAAACCTGGATCCCTGAATCTCTCAGACACTGAGCCACCAACCAGACAGCATACACCAGCTGGTCTGAGGCTCTCCACACAGATACAGAGGAGGACTGCCTGGTCTAGCCACAGAGAGAGAAGATGCACCTAACCCCTGAGAAACTTGAGGTCCTAGGGAGTGGGGAGGCCTGGTGCAATGTCTGGGAGTTTGAGGGGGTGGGGCCATCCTCTTGGAGATGGGTGGGGAGGAATGGGATGAGGGATGGTGCGAGGGCAGAGTGGGAGGGGAATGATGATTGGACTCTATAAAATGATTAAAGATAGTGAGAGAGAGAGAGAGAGAGAGAGAGAGAGAGAGAGAGAGAGAGAGAGAAGAATAAAAGAAATATATCTTAACAAGGAAGTCACTAGACTTAGATCACTTTGTGACATACAAGTTAAGTTAGCTAGTCACTCACAAATGGTCATTTAGTCAATTTGTTAGGAAAGCAGCATGAAACCTAGGATTCTTTTATGCTGAATTTATTTACAGTGGTGAAAGGATTTATCCCAGTTCAAAGTTCAAGGAAGACAGCTCTTTTGAGATTTATTTTCCCTACTCGGGTTTGAAAGGATAACAGGGCTAGAATTATAGGTCTCATGATTCAAGATAATATAAAATATGATTTCCAACACACAGTGATAAAACACAGAAGCATTTTGTGTGGTTGATTATTTTGTTCCAAGCCCCATCCTGAGGCTGTGTGTCACAGGATAGTCAGAATGCATTTGGTGTTGTCTCCGTTCTGAAGTCTGTCAGCTCCTGTTATTAAATACTAGAAACTACTCAGGGGGGTGCTTTCAAAGCACATGCAAGGAGCCTTGTAAGTCTGCCTGCCTTTCTGAGTTACTAAGTATCTATAAGCAGTTTGTATTGGCCCTTTCCCTGCTACCTGTGTCCTAGCTAGACCAGGACTGCCAACTTAGTACTAATCAGTAGCATATAAGGGCGGTCATAGAACCTCGCAGAAAATATCACTATGGACATATTTTGACCATTGTGTTCAAAGTATTGACTGTGATATTTTAGTGAAAATACATTATTTTCAAACACAAAATTTTAAAATATCTTTGAAAGCTAGGAGAAGCGAATATTTGTGAGCTAGTAAATTTGATTCTCCAGTTACAGTGAACATCTTACTTTTGTATCTTAGTTTCATAATTTCATAGACCTACATTTCTTTTGCTTTTCTTCTCATAGCAAATTTTGATAATTTTTTTTGTAAATCTTATAATAAGGAACGTTTTATTTTATTTTATTTTTTTGATAATTTTTATTATTATTATTATATCATTGGCATTAACTATTTGACAATCTTCTATAGTGGATGTTTTTGTTTTTGTTTTTTTGGTTTTTTTTGTTTTGTTTTTTTTTAGTTTTTTCCAAAATATATTCTTGACATGATAAAAACTAATCCATAATGTGTGTGTGCATATATATATATTAAAGGCTGCTTCTTCTATGTAGTTGTAAAATACTAATTTATAACTATAGCCAATTGTTTACCTTTGGCCCTTGACATAATCAGGTAATCAGATTTTTTTTAAAAAAAAATTAGAATCTTTGTTTGCAATATCCAGAGATTCTACATGGATTTTAAGTAATACAACACAAAATTGCAAAGAAATATTGTCTGCTTAGTCAACTTTAAAAAAATATCCCAGACTGGAAGGCATTATATTGTAGTAATAGCATGATGGCACTTGATTCTATCAGTTTCCTTCCTCCCATTGCTGTGCTTTAGGACTTCTGGCTCTGAGATGAGTAGAGCATAGACATGAAGACACTAGATCTCCTTCATGCCCAAACACCAAGGAAGTCACCTTGAGCCCCTAATTTTCATCAAACCTATGAGATTGATCTTATTGATTACCATTCTATCATCTGTCTTTTTTTTTTTTTTTTTTTTTTTTTTTGTACATTGATCCTAATTTTTATTTTGTAGCCCCACCACAGACTGACATTTGTTTGAGTGATTTTCTTGTTCTTTGGACTGGGAGATTGCTGCAGCCACATTCTTGTGCACACTGCAACCTACAAGCTACCTCTGCTTCCTCCGCTAACACTGGGTCTTTGAGTTGCAGCTGACAGAGAAGCTGCTTTTGGAAGGAAGTTTATGGCTTGTGCTATGTTAAAAATAAACAATGGTCTTACGCAACAGAAATCAAATAAAACTCATGGCGCTTGAATAAATTATTGTTATCGAACTGTGAGTCATCATGAACTAGGTCAGAAACATGCTTTGGGCTTGTAGTCTCTGCATGTATGTTAAAGATACATATGCACATGCATAGTCACATATTCAACTCACTTAAATTTTGCTTTTATAAGTGCTGGGATGCATCGTAAGTCTACCTTGCTCTTTGCTTGAGAGAACCTGTTTTGGAAGCAATGATAGTATCTATATGTTTCAGTCCAGGGGGATGTTGAAGAGATGGCTCAGCAAAAGGCATAGGAGAGAGGGAAATTGTTCTACATCAGTGGTTTTCATCACTGGTTGCATGTGAAGGTCACCTGGGGAGCTCTTAAAAATTAATGTCTGGACTCAATTTCAGACCAATTATTTTAGGTTCCCTGGTGGTAGGGTTGGAGTATTAGCAGTGTTTGACTTAAAATCTCTCCAGATACTTCCAATTTGCAGACAGTGTTGAGGACTTCTGCTTTACTGTTGTATAACTTTACTTTAAGTATCTACTAATTTAACCCTGTCAACAGCAGCAATCATGTTAGGCTTGGCTCACTGACTCTTTAGCTAATTTTACCACTGTGTTCTTGTTTACTAATATCTGCTCAGCTAACATTTATTTAACAATGATGAGAGATTGCATAGGGATTTGAGGAAAAGACATGAAAGAAGCAAAACTGCTGGGTTGACATTCAGAGGAAGACATACAATACACTAATTAACAAATACACACGTAGTATGTCAGATGGTGACAAATACTTGGAAGAAAAATAAAGCCATAAATTCAAGTACCTCTTTGAGACTACTGTTGACTGTCATCTTGTGACAGTTCAATGTTAGCCCATCTAACATGGCTTAGCTTTCCCATTTTGGAAATTTTGACAAGTGTAGTCACCCATTTACTCTTAACCAAACTCAAGTTATAATGAATTCTCTTGTGCTTCTTTTATACTCTCAGTGCTTACGCTCTTATGGGCTACTCATGATAAGGACTATTATCATAAATGTGGTTTCTTAGAATTGTATCAATAGTTATGGAATGAGAAGTTCCCCTTCTACCTCTAAATTTATATCTGGAGACTCTATTCTGCAATGCGATTATTTGTGGATGATGTGAATTGTTTTATAGCTATTTCTTCTGAATTGAAACAATCCTTTCTAGGGGGAAGTGAGAGGCTCTGAGTACTCTGGAAGCTCACTAAACTTATAACACTGAGGATGCTCAGAACGTTGCAAGACTCTTGTGGCCTCTCCAGAGGATATATAAGCAAGCAGCGCTTTCTGGGGAAGAAGAGATTTATTGGTGAAGCTGTCTGTAAATTGGGGAGGGAGCTCTGGGACTTTAGCTCATGTGAGTTATCACCAATATTGGGGTGGAATTTTCATTGGTGTAGCTGCACTCGAGTTACCCATGTTCCTGAAGTAACTTTGATAAACTCATTGGTTCTCTAAGAGAGATTTAGGAGAAATAATTTCTTTGTCATGCCTTCGTACCTATCTGGGGTGAGTAGGTATTTGTTTACAATTTCACAGAAAAAAAAGTATACACAACTGGAGCCCTAACCCAGTATGAGTGATGAATTCGTGAAAATTAACAGCAAGGATGCGTGTTCACAGGAAAAGCCATCAAACTACAAGGAAAGAAGGAAGCAATTTCATTCTGAGGCATTAGACTCAAGTGGAAACTAAACAAGATCATATTGACCTGGGACTCTTAGGTTCTATACTTGGGTAAAAACAAATTTTTGTTGTTCAAAGAACTGATTTTGCACTTTTCATGTGGTAATGCCACAAGCTAACTATACACATGGTCTATATAGTCCATGTATCTAATTCCTCTCACTAAGCAGAGTCAGCTTTTGGGATTTGGGGGATTTTGAATGTTTGGTTTCTTTCACTAAGTAAACTCAACTTTTGAGATTTTGCATATTGTGAATAAAGTTTCTATTAATATTTTCATAAAATTTATTTTGTAGACATAAGTTTCCATTTGTTTTGGGTAAGTGCCCAGGTAGAAAAATCACTGTGTTTCATGGTATATTTCTGATACTCATTCAAATATTTGCATGCCATATAGCATGAAGAATGTTTCAAATAGTCTCAAAAGAACTCTTCAGAGTATATAGCCCATGATTATCTTTACATGGTATATAGGGTTTGTTAAATGACAGAATTGTTGCACACACCCACCTTTGCTCTGTGTGGGTCAGAATGCCTAGGGCTAGATCACATTTGGAGCAAAATTATTGGTTGGTGATGACTTTAATACTTTTGGTGCTCATTAAGTTGGAAGCCAATGAGTGTATTTACCCTGTCACCTCAAACACCAAGAAATTGAGAACTTAACTAAACTCCAGCAGGGGTACTCAGCATATTGTGTTGGAACTCACACAGTGGCTAGTATTTCTGAATGGAGAGATGGAAAAGGCTGATGCTTGCCCACTGCTCACTGTATTGTCCTCCCAGAGTCCTAGCTGAGTATCTATTGACCACTGCAGACATGAAAATCCTAAGAACTTCGAATTTTAAGGCAAGAAAGGACCACTTAAGAGGATCAAAGGTAGGATCAATTCTTACAGGTCGCATAGGGACAGGACTGGTTCATATTACTACCAATGATACTGCAATTTGGAATTCATAGTACAAATTTTAAAATACTTTGTAAGGCGTTACCTCTACAAAGAGTCAAAATTCATCCTAAACCAATAGACTCTCTAGTTTACTAAACAAAAGCTGAGAGAGCTAGGCTAGAAAAGATATATTTTGTAATGTGTCCATACTCAGGAGAAGAGGTTAAGAATATGCACACATGTGTGAAAATCCAGAAGCAAGAATGCATAGTTCAATAAGGGTTGCAAGGCAAAAACACCGCAGGAATAATGACCCACGCTTTTCTCATTACGAAATATCTATTGAGAGATGTACTGGCTAGTTTTGTGTGTCAACTTGACACAAGCTGAAGTTATCACAGAGAAAGGAGTTTCAGTTGAGAAAATGGCTCCATGAGATCCAGAAGTAAGGCATTTTCTCAATTAGTGATCAAGGGGGGAGGGCCCCTTGTGGTGGTACCATCTGTGGGCTGGTAGTCTTGGGGTCTATAAGAAAGCAGGTTGAGCAAGCCAGGAGAAGCAAGCCAGTAAGGAACATTCCTTCATGGCCTCTGCATCAGCTCCTGCTCCTTGACCTGCTTGAGTTCCAGTCCTGACTTCCTTTTGTGATGAACAGCAGCATGGAAGTGTAAGCCGAGTAAACCCTTTCCTCCCCAACTTGCATCTTGGTCATGATGTTTGTGCAGGAATAGAAACCCTGACTTAGACAAATTGGTACCAGGAGTGGGGTATTCCTGTGACAAGCTGACCATGTTTTGGGGAGGACCATGGAAGGACTTTGGAACTTTGAGCTAGAAGAGCCATTGGGATGTTAAGAGCTCTGTGGGGTGTTGTGTAGGAGCTTCGAAGATAATGTTGAGAACAGTGCAGAAGATGGAGGCCTGGCTTGTGAAATTTCAGAGGGAATATTAAAGACTCTTATCAGGGCCATTGCTAGTTTGATTTAAGATTCTGTAGTTTTGGTTAGCTGGGG
>CM052707.1:61372788-61398978 GCA_028551405.1 Uromys caudimaculatus | reverse complement strand
CTAAGGATGTTGAGCATTTCTTTAGGTGCTTCTCAGCCCTACGAATTTCCTCAGTTGAGCATTCTCTGTTTAGCTTGGTTCCCCATTTTTTGATGGGGTTATTTGGTTTTTTGGAGTCTAACTTCTTGAGTTCTTTGTATATATTGGATATTAGCCTGTTAACCGAGACGTTGGTGGTTTGAGCCCACCCAGGGACGCTATGTGGCAAAATATTATTATATTATATATGCCATTCTCATTTATTCTTCCAACTTTGCATTTCAGCAGTATTTTTTAATGAGTTCTTTTTGTATGAAGGGAGGGGTGTGTATTGACATGTGCTGTATGGCGGTGTGTCTACATTTATATGTGCTATATGGGTGTGTATGTGTTTATGTGTATGCACGCGTGTGGAGACTGGAGATGGATGGTGGTGTTTTCATTAATTGCCTAATAATTTATTTTTGAGACAATGACTTTCACTGAACCTGGAGTTCACTGATTTTGCTTGAGTCGCTGGCCAACAAGCCCAGGGGTCATCTGACTCTTTTCCAAGGTAGGAGAATTGTTATGCATAGCCGTGAAGTTTTTATGGGAGGGCAGGGATTCACACTTAGGTTATTACGCTTGTATAGGAAGTTCTTTATCTAGTGAGCCATGTCCCCAGCTCCACACCGTCATGGGGTTTTCTCATTTGTCCTCTGTGAGCCAGGTTTTTCCAGCATGCTACACACCTTTCCTTTAAACTCTGACGACTGAAATATGGGGACTGATACCTTTCTTATCTATATTTTAGTATTCGTTGACATCCAAGTTCAAACCTTAACCCATAAAGAAAATGTCTTCTTTACAGATGTCAGCCATCTTGGCAGAATGACTTGATTTCTTATATATTCTAGCAATTTGAACATCAGTGTCACAGTGATGCTTGTGCCTGAAAATTCAGATTCCACAGCAGATTGCCATGATCTGATGCAAACATCTCCTGGGAAGAAGTATATTAAGCTGCCAGTCTTAAAGGTGAATGATAACCAGAGCCCATTCAGAGAAGAATATTGTAGAGTGTGAAGAGTAAGTGTTCACTGTACAAATGGTCAAATAACTAAGAAACGTTAGGACATATGGAACTAAGTTATCTTTTGATCACTTTAAGAAAGTGGAATAATATCATAGAGATTCAGAGAGTCAGATTAGGTACAGTGCACATACATACATACATACATACACACATATGTGTATGTATCATATATATGCATATAGCATAATATATCAGTTATTATTTAACTACATATATATAATAAGATAACCCTTTACTGACAGTATTATGGCAGATGGCCGAAACACATTGAGCATCTACTAATATTTTATATATATATATTTATAAATACCTACAATATATCATATATATTTTGTATATGATACTGAGGCCATTATGAGGAACACTTGCTTTTAAATAGTTAACACTTCCTGAAAGCAAAATGACCTATTTTAAGAACCTGACCATGTCAGCAGAGTTTGTTTTGTAACTACTTGGCACAGATATCACAGATAGAATAAAAACCTTTCCTGAATCTAGAAGAAAGTTCATCAACAAAACATTATGATTGTTTAATTTGGAACATTGCATGCTATATTTATTCAGACATTGCCCACAATTTGTGATTCAGGAATCTCTCTCCCCTTCCTATATTTCTCTATCAACACAGGCTTAAAAAATTATAAGGTCAGAATACAAGAAAGAATAAAATTAAAAATTATATCATTTTACTTCTTAATTCACCTTTATTTACCCAATTTACATCTTTTAAACACCATTTTAGCAGAAAGCTACCTTAAAGATGGTTGACTCAACCTGACACCTGCTCAGAAGCTTTTGAAAATGACCTTTATGGACAGTCTTTGGGCACATGGCTGAAAGGCAGTGAGCATCTATGCCTTTACTGACAGCCTTAAGGCATGTGGTTGAAAGGTCTTGAGCTTTCTACTAACGTATTTCTACCATGCATTCTCCTCCTCCTCCTGATTTTTCTTCATGGTAATCCTACAACTCATCACTTCAGGTACAGAGAATTTGTCCAACACCGTTTAACTTGTACATGATAAGATGAAGTAACCCAGTCCCTACATTCAGTTCAAACCATGAAAAGCTTAGGTTTCCTTCAAACATCCTAACCTGCTGCTCACGTAGCTTATTTGATTATACTCTCTGCTCTCTTCAATTTTCTGTAGCGGTCACCATATGTAAACTTGACCCAAATGAAAATGGCTCTATTTGTTGGATCACAAGTAGTTTACATATATTCTGCATCTAACCAAACAACTTCACTAGCTGCTAAAAGAGATTTATTTTTTATTTCTGCTTGTCTGTATGTGCTTTTGAGAGTTTTTTGGTTTTTGGTTTGGTTTTGTATGTGTGAAATCATGTGATTATAGAGGTCAGAAGAGAGGGTATCAGATTCCCTAGGGCTGGAGTCGCATGCTGCTGTGAGCCATCCAGTGTATGTGCTGGCACACAAATCCTGGTCATTTTGAAGCAGCAGGTGTTAGTTACCTCTGAGCTATGTCTCCAGTCCCGTTCTAGCTTAAAACAAACAAACAAACAAACAAACAAACAACAGACTTCAGTTTGATTTATGTAAAATGAACATAATACAGCTAATTAATTTACGTCAGTTTCTGAAGTTTAGAGAACTTTATAAAATGTCCTAGTGCAGTTCAAGTTTACAGTGTATTTTCATTCCATATCTGCTCTTGTCATTCTTTAATAATTGGTATTACATACTTCATAGGGTCAAATGTAAATGCATGTATATCTATTTTAAAATTAAATAATACCCTGCCCCTCGAGGCATTTCAGGTATGACTCTTGTATCACATGTGTGTCAGTAGGTGCCAGAGAAGAGTAAGGCTATCTGAGTCTATGCTTAGTGGTCTGGCCTGTGAAGAGCTGAAGGATTAGTATCCTAACACTCCCTGAAAAGGCAAACCTGAGACCAGTCCTGCACCAGGCATGACTAGATGGACTCCCAGGACAGAAAGCAAGCTAGAGACCAGAGGAACCCCACCTGGGACCATGGTCCCCTGGTAGGAGTAAGCCTGACACAGATGACACTCACAAGGGGCCACTTGGGCAGGTTGGGCTTGGTCTGAGACCAAGATGACCACTAGACTGGAGCCATGGGGCCTGGAAAGGGAGCTAGACTGAGATGGACCATCAGTCTGCAGCCCTATAGGTTTGGGATGTGGGGAGAGCATGCCTGAGAGGACCCTTGTTCAACGCCATAATCTACAAGCAGGGCATAGCACTCCTGAGAGGAGCGCAGACATTCTGAGACTCTGAATGCCACTAAGAGGGACAAGTAACTGGTGGAGAAATAGAAAAGAAGGAGAAAAAGAAGGATGTGGACACAACGAAGAGTCAGAACTGGAGACTCGAGGATAGTGAGAAACAGCCTAATGTGAGAAGCTGGAGATTCCACCTGGGAACATGTTGGATAGGGGCCTGTGCTAATACTCGGCATCCATTGTCCTGCAGTAGTAGGGGTCTATTACAACCAAAGCAAACTTGTATGCTCCTGCCATGGGCTGCCGCCTAGGAACATGTAAATATCTGACAGCTGTGCAGAAGTGGTTCTACTTCTCAAGTGGACATGATGGGAGGGCTGGTCCTGTAGCCATGAGAGCAGGGAGCTGATTCCAGAGCCTCTAGCTAGCTGCATCATTTGCAGAGAGGGGGCCACACACGTTACAGTTGTGGGTGAGCCTGCCCCAAGGGTATGAGGATGGGAGAACTGGCCCTGCACTTGTCTCCTGTGCAGTAGCACAGGAGTAAAACTATCATTTTTTTATGTTTTCATAGTTTCCACACTGCAAAGCTCAGAACATGAGGCATTTACTTACAAATAGCAGGAAACATAAAAATAAATCAAGTGGTTACAAAGTTCAATGGAGCAATGCTTTGAGATAAAATTGGCTGGAGACTGAAGTCATTAGGATCAAAAGCAGGAGCTAGAACACAGAAAGGAGAATTAGAAGACCGTCATATCTCACTGATGTCTCAATTCAGCCATAGATTGATGGGCACTGATAATCATAGATCACTCAAATATCTATGGAAATTCTAAGCATGCCTTTATCAGTGTGAGGAAGGACATCTGTTAAGAGAGATATAGATATATTTTGCAGTCCTTTCTCATTGAGCATCATCAATGAATTCTGTTGACCATCAGTTACAGGATTTGAGCCTCATTCTTTTTTAAATTTTATTTGAAAACGGGATATAAACATGATTGATCTGATCTATTTCAGGTATATATTTTATTCATTCAGGATGGGTTTTGTGTGTGTGTGTGTGTGTGTGTGTGTGTGTGTGTGTGAAAATCTAACTCCTGCCCCAAGGGATCCAACACCTCTTGCCTCCAAATATGCTTACATTCATAATCACATACCTACAAGCAGATGCATATGCCTATATATAATTAAAAATAATACAAATATATATTTGTAAAGCCAATAAAGGAGGCAGAGATATTGAACGTTGCCTTTCAACCTTCACATATTCACCATAGCATGCAAACACACCACATACATACACACACACACACACACACACACACACACACACACACACACACACACTTAAAATTACAAAAAGGAAGCCCATTGAACTAGTGGGTCATCTCTTCTGATCATGTGCTAGCTTGTGGCGTCTTGAGCTTCTAAAGGCAGTGAGTGTAGAATGGATACCCTTGATCCAGTTCACTCTTCCAACACCTCTGGATCCCCAAACAGTAGTTACTCCATCACTTCTATGAGGTCCTGCATTAAATGTCTTTCCAGGTGGTTCTGGCCATGTGTTTTAACTGGAGCTGTGTGACACCAATGGACTCTTCTGATGTCTTTGCTCTTATGAGTTTACCTTGGGATGGGTGAGACAGCAAGAAAATTGCACCATTCTGATTGCCCCTTGCATAGACATTTCACCCACTGTCTCCCAACAATGCCACTATGTTGAAACCTAGAGTGATCTCTGCATTGACATCCTTCCATTATAGGAAAGCAGTGATGTTAGACTAGAAAGTTCCAAAGGAGAAGTGAGCTGTGTTCCTTAACCCCATCACTGGGGACACAGAGGCTGGTGCATCTCTGTGGGTGGGAGGCCAGCCAGGTTACAGAGTGAGACCTTATTTCCAAAGCAGAAACAAAACAGGGAGAAAGAAAAAGGAAAATCATAGAAAACTTGAGTAAAAGCTCTTAGGTTGATTAGAGACACAAAGGACAGTATCATTTTAGTCAGGACGCACTTGTGATGTGCTGACTAGTTTTGCGATAGCATAGGACAGGAGCAGAGAAGTCACACCATATCAGTCAGTACAAACAAACCCCATTCAAATGTGTAGTGCCATAGTTGAGAAACGTGAGAGGAAAATGTGAAAGAACAAAACAAAACCCTGTTTCGTCGGAGTGGAAATGTTCCTAGTTTGATAAAATCTATAAACCCACAGACCTGCAAAACATAACTCATCACAGTAAAACTTGCCAACACTCAAGATGATGAGAAGCAGTGGGTAAAAACATGTGGTGCTCAACCAGAGAAAAGGATGCATTGTGAACTGTGGAACACAAATAATGATCAATAATCATTGATACAAGTAAAAAAAAAAATACTGGAATACTATTAGTAAGATGCCTGGAAAACTATCATCCTAGAATTCCAGGCAGCAAAAAGGTCTTTCATAAATAATGGCACAATGTATGTTTTCAAGAAAACACAAGGCCACTGAACATGTGAACAGCGAAGCAGAATGACATGGTGTGAGCTAACCCTTGAAATACATCTTCCTAGAGGAAAAGCATAAATATATACAGGCCCTAAGAACCTCATTATTAAGCTTTAATTCTCATGCTTAATTTGAACAAGTGTGGATTTTCTGTGGCATTAGGTGACATTTTGAGTATGATGGTACCTATTAGTCTGAAATCACTGCTTGAAAAATGTGCTTTCTAACAGGCAGCTGTCAGGTTAGTAATCATACTAGGAAATCAGTCTATGGCAAGTGCATTAGGCCAAAATTTGAGTAATAATTTACTAAAATTTCCAAATTTATTTCAGAATATTAGTCCAATTTAAGATCCCTGTCTTTTACCCCATATTTTAAGACAGTTTCTCTCTCTCTCTCTCTCTCTCTCTCTCTCTCTCTCTCTCTCTCTCTTTCTCTCTCTCTCTTTTTCTCTTTCTCTCTCTCTCTAATCTTTCTAACTCTCTTTGAACTTTAGTTCAATTAAACTAAAATAATACCAATTGTGTTGTATAAAAACAAAGAAAAAGTGGGATTTAACTATTATAATTTCACTGTAATAATTACTGAACCTGGTCAGAGAGTTCTTTTAAATCTGAGATTCAGATTCATGGGAAAGATGTGGATAATTTTTAATGCATTTTATTCTCCATTAATTTTAGCACTTGAAGCAACACACACAAACGCATTGAATATGCTACAATGTTTATGCATTCCTTCAATGGTCATTTATATTAAATGAAACTTTCACCAAGCAGTATATGTCATATAATTTTCATATGCACATGTACTTATTTATTTACAACAGCTACATCTGCACCAGAAGCTGTATAGCTCATTCTAAAGAAAATTAACGAGTTTCACAGAAAAATCAGGTCATATACAAATCTGCTCCATGTATTTTCATTCATTAAACTATATTATATTTTAAAAGAAAAATTTAAATATGTTGTGTCTTGTGCACTTAGTCATAAAGAATAAAACGTAGCTTGTTTTATCCATCCAGACAGTTCTTCTAGGAAGACTTTACTGCCAGTCAAAATGGAAACAGCTTCGTGTAGTAAACGATTCTGAGAACTGAGTCTGTCCACCACAGGAAATTCGATAAATTCATGAACTCTTATGTGTACATACTCAGACTGCTGAGAGAATTTTTTAACATTATCAAGTACAGATTCAGAGGTATTTTCAAGTCAGAAAGCCATTTTTTTTTAATGAAAAAGTAGTCTGAATTTATTTATTTACTAACTTGAAGAAAAGCCATTGCTTTTATATCCTCGTTCCTAGTTAAGTGTTTGGGCGAGCTTACTGCATTATTACAGCACATAGGTATTAACCACGGTCTTTTGTACATTGTAGCGCATGAGTAACCTAATCTATTATCGCAAGTAGTTCATTTGTATATCTATTTTCCCCAAAGATATTTAGTTACTCTATGCACAGACAAATGCAAACAATTCCAACAGAACTGGGAAAATACCATGCATGCACAAATGTGCATACCTACTATGTGTGTTGTGAGCCTCCTGACATGGATGCTGGGAATTCTTCTGGTAGAAGAACAACTGCTCTTCACCACCAATGTGTCTTTCCAGACCCCTTATGGGCTTTTATGAGCAAGTGTTGGTGGACTTTCTTCACTATAGAGAAGATTGAACACACCGGTTTCCAACATGAATTTCAGTCACAATGAACCAGCCTGTGGGTAACATGCCAGTAACCTAATCTCACTCAAAATGCCAAAAGCAAAATGTGCCAGAAGTGGTGAGCTTCTCCAGTCAGAACATACAGCATTGAACAGACATGTAGTCACTAATGCTAGAATGTCTGAGCACATATCAGTGACCCCATGTGTGGGAAAGTTCTGAGAGAATAAGGAGAGAATGGGGCCTGGGGAATGTACAATTCTGGTGGGGAACTTTACACTCCCATTATGTCTCAGCCAGCTTAAGAGTTTCCAGGCAATGGAGGGAGTCTTTCCTTCAGAAGGCACATGACAGACATCTGGGCCTTAGGAATCCTGTCTGAGTCAGGGTTATGTTTCCCATATCCAAAGTCAGTGATGTGCTCTCTCTTTTCTGCATTTTTACAACCGTTAGTAGGTAAAGCTTTGCCATGGGGCATAGTCTTATACACTTGAAGATAACAGTGTCCCTGGAAACCATTCTGTAGATAGCTGGAATACCCTTTAGTCGTTCTCCAAATTAAGACCAAACTGTATCCACACATATTCAAGGGTGTTCTGGTGAAGAAAAATTTTTGTCTCGCTGAGGACTACTATTTTAATGTTCATTTGATTTTCCTCATGCTGCCTTAATTTCTGTTTGTTTGGGGTTTTCCTGGCTTTCGTTAAGGGATTTATTCATTTCCTCCAATTTATTCCTCAAGGGATTTATCAATTTCTCCCTTAAGGACCTCAATCATCTTCATGAAGTTGGTTTTAAAGTCTTTTTCTTGTACTTCTGTTGTGTTGGAATATCCAGGACTTGCTGTAGTAGGACTGCCGGGTTCTGGTGGTGACATTATGCCTTGGCTGCTGTTTCTTGTCTTCCTATGCTGGCTGCTAGACATCTGGGTTTGGAGCAATTAAGTTTCTAGGTACAGATTTCTGAGTTTGTCTTCATTGAATGGGTGTTTTATGCCTTAGTTTTTGTTTCCTCTCTAGTCTTTTGGCCTGGGCTTCTCCCAGTCTGTTGGTCTCTGGTAGAACCGGGAGTCTCCACCTCCAGATGGTCTCTGGTAGAGCAGTGGATCTCTGCCTTGCATGGGGTCTGGAGAATAGTGACTAGGGGGGTGGGGCCTGGGAACAGTGTTGGGGGAGATTGAGCTAATAAGAAAGTGTGAAAGGTCAGGGAGAGGACACCCTACCTTGGGCATGTCTTGGTCTGTGTGGTTTCTAGTAGAACAAGGAGTCTATGCCACTGTTGGAGAGTGGTGCCCAGCAAGTTAGAGGAGGTGGAACTGGGTATAAGGTGGGGGGGATGCTGAGATAGTGACAAAGTGTGGAAGTTCAGGGGACGTCTCCCAGTTTGTGAGGTCTCGAGTAGAAGTGGATGTCTATGCTCTGTCTTATATTCTGTTTCCACTGAATCCTCTGGGTATTGAAAGAGCTCTACCCCTTTTATATTTTTACTGCTCTTGAGACCCATCAGAGCCTTGCACATTACTTGGAAATTCTTGATATTGAAAATGAAGCTCAGCTTCTTTTATATCATAATAGTAAGCATTCTGGACTTCCTACTACTTTGCAATGTGTATCTTGGCTGGAAATAATTTCATTCCAGCTACAGGAAATGCCATAGATTGGACCTAGATTGTTCCACTGAAACTTTTTTATTCATCTGCAAACTTGACAGTTATACTAAGGAAACTTGGAAGAGCAAAGGCAGTGTATTAGTTGCTCTTCTATTACTGTGATAAATGACCATGAACAAGAAAACCTTAGAAGAAGGACAGGTTTATTACAGACTCACAGTTACAGAGGGTTAGAATCCATGATGGCAGAGCAAAGGGCATGGTAGCTGGGGCAGCAGCTGAGACTTCAAATCTCAAAAGCAGGAGGCAGACAGCTAACTCAAATGGAACAAATCTTTTGAAGCACCGCTCACTGTCCCAAGTGACATACTTCTTCCAGCAAGGTCACACCTCCCAAAGTCACCAACTGAGGACCAAGTATTCAAATTCCTGAGACATAAGAGGGATATTTCATTTAAATCACCTTAGGTAGTGTTGTGATCACTGGAGCTCACTTGTTCTGAAAAAAGACACTCTCCTTGAGTTCCTCATCCAGCTGTGCTAAACATAAGAGACTCTCCCAAAACTTAACTTCTGCTCCCATGTCAGCTATCATAATTTCAGTCAGCCACCTGAACCCTCTGAATATCCTGTAAGTACACTGGAGTTTTCCTTGTAATTTTGATTGAATCAGATTCATGTTGATAGAGCTTTATCAGCACTGGTTTATATAAACCTGCAGCCAGAGTAATACAAAAAATGCAAAAGTTATAACAGTATCTACTTCAGTGTATTGGGTAACAACCAATTCCTGTTAGAATGAAGTTGAAGATCTTTAGAGAATCTCACCAGGATGCCCTGCCTGTCCATTAGTGCTGTCTGGCCACACTGATTGGTTTTAGTCATTGGAACACATATTTTAAATACTCTTTGTACAAACCTGTGTGCTTGTGTTGGGACTGCTCGTGGGATATCATGGCTGGCTTCAACTCCTTTTCCAGTAACCGTGCACATGCACTTACTGTCATCTCTCCTAACAATCTCAGGCAGGATGCTATTGTCTAGAGAGTATTTTCATAAAAGAAACAAAGAAAGAGCTACATCAGGACATTTTTTTTCCCCCAAAAGAGCATAGAATAATAGCATGTTAGGAAAGTTCATGCAGCTTATCTCTGTAGCCATTTAGTTCATAATTATTTCTTTAATTATTCAATGGACTCAATGACAAGAGTAGCTGTATCATGTTTAGAAAAATTTTGTATTATGATGCTTTAGTGGTATACAAGCTATTGGATGATGAAGAGATATAAGATAGATGAACGAATGCTGGAATCCTCCTAAGAAAAGCAGAAGATAAAACATGCACAGGTTAACTGAGATATTTCTTCAAAAGAAGCGAATATATTTGTGTTCTGTGTAGAATTATTTTCAGTGTTTGCTGAAGAAATGATAGATCTCCATTCCTTTTGTGTGTCATTGGCTCCTTCTGATTAATTCCTTTCCTGACATTGTGACTGTGATTGTCATA
The DNA here is from genome assembly GCA_028551405.1 of Uromys caudimaculatus. NCBI lineage: Eukaryota > Metazoa > Chordata > Mammalia > Rodentia > Muridae > Uromys > Uromys caudimaculatus. Next base: position 61,388,439 of record CM052707.1, on the reverse strand, counting down.
TCCTTGCCAATATTTGAATATTCATATCTTCTGCTGCTGCTGTTTTCTTTGTGACCTCTCTTCCACAACTCCAATACTAATCTTTTATTTTTTAAATAAACTTACATTTTATTTGATGGTTTTCACTCTAACCTCAAGTTTACAAAAGCACCTGTCTTTATGTTGCTTCATATGGTTTTTGGGTTTTGATAGAAAATGGACTTCTGTGATAGCTGTCTTCCCTTAAAGTACTTGAGATTATTAATACAATACTTTCCTTGTATCTTGTGAATTTTGTTTTGTTTATAGCTTCTTGTTAGATATGCAGGCATCATACAGACATGGAAGAAGCATATATTTCACACGTATGTATACTGGAATTGCTGTAATTTTAGGAGCGTGAAATAAAAGCCATATGACATCACAGCAGTATCCCAATTCTCATGTAGTTATTTGACATTGCTGCCTCACCACCAGAAGCTGAGTTCATATACTTCTAATAGCTTAATTTATTTCCATGTTCGAGCCCAAATCCTACATACCTGGAAGTTCCCGGGAACTAGCAAATCGCCCACATCCTAGTTCCGCTACCCACCTTCCTTTAACATTCTGTTCACTTGGATGGTGATGGATCCCACTCCTCCGTGGAAGTCCCTGTTTTATGACCATGTGTTATTCATCTCTTATCACTTTTTACTCTTCTCTGGAAGCTGCTTTTCTGTTTTATTAAATCTCGTTCTCCTCTTTCCTCAACTCAAGGAAATCCATTATTTTCTGGGATGTTGGTTTCCTCCCTGTCTGCTCTCTTTGCATTGGCCTATTTAGCTCATCCGGGTCTCTACCCCCTGGCAATATTTGGGCATTGTTTCAGAGCGCGCCATACATTGTTTCCTCTTTGTGATTGTAACATACACTAGAACGCTTTCCTCAAAGTTTAAGCACATCGTGTGTGAACAGCTATCCTATCCTTGTACACACACCTGTTTCTTAATTATATTATATCTGAAAGGAAAGAACTAGTTTCTGAGGCCAACATATTTGGGGGTAGGTAACTTATTTTTCCCCTGCAGGCAGTCAGTAAATCCTGGTGATTCTACTTTCATGTGTCATTTATATATTCTACCCACACTTTATATGGGTTGTTTAGACTTTCATTATCTTTCATGTACAATGTTACTCGGTGTACAAATAGCTCAGTAATTGATTCTCTTACTTTCACTCTTTTTTTCTCATTTTAATCCACCCTGGCATGCAAATAAGATAAACTTTGCTAAAATATAGCTTCAGTACCCCATTGCTATTGCTTTACAAAGAGAAAACGAATATTCATTAATGAGTTCCCCTTGTCACTGATGAAAGTACAGACTCTTCCGCATGGTAAATAAAGCTCCCAGCTAATGCTCCTTCCTTATTTACCCTCAGCCCATTATAAATGTCCTTCGCTTCCAATTAAACTCCTCCCAAGTCTGTAGGAACAGTTTGCCTCCTGTGCCATGCTCATCAGCCTCTGACTTAAAAGTCTATCTTAAGAAGTGTCCGCAAACCCATTTAATCACAGAGCTGCAAGCCCCGAGTGGTAAAATTAATAAGTTTCCCTTCAGAGTTCTCATCCCTTTCTTTGTGGTACTGCCTGTAATACTGTATTGAGTTATTGTATAATTATCTATCTCTCTAACTAAACCGTAAAGTTTTGAAGGCTGAAAATAATATTTGTTCATATTTGAATTTCAATTACCATCCAGCTCAATAGCTGTCACAGAGAAGTCATTTAGTAAATATTTTGGAAATGTATTTAACTAGGTAAAGTGGGTGTACTATACTAGTTTATTAAGACCAAGTCTCTTGTGCTTATAGTTACATTTATTAACTATACTTGACATCCTTTGCTAGTATGTATTAAGAATGTACTGCTAAAATATTTGACAAATCTTATAATAATGTATTTTGCTTTATTTTTTAAGACAGGGATTTTTTAATGTATTCTGGATTGCTGAGGCTAGCCCTGAATTACTTTCTCCACATTTTAAGTTATTATAGGGTCTGAACTACTGCACCCAACTATTAATGTATTCCTAAATGATAATTTTAATTATAATTTCTGTGACTTATAAATTCTTCATGAGTCTCTGAACTCATATGTTAACTAATGATAGTTATGCTAAGAGAGATGCATTAGACTCATTATCTCATATTGGAAATTCTAAATAGAAAGTTGTTAAGGAATAAATCCATTTCGTGGCTTCAATATTTCCTTTTCATAATATTCACACTTTGGATTAACTTACAAGATGGAGGTAGAAAGAAACAGGATCCGTGAGAAGTGGCTATATGGGATGAATGCTCTTATAGAAAAAGACTTCAGGTAGAATAATACATTCCTTAATTAAGTTCTTCTTTTTCTCTTCTTGCCAATATTCTACAAGTACATAAATAAGTTGCCATCTTAGCCACAGCATGCCAGCTCTTGTCAGACAGCAAATCTTCTGGCACATTGATCTTTGACCCTCTTACCTCTAGAATTGTGGGAAATAGTTTTCACAATTTACAAATTAATCAATTTGTCATATTTTGCTATAGAGTCTCATATGGATCAAGGCATCATGAGTGATAGAGTCAGTTATAGATTTAGGGTTAAACCCTATCTTATTATAAATGCAAATTTATGAGATGTGTCATTGGTTTGTCTATAGCATCTGCTGTTTTTCACGTATAAGGTGGACCCATCCTTTAAAAGCACCACTTTCCTGTCACTGGGCGGTTGCTGTGACTGAGGACTGGAAACACGTGTGTCCATTGCCTCACGAGGTCAAGCCCCTCCTCTCCTATCCTGGCTTGCACAAATAAATTATTTTATGAGTTCATACATGGTGTTACGAATGCCAGTTTTACAACAAATAAAGTTATCTTATGGTTGGTATTTGATATTGGTCATTCAAAAATTCAACTGTAATATGAACTTTTACATTTGATAATTAAGTTTACACAAATAAAGATATATTGGCACATGTTCATAATGTTTTAGATATTCTAACTCATCCTACTAAGAATATATTCATTACTGTTAGTTCTATTATTACCTATTACCCATTAGTTATGTATTTATGAGTTGGATCTAATAAGGTATTAAATTAGGAGTGGTTTTAAAACAGTTTTATCATATTATTTTGGTGATGTATATAAGTATGAAATTAGAAATGAATAATCTATTGTGTGGATCTCACCATTTATACACATGCACACTGTTGTCATGACACATATCTTGAACTATATGGAACTTTGTGAAGCCTGGGTAACAACCAATCAGAGAATTCCTTATAGGAGCTAAATATCATGTTGAAGCATCTGGCTGCATCTTTTTCTGTGAGTAAAATAAGCCTTGGTGTATAGTTTATGTCTTCGTGTTACTATTGCTGTGATGAAACACCATGGGTAAAGGCAACCAAGCAAGGAAAGGATTTATTTGGTTTACATATACTGAATCACAGTCCCTGAATGAAAGCTAAGGCAGGAACTCACACAGGGCAGGAGCCTGGAGGCAGGAGCTGGTGCAGAGGCCACGGAGGGTGCTGCTCACTGCTTACTCCCCATTGCTTACTCAGCCTGCTTCTCATAGAAGCCAGGAACTCCAGCCCAGGGGTGGCACCACCCAGAGTGGGGTGGGCGCTCCTCTATCAGTCAGTAATAAAGAAAATGGTCTACATGCTTGCCTACAGCCCAGTTTTATGCAGGCATTATTCTCGATTGAGGGTCCTTCCTATCAGATGACTAACTTGTGACAAGTTAACATAAAACTGGCCAAGAGATACAACACCAAAACTTCTACAACTTAATTCTACAGCTTAGTTCTTTTTATTCTGTGATATACTTTTTGTTTTGTCACAGTGAGCTAGATGCGATGTTTCGAAAAAATGTCTTCAAACTTTTAACACTTCCCCTTTAACACTAAAATGCGTTTATGTGATAGAGGTAGATCATACTTAATGTGAAGACACAGAACATAAGTACATCAGTTGCAGAGTCATTATATATATATATATATATATATATAAAACTTCCTATATTCCCTGTAACCTTCAGTTATCATCATAGTTAGAAAAGGAACCTCTGAGGACTATTCTTAAGTATCCTGAGGGCAAAATGTCTCCTCGATTGAACTGAGTATATAATCTAGATTGAACTGGGTCCATAATCCAGATTGAACTGGGTCCATAATGTTGCAAGTGCTTTTATAAGAGGATGATTGACATCTGAGACAGAGGAGGAGAAACAGAAAAGGAGGAGACAAAGGAATCAGGAAGGGCTCAGAACTGAGTGTACATAGCCACTTCTAATTTAAGTCATGCAGATTAGCCTTGAATATCTAAGGCACGGTACTCTCCTATGGCTTCCAGCAAAGTGTTCAGCTCTACAACACATTCATTTTGTACTTCTGTCCTCTAAAATTACAAAATATGAAACACATGCCATTTAAAGGTCCAAGTTTGTGGTAAGTTATTCAAGCATCCACAGAAAACTAATGTAAAGGGACTTCAGGTAACAAGATATCATCCAACTTGCTAGTTCCATGTCTGTTATTATGACATACTCCTTTGTATTTTCTTACTGTACGCCTCCATTTTTGTCTATGCAAGCCTTCACACAATATTGAACAATAAGCAGTTTTCTAAACCATCCAAGTATATGAGAAATAAATTCTACATCATTAAAGAGACATTCAGTATAGGGATTACCTTTCAAAGGTCCTTTGAGTAGCTTTTTGTATTTTGCTTGCTTGGCTGTTTGCATGAAGGAGAACTCTGCATGCTGTCTGAACTTGGAATCACAGCTTGCTGAAAGCACATTGCCTCAAGGCTAAATGCCCCCAATTACCTTAAGCTTCTTTGATTGACAAAACTTGCAGAATATTTATTCATTATTTTGTTTTTTAATCAATTTATTGTCTCTGTGGAAGATTCTTCTTAAACCCATTATCTGTAGAACGTCAAGCATTTCTAACCTCATTTCTAATTGTTATCATTGGTGGGTTATCAGCAAATCTCAATACTTTGATAGTGTATAAATATACCAAATGTCATTTAAAAATAAGCTGCTTATTACATGGTTTCACCAAAGTTGTTGATGTTCTTCTTTTCCCAACACTCAATAAAAGTAACTATATAGAGCAGATAAAAAAAATTAAGACGAAGAATGGGAGAGTTCTGTAAATAAGAACATGTGTAAACTTGTGCAAGAATCAATGCATCCTGAAGATAAAGAACCTTCAGAAGAATATTTGTTTATATTTATGGGAATGAGAAATACAGTACTTGACAAACCATTTTAGGTAGGTTCTGGGTATCAAACACATGTCCTCATGATTTTGTGATGCAAGAACTATCCCAACTGACCTATCTGCCTAGCCTAACAGTGAATATTTTTAAAAGTATTACATAATAGCTAATGTAGCGCCTATTAGGTTCTTGTTAGATCTTAAACATCAATTTTTAATAGGAAAAAATGAATTAAACATTCACAACATCAATAACACACCAGAATACATACATTACTTCTTTTACAAAATCATTACTAAGTTTATTCTTTAAAACTGAGCATCAAATATGTTTAAAGTCAGATGAATGTTACAGCTATAACCAAAGCAAGTCAGTCTCTCTTAAATATCTGAAACTTCACAATTTATGCTAAGAGCAACTAGTTTCTCAAAGAGAGGGATCATTCTCCTTATGAGAGCAAAGATTTCAATTTTCATCTCACATTGTCAAATCAGTGGTACCATGCATGTGTCCTATGTGGCAAGTGGAATGTTGTCAGGGAGGAGGCCACTGGATGTCAAGCTGTAGTGAAGCAGGGCTATTGTCCCTGCTGAGGGAAATCTGACAATCATAGTTCTGGAAACATAAGTCTCATGGGTAGGAAGGAGAAAGCTCACTAGGTTCTCACTGGCTTGAAAAACTGTGGGGAAAATTTTATACTATTATTAAGGTGACAGTTTCTCCTGTTCTCAAATCTGGAGAATGTGAGGAGAAAGCAGACAAAACTCCATGCTGACAATCTAGCAGGAGACTTTAGTATAGCTCTATGACTATGGGAACATGTTGGAGAAAATTATAAAAGTGCTAGTTTGTAAAAGGTAAGCAACGGGTAGAAGAAACATTGAGCAATCCCCACATAGTGCAGGGTATGAAGTCATATAATAATATCTACATAAGCACTAAAATCAAGAACCACCAACACAAATTACGTAGTAATGATAAGTTAAAAATAAAATTGAATATTTATTTTTAAATGTTTCTGCTTATCAGAATTCTCTGCCCAGCTCAATGGTCCATTTTAAATTGCATCTTTGTTTTATTCTTTATTTATTTTTTTTTAGTTATTATGCATTCTCGAGGGTAATCCTTTGTGGGTTATAGAGCTGATGGTCATGCTTTCCTCTCAGTCTTTAGGCTGTCTCTTCACTTGATTGACTTTTCTTTACTGTAGAGAAGCTTTTCAACTTCATGAAGTTCCAATTCAATTGACAACTGGTATTATTTTCTTACATACAAGGGTCCTATTTAGAAAGATCCTACCTTCATCCATGTCTTATAGCATACTACCTGAGATAAAAAAAAAAAAAAAAGTTCCCTATCCACTAGTTAACTGTCATTGAGCTCCGAGCTGAGAAAGACTACTGATATTTCTTCTCCCACATCAGAATGCAAAGCACCATGTGAATACACAAGTCCTAATACCACATGATACGTGAGATGTACCTACTAGGGCAATAGTGGCACATTTGACTGGGTGGTAGCTAATCACTCTTTGGTTATATTTAAGGCCCATTCCACAAAAGAAATTCATACCAGGCATTTGAAAACCAATCAGAAGCCCAGCCTATAGCATCAGTTGTTTGGCTAAGATAACAGCTTTAATCAGATAATCTCCTTTTCATGAATTATGCCACATGCCAGACTTATGTTTTTAAAGATGCTAAGAATGTGTGATAATTGAGAGCTCATGCCTAAACAGAACATCTATACCACTCCAACTAAAGCTCAGGGAACATCATTGAGCTATGAATGAAAGAATACAAGAGGCAGAAGATCAAGAGAAAGCTGTGAAATGCTATTTTCTTACCCGACACAATCACTGTAAGCACAATCTCACAGCAACCATGGTTGTCTGCATGGAGCCTGCACAAGACTGGGTCTATCAACAATCAATCACAGGCTCATATCAAATCATGCTGAATACTGACTAGTGATGAATTCTGGAGATGGGGCAGTTATTTTCTTTATATTTCTGTGCAAACATTAACCCAACATGCTCTAATGGATAGTTCAAGAACCACGACCATATACCTCTCTGGTTGAACTTAGTGGGTGGCAAGACAGAATAAAAAGAGAGGGATGTAGGAGAGTGAATTGTAAGGAGAATGGAGGGATCTGATGTGGGTGTGGGGAAAGACAGGGTAAGGGAATCACATGAATTATACACACATATAAAATTGTCAAAGAAGAAATTCAATAAACATCACATAAAGTGCAGAATTGAACACTGTGAAATTGATTAAAAACAAATCTGCTAAGAATGATCCACGAGATAACAATGAATGGAATCCAGGAAGAAATGAAATCTACCACATGCAGCAAACAAAATGTTTACAAACAAGCCAGGCAGTGGTGGCGCACGCCTTTAATCCCAGCACTCAGGAAGCAGAGGCAGGCGGATTTCTGAGTTTGAGGCCAGCCTGGTCTACAGAGTGAGTTCCAGGATAGCCAAAGCTACACAGAGAAACCCTATCTTGAAAAACCAAAACCCAAACAAAACAAAACAAAACAAAAAATGTTTACAAACAGCTGAAGTAAAAGAACATGAAGAATCAGTTATAAGTCCCGGAAATCAAATTGAAATGTTTGGAAATAAAGCAAAAACTCTCAGGGTCTAAAATATAAACTTTGCCTTATGTGAAAAATATCAAACGTTGTATTTCTAGGCTTTGGTTCATTATCAGTATAAACAACATGGGGGTGGCACTGTGTTAATAAGCTGTGGTAAGGAAGAAAGAGATGGGGGATGAGGAACTGTGGGAGGGGGACCTGGAGGAGGGGCAATGGCTGGATGGTAAATAAATATAATGATGATGATGATGATGATGATGATGATAATAATAATAATAGTAAAGAAGTGTCAAGACCTTCATTCAAGCATAACAGAGTAGTAAGAATAATTAAATAAGAATAATTAAAAATCTAACCTCTATTTCTATGTCCCCTCCATCCTTTGTCAGATGGTAAGTAGACTGATGGTGTGCAACTGGCAGACAGTCAGAACTTCTCTGTAAACATTTTTCTCTGTGTATTTGAAAACACTGGCTCTTTTGAGATATGGTAGAATAGAATGTTTTAGCATAATAGAAAAGAAGTGATAATAACCCATTGTGCCTGTCTGGATGTCCCCCCTCCCTTTTTTTGGTCTATTTAAAATATTTGCTGGCTTTTGTGAAATGAGGCCCTTAGTCAGAGATTCAGACAATGGCAGTGGAAGAGAGGAAGGTCTTTTGATAATCCTGGAGATTGTAGGGTTTTTATTCTCTACTTCTTTCTGAACAGTAAGTGCCTATACAATAGCCCTGATATACGTGTCAACATGTTTATTGGGACACTTGAAATTACTGCTATTATCTATCCCTGAATCAAATATTTTTCCATTTGCAATATAAAACATTTAATTACAATACAAATTATACGGTACAATCATGTAACAGTAAACAAAGAACTCATTTGTGTTTCTCTGTACTTCTCATTTGCTGACTAATTAGTTTCTCTATGAGACACCAAGTGACTCTTATAAACACAAACCTCCGGAGGATGTAAAGGTTAATTTTAAAGTAACTACAAATATTCAGTAACATTATAATTAAGAATTAGTTTTGCAATCCCAACGTCTTCTAACACTCCAGCATGTTGCTTGTATAAATTTGTCCTGACATTGGACTCATTAAGGGTGGCTTTGCATTGTTCCTTTCCTTCAGTCAACTGTACTTCACATAAAACAGGAACAAGAGTAAGAGTTCTTCTAAAACCACATCCTTGGTGGGTGTATATGTTAGTAGAAGTACACATGTGACACAGAAACATACACACATGCAGACACACACATTATATGTATGCATGCTGATAATCCTTAGCCATAATGTGATTCTGAGCTATCCAAATGGTGAAGACCAGACATATATTGCAATATTTCAGCAAGTTACAATGAAGAACTCTATATAAGAGACACAAAAGCTTCTGATGACATGATTTAATCTAGAAGATGACAAGTTACCTTTCATAAAGTAGTAATAGGAGGCCCTGGGCATCAATGCTCATTCTGATTCCTACCGTACAAATGATTTATAAATAGGTCTTAGGAAGCACAGAGTCTAATGTTACCTGAAGTGGATTTTTGAGGGTACTAAATATTTTTTACAGCTTCAAAGCACCACTGATTAGATTTTATTTATTACTTTAGTTCTTAATTTGTGGTAATTGTTGAAAGATTCACATGGTCTCTTTTTGTAATGATAGATAAAAATGGACTGGTATTGGGTGACAATTTAGGCCTAGTACAACTGTTTCAAGCTAGTGCCAAGTCACTTAACTTTCCATATCAACATATGTAAAGAAAACATTATTAATAATTTTCAAAACAATAGCATAGTCTGGTTGATCCTTGCCAGCCAATAATGATATACAATTTACAGATTCAAGGATCATGATATTACTGTTTCCTGTCACACTCTTATTTGAGAGTTACTTCATTTTCCCTTTAAGTTTTACCAGTTGAGTAAATTATTAATCAGAAAGAATGCTAAGATTGATTACAAGCATATGGTTTAATTAAATTGTTCTTAAATTATGTGCAAGAGTCCTACTGCTTCCCAGGACATACCTGAGCACACTTGTGCAGAGGCTTGCTTGCATTCCTTCCTCACGTGTTGGATGTACCCTTCTTAGAGGGCACCCATCTGTGTCTTTGCCCTCTGTGAATCAACACCCAGCCCAGCTCTAGAGTGACCTTTGAATATGCAAGTTTATGTTGATAGAATACCCAGGGTCCACAAGTGTCTTTCAAATTCACCTGAGAGTAAAATCTGGAGTCTTTTGTTGTAAGTCAAGTCACTGCCTGTTCTCAGTTAGCATTACTTCTTTGAGCTTACTTCCACTTCTTTCTTTCTCTGTCAAATGACTAAAATATTACAAAGTGCCAACTCCTAGGTTATTTAGTTTATTCCTCAATGGAAAGTACTCAGTTGAGAGACACAAACCAGAGCAAAATGAGGCATACATGAGAGAAAGATCCAAGTAGGGTGGCTGACTCAAAGAAGGAAGGGTGCATGGGGAATTAGGTTCTACTTTGTGAGCTTCAGAGGTTTTAATGAAGAGTTTTGACATGGGTGGCACATTCATGATGTGAGGTAACTTTTCACCCTACTTCAAATCTGGTAAATTGGATCTCTGTTTTATTGCACTTTGACCCATAAACAATTTGAAAAGCTCACCAAGGTGTGGTGTGTGTGTGTGTGTGTTTGTGTGTGTGTGTGTGTGTGTGTGTGTGTGTGTGTGAGTATCAAAGCCATGATGCAAATGATATTATAATTAGCATAAGGTATTCAGATATTGTGTACTTTTAGTTGATGCCCTCACATGGAACGTGGGAACATATCTTGGTAAGTCTGCTTCTGCTTTTGACTAGTTGGGAAGACCCTAACTGTAGCCTTTAGGGTTTTCATTGGAGGGGGCATTCTGAGTTAGGAGGCACAGCTGTCAGGCTACAGCTGGTGTTTGCCATGGTCCACACATGTCCACTCCTTGCTTACATAGTCTCACAAATATATCAGTCTCTTAGTTATGCCAAGAAGTACTTGCCGATAGGAACCTGATATAGCTGTCTCCTGAGGGACTCTGCAAGAGCCTGACAAATACAGATACAGATGCTCACAGCCAACCATTGGACTGAGCATGGGGACCCTAATGGAGGAGTTAGGGTGTAAGATCTGGCCCTTTTATGGGGAAGGCAACGACATTCTTTCTCCTAAGAAACCGGTGACTTTGACCTGGCTCAGAGCCAAGATTAGAAACTACATGCCCGGGCAAAAATCCCACCCAGCTACATTCCTATGGGTGACTTTGACCTGGCCTCAGGACCAGAGGCAAAACATTTCAGGAACCAGAAACGTTTGTGCAACTAACCTGTGAATAGCTTAGAACAAACCTCAATTCCCCATAATGCAAATTCTTTCCGTCCCCCACCCCTTGCTTTGTGAATTCTCTGTTTTATGAGCCTTTTCCTGAGTTGTGATTCCTTCCTTGCCTTGGGGATGTTTCTTCCTTTAAATACCCCCGACTTCAGCTGCTGGGGGTCGAACCCCTCTGCCTCTGCGTAGGTTATGGGTTCGACCCCAGTGCACTGGTCCTTTCTCACCATCCCCGAATTAAACCTCGTGTGATTGCAGCAAGGACATCTTTCGTGAGTTCTTGGGGTGTCGCGCCATCCCGAGACTTGAGCAAGGGTCTCCACAGTTCAGGGGTCTTTCAAGGGAAAGGACTGAAGGGGTTTGCAACCCCATAGGAAGAACAACAATATCCCCCCCAGAGCTCCCAGGGACTAAACCACCAACCAAAGAGTACACAGGGAGGGATTCATGGCTCCAGCCACATATGTAGCAGACGATGGTCTTATCTGGTATCAATAGGAAGAGAGGCCCTTGGTTCCATGAAGGCTCTATGCCCCCATGTAGGGGAATGCCAGGATAGTGAGGTAGGAGTGGGTGGGTGGGTGGGGGAGCACCCTCATAGAAGCAGGGGGAGGGGGGATTAGATCGGGGGTTTGTGGAAGTGAAACCAAGGAAAGGGGATTATAACATTTGAAATGTAAATAAATAAAATATCTAATTAAAAAATTACATAGATGCGCTTTTGTTTTAAGTTACATCTTTGAACAAGTGACAACCTCCTATGAAATTTCATCCCATATCATATTCAAGCCAGTAATGGCATTTATATTTCATATATATTATTTCTCTCTCTGCATCCAACTTTCATAGATTATATACTTTATCTTGTTTTTTATCACTTTGCATAAAATATATCATCTATGGAAAAAACTTTTAATACTCTTTATTTTTTGTTTGTTTGTTTTGGTTTTGGTTTTGGCTTTTCAAGACAGGGTTTCTCTGTGTAGCCCTGGCTGTCCTGGAACTCCCTCTGTAGATCAGGCTGGCCTCGAACTCAGAAATCCACCTGCCTCTGCCCAAGTGCTGGGATTAAAGGCATGTGCCACCACTGCCCAGCAATACTTTTTATTTTTGAAATTAAAATTTTATTCTAGTTTTCCATAAGACTACACTTAAATATAGGAAAAAATGTGAATTTAAACTATTTTTTAAAAAGTTCATTTGAAAAGCTAAGTTTGTGGCTATAGACAGCCATGATCCACATTTTCTGTATCCATTCTTCAGCCGAGGGCCATCTGTGTTGTTTCCAGCTTCTTGCTATTACTAAGCAGACATGCTGGTCTGTGGTCCCTAGCACATGGGTAGTGGAAGACTGCCTTGTCTGGCCTCCTGGAAGAGGGTGTGGCTAATCCCATAGAGACTTGATGTCCCAGGAAAGGGGGATGTTTGGGGGGGTGTTGAGGTATAGGTAGGTGGAAGAGCACCCTCTCAGAGGCAAAGGGGACAGGGGGAAGGGAGAGACCTGGGAGGGGGCCACATTGGAATGCAAATAAATAAAATAATTTAATAATGACAGCCATGATGAGGCATTATGTGATAGGGGGCATGAGGAATCTTGAAGAAAGGACCTTCAAATCTCTTCCTAAAATGTTTGATGTTAATGTTTGTAAAGACCAAAGGTTAGATAGTTGTTATCATCGCTTTCTGATTACAGAATCTGTCTTCCGTGTCCAGTATGTGGGTTAGCCCAGGAGATGCAGTGGGTTTTCCTAAGATTAGCTGTCTGTGCCCCATAGAGAGCATTACACAGAGCATTCCTTCCATGCAGAAAAGACTGCAATCTCATTGTCTTACAGATCACATGGCTTGCTTTTAATTATTTGTCTTTCCTTTTAAATAGAAGCAAATGCCAGGTAGGATGCATGCATCTTCGCTCTGTCAGTTTTACATTTCTTACCAACAAAATAGAACCTTTTTTTTTTTTCTTTTGTTCTCTTGTTTTATTGGACACTCTGTAGAAATATACAGTTAGCTAGCGTATTTGCAGAATTTTGAAAACCACAAAATCAAACACAGGGATGAGGACCATTTCCAAAAGTGGCCTTCAGTGTTTGTCATAAGCAAGGTGATTGTGGGAGAACAGCGGCACAATCCTCACATTAGGGAGTGATTTCTTAGGTATTGAGATGATACGGACTCTTATTCAAAAGCATCCTGTTATTGTTTCTCCTGAGAAAAGCAATTTCAAGTTGTCAAATTTCATGTGATTCTGACAGTTGCTGCAAATGAAAGAATTACTTAGTAATTTTTGTTGTTCTGGTTTCAGCATCCAGTGTAAGAAAGGTGGGCACTCAGCACTTGTGTAACAGCTTTTGTTTCTATTAAAATAACAACTTATGTGTAATTTTTACTGATAACTTCAATGTTCTGCTCCTACAATGTGCTAGGTTTTGCCTCATATCATTATTTTGGAAAAAACAACAACAACAACAACAACAACAACAAAAACCCCACCACCCGCATCTCAGATATTCTAAGAATGTGTGTTTCTAAAGAAAATTACCAATAATGTGATAGGAGACTAGTCGTCGGAACACTAAACCATTTCATTTTAGAAGGTTACTTTCCCTTATAACCCACACATGTGTTGGAAGTAATGATTATATAAACTTTAAGCCATATCACAACTCTGACGTGAGCATAACCTTAGGGCTAAGGAGACACAGAATAACTTAATATAAAATCTGTATGGCTCTGGGCACAAAGACCGGTTTTCCTCAAAGATGCTGCCAGGACGGTATTTATTAAACAATTTCCTGTAAGGAAAGGACACATAACTGTAATCTGTAGGCTCTGGGGTATTCATCTTCCTTAGAACAGAGACTTGTCCAAATTTCATGGACCTGAAAATATAAACAAGAAAATAAAAAAAACGAAGACAAATATATAGTATAGTGTTACGACGTTCAAAGCATGCCTAGTTCCTCTATCAATTAGCTGCAAATAATTTCTGCTAAATTCCTGTCTTTTCTGTACAGTATTCAAATGGATTTTACCTTAGGCTCAATCAGGTTTTCCTGCTTGGCCAGTTTTGAGGGCTTAAGAATGATAACCCTGTTGGTATTTCTCATGAAGGTAGTTGTACACTGCCATGTTTCCTGGGCCTGGGCCTCCTGGGCTGGGAGATATTTTCACTCGTAGCCACAGGAACTCTGTTTTTTAAGTTTTAAACGGATGCTTTTTTGTTTTTTAAATTGGTTATTTTATTTATTTACATTTCAAATGTTATCCCCTATCCCCTCCTCCCTGCCTCTATGAGGGTGCTCCTCCACCCACCCACTCCTGCCTCAGCGGCTTAGCATTCTCCTATCCTGTGTCATCAAGTCGCCACAGGACCAAGGGGCTCCCCTCCCAGTGATGCCAGATAAGGACGCCATCTGTTGCTACCTATGCAGCTAGAGCCGTGGGTACCCCTGTAGGGAGCGGTTAGAGTATTCGCCATTACAAGATGGCGCTGACTCCCGCTGTCGCTCTAAGGAAACTTGTGGATAGCACGGGAAAACCCCCGAAGCACATTAAGGGTGTACATGACTAATCACCGCCCACTCCCGGGGCGCGCCAATCAGTGGAGGACACGCTGCCTCAGGGCTATATAGCAGCGCCATTCTGGGGCCCCAGGGTCTTCCTCCTTTCATCATGCAATAAACGCATTGCTGCAGAAGGATCCGTGTGTCCGCGTGGGTTCTTGCTGGCGAGAGGTGCGCAGGACAACTGGTGCCGAAACCCGGGAAAGTAGCGACTTCATCATCACCGGCACAGAGGAGACCCTCCGCTTCTGCGGAGTTGATTCAGAACTGCAGGACTGAAGGCAAGCTCTGAGAGGTATGTCTGTCCACGAGCTTTTCCCTCACCTCCTTCCACAATTGGCTGACGTGATAGAAGCTATCTTTATCATATCGGCTGCACTCGCCCTCTTTATGGGGACCATGTCTTTGTGGAAGCTGGTAAAATCATGTTTGGAGGAGGAGAACTGCCGCCTGACAGTAATGGTGGGACCGGGGGCAATAGAGGATTTACAGGACAGCATGTCAGAAACAGAGCGAGACAGAAGGAAAGGAAAAGGCATGCCTAAGAAACAAGGCCTTTCTGAGGACCTCGAGTCCAAAGAAACGAGAGAAAGGGGAAAGAGCGCTCTGGGAGAGAGAAAGAGAGGCCAAGAGGCCCTGGGAGAGAGAAAGAGAGGCCAGGAGAGCCTGGGAGAGAGAAAGAGAGGCCGGGAGGGCCTAGGAGAGAAAAGGAAAAAGGAGGAACAGAGAAAGATCTGGCAGGCATTTCCACAGGCCTATGCACAAATAGCCACAGCCGCCTTTAGGGCATGGAAGATGCTGACTAAAGGAGAGGCTGTAGGGCATTTAACAAAGATTGTACAGGCCCCCCAGGAACCATTCTCCAGCTTTGTAGCCAGAATGACA
>CM052707.1:61339955-61372288 GCA_028551405.1 Uromys caudimaculatus | reverse complement strand
GTGGAGGACACGCTGCCTCAGGGCTATATAGCAGCGCCATTCTGGGGCCCCGGGGTCTTCCTCCTTTCATCATGCAATAAACGCATTGCTGCAGAAGGATCCGTGTGTCCGCGTGGGTTCTTGCTGGCGAGAGGTGCGCAGGACATACCCCCTGTGTACACTTTAGTTGGTGGTTTAGTTCCTGGGAGCTTTGGGTGTCTGGTTGGTTGATATTGTTGTTCTTCCTATGTAGTTACAAACCCCCTCAGCTCCTACAGTCCTTACCCCTACTTCCCCATTGGGGTCCTCATGCTCAGTCCAATGTTTGACTGTGTACATCCACATCTGTATTGGTCCGGCTCTGGCAGAGCCTCTCAGGGGACAGCTATACCGGGCTCCTCTCAATAAGCACTTCTTGGCATCAGCAATAGTGTCTGGGTTTGGTGTCGGCAGATGGAAAGGATAGGTGGGTCAGTCTCTGTTCCACTCTTTTGTCCCTGCATTTCCTTTTGACAGGTGGAATTCTGGATTAATATTTTTGAAGTGGAAGAGTGACCCCATCCCTCAACCCGGGGCTGTGTCTAACCTCTGGATATGGTCTCCACTGGTTCTCTCTCCCCTTTGTAGGGTATTTCGGCTAAAGTTTTTCCTGTTGGGTCCTGGGAACCCTTGTGTCCTTGGCATCTGTGGATTTCTAGTGGCTATGCCCGTTCCTCCTCACCCACTGCTACCCACCTACCCGCTGTACTTCTCCCCCATCTCCTCCCATGTCTGAACTGGCCCCCTTTTTCCCTCTCCCTGCTCTCTTTAATTTGGATCTTGAATATGCTTCACAAGCCCCTTCCTTTGAAGCCTTCTTCCTCAGGGAGGTTCCTGGGAGTGGTCAAAACTTTAAGGGGTAGAATTTAGGAGCTATTTAGTTCATCGTGCCTGAAGTAAAGAGACTATGGGATCCTAATCTCCACTTTTTCTGCCTTCTGCTCCCAGATCATAGGTTATTTTTTCTACACACATTTACTGCTATGACCTTACGGCTCATCACAAATTCCAAGCTAGTGAAACTACTAATTGTTCATGACTGGAGTTTCCCAAATCATGAGATTAAAAATAAGCACACATTAATTTTTATAACTTTTTTATCTCAGGCTTTTTTTTTTTTTTTAAAAAGTAGCAATGTAAAGCTACATAACTCAAGTAATAGTTTCATCATTTTTTAGGTTTTGTATAACAAGATCTCTTCACAGCTGTCTTTGGAGCTTCTGTACTAACTTGACTCTTGCCTCATAGAATTCAATGAGTGTCCCAAGATTCTATTCTTGACAATACATGCTTTATGAACTTCTCTCCCATAGAGTGTGTCCATGTTAGGGTTACTATTGCTGTGACAAATCACCATGATGAAAACAGTGTGGAACAGAAAAGGTTTAGTTGGCTTATACTTCCACATCACTCTTCATCACTGAAGGAACTCAGGTCCCAGGAACTCAATCAGGTCAGGAACCTGGAAGCAGGAGCTGATATAGAGGTCATGGAGAGTTTTGCTTACTGGCTTGCGCATGATGGTTTTCTCAGCCTGTTTTCTTATAGAGCCCAGGGGTGGCACCAACCACACCAGTCTAAGCACTCTCACTTTAATCACTAAATAAGAAAAATGCCCTACAGGCCTGCTTACAACCCAATCTTCTTTTCTTTTCATTGGATATTTTCTTTATTTACCTCTCAAATGTTATCCCCTTTTCTGGTTTTCCCTCCAGACACCCCCTATCCCATCCTCTCTCCCCCTGTTTCTATGAGGGTGCTCCCCCACCTGCCCACCCACTCCCACCTCCCTGCCCTAGCATTCCCCTACAGGGGCATCAAGCCTTCCCAGGACCAAGGGACTCTCCTCCCATTGACGTCCAACAAGGCCATCTTCTGCTACATATGTGGCTGGACTCATGGGACCCTCCACGTGTACTCTTTGGTTGGTGGTTTAGTTCCAATCCTATGGAGGCATAATCTCTATTGAGATCCCCTCCTCTCAGATGATGTTAGCTAAACACACATGGCAAGAAGATGAATTCTGTGATCACTTATGTTATAGAGCAAGGCAAAGGGATATTTGTATCCATGTTTATTCCAAATAGCCTGTCACAGCCTAATGAGGAAAAGAAAGACAAGGCTAGGTAATCCAGTGTAAATTTGATTAGCTACTCCCAGCATTCTAGGAATCAGAGCTTTTCTGTTAGAACTGAATAAATAGGCACAATGAAATTCACATTTGAAAGGAAATAGACAAATTCAATAACCATTCTGAGTCATAGTTACTGTGATTGGCCTGTGTAACACCAGTTTTTTTTTTCTCTGAATAGTTTCCTGTCAGACTCTATAGAAGCAAAACATTGCAACAATATTTATAGATGAGTAACTCTACTCTAATGGTGTCAATAACAATAAAAATTGTGGGACTAGGCATGATCTGTTGTCAGTGAAAACTGAATTTCATTATGAGTTCTTGATAAGTCCTTTTGTCTGAGCCAAGTTGGAAGGATACACCTGTATTGATGGCATCCTTGACTACTCTTCTGTATTTCCCAATGAACTGCACTTCGTGCAATCTTAAATCTGGTTGACTTTTACTTTAATTAATGGCACCTTCTGTCTGCACCAGTTTCCAGAACTGTCTCATAACCTTTAAAAAAGATTCTGAACTTCAGGGAAAGCTCAGTCTGAGGTGACATCTCTATCTCAGTGTAAGAAGATACTACAAAAGAAATCCAGTCAGTCTGTTCCCAGAGTGCTGCTGGTAGAGACTGTGAGGCAGATAATGGGTCTGAAGCTTTTAAGTTTGTGATAATCCATTCTGCAACAATTGATGACCGACTAGTGCACATTCATGATACACTAAAAGCAATCAAAACTACAAACACCAAAGCTCTCAATTTCCCACTTCTTCTAGATGTCAATTTAAGGATTTCTCTCCACACAATAATTTTTCCATTTCTTTGCCCTAAATTAGATGTCTTATTCTCAATGACTGTTGTATAAAAATCAAATTGAGTTAATCTCAAAATCTTCCTTTGATCCACTTGCTCCTCCTTCTCATTTAAAGACATGCATGCATGCACACATGTGAACACACACTCAATTGTAAAGTCTCATCTTGACATCCTTATACCCATAAATACATAGAAATGGAAACTGAGAATATTGAAAGATAAGTGAGTGATACTAGTCTTAGGATATTGATATCTATTGATATATAATAGAATATTTGTTAGTCTGGTATGGGAGAATCAGGAAACAGTGATCTATAGCCAATCTGGGTAGTTAGTGATACCAAGCACATGTTTTGCTTATTGACTCTAAAAACCATATGCTAGTAAACAATAAATCTTTGTGTTGGTATGCCATTACTCCTTATGGATTGTTGATCAGGAAAAACTCAGAGGTCTCTAAAAGAATACAAACTCTTGCCATTCATGTTGATTGCTCACCAGAACTACTTGAAACAATCTTAGGACTGAAGATAAAGCATACCCTAGTTAGAAGATATAATGGATAAAGTGAACTAGCACTGATCTAGGAAGTTATATCATGTTGAATGGCTTTCATAGTGGCAAAAGCTGATATATAGGTTACTACAAGAGAAAATGGTCTTAGCCAGTTATGAACCCTGTTAAATACAGTAGCAACCTTCCTGGTAAGATGCATCCATGGGTATATAAATGTCACTATTATGGGGATAACAAACAGGTCTGAATCAATTTAAGAATTGTTTCAATAGAGAATTTATGCCTTGTACTATAAACTCAGTAAAAATCCCATGTTGGAGGAGGTCTTAGGCACTAGGGGGAACTTATTATTATTTAAATAAATTGACGTAGCACCAAATTTCCTTCTAAGTCTTCATATTTTTACCCATAAATTCTATCTCAATTCTACTTAGGAAACTCTTTGGAGTGAACAGCTGTAGATGCAAACAAATGCTGCTGTTCACTATGCTGAGAATAAGAGATGACTAACTACTCAGTCCTAAACAAGGGAATGATAACATACAGTATAAGGGTCAGGGAACACTGCAGAAATGGGAGTAGAAAGAGTATAAAAGCTAGAAGGTACACAATGTTGTCTTCTGGGCATTACACAACTGTTGGACTAGCAAATTCACAGCAGCTCTCTCTGGCTGCCTGGGCTGGTCTGCACACAATTGGTCCTGAAAACAGTCCATCACCTGTAAAGCGGCATTCAAAGAGCCAAGTCCTTCCCCGCTAAACCAATGGCTACTGAGAGATTCTTGGGAAGGGCAATAATTGTCTCCAGTTATATACTATTAAGTCTACCAGTTTCCAAGGACAGTGGTAAACTCATGGTCAGACAGCATTGGTTAAATTAAATGTCATCAAACAAAATAAAAAGATAAGACCAAGAAAAAGATCTTGGAGAAAGGTGGGAGGGGTGGAGAGATGTAGGAGTGAGAGAAGAGAGAATAAGGTTGTGAGTAAAATGAATGTCTCACACATGTATTGAATTATTAAGGGTATAACTTCATAAAATGATGCTACCAATCATATGAACTAAAGTAAGTATCTCTTTATTAAAGGTTATATTGTAGTCTACTGTAGATATGTTATAATTATAAAAATATTAAAATATAACAGTTTCTTGACAGGCATGCCTTTCTTATTTTGTCTTCAACTATGTCATATTCAATATTAAATATTTCTACATAATAGAAAATGTAAGCTATTTCTATTGAAGTGGTTTTTTGTTTTCATGATAATTTTTTTTTTTTTTTTTTGGTTTTTTTTTCTTTGGTTTTTTGAGACAGGGTTTCTCTGTGTAGCCCTGGCTGTCCTGGAACTCACTCTGTAGACCAGGCTGGCCTTGAACTCAGAAATTCACCTGCCTCTGCCTCCCAAGTGCTGGGATTAAAGGCATGCGCCACCACTGCCCGGCATGATAAAATATTTTTAAAAATTATTTTATTAATTGAAACTAGTTATATTCTAATTTCTAATAGATGGTTAGTGCATTGTATCACACAAAATACAATTTTCACCTCAAAAGAAGTAGAAACAATTTATTATTTAAAAAAGTTTTGTGGTGGTGGTTTTCAGGGTGGAGTGTGTATATGTATGTAGATGTGGTTGGACTAATTTTGAGGTCTAGTTCTGCCATTACCAGTTCTTTGGGCTCAGTGAGGTTTGGGATTGAATTCAGGTCATGAGTCTTGTGTGGCAAGTGCACATAACATGCATCTTACCGACCATGAAGAGTTTACTCTTTAGTCAACCCTGTATGATCATGCCCAGAAACATGGGGTTATCTTGTCCAAAAGTACACGTTCCAGTATGGAAATGGTTTTTATGACTTTTTTAAAATTAAAGAATACATTAAAATCACAAATCAAGACAATGTTTTTCTATTGTTGAAAACATCAGGTAGGCAGGTTACATATAGGAAAATTCTGTTTTAGGTTTCAGATAAGTTTGATGAGATATTTAGCTTTTGGTTTGATGAAAACTAGTTTCTTTTTAAGTTACTACATTCTTTTAAGTTTTACCTAATAGTCACAAAGATATTAGGTCACACAAAGGAGAACAATTAATGCTATTACTGGGGAAAGTAGCCCAAGGTTACCTGGTTGTTTCTGTACTTTTTCAACTCTTCAGAATAAAAGGTACTAGAACTCAGTCAGCTTTATAGATATTTTAACATAGGCAAGGCTCCCCCCCACTCTCCAAATCTGGGAATATCTATTTACAATAGTCTTTATAGAACAGTTTCTGAAATGTATATGGATGAAAAATATTAAAGGGAAAATAGGAAAATCTTACCTATGAAAAAACTTCATCTAAATGTTTTGTTGAATTTCCATTTTAATCTACCTTAAGCTGTCTTTCAAGATATTCTGAAAGCATTTGTTGAAAGATATTGTCATAGAAGAAATGAATAAATTAGTGGTACAGAAAAGAAGTTAATCTTGCACAAGACCTGTCCAAGATCAATCCAGTAAACATCCCAGCATGGACTGGTGAGGAGCTCACAGCTCACAAATCACTACTCCTAGATGAGAAGCTGTTAACATTTGATGACCCTTGGTGAGAGATTAGTCAGTTTTTCTTTGGGAATATGGCCCTTAGTAGGTTGCCTATGCTCCTGTGAATGGCTCCTGGAGTAGGCACCTACTGAGGATAAACAAAAAGGGTACAGAATGTTGGAAGGGAGACGGAGTGGGTGGCACTTGGAAATAGGTGGAGGAGAAAGGGAGTAGTTAACATGATCAAAATACATTAATTATATACACATCTAAATTTCTCAAAGGAAAAATACAAAATAATTTTAGAGATCAAGAATACAGGCACACATGTGAATATAAAATATGAAATGCCAGCATTTAAAAATTCCTAGAAAGATGATACATTATCCACAATAAATTATGTGGGTAAAATTAGTTAGTTAAACTTACACCAAAACAGAATTTGGCACCGAATAGTACTTTCCATGGTCTGTTATTTACTATCACGTTGCTTACAACAATAAAACTTGTTGAGGTTGGGTCTTTTGCTATGTATTGTAATGCTAAATACTGGCCCCCAATATCTGGATTCTCACAGAGACAAGGAAAGACTCACATGCACCAAATGATGCTATGTAGTCTTGCTCTTAATTAAAAACTATTGGAAAAGCAATGTTAGGTGGAGCATTGGTTCCCAGGACTTGGGGTCTAAAGAGAGGACCATGAGGGGGAAGAGTAGAATGGAGAAACAAAAAGATGCCATGGGATGGTGAATCGTGAAAACATGGCCATGAGAAGGCTGGCTAGGTGGAGTAAGGGCAGCCCAAGCAGAACATGGCAAGCCATAGCTTGGGGATACTGGCAGGGAAGTAGGCATAATAGCATAGAGGGTAGATATCTGCTCAGCTCTCATATCTAAGGCTTATTATAAATATAGAAGTTCTGTGCCTTTTATCTGGGAAATGAATGATCAAACCCCCAATTGATGTTAAATATTTACTACAACAAAAAGTAAGGGAAGTCCTTAGCAAGAAAGTAGCTTGTAGAGTTATTTATCCAAACAAAGGCAACATAAATAGAATGAACCTACACGCATACTACTAGAATTTTGGTTATAGAAGCGGAAGAGCTTCCCAGACATACTGTTTTGATATGTGGCACATCTAGGGAGTTGTTCAAAACCTCTGTCATAGGAGTCCTGTTACTGAGGCTATGTCTTCATATTCTGGATCAGAAGCTGGTCTGATATCCATGCAAGAGGAAAAAATGATCTCAACGTAAAATATTCTGTCTAGTAGTGCTATTTATGACAACATTTTTTGGGATAATTCAAGATAATATCCACCAGCACCATATGTCTGATGAACATCTCAAGTAAAGAAGGATATCCGAGGAGCTGTTTGAGACGGCATTATGAATTGAAAATAACATACTCACCTGTGAAAAGTAGCACCATCTGCAGGTAACCTTAATACACATTAGTCAGATTTAGGCAGAAGAAGGTGGCACTGTCACCTGGGAAATTCTAAGCATAGTGAATTGCTGTGCTCTCAGACTACTATGCAAATACTTATCTGTATTGGTATGGTGAGATAAGAAAGGAGAAAGGAGAAAGGAAGCATGATTGCAAAGTGATCCGATGGTCTCTTCCAAATACTCAAAATTTATGTAAAAATATTAATGATTCCTCAAACAACAAGCAAATACAAACTTATAAAAATTCTTATTCTAAAAGGCAATGTCTGGGGAATTTCAATGACTGACTTAGGCACCATGGCTACTAGGAAATGGCATCCTTATTTCAGTCTATATGGTTTTACTATTCATTCTTCTTTCTCCCTGGCTCTAAAGAGTTAATGATTGAAACAGTCAAACTTACTACAGTCTGAATGTTTGTACATATTCACACTGATAAGTGTAGTCTTCACGCCTCAGCAAAGAAACTCTTCTATGCAGCAGAAGTATGTGGAAAATCACAAACAATCAAAATCTAGAGTCATAGAGTCTAGTCCCAGTTCATACTTCTATAAAACAATCCCACATCTAAAGCTCAGGGAACGTGGTAGAAGAGCAGCAGATATAGTACATGAGCAAAAAAATTGGGAGTTTGTTGTAAGATTGTCTTTCCTAGCAATGTCACAAGAATCATACATTAAGTATCACCAACATGTCTGTTTAAACATGAGCTGGACAAGGGCAACAATAAGAAACATGTCTACTTAGACAAAGGAAAGCCCATGAGATCTTAAACCTATACAAAGAACTACTGGCAACTGGGAATGGTGAGATCAGGAGAAACAGTCTTCTACAGAGAAGAGCACACACATTGGTTATCCAATGCCAAATAGTCAGCATTGAAAACATACATATTGGTTCTATTTTACAGACTGAGCAACTTATATCTAAAATCATATGCATATATGCATGTAACAGCAATGGGTGAGAAGAACTTTGCAAACCTCAAGGAGGCTCGGTGGGAGGATTTGGAGGGAGGAAAGGGAAGGTAGACATGATGTAATTATATTAGAATCTCCCTGCCCCTACAACCCCCCCCATATCAACCAGTTGCTGTTCAAAGGTCTGGTATGATGTCCCTGTTTCCATACACCACTTGTTACTGATCTGTGTTCTATGATAACCTTGAAAACACACAGACTTACAAAGAAGATTGCGAAGTTGAAACATCAACCTAGTCTTTTGGTTTTCTAGTCCTAGATCTTATAAATATACATAATACACTCATTCATTCATACATTCAGATATACATGGGTACATGCATAAATACATACATATGTGTGTCTGTACATACATCTACATGTGTACACAATACATATATACATGTGTATTACATACATAAATATTTCAATGATTCTCTATTTTCTTGCTCTATTTCCGGTGCCTATGTTGTTCCAGTGTGCATGCTAACAAGCTAGAAGTTTAAACGGCCCTGACCCTCTCCATTTACGCCCTTATACATTTGCGGAAAACACTTTACTGACTGACTCATCTCCTCAGCACTTACTTCTGTTTGTATTCAATATTTCATTTTAGGAATGTATCCCTAAGAAGCATGCTGAGACATGTGGAAGATATCCTAGTGGAAAATGGGTGTCACCAATGTGAGTGGGGAGGGTAAGTTTACTATCTCTCATTGTGTGTTTGAAGGACAACTGATGGTTTGATACTCTGGAACATTAAATTCTTTGCTACAAAATTCAAAATTGCTCCACCCAGGAGCACGTATAGGATTGAAGTGTTTTATTTGTTCCCATCTTGTTCTGTAAAGCCTGTAATCATGGAAGAAACATAAATGATAATATATTTTTAAAAAGAAGAAAAATTAATACACTTAGAATATGACCCAGGATTTTGTAGAGAAAAAAGAGTGTAGAACAATATTAAGATGGTAAATCTATAGACAACATAAAATCAAAGTAAATATAAACTGAATATAAATGGAGTTGGGGCACTGATAATGATAATGATGTAAAAATATTGAAAATATGAAGCAAAGTCTAGAAAGATCAAGATCAATCAAGGGAAGAGAAGACATAACTGAACAGTGCCTATATTGAATAAAAACAGTTCCACAGGAATATATTAAGAATAACAAAAAGAAAGAACTGTGAGTCACTTTGGCATAATACACTTGAGATTGTGGGAAAAAATGTACATTTTTTGTAACAATGATATTTTAATAGCAGCAGCAAAAACAATTAAGAAATTATAAATGAAAATGTACCCACAAAGAAACACAAATGGACTGTTGGAAATTAAAGCCACAATCCCATGGATTTCCATATGCTTATAGGTGTACTCATCACCAAAGTGAATGTCAGAATGTCCCCTTAACTTGCACCTATTTGGTTGACTGTAAGACACGGGGTCTCTGTAGATGCTACTCTGTCTGTGCAGAGCTGGCATTCATGATCAGGGTGTGAATCAACTGGAGTGGGTGTGTGCTAATAAAGCTTTATTTACAAAACACGAGGCAGGCAGGAGTTGGCCCCCAGTCCTTCCTCTAGGTTTCATTTTAAGATCCTTCATTATTCTACCCTTTCTGACTTCCTGCAACCTATCTTGAGACTTAGTTTCTAGGTATAATGTGACTGAGTAGTTTCTTTACTGTGTTTCCTTATGCACACAGAAAATACCCTCTTTTGGCTCATGAAATATTTTGAGATTTTTTTTTTTTTACATTGAAATCACTGTCTTGGTATTATTATACCTTGCTTGACCTTTGCCTATTCTTTCTTTTAAACCTCCCTAGCTTTAATTCTGTGATCATATGTCAAGTGTCTTTTGAAAAGAGTTTACATTAATGTTATTTTCCATTGTCTGAGACTCATTAGGTTTTAATAACTGAGTTTCTGCTCAGTTAACTTTTCCTGTATAATCCTTTACTTCTGAATCTGTTTTCATCAAAGAGACTAAACTTTGTTCTGTTGACTTATGAGATAGTGTTCATTTTTTGATTAAACTTTTCTTTAGAAATCAATGTTTATTGATAACTAGTTTATCTTTATGCCATAACTTCTGAGTCTGTTTCCTTATTATCTAACAATTCATTTAAATGATCTCAAAGAAACCAATGTACTGAGGCTACACATAGATGGGAATATTTCTATATACCTATTTAAAATAATACAAATAAGCATAAACTTGTAAGCTAGAAATTTCATCTTATTCTTTAAAAGAGCTGTATTCAGTGATCATCTTGTATCCAGAGTGCTGGTGAAAAGCATGGCTCTCATTATATACTAAATATTTCCTTGTTTTTCTCAAACTTAAAGATGGATAGTTTTAAAATTATTAATCCATGTATTTTTAATAATTCCAAAATGTAGGATATGGTGTTTTCATGCAGCTATTTCTCCTATTTTTGTTTTATAGAGAATTATCAAGATAGTACTTTTGAGCTTATATACCATGATCATCGCCCTGTGCCTTTGTTTGATTGTTCTTTGCTTGTGTACTTAGTTCACTTGGTCCCATCGTGTTCCGCTTTGACCCCTATACTCCTACCCATGTTTATTACATGTACTTATTTTCAGGAGGTAACATATTTATAACTATACATTTATATTTATAAAATGTAAATAGTTAACCAAATCCAGGTTTTGTGCTTGTATATGGTTACAGTTTGATGGTTTTTACTTTTCTGTTTTAACGTTGTTTTATTGGTTTTATGGGGTTTTGTTGTATTACATTTTTATTTGTGTTTTGAGAAAGAACTTAAAGGTGGGTATGTAGGGAAGGAGAGGAGCCTGGGAGGACTTGGAAGAGAGGAAGGATATGATCAAAATGTATTTAAATTTTTTAAATAATAAAAATATAAATATTTGAAAATTATAAAAGTTATAAAGCAAATGTGAGTAATGTTCCTATGGTCCCACCTGCACTGTTCATTCGCCATCTTCCCATCTGGTGTCCATATTGTCACTTACAGGGAGTCAACACCAGCTATTTCTGTTTTGTCACGTCTGTGGATTTATTTGCCTTAGCAGGTGCATGCACATATTACTGTCTCATTTACACCATCAAACTATTTTCTCTTTGTATTCTTCGTGGAATATATAGATATGGTGAATAATTCCATGTCAATTCAGAAATCATCTTCCTATCTTATAGGCACACATACTCTGTTTTATTCAAGAATTCTCCCATTCATTTGGGCTCAACATATTATAATTCTATACAATATACTTGTACAACTTGTAACTGTGAATAGAAGACAGGAAGGAGTATGTGACCTTTGTTTCATTTCACATAATTGTACTTCCGAAGCTCAGTGCTAGCATGCATCCCGAGGATCAACACGTCAGAGAGCTGCTGTTCCCTTCAAACCTCACCAACATTATCCATTCAGAAGTCGAAAGACAAAATATGATATTGTGATTTTTTTTCCCATTCCATGAGGTTAATGTTTACATCTTAGGGATTTGTGTTTCTACTATATCTTCGTTCTTGCTTTTCCCATTCTGATTTTGCTTTTTTGGTACAAGTAGAGTTGCCACCTGTTGCGATCACTCAGTCAGAAGGAAAATCAAGAAAGGAAAGAAGAAAGGCAGAAAGGGAGAGCAGTAAAAAAGGGGAAGGGAGGGAATCGGGGAAGCCATCAGGGCGTGGCAACCCTGGGGACAACCACCTTCCACAAACTGATTTTTTCCTATTATATTTGATGATTATTTGCTTTTCTTTTTATTGATTTTGTCTGTTTTCAAGGTTATCTTTTATTTGTTCAAGGTTGGCTATATAGCCCAGGGTGACTTCAGACTCCTGATCTCTGCTCGGCCTCTCCAAATGCCCCCAAACCTGAACACCATCCAACCTGTCTCACAGCTATTAATAATCAAGGATGTTTCAGTGTTTCTAGCATTCCTTCTCTGGTTGCAGCACAAACTCTGATAACTGCCTTCCTTTATTTTATGATATTATTGCTCTCTTTCTTATTTTATGAAACAATTTTTCTGATACTATTTTATGGAAACACCTTTTGATTTTCTGTATTGCTCCATAATTCTTTTTCAACCAAACATATGGCTTTTAGAAATTCCTTTTGTTTCTTGCTATGAATACTGTGAGTGCTCCTGTGTTCCCCTGAGTGTTCAGATAGGGACTCTCTTTACCCTGAAGTTCTGATCACTGTTATAGATTGTTATTTTTTTTTTCTAGTTATAAATCCTGAACTAAGAGCCACACTTTAGAATAGCAAAACTTATCAGCATTTTAAATACTTTTCCTACTTGTAACTGTCTGTCCTGGCAAACACGAATCCATTTGCTAAGGTCAATATTTATAGGACAAGTCCCTCTGTATTTAACCTATAATTAATCATTTAGTGTATGTGAAATAAAGAGGAACTTCCCATCCTGTGACCTTGAGAATTCATTTATAACCCAACTGAATACAATCTGGAGTGCTTTCAGGTATGGTGACTTAAATCTCCACAACTTACGTCCATCTGAATGATATTCCTGAGCTGTCACTAAATTGTTGAAATGTATTAGTTTATTAGGGGTTGGTGAAAGTGACACATACCTCTTGTCCAGCATTTGGGAGTCTGAGGCCAAAGAGTCAAGAGTAGCATGAACTGGAGATCAGCTTAGGATATAGTGTGAGATTCTGTCTCAAAATAAACAAACAGACCAAAGAAACAAAGTAAAAGGAAATATGAAGTATATTTTAGGACCATTATGCTAGCTTTCATTTTTCTTTCCAAGGTAGTACTGGAATCTTGGAGTTGTGATATTCAAAAGGACAACAAGAAAATAGAATTAAGAAGTGATAGAACATCACAGCTGTTCAGAAAATCATTTGTGATGTTGCAAAGCATGTTCTTGGTTTATTTTCCCTTTTGTTTTTAATATTTGTTTTCTTATGGTTTTATTTTTGTATTTTATAAGGTGTTCTTCAAGGGCTATGGTACTGTGCTTGCAAGTATTTTAAGTATGTATTTATTTGTTTAAGAGATAAGCTTTTGATAATAGAATATTTACCAACTGTCTGAAAGATATGTCACAGTATCTTTTTTATAGTACTTTGAATTATTAATTATTGCATTACTTAACAGAGTTTCTGAGAACTATAACTTTTATTAATGGCAGAGTAAATAATATTAGTGTTCTCTAAAATAGTATTTGCTTCAATGAGTATAGAAGCTCTGCCTTTGTATTTTAAGATTTCTAATGATCTTTGGAAGACGCTTATGAATTGATTTTAGTAAATATTTTAAACATAAATATAAATCTCTAATTTTAGCACATTTTCATTATGAAAACTTTATCATTAATGTTCTAAGAATCATAAAATGTGATAAAAATTGCTTGGCTAAATTGTAATTACTTCAAGCACATGAATTTTATTCAACTCATGTATAAATCAAATACAGTCTTTGCTTTTAAAGTATTCTTTATGGGGTTGGCATAATAGCTCAATAGTCAAATCACAACTACCTATAACTCCAACTTCAGGTTTCCCTGATTCTCTTATGGCCTTTGCTTACAACTATATATGCTTGGCATACACACAGACACATGTACAGAGACATATACCTATAAGTTAAAAAATAAAAAAAAATTCAAAAAATTGCATAGTTTGTTGGGATATTTAGATGAGCTGCTAGCTACCTATAGAATTATTTTAGTAACAGTTGGAAGGATGAAATGGAGGTAATAAGCATGGAGTTTTCTGATATGAGAAGATGAATCACTAAATGGCATTGGTCTATCTTTTGTGGCACTGCAATTCACAGGCTGCATCAGGGTTCCACATTACGTAGACCTGATCTCCAGCATTAACTACAGACAAGCTTTTGTTGAATAAGTGATATCAATGATTCCTCACAAAGAATGTCTCATTGACACTTTTGAATATTTCTAATAATAAACATATTTCTCTTGCAATTACTTTTCTCATTATAAATAAAAACACATTTTTTATTTATAATGTTATTCAGACCTTCAAAGTCTTGACTTGTTATGATATCACATTTTTTTATTTTCTCAGTACAGTCATTGCGAGAGGTTATCATTTAAATATTATTTTTGATAATAACAATCAAATTCTAATTCAATATTTATTTATTATATATGCCTTTTCTTTATTAAAATACTTCTTTTAGAGACAATCCTTTCTTTCTGGGGCATCTTACTTTTGCTTTGAAATGGCAGGAACATTTTTGTATCACATCTTTATTGCATGAATCTGGTATCTTCTGGGGAAGAGACTCTTGACATCTTTGCAACTATTACTAAGAACACTTTTTACTTAACCTTGGGCATTCCTGGTTGCTTACATTTATCTTCTGGGTAAATAGCATTCATAAGCTTTTGCTTCGTTAAAAAATGTTGTTGTTAAAATATACTATGGTTGAATAAGGCTAAAATTGTTATGGAATATATTGGAGAAGTAACTAAAATGTATTGTCATCTTTACCTAAAGTTCTTATTCAGAATGTCAAATGTAGAATGAAGAAAATTTTGTAAGTATCCCAGCTAATTTGAGAACATAAAATAACCTAACACCAAATTTAGATCTTCAGGGACTAATTTGCTAAAGACAAAAAATAATTTATAAGAAGAAAAAATTTATAAGCCTTCTATCTCCTGTAATGTAATCACAGATTGGGAACAAGTTTTCTATTTAAATTCAGTATGAGTCATTTTGCCAAAGCTAAATCATGTTTTATATATTCTATTTACATAAGAAATTTATGTGTGGTTCCAAAGTTTTTAATCAGATTCTATAAAAATGAAAATATAACAACTGGATAATTCCCCTAACCAAAACTGTGTTTTTAGTTGTATCACATAATGTATAAGTTTTGATTAGATCTTCTGCTTAAGCTACTATGAACATCACTGCTCATGAATACCAGTTACAGCATTTAGTAAAGACCTCAGCAAACCCATGTGAAATGGCAGATAGTTCTTGAGTTGAATTGCAGTGGTCTTTTTAGTTTGTCCTGCAAATTGACTTCAGCTATGATTAACTCATCAATGGTAAAAAAAAATGGCAATATATCACAACTGAAATGTTTTCATACTTTGACTAGGAATTAACTATGGCCCTGGAACTTTGCTTTATTATCCTTAGAAGATTTAAGAGTATGCCTTTGTGTAGTTGATTGTTAAATATAGAGCAATTCAATGCATTTCGTTATTACTAGGTCTTCATCTTTGTTCGGGTACCAGATGCCCAATGCAATTTGACAATGACAACGTGTTGTAGACCATTGGTTCCATGGTTGGCTTCTGTGTAGTAGTACTAGGTATGAGCATACCTCTGCAGTTAGGATGCACAAAGCCTACTTTTAGCTTTGGATTGTGACCTAAAATAAATTGCTTTTGGCGGGCCTCTTAATTTTTTTTTCACTGTTCAGTGATGGTTTTAGAGATCTGACAAGTGGATATCAGTCAGAAAATGCTCTAGTGGACTATTCTGTGTCACACATGTGGTAGAAATGATAGAGAAAGGCTGTATAAATATAAATGTATTTTTAAATGTAGTTTTAGCATGAAACATTCTGTTTTATTAGTGTTGGCAAGTGAATTAACTCTCAGTTATCTATAATGGAAGGGAGTGGTTGACTTACACCAGGTTATTACACTAGTTACTTAGGTTTTATAGCATTTTTAATAGCTACCACTTCTTTGATGACATGATTAGGGCAGTGTGGAATGATTGCATGCATTAAGAAAACAAATAGATGATGCCCTCATAATGAGGAGTGACCATAATAGTTTAAACATAGAACTGCTTATCCATAACCAAGATGCAGGAACTCCCTTGTGAACTCAGAAATCCTTGTATTAGAAAGTGTAATAAACATGGGATAGTTTGATTTGGGTACCAATTAATTTAAACTATCCTCTAGAGAAAGGGCTAAATGCACAAGAGGAGGCCAATAAGTTAGAATGAGCAAGGCAAAAGACTATCAAGTCACCCAGGTCATTTACAAAATATACAAGCTGACAGACATGGGTAACAGAGTGTTGAAATGATTGTTTCAAGATGGATCAAGGAGAAAATAATTTCAGTTAGAAGCAAATATTTGCAATGAAGAGATTCTCAAAAATACAAAGAAATATAAAAGCTTGGTTATTGTTTGGAGGTAATTTAAGAAAGATAAATAGTATAGAATTTAAAAATAATAAATGTTATGGATTATAATGTATTACAGAAAATAGTCAATGCTGTCATAACTATTGTATTATTTAAATCACAGGGATCTTTGGAAATATTTATAAAGAAAGAAATGGACTTAGCTATAGCCTTACAAAACAGCAAATTATGGAAATACCTGAAAAATTCTTTGCACTGATCTCATTAGTAGAAAAACAGGCTTTTCTGTGGGAATAGTCTTCTTTAAAACATACAGAGGAAGTCCTAACTTCACACTGGGATCCATATAACGTCTATATGAATGTCTTGACATCACGTAAGGCTTTGATTTAATATAGCCCATAAGCTTAAAAAGTTCAGACACCTGCTTTCCACATATTTTACATTCAGAGGATCTCAACTTAGCTATGCCGGGACCTATAGAGGGCTCCCAAAAGTGTCATCTCTGTACTGTCCATGAGACCGGAATGTGTGAGGGGAAGACCAACCTGTAGAGCATGTGTTCACTTTTGTTAAACAAGAAAAGACCAAGATAATTCATGTAGCATAAAACCAGATCACAAGCCAGAATTTTTCAGTTCTCCCCAACCCCACCCATATGAGTCATCTCATCTCAAGCTTTTGGATCTCCCCAAAGTAATCATGTATTTGGCATGATTATTGACCTTACCTCCCAGGAGTATATGCAGGATGCTGTAAATTAGTCTTAACCATTGAAAGAGAATTCTTGGCGCTTTTATGCTTCCAATTTTTATATATGTTTCTGATTTATCTGGAAAATGTCCAACTCTCCTGGAGATGGGATAATTGTGGTACACTAAATTAGAATGTTCTTTTATTGGGTTATTTGGTAACAAAGGCAGTTTAAGTAAGGGAAGACAAAGCTTTGTTTAGTTCCCTTTATCAATACGGTGACTTATTTCAGGTAGTATTCTATCTTTCCTAAATTAATCTTGCAGCCCCCGTGTTCAACATTATTTGGTGAGATTCTGTATTTATTTACTCCATTATACTCCCACCAAACTCACAAGTTATTCGACAGCAACTACTAATAAAAGTATTTTATTTCTCCATATGTTTTTGAAATCTATGTTACAGGAACCAGTGTAGAGTTTCTGTACATGAATGCAGAGGCCACAAATTCCACCATCTGTCTCTTCTCCATACTTAAAGCCTCTCCCTCATTCAAATGTTTCTGGGTAGTTACTACTCTATCACACAGATGAATTTCGTTACATTGTTATTGTTTTCTTTCTACATATGAGAGAACATTCCACATTTCCCCTTTGTGTCTGGTTTATATAGTTTCACCTGATTTAAAATGACATTCTATAGTTCCATCTATTTCACTATGAATATAAGACTTTCACATTTTTACAGCTGAAGAACACTATTCTGTATCTATATACCATATTTTCTTTATAACTACATTTCTTCATGATGTGTACCAAGGCTGATTACATACTTTGTTGTGGTATTCCTACAAAGAGGCATTTATCTCTCTAGGGAGGTGACTTCATTTCCTTGAGATATGTTCCCAGAACTGGATGAGTGGAACCATGTGGTACTTACTCTCTGTTTAGATTTTTAAGAACCTTTGTTCAGGTTTTCTCCATCTGTACTAATTTATATTCCCACGAACAGTATATATTCATTTCTTTTTGGCACACTATCCTTGTCAGAAGCTGTCTTCATTACTTTTATATATTAGTCATCCTGACTAGAATAAAATACGAACTCATTGTAGTTCTGATTTATATTTTTAACTCTCCTAATGATATTTAGCAATGTTTATTGACAATGTGTATTTCAGTTTTAACTGTGTTGCATTTATGATTTTAAGGTTTTTAAAGTCTTTTTTTTTTTTAATAATTCCTAGTATTAATTTGTAACATGAGCTCATTTCTCAGGTGTGGTGATTACAAGTATATGGTTCTTTGTTCAGTTTGAGCTATTAATGTATTCTGGATATTATCCATCTGTGAGATGTCTTCCCTGTGAAGTTCGGTTTGGTTTGATGTAACATGTCCAATTTTGCCCTCTGTCCCTTCTGTTTTCCGAACAGAAAGCAACTTTCTGTTGCTTATATCAGTATCTTCACATTTCAACTCTGCTTTTCCCCTGTGGTTTCAAGCTGCGTTTTTAGGGTCTGGTCATTGATCTGATCACAGGTGAATTAGGGCTGGGTGAACAATAATGGCTACTTCATCCAGAGATGCAGAGTTCCCGGAATCATCTTTTTTTTCTTTTTTTGAGAAGGGTATACGTCCTCCCACATAGATTCCATTCCTTTGTTGAGAATCAGTTGCTTGTAGATGAAAGAATTAGAAGGATTCATTTCTGGCTTCTCTATTCTGCTCGCTCAATCCGTGCCTGCTTTCTGTTTCACTACTGAAGTTCAGTACTGTACCGTGAAAGCAGAGCTT
Source organism: Uromys caudimaculatus (assembly GCA_028551405.1). Taxonomy (NCBI): domain Eukaryota; kingdom Metazoa; phylum Chordata; class Mammalia; order Rodentia; family Muridae; genus Uromys; species Uromys caudimaculatus. Next base: position 61,353,256 of record CM052707.1, on the reverse strand, counting down.
GCTTCAGTCTTGTGGTCTTTTCCTCCTCTGCCTCCCTCCTTCCCCCTTGTTCTCCTGTCTATCTGCCTGCTTTCTTTCTTTCCTTCCTTTCTTCCCTTTCTTTCTTTCCTTCTTTGTTCTTTCTTCGCTTCTTTTTTTTTTTCTTTAAGACTGAACTGACATTATGGGTCAATTTTTAGATCCATTTAAATTTAGGGCCTGTTTTTCTCTTCCAGTTCCATGAGGAGTGTCTTGGTATTTTAGTGTGGCTTGCATTGAGTCTGTTCTCTTTGGATGGGTAGGCATTCCTTTTTCATTCATTCATTCATTTATTCACTTTACATCCCTGTCACAGTCCCCTCCCTTCCTCTCCTTGCGATCCCACCTTCCCAGCCCCTTTCCCACAAGCCCCACTTCCCTACCCAGGATACAAACCAGCCCTGGCCATATCAAGTCACATCCAGGCTAAGCACACACTCTTCCGCTGAGGCCAAAATGAGAGCCCAGAAAGGGGGAAAGAGATGCAAAGGCAGGCAGCAGAGTCTGATTCAGAAATACGCCCTCTCCAAATGTTAGGGAACCCATATGAAGACCAAGCTGCATATCTGCTACATATGTTAGTGGACCTAGGTTCAGAGCATGCATGCTCTTTGGTTGGTGGTTCAGTCTCTGAGTCTGCATGGGCCCAGGTTAATTAGCTCTGTAGGTCTTATTGTGGTGTCCTTGACTCCCCTAGCTCCTTCAATCCTTTCCCCCACTCTTCCACTAGACACCCTGATATTCTGCTTTGCATGCAGACAGAAGCCTAACATAACTGTTTTCTGAGAGGCTTCTTCTAGCAGTTGATGGAAACAGATGCAGAGATCCACAGGTGACTCATCTTTTGGGTATCTGCCCAGGAGTGGTATAGCTTGATATTGGGGTAGAACTGTTTCCAACTTCCTTAAAAACACCAACAAATTGATTCCTAAACTGGTTGTACAAGCTTGCACTCCCCCAGCAATGAAGAATGTTCCCCTTGCTTACCCTTGCCGGCATGTACTGTCTCTTGAGTTTTTGATCTTGGCCATTCTGATGGGTATAAGATGGAATCACGGGGTCATTTTTATTTGCATTTCCCTAATGATCAAGTATTTTGAACATTTTATTAAGTGCTTCTCAGCCATTAGAGTTCCTCTTTTGAGAATTTTCTGTTTAACTCTGTACCCCATTTTTTAACTGGATTATTTGGCTTGTTGGTGTTTAATTTCTTGAGCACCCTATGTATTTTGGGTATTACCCCTCTGTTGATATAGGGTTGGTGAAGAACTTTTCTCATTTTGTAAGCTGCTGTTTTGCTCTATTGATGGTTTTCTTTCTCTTATAGATACTTTTCAACTTCATGAGGTTCCATTTATTAATTATTGATCTTAGTGTCTGAGCTGTTGGTGTTCTTTTCAGGAAGTTGTTGCCTATACCAATGCATTCAAAGCTGTTGGCTATTTTACTTCTATTAGATTTAGTGTATCTGGTTTTATATTGAGGTTTTTGATCCACATGGAATTTGACTTTTGGGAAGGATAGAGATGGGTCTATTTGCAATCTTCTACATGCAGACAGCCAGTTAGCCCAGCACTGTTTGTTGAAGATGCTTTCTTTCTTCCATTGTATGATTTTATTTCTTTTTAAAAAATCAGTTGTCAATAGGTGCATGAGCTTATTTCTGTGTCTTTAATTCAATGCCAGTGACCAACATGTCTGTTTTTATGTCAATGTAATGCAGTTTTTATTATTATTGCTCTTCAGTAGAGCTCAAAATTAGGGATGGTGATACCTCCAAGGAGTTCTTTCACTGTACAGGATTGTTTTAGCTATCCTGTTTTTTGTTTGTTTTGTTGTTTTTTGTTGTTTTGTTTTTCATATGAAATTGAGACATTCAGAATTGCTCTTTCAAGGTCTGTAAAGATTTGAATTCTGATGGGAATTGCATTGAATCTGTAAATTGCTTTTGGTAAGATGGCCATTTTTACTGTGTTAATCCTACAGATCTATGAGAATGAGAGATCTTTCCACCTTCTGATATTTTCTTTAATCTCTTTCATCAGAGACTTGAAATTCTTGTCCTTCAGGTCTTTCACTTGCTTTGATAAGGTTATACAAAGATATTTTATATTTTTGTGGCTATTATTAATGCTGTTTTTTCTCTACAATTGCAATTCCTTTTCAGCCCATTTATCATTTGTATAATGAAGGCTACTACTTTCTTTAAGTTAATTTGGTATCCAGTCACTTTGCTTAAGGTGTTTCTCAGCTGTAGAAGTTCTCTGGTAGAATTTTTGGGGTCCTTTATGTATACTATCATATCATCTACAAATAGCGATACTTTTACTTCTTCCTTTCCAATTTGTATCCCCTTTATCTCCTTTGGTTGTCTTATTGCTCTAGCAAGAACTTCAAGTAATATATTGATTAGATAGGAGAGAGTGAGCAGCCTTGTTCCTGATTTTAGTAAAATTGCTTTATGCTTTTCTCCATTGAATTTGATATTTACAATTGGCTTGCTGTGTATTACCTTTATTGTGTTTAGGTATAGGCCTTGTATCCCTTGTCTTTCCAAAACTTTTTTTCATGAAGTGGTGTTGAATTTTTTTTAATATTCTAATGAGATGGTCGTTTGGTCTTTTCTTTCAGTTTGTTTATGTTATGTATTATATTTATAGATTTTTGATTGTTGAATCACCCTTGCATCACTGGGAAGCCTATTTAATTGTGGAGAATGTTATTGATGTGTTCTTGGATCCATTTTGTGAGTATTTTATTCCATATTTTTTGTATCAGTGTTCATAAGGGAAATTAGTCTGAAATACTCTTTCATTGTTGAGTCTTTTTGTGGTTTAGGTATCGGGGTACTGGTGGCCTTAAAGAATGAGTTTGGCAATGTTCCTTCTTTTCTTACTTTCCATCTCCTGGTTTGAGGAGCATTGGTATTAGCTGTTCTTTGAAAGGCAGAGAGACAGTGTCCAAATTAACAAAATCAGAAATGAAAAGGGGGCTATAGCAACAGACACTGAAGAAATCCGAAGAGTCATCAGCCCTTTGTTCAAATGCATATACTCCACAAAATTGGCAAATCTAAATAAAACGAATGATTATCTTGCTAGAATCCACTTACCAAAGTTAAATCAAAACCAGGCAAACAATTTAAATAGTCCTGTAACCACCCAAGAAATAGACACAGCCATCAAAAAGCTTTTAATGAAAAAAAATTCGAGGGCCAGATGAGTTGGTATTTTAACAGTCTTATTTCTTTGGATTCCATAAAATTGGGAGTTTATTAAATTGTATATTTTATTTCTTTCTTTATTGTTTGGTAACTTTTATTATAGACATTCTTTTATGATTCTTTGGTTTTTGTTTTAATTTGTTCTCATTTGATAATTTATATTGGTGACTGTTGTTAATGAGATTGAATTCATGATTGCTTTCTTATACAATTCATTATTGGTATACAAATGTCACTAATTCCTGTAAGTTTATTTTGTATCCTATGTCTTAATAGATTTATTTAGAAGTTATAAGAGTCTTTTTATGTAATCGTCAGGATTGTTTCTAGATGCAGAATCATAACATTTGCTAAAAGTGATGATTTGATTCCCTCCTTTCCTGTTTGCATCTCTTTCATTTCTTTCTCTCACTATTTGCATTGGCCGAATAACTTTATTTTTCCTGAACATTTCAGGATTCCTTTCCAACCTCATGTATTGTCTAGAGTAGAGAAAGTCTCACAGATTTATGAAAAGAATGTGTATTCTTAAGCTGTTGGATGCAATATTCTGTTACTGTCTATTGGCCTACAGTTTAATGCTTACATAGTTTCTTCATAATGTATTAGTCTTGGTGATATATGCAGTAAAGATAGAACATTATTGAAACCTCCTGCTATTTTCTCTTTCATATATATGATTGCCAATTCTATAGTTGGAAGAATACGTGCAAACATGATCCTCAAATCCTCCTTTAATGAAGTGATATCATAGCCATTATAAGATTTCAGGGATATAACACTAAGACAAAATGTTTAAAGCTCTCATATACTCATACATATGAATAAACATATATATGATATATTAATTTCATATAAATTATACATTCTCCTTTTAATGCTAATAGGGTCTTGGGGTTCGGTTCAGTGTTTTGAAATTAGAATATATTTAAGCAATCAAGAATATACAGTATATATATATACCTATAATATGTATATTATATATGAATATTAATGATGAATTGATCATGTTTACCTCCTTTGTCTGTCTCTACTAGTAGTGTCTTAAAGTATGACATTTCAATTATGTGTAGGTTTCACTTCACGGTTTCATTGGTTCAGAATACTAATTCTTATCTTCTAAGTTTTGCTCTCTGGATTCTATATTGGCTAACAATACAGGTATATGAGGGATTTAAATTTGTTGTTTTAGTGTTATATCCCTATAATCTTACAATGGCTGTGATGTCAATTCATTAAACAAGGATTTGAGGCTCATGTTTGCACATGTTCTTCCAATTGCAGAATTGGCACCCAAACATTTCTCTACTAAAAACGAAACCCCAGATTTATCTACCAGACTGTGGTCTCTACCCTTGCAGCAGTGTGATTTCATGCTCTGCTTTATTTGGACAAGTCACATATTAGGCCTCTTATTTTTAAAAAACTTATTAATGGAGGCCCACTGATATTGCAAAGTGTTGCTTTGTTAGATAAATTATGTGTATAGTTACAATTCTTGATTGTCTGGTCTCAGATTCAAGCTGAAGTTCTATCTACTGATTATATTTTACAGACAATATTTTAGTATCTGCTATATATGTTCTACTAAAATCTTTTTATCAATGTCTCTATTCTTTAAAAAAGGCAAAGAAAAACAAAACATTTTTCTTTTCTTTTATCTATATTGAAAGTATATATATATACACACACACATATATATATATATATATATATGGGCTATATTTGACTCCTCTGTCTTTGTTTGAAGAAACTACTTTGTTCAGAGTACAAATCATGAAGTTTAGTGTGGTAAAAGCAAGGGAAGAAAAATCCTTTCTACTTGGATTGTAAATACTTTATCATTTGTGTTCTCCTGTGGGCACTAAATTCTACTGATAAGAATGGCAGAGCATGGTATGGGTTGAAAGTCTGATGACATGTGGTCAATCAATTTAAGTTACAAAGAGTCGGGAAGTCTATCACAGTCCTCCAGGGAAGCAAGCAGAGGTCTCCATTAATGTACAGAACCAGGAAGAGAGGGAAGAAAATGCCACCTGAGCTCCCACTCACTGCAAGCTAAGAGCAATTTCAGAACCTTAGACTATGCTGTGGTTTTGTAAAATTGCTACATCAAGTAACAAGAAGAAAAGCCCGAGGAGCTCTTTGTAAGACTGATATCATCAGAGTTTGTTGTCAGGGGAAATTCTGTCACAATTGTTAAGTGGGGTGAAAATAGATACCAGATACAACTTTCTATTTTCTGATTATAAGCACTAGGCAAGAGATGGATGGCTTTGCTTTGGGTCCCCATCACACAATAAACACTCATCTTTAGTGAGCTCTGTGTACTGGTCTTTGTAGATATTGCTATAATATTTATAAAATGGGGGTGAGCAACAGGTCATCTCTTTACATTATTTTAATCTTTAAAATGATCATGCATGGTTGTTAAAGAAGTTTAGGATAGTAGGACCCATTTATAACATCGAAACTTAACCAATTGTGCCTTTGTACAGCACCTGATGTCATTTTCTGTCCTGACCCCTCTTAGTATTTCACAAGTCTTCTAGAGATTTTCTATGCAAATTTAATATATTAACATATATCATTATTATACAGTTTAAAATTATATATGTGCAGCATATTCCTGCACTTGCACCCGTGACAAGCTTCTATGGCAGTCAAGGCGAGTCCTGCTGTGCCACATTTTCAACACTGCACGTTATTTTCTCTATGATATGAAAACATTGTTATAAACAGAACCCTTCTTTTTTGGATTTAGGCAATTTTGAATTTTTCACTCTTACAAGCTCTATTGAGCTTCCTGTCATGTATCTCCCTGCCCACTATGACAGCATACCTCACAGATGATGCCATATTGCACTGCAGTCTACCATCATAGCGTATGGATTGTCTCTTCATCAATCTCTGTAACTTGAGTGGATGGAATTCTTGTCTAAATTGAACAGTTTTCTTTTAGCAAGCTAGGTCATTGTTTTTTGTGCTTGCTGTTAGATAAATGTGGAATAATATATATATATATAATAAATTATAATAATATAATATATACAATAAAATAGATAATATATAATAAATATAATAATATATAATTCTATATACTAATATATATAATAATATGACACAAGGTCCAGGATTTTTAACCAGATGATTCAACATAGCCGAATATAAATAACTTCTGTGTGTCTGAGTTTAACTGAAAGCAATGTGACCTGACCATATCTGAGGATCTTCTGTGTTTGTTTCTACATCTATGTTTCACATCTACAATGACACTGCCTGCAAATTGGGCTTATGACAATTACGTATTAAATAGATGGAAATCATTGATAATAGTCTTAAAATATCAAGGCCCTTATATACTATATGCAGTGAATTATTGGACATTAAGAATACTAATGTATTCTACCACGACTTTATATTTTTAATTTTCTTTAACAAAGAGCATTATCTCTTTGGATATTCATCAACTAGAATATTGCAATATTTAAATAAAATTTACCTGTATTTAACTACTAAAAAATTATCACCAAAATTACATTTGGAATTCTGTGATATCTCAAAACTTCAAAGAGAAAAAAATTTCTTTCCTAAAGGTATATTTAGGGATAGATATACATTGTTAATACCATACAATGAATCCTGTAAAAAGTTCATCCAACAGTTTAAGTTTGAGTGATATGGTGGTTGATCTTGACATTTGAAAGATTTCCAGCCAATTAGCAAAAACGTATGTTAGGTTTGACTGTCAAGGTCTTTCCAGAGTTGATTAATCATGAAACCATCTATTGTTGGTTTCAAAATTTGAATTTACTATTGAGAAGAACTAGAAACAGACTTTTATAGGGAAGAAAGATAACTAGAACATGGCCATAAAGGCATGTCTTGCCCTGGCCACACTCCTATCTACACTGTGTTTCTTGTCTATCGTAGATTGAACAAATCTGCTCACCTCTGCTCTCCCAGACATGAGAGACAAAGTCCTCCAACACTGAACTAAATGTATCTTTTGCCATCAACTTTTTCCTCAGCTATTGTGTCATAGTCACAAGCAGGCCCAATTGATACAAGTGGGCTGGCATAAGAACTCCTGATAATACAAGCGGATCATAGACATAAGTAGTATTCTTGCAAGAGGGCAATAATATTTTGGAGGCAAATTATTATATTGACTCTCTAGAATAAAACACTTTACCATGACTCAGTACAGAATTATTCTCAGCTTTAAATTCCTATGAATGAAAATTCATGAAGCACGAAACACTGGTACAATTATTTAATGAGATATGAGTACAGAATTGAAAAATTACCTCAAGAAAATTGAATTTTATGACTTTTAACTGTCAATATGTTTAGGTGTAAAGTAAATGTGTTTATTTTATGGGGGTCAAACTTGGGTAGCATTGGATTATTGACAACCTATCCCCTCTCCTCAGTCTATCCCATAACTTCCGGTAGACTTTAGTTTCAGAAAGAGAAGAAATTCAAATTTGTGTGTGTAAGTTATATACCTTCACTGATAAATTTCTTCTGTGACAAAAATGTCAGATTTAAATATGTTTGATTTCTTCAATCTTTATATCTTTACATAGTTTTATTTTATATGTACATACACATACAAACACACTGACACACACATGTATGCATATACACATAAAAATACATATACAACTACAATATGAATGAGAAGGAAGTATTTTCACAGTCTAAGAAATAGGTCTCTATAGATGTCTCTATCCCTCCCTCTCTCTGTCCTCCCCCTCTCTCTCCATCTCCATCTCCTCCCCTCGGTCTTTTTTATGTGCTTGCTTCTTTGTTTATGTAGAGTCTGATGTACCCCAGGCTAACACCCTCAACTATGTATATCAATGGGTGCCCTTGAATTCTGGATACTCCTGATGGCCTCCCATCTGCTGAGATTAGAAGTACGTATACCAAGTGTGATCAGAAACCAATTTCTTTCTTTCTTTTTTAATTATTGGTTAAAAATATATCTAACAGAATCCTGAATATACAGCTGTGGTAATGAAGTATTTGTTTGGTTAAAGAACAAGGCCATGTTCTCCCTGTTCCAGTCCATATTTTAATTCTGAATGACCTATAATAGAAATACTTTGCTAATATATCTGTTTATACATGTGAGATAGGTAATAATAGTCAAATGCAAACTTGATGGTTTGATTTAAATATTTAGGAAATACTATATAAACATAAAAGAATGAATTTAAAAGTACAGATATATATCAGCTAAAATATATACATATAAAATTTATGAGTGTACAGTGGTGTCTTTAAATGTATACACATATAAAAACATAACATTCCTAAGTAGGTTCAGTTTAGATTATACTTTATTGTTAAGAATACTACCTGCTCTTAGATACAAACAGTGGCTTAACATTCAGAGTGCTAATTATATTTTCATATTAATATTTATAATATTAGTATATTATTCAAAATATATTTTCATATTAATATTTCTAATGATTTGAAAAATGGCATTTTTCATGATATGCCCCTACAAACTTACATTTTTTTCAGAATGTCATTTACATGTTTCCTGTGAAAAATAAAAAAAAATTTTCCACCAATAATTTGTTGTCAACACTCTAAATGAACGAAGACTTCATTTCTATAGTCCCTGTGCTTCTTTGGGAATTTAATAACATCTTATCCATTCAGAATTTCATACAGGTACTGTAATGTATTCACCATTTCTTCTAACTTTTCCAAGATTCACCTCTCCCTCAATACACACCCATCCTTGTGTCCTTGTTTTTTAAGAATCTATGTATTTAATATATGCTGGCTGTATATTTTGGGTTTATGGCCATCTACTAGAGTATTTTCCACCTACCAGAGGCCACACCATGGAAAAAAAAGAACTCTCTCTCCCTAGAAGCTATCAGATGTCAGTAGTTCCATGATTAGGGCTAGGTGTCCAGCTCCTTCTGTGTGGTGGGATTTTGTCTAGCTTGAGCTTGAACTGCTGTTGCGTATGCTGTCACAGATTTTGTGAGTCCATATGCATGACTGCCCTGTTTGTCTGGAATATCACCATTTCCTTGTAGTCATTCACTGCCTCTGGATATTAAAATCCTTCCACCTCTCTTTCCAGAGCGTTTAGCTCTGGGAGTCAGGGGAGTGATATAGATGTCCCATTTAAGGCTGAACAGTCCATAGTCTCTTATTTTCTGCATGTTGACAAGTAGGTCATTGTGTTAATTGTCAACTGCTGCAAAACAAAGCTTCCCTGATAAGCTTTGAGAGATTTACTAAATCTACGGACATAATGGTATATATTAAGAGTTGGTTTAACACTATTGTTCTGTTAGCAGAATAATAGTAAGTTGTCTCCTGGTCCTATGTCTGGGCCAAGGTTCCTGGCTCTGATAATGGTAACAGTTGTGGGCGACATTTTGTTGAGTGAGCCTTAAATGCAATTAGAAATGGTTGGTTACATATGACATTTGTGCCATTATTACAGCAGCAGGTGTATCTTAGCCCATTTTGTAGCTCACAGGAAGTCACAGCTCATTAATAGTCAGGATTACCTTTCCCCTTAGATAGTGTAAATAACATGATGCAGCATCACGAAAACTAATCTATAGAGTTCCTAAAAAATATTTTCTGTGTGTGTGTGTGTGTGTGTGTGTGTGTGTGTGTGTACATTAATAGTCAATATTTATACAGCCTTAAAAATTTATAATTTCTTTATAATGGGAGACTGAGCTTATCTCTTCCAGTTCTTTACAATGAATATAAGAGGCTGCTAATAAACCTCTGTTGACATATATTTTGTTGATATAAAACAATTTATACTTCCTAGCTTTGCATTAGTGGGATTTCCAATCCCCTCTGAGCCTTCTTTCCTCTATAGTCCAGGCTTTTTATAAGTGCACAATTGCTAGAATATTAGAAGATCTGGCACTAATCATTGATAAAACATTAGTATGTGTTTCCTACATCATTGCACACCACTTCGCCACTGTAGAATTGTCACATTTTGATAAATATTGATGCCCGTGCCCAGGACACCGAGAACCCTAAAAGACCACACATATTTACACATTCACAGATACATGCATTACACATACACATGTTGTTGGAACCAAAGATCTCCTGATGGTGACTGCTTTTAGTATTTCAGTTTTTGATATTATAATAGAGCTGCGCCATTTATCCTCTTTCCTTTCTTCCCTCTAAACCTTCTCATATACCCTCCTCCTTGTTCTTGATAAAAAGGCCAGGGTTGCTTTTGAAAAGGATGCTAAATATTAAATAATTTAAGAATCTTGTTAATGGAGCATTCATAAATAATAAATGAGTTACTTAAGAGATATTTGGTACAATTCAGATTTAAAAAGCATGTTGACTTTCTTGTATTGAAGTAAATTTACAGAGCCTACACTGGTATTTTCTGTTACTCCAAACACAAATATATAGAAGAAAGAAACAGGAGAGCAAGTAAGCATTCAAAATTAAAAATAATTTATCAATTAATTTGCAATTTATAGAACTGATTATTTAGAAGATCCATTAAATTGATTATCTACTGAGGCTAGCTGATAGCCAAGAGCTATCTGCTTTAGTATATGACTACACTTTAGTGTATGGGAAGAGATGATGCTTCAACATGGATTAACTTCATCAAAGCTGATTAAAAGAAATATAAGTTGCTTACCTCTTACCAATACCCCAACATTTTAGTATAGTGTAACTAAAATAGTTTGGTTTTGTACTTTGAGTGGTGTCTAATTTTATTGTTTTATTGTTGTTAAACAACCATACCTATTATTGATAATGTTTCCTGAGCTAAATCATAGGATATAAATTAATTGAATTGTATGGTATTGAATATAAAAGCCCAAATAAGTAAGGAAGATATCATTGCTAATTGTAAATTGTAATTGTAAAACTTAGAAAACTGTGGGATTTTTATGCTTAAAGTAAAATTTACTCAAAAGAATTTTGGAGATAGCAAGTGTGATCCTGGGTCATAATCATTCTTAAATATTTTTTAAAAAATTCTTAAATGTTTAAAAAATAACTTTTGTTTTTATATTTGTGTGTGTGTGTGTGTGTGTGTGTGTGAGAGAGAGAGAGAGAGAGAGAGAGAGAGAGAGAGAGAGAGAGAGAGAGAGAGAGAGAGAGAGAGAGAACATGCCATGGTGGTGCCTCCAGAGGTTACAAGAGGACCTCAGGTTTTCTGGAGCTGGAGTTATAAGTTGCTGTGAACCAAGTGACATGGGTACTAGGCACTAAATCCAGAATCCCTGGAAGTGTAGGAATCACTGTGCACCACTGAGCCATGTTTTCAGCATCTACTGTGAACCTTTTGTTCTCTTGGCATTTCATGCACTTTCTCACAATGCAGTTTTCTCCTTGCCCTTCTTGTTAGAGGCACCACATTCAAAATTATTCCTCATATGAAAATATGCCCAAAATAATTTCACAGAGTTGACAGCTTTTTCACTAAGTTCACATAAATGTTCTCATTCCCTTATGGAAATGCCCGTCAGACTGTAAGATCCCTGGTCACTCTTAAACCAAATGAATTAGCTGTGAACCCCTGATTTTTCTGGAGGCAGTTTTTGAAAAAGCCATGTTTTATGCTATGTTCTGCAGTTGACATTCAAAAAGTGCTCAACTGCCTCATAAATACATGCTTTCAATACTTCATAAAGGATTTTTATATGAACTCTGAACATTTTCAAACGAAAAACGATGATGGCCTGTGCAGTGCCATCATCTTTGGGTGACAGAGAAACACTGCTTTCTTTATCAACAGGTAGAAACCCTTGCTCAGAGGGATCTCATGAATCTGTGAATGGTTAGATTACTGGCTCAGACCAAGAATTCCAGCTGAGTAACAAAATGAGAATTGCTCATTGGAGAAAAGAGCTCAATGGAATTAAGCTATTCTATTCAAAACAAGGAAAGGGAGACAAGAAAATAGTCAAGGCAAGGACAACTGAACCCGACTTCTAACGGTAAGCATTACATTTTGTGCCATTTAACCTATCAATTTATGAGGTTTTCTATTTATCTTAAAGCCTAAATTCCACTCTTTTACCCATCTGTCAGAATGGCCAAAATATGACATAGAAACTTTGCTAACTGCTACCACTCAGGGGAAGCAATAGGAACTCCCTTGATCATTAAAAATGAAAACTGTTACAAAAATTTCAGAAGACATTTTAGCAGCTGCCTATAAAACTGAATAATTCTTGCTGTACTATTCAGTAATCAGTTTCCTTTTTTATTTATCCCAAGGAGCAGAAAATGTCTGCTAACAAAAAACATAAGCTTTATTTGTGCTTGACAAAATGTTGAATCAACCAAGCTGTCCTCAGACAGGTGAATAATAATTGTACTGCAAGAGGTCTATTTAATGGGACATTATTAATAGGTTGAAAGCCCTGTGATAGTAAAGTTATTGAAAGACATGGGGGAACCATAACAGTCTATTATCAAATGGAAGACAAGTCTGAAAACATTTTTTATTTTGTGTTTCAACTTTATGACATTTTGGAAAGTGAAAGCCTGCAGAGGCTGCAAGGGTCAATGCTAGAAGGTATGATTGATTGCAGTGCAGCCATTTTGGAAGCAAGTAAAACTATGCTATATGGCACTATAACAATGAATACATGTCATTATACACATTGAGTGTGAATGCAGCAAGAGAAAATTCGGGACTTTGCAAGATTATGATCTGGCCTTGTTAGTACATCAATTATTGCTATGAATCAATGCATTTTGATGTGTTCATAATGAGGCAGACTGTACATGTGTAAAGGGTTCAAGACATGTGAGAAAGCACTGTACCTTCCTCTTAATTTACTATATTTTAGAACAATTTAACTTTTTTTTTTCCTTTATTTTTGATACTTTATTTACATTTCCGATGATTCCCCTTTTCTTTGGAAACCCCGTGTCCCCTCCCCCTCCCCGCCTCTGTGAGGGAATTCCTCCTCCCACCTACCCACCCACCCATTCCCTTTTACTGGGGCCACTAGCACCCTCAGGCCCAAAGTCCTCTCCTTTCTCCCTGGTGGCC
>CM052707.1:61233123-61339455 GCA_028551405.1 Uromys caudimaculatus | reverse complement strand
TTCCTCTTTCTCCACATCCTCGCCAGCATCTGCTGTCACCTGAGTTTTTGATCTTAGCCATTCTGACTGGTGTGAGGTGGAACCTCAGACTTGTTTTGATTTGCATTTCCCTGATGACTAGGGAAGTTGAACATTTCTTTAAAACACATTTTAATTTTCTATTTTTGAGACAGGGTCTCTCTACATACCTGTGGTTGTCCTGGAACTCACTATGTAGAACAGGTTGGTCTCAACTTCACAGTAACCTGCCTGCTACTGTGTCCCAAGTACTGGGACTAAAGTCCTGCACTACAATGACAGTTTTATTGAAACAGTCTTTAAGAATAAAAATACATGGCCAGTTTACTATTGTTTCAAAAGTCAAATAACATGGTCAATATGATATTAAACTTTAACTCTGATCAAATTATGATAAGTTAGATTTTTTTATAAATTCTTTAATTTTACTCCATTAAACAAGTCATGTAAAAATTTAGAAGGGATAGTAGAGGTAATGAGAAAGAAAGTATAAAGTTATCTACCATTGACTTAGATAATTTGTCCTCTTCTTAGAAGATCTTTTTCTTTTGATTGTTCTGATTATAATAGTAGAATACTTTTTAAGAGAAGTAATTACTGAGAATCACACTTTTTAAATTGGGATTTCTGTCTATAAAATATGAACACATTTAGGAAGGAATTTGGGGAAGAATTTTTATTCCAAATTTTGTAACTGAACCTATTTTCGTTTTATATTGATTACAGATGAACAATATCTTTGGTAATAAGCAATAATATGGCTCTAGCATTTTCCCATCGTGAATCAAAGAACATTGGCATGTCACATCATACAGGTGTGTTCAGCTGCTCAAAACCGTACCGTGCCAGTTGTTTTAGAAGCATCCCCAATTTTACACTATTTTCTCAATATCAATGGACTCGATTCCCCAATAACAGACACAAACAAACAGAGTGGGTGTGAAAACAGGATCCACCATTCTGCTGCATATAAGAAACATACCCCAACATCAAAGACAAATATTACCTTAATGTAAAGGGTTTGAAAAAGAATTTTCAAGCAAAAAGACCCCGGAGGCAAGCTGCTATAGCCATTCTCATATCGAACAAAACAGACATCTAACCAAAATTAATCAAAAGCTATGGGAACGACACTTCATATTCATGAAAGGAAAAATTCACTAACATGATGTCTTAGCTCTGAGATACGTCAGGGTAAAAGTACATTTTTTCCTCTAGTAGATACTACCACATATATTTGTGAAATGTCTATATTTCTTTTTTTAAATTCTTCTCTCATACGTTTTATACCAACTGTAGTGTTCCCACTTCACCTCTCCCAGTCCCCTCTCCCTCATCTCCTCTCTCCCACACATCTACTTCTCTTTCTCTTTCCTTCAGAAAAGAGTAGACCTCCCAGGGCTATCAACCAAATATAGCATAACAAGCTGCAATAAGAGCAGGTACAATCATATCAAGCCTGGATTAGGCAACTCAGTAAGAGGAAAAGTTTATTAAGGGCAAGAAAAAGAGTAAGAGATACCCCTACTCCCACTGTTAGGAGTTCCACAAGAGCATCAGACTATACAACACTTTCTTAGTTATCATCATCATTATCTATATTGTCTACCAGTTCCATTTTGCTTAACCTAATTTATATACAGAGATGTATTTTTATTACAGATTTCCCAGAATATGACTTGATTAGGAGAGTAGACTAGTAGTTAAATGACTTTTCCTGGAAAAAATGTGATAAATAGCTGTAAGACGCCATTGAGAGACCTCAGAAATGATTCCATCTAAATCTAGCTTTGTCAATGAAGGAGTTTATGGAGCTTACTTAAATAACTTGGATGAGAGATTGCTTTCTGGCAGTTATACCACCTAAGAAGAACCCCCTTTCTTTTATCTAGAAGAGACAGCAAGCCAACATCTTATTTCACTTGTCTTTTATTTCCACCCAGTTTCCTGACAATTTAGAGACTAACGATGAGGTTATCATGAACAAGCTTTGTTCTTGTATTTCTTATCAGGAATGTCCCAGCCTCTTTCTCTTGGGCAGACAACTAATCCTCAGTTTCATGCTACAATGCCCAAAGCAAAGGTCATGTATCAGTAGTGACATCCTGCTTACAAACCTGTCTTATACATGCTACTTTCAGCAAGTGGGTTTTGTTTTCTAGTCTGTAGAATATTTTATGGTGTCCTACTACTCACATGACTTGTCCCACTAATCAAAGAGTTATACCACTCAATTCTACATAAAAGAATATGGACTTTCTGGGATTTCTCACAATCACTGTACCTTCAGATAAAGCTCGACAATTTCATGTCTTATCAGTCATATCAGGGACAATGTGAATTCTAGCATATCAAAAGTGGTAAGGTTGGGTACATTGTTGGTTGTTCTCCTAGATGTTCTACATTCTCATGACTTAGATTTGCTTGTCAGCATCATTACCCAGAGAATGGACCATGCATTGCCTTTCAAACTCATCTTTGTTTTGGTTATGTCCCTGTTCAGACACCAAGTCCTGTGTGTCTTTTCCTGGGACAATGTGAAGAAATCACTATTTACCCCAGGTAGAGAAAAAACAGGCAATTGCAGAAATAATTCCACCTATCATATTTAGGGTTCTATTGTTGTGGTGAAACCAAAAGCAACTTGTGGAGAAAAGGGTTTATTTCATCTTAAACTTCCACATCAGAGTCCACCACCAAAGGGAGTCAGAGCAGCAACTCAAGGCAGTAACTGATATAGAGAACATGGAGGAATGCTGCTTACTAGCTAGCTCATCCTGCCTTTTTCTATCACCCAGAACCAGCACCCCAGGGATGACACTGCCACAGTGATCTGGGCCCTCCTCTATCAATTACCAACCAAGTACAGTCTTGCTCTCAGGCAATCTAGTGGGGATATTTTCTCAGTTGAATTTCCCTCATTCAAAATGACTCTAGCCTGTGTCAAGGTGACATAAAACTGGCCAACACAGCACTGAAGACTTGTTTCGTGAACTGGAGAGTTTAATTAGGGTTATTTATAGGTACACAGGTGAGGATTTACTTACAGCATCATGAATAAATCATGGATGGCTTTTCCTGAGAAGAATCTCTCTGACTTCACCTATTGCCAAACACTTAGATAGTCTCAGGAATTGGAGGAGCATTTTGTACCTGCTTCCTGGAATGTTTGTGATCTGCCTTGTTTGCTGCCTTATGAATCCTTCAATGCCCCCAAGATTCTATGAGGAGATTCTAATAGCCTCTATGTCTTTGGGTCTCATGTAAGTAGTCATAGCTGCTCTGGGTTCAGTTATAACAACACCCATGCCGTGGTCATGGGACAGAGTTCTATAGTAGAAGTTAACTTGACTTTATCTCATTTTTTTACATTGTCCTTGCTGTCTTGAAATTTTCAAAAGATGTAAGTCATAAAGCAGAGAACTAAACAAGGTACCATCACTTTTGAAGTCCTAGTTCCTTTCATTAAGTACTAACCAATAGTTATGTCTTATATTTGTCTCACAATCTCAGAATGTATGCATGGTAATTCTTTTAAATGTTTCTCCTTTCTGATACATTATAGTTTATGTGTTTCTGTCTGTAATTACTCACAGATTTATTTGACTAATGAAAGTACAATGGTTGATGCATAGAAATTCCCATACAAATAGGTAAAGGCACCAAAAAAACCAGCTACGGCAAGTCTCCACACACTCAGCTGTTGTCGCTTTAGGAAAATAGGGCTTGGTTAATCTGGTGATTAGTAGTCTCAATGACACCATGAACCAGTTTTTGTTTTTTTAAAAAATCATCCTTTTCTAAGAGTAGCTACATTTTTGTGCTCAGCACACAGGTCACCAGAGAGCACAGCTGTAGGCCATTTCTATCAAGCTATACGGTTCTGTTTGACAACACTGGCAAAATCAAACTAGCCATGTGGCATAGCAAGGATCTAGGATAATAAGTAGGCTAGACTCTCTGCTATTGTTCCTGATGCTCAGCTTAATGTTAATAAGTTTTGAAATTACAGGGATGATGATATTACAACCAATAGTAATAGTAACATGTCATCTTTTATGTATCTAATTTTTCAGTATTTATTACACAGATGATTTGTTTTTTGTTTGTTTTCTTAATGTAATTGTTTTGCAAGACTAGTTTTCATTGCTAAACAATATAATATTTGCTGTAGTATTTTTGGGCCAGTGAGTTGTCTCTAGACTGAAATTTTCATATATAATATTGAATACTGAAACCTAAGCTTGCAGAGACACTCCTGTCTGCTTTAGAGTCAGATGTCTTTACACTGGAAATATTTTGTCCTCATTCACAAAAATTTCCTCTGTTTAGGTTTCAGAATCAGAGCCTCATTTTTAAAAATCCCTTTTGAATCACATATACTCCTTATCATTTTAATTTCTATATGCTTACTTCATAGCATTACCACATGGTATTGTATTGTTGTAGAAATATTCACATGCATCCCACCAAAAACCAACTAATGAAAAGGCAGCAGATCCTTCTAGAGTGAGCTCCAGTTTCAAGAAGATCACTTTTAAAATGATCGCTCTGAACTGGGGAAATAATTTATGCTTTTAAAATACCCATTTACTTTAAATATAACTCATGCCTCGTCAGTTCAGTCACTTAAATGGTTCAAACCAATGATCGGCTGATATAAACTGTGTGACCACTCACGACATTCATTTTAGAACATTTCATCCCATTATAGGAAAACTCCCACACCAAGGTAGTCAGTACTCATCTTCTCCTTTCCTGTTGTTTCTACTCCAAAGCCTGACCATGGGCAGTTGCTGTGTAACTTTTGCTGAGTGTATATTTTCCTGTGCTAGAAGCACATTTTATAGTAAGGATGCCAGTTTCACACTTTTTTGTTGGACTGGTTGCTTAGCCATTATAGAAAGGTATATATGCATGTGCACACACACCCAGATATATATGCATGCAAAATTCTAAAGAAAGTGAAACAAATTCTACAAACAATACATATAGAAAATCCTAAGGACTTACCAAAGTGAATACTGTGACCAATAGATTTGGATAAACAAGTAAATACATGCTCAGGATGATATGAGTTAGAGAATCTAGTCTGTATGTGCATCATTTTTTAGGGTACATAGGACGAAATATTCTGATGTCACAGTTCAGCTTGGTATTAAAAAAATAAAGCAAAGACCCAATAATGCAAACCATATAAAAAATAAAAAACATAGAATCATAGCAAGCCTTGCAATAAGTGAGATTCTATGTATAAAATGAAGGCAGAGTGCATATGGATACCTCTTATTAAATTCTTTTATTTTCATATTTTGAGTATTTTCTGAAGATTTTTGTGGTAAATGTGGAGATTCGTTATCCCTGAACTTCTGAGTCATCTGGATATATAAAGATGGGGTACACGGCTGTGTGGGTTACAACCGAGAGGCGATGAGAGGGGGCCGTCAGGCCTCTTTGCACCTTTTGCAGTGGGACATGCGAAGACAGCACAGCCATCTGAGCGATGTTCCAAGACTCTGAAAAGTATAATTTGGAGACAACATTAAATGACTATCGTCAACCCAGCGCTTCATTTTCTGAAAAATATTTCATATTTTTCCTATGTATGGAAAACCTCTGAAAGTCAAGGCTTTCTTACATCTGCTTTGTGTGCATCTCAGGATGCAAATGTATTCACTTTCAGAGAAAACAAAACATACTTAATGCACACAGATGCATAATTTTTCATGGATCTGGAGAAAATCTTGAAATCTGCACAGCATCACAGTATCTGTACTGGCTTTCCTCATACTGCGATTACATGGCCTTCTCTCGTTGGCCTCGTTTTGAGCTTTGCTAGTATCTTATAAACACAATTAGAATCTTCATATCAAAATTCTTTAAAATAAAGAAACTATTTCTGCATTATGAGCCCACACTTTTGTGTTTTTATTTATCCATTTATTTATGTGATGTGTGTGTATGTGTGTGTATGCTCACCTATGTGTGAAAGAAATATATCAATGCAGAGGCCAGAAGAGACATCATGCATCCTGCCTTGTCGTTCTTTTTCTTATATCTTAAGATGGGGTCTGCCACTGATGTTAGAACTATTCGGTTGGCCCAGAAGCCCCAGGGATCTTTTGGTTTCACCATTTTCCCCAGCTCTGGGGCTATAGATAAAAAGTAAGGTACCTGGATTTTTCTATGGGTACCAGTTATTTAATCTTAGGGTCTCATAGTTGCATACCATGAACTGTTATCCTCTGAAGCATCTCCCTAGCCACATACTGTGGTTTCCATGGTGAATCTTCTTTGAGGAATATAGAATATAACTGCCTGTATTTGGGGAGGCTAGCAAGGTCCTTAGCATAATATCTTGGATATTTCATTTTCTGTGGTCAAGTGGTTTCATATTACTTTTCTGAAATTGTCTTATTAATGCCCTTGACAGATAGTATTTTACTCTTTTAAGTTTCAACTTCCTTATCTTTAAAATGGGGATAAGAGATAACTCAGTAGAGATAATAAATTTTTAATAAGGTAATAAAAATAAACTGTTTCCATCTCATTTTTCTTGATTTAGCCATTAATTGCATTAGTTGGAAACATATAAGTTCCAAATAATTGTTAGATTTTTTTCACCTCATTGGCTAAATATGAAATTAATTTTAAATTAATTTGTAAGTGAAAGAAACTTGCCATAATGTTAATTTTCAGCTATTGGGCAGGTATTCAAGGGATAAATATTGAAGTTTTAAAATAATTACAGTTGCTTAAGGTAGTATTTTATGACATAGTTGAATTGTGAGGACTTTTGGGCTTCTGAAACACATACTCAGAATATATTTCATAGATCTGTGATTTGAAGAAGTGAAATCAAATGTGCATTGGTACCAAGGTCACTATAGACATAAGTGAATAAGCCAATGTATGTATGAGTTAAAATTTTTGGCTTGTTAATTATATACATTTGTCTACTAACATATTTGTATTGATTTATTAAATCATAGTACTTTTCAGGGCTAGCACAGCATAATTTTCTTTGCTTCTATTTTCTTTTCCTACTATTTTGACAATTTCTAAGTATCTAATGTATATTCTAATATCTGAAGCAATATATTATCATTAAATATTTTATCACCTTAAAACATTAAAATGACATAATATAATTATTCAGAATCTCTATTCTCTTCCTGAGAAAAACTTATCTTGTTTTATTCAGTGAAAATTTCTCTTGTACTTAAAAGCAATTTAGTCTTTATTATTTACAATTTATGCAAGTATATGCATTTATAATAACAATTATTAATTAGTTTACTTCAAATAATTTAAAAATTGTTTCTGTATCCGAAGTTAACTTTTCTCTTGATGAAATGTATCATTGAGATTTTTTCTTTATTATTATGTTTTTATTATTTAAAACATTTAAAATTTAAATATATTTTTGATCATATTCTTCCCCTCATTAAGTTTTTTTTTTTTTTTTTTTTTATCTCAGTAACGGTATGTTTGTAAAGTCTTAGTTGTTTTCTTTACTACCTTCCCTATTCTTTTAATCAAATAGTAGTATCACAAATTAATGATTTCTATTTACATAAGGGAGCTGACTGATACATCTATAAAACTACTTTCTCTCCCAAGATTCAGGGGTCATAGGAGAAAAGGGGACAGAAAGAAAAGAATGGAACGTTGGGTTTGAGAGTCAGTCTCCAAGAAATATCCGAGAAGCTACATCCACAGCATATCACCAACAGGACTACATAAACGAGTCCCAAACAATGTTGACACTTGTAGGCAATGCAATAAGGAAGGGGAGAATCTTACGAGGCCTCAATTTTAGACAGAGAACCACAGGCAACCGAGCAATACGGAGAGTGGTAGAAATACTTTTCCCAAGGAAGAGCCTTCTATTTGGTTATTCAATACCAAATAGAATATAGAATGTAGAAAATAGAAATGGTATGTTCTGGAATCATATACATAGAAGTAACATCACATAGATTGTGCATGCTGTATTAATATATTTAGAAATACACACACAACCATATCAACAACAGTTGAAGAAACAGCTGTCATGAATTTGAGAGAGCAAGAGAGTGCATGACGGGAAGGTTTGAAGAGAGAACAGGAAACAGGGGAATTATGAAATTATATTTTGATTATAAATGCTGAAAAATAAACAAAATGGACAGAGTTGATCTAAAGATATGATCACATATCTTTCTGGACCAGAAAGTCCTTCCATGATCTGTTTATGATCAGGTCTTTTAATCACAATCCTAATATCAGATCGTCCCAAATCTGGAATGCAAAAATAATATATTGTGAATCAATCTTTTAAACTATTTTAAAAGTTGTTTAAGTTATAACCATATCATCCACTTTCTTTTTTTCTTTCTTTCTTGTTTCCAGTCCATCCCATACACCTCCTTGCTTTCTCTCAAATTCATGGCATTTCTTTTGAGGTTTTTTTTTTTTTTTTTTTTTTTTTTGCTTTTTTAAAAATGCTTTTTAATCAAAGTAGTATTACATCACTGAGTCGCTCCTTGATACCCTCCAAGTCTCTCTTAAACTTTTGCTTTCAATAGCCTCTTTTTCTTTATTATTGTCACACACACACACACACACACACACACACACACACACACACACCACCGGACCCATTTTTGTTCTTTGTGTAGGGTTTCAGGGATGACCACTCCACACTGGAGAACCCAGAAGGGTTCACCTCTTCTCTCAGCAGCCATCAATTCTTTGGTGGAGGTGGGTGCCCATGAGGCTGACTTCTTCCACATCACCATGACCACTGATGTCCTCTTTCAGTTTGGTTTATGCAGTCATTTTTGGAAAAGACGTTTTCACAACAGGATTCCTGATATTCTGGCATTTACAATCTTTTCTTATGATGATTGTAATTTTAAATATTTTTTTTTTGTGGTCAAGAAAACAGGTAATGAACTTTATCACTGAGATTTTCTAAATTCTGAGTAACAAAAAAAAATCATGCTTCTCTGCTTTCGAATCGGCCTGTCTTTTACTTCTCCATGTCTTACTGTCTTCTGCTTCATAAAACATTCATCTCAGAGTTGAACGATTTTGAAGAATATTTAAAAGAGATTTTTTTTTGTAAAAAGAACTCTTTTTAAAAGATTTGTTAGCTTTTATATTTGACTATGTGAGTGTGTACCTGCTTGAATTTATGTGCACTTGTGTGTGCAGGAGCTTAAGAAAGACAGGAAAAGGATGAGTTTCTCCTGTATTTTATTTACAGTTGATGATGACCCAGCATCTGGATGCTGGGAACAACATGCAGGTCTTCTGCACACCATTCTTGTGATTTTAATTAGCTCATTTCCCCTTCCCCTTTCTCCTTTCAAACTCACCCATGAATCCCTCCTCATGCCTTTTCAGATTCATTGCCTTCTTTTCTTTCATTTATTGTTGTTACCTGCATGGATGCATTTGTTGATTCATATATTTTCCTAATTATAATCTGCTCAGTTTTTATATAATTACTTGCATGTAATTATATTGGTCTGGGCTGACCAATTGGTTCCCAAGAGGAAGATCTTTTCTCCCATTCTAAGCTCCCATTCCCAATCTGAGTTGCCAGGAGTTCTTTGTGTAGGGTTGACTGCTGAGCCATTTTTCTGAATTTGACAAGGGGCTTTCTGTTCAAATTTATTTTTAATGTGTAAAGGTGTATGTGTACCATGTGGCTTTCTTGTGCCAACAGTGGGAATAAGAGTGATTTAGATTCTCTGAAACTGGAGTTACACATAATTGGGAGGGCAGCAAGTGTTCTCAACCATTAAGTGATTAAAAGCAACACAAAAACACAAAACATAATAAATTGGCATATAATGAAAAAATATAGAAGATTAATAATTAAAAATTTAAATCTTTATTAATGTGGTATAACCATGGAGAAAATGAATAAATTGTATAATTCCAGAAACATAAATTGAATTTGATTCCTAATCTTGATTATTTCAAACAAGGTCGAAAACAATTTCCATAGCATATAATTGAAAAGCTATAAACTGTTCTTAAGAAATGAAATGGAATTGAGCAACATTCAGATGATTCAATTAGGTCTCAACTTTAATAATGATTTCAAATTGCCTTTGTTGCTGGCAGGTTCAACGGGTCTGCTCTGACCAGTTCTTGTCTTCTACCATCACGTTTTAGATATGTAAGCGTCAGGATTAGAGGAACATTACGTTGTTCTTATCTAAACTGTCTTCTTAATGATGCTCTAAATAGGCTAAAGCAGACAATATGATTAGATTTTGTGTAGGTGCCATAAT
The DNA here is from genome assembly GCA_028551405.1 of Uromys caudimaculatus. NCBI lineage: Eukaryota > Metazoa > Chordata > Mammalia > Rodentia > Muridae > Uromys > Uromys caudimaculatus. The sequence continues at coordinate 61,329,145 of CM052707.1, read as the reverse complement.
AAATGAACAGGTATCAGCATTACTTACAGAACAAAGGGGAAACTGAAGCATACTTGGATGAATAGGGTTTTCCTGCATTTGATTTGAACTGATAGAATTCAGTTCAAACTGAATAGAATTTCAATTGGTAGAATTTATTTACTCATGGATAGAGAGCTTTATTATATCTGAACTTGAAGAAAAAGAATGTTTCAGCCTGTCCCTCTGGATCTTATGTTCCATTTTCCAAAGGTGCTATAAACTCAAGGAGAACCTTTATGTAACTCATTATCTGAAGAGCTCTTCGTTCATATGTTTCCTTTCAAGCTCCTTATTCTATCATTAATTTATCAATGACTTAATTTCAAGTAAGAATGAGGAATAATTGGTTGAGAATACTGTCATAGTTTATTTTTTTAAGAAAGATATTAAGAGCACAAAAATAAAGTACACATTCCTCAAGGGTCAGAAATCAAACTGTCTATATCATAGCATGAATCTGAGTGTTCCTACTGTAGTTTTAAGCTCTATACCATATGGTTGTGTAAGCATTCTGTGTTCAAGTGTTTGTCAGCATCACTCTATAGAAAAAGTTGTTTGAAACCAGGCTTGGAGTTTAATAAACTGATGCCTCAGTGTGAGCACCAGGAACCCATGGTCCAGGGTTTCCACACACAGGGTGTTCTTGTTTTCAGTCTTTGCTTTTATGTTACTGAGTAGCAACCCCAAGCCTCTTCACCAGGAACAATGGCAACATTTGAAAACATTGGCTGACATCAGAGCAATTACAATGGAAGAGGAAAAGCTTGTCCTAAGTACAGGAATTCATATCTCTCTTCTTTAAAAATTTATTTTTTTTATTTTCTTTACAATCCAATATCAGCCCTTCCTTTCTTCCCAGTACCCATTCATTTAAGTCCTTCTTCCCCCACTACACCTTCCTGTTCTCGTTTGTGCCCCCTCCATACCTCAAGTCACTGTGGAACTAGGCACATGCTCTCTCACTGAGGCCAAACAAGGAGGTCCATTTAGGACTGTGAGATCCACAGACAGGCAAAAGGCCCAGGGACAGCCCCTGCTCCAGCTGGGGAACCTGCATGAAAACCAAGCTGCGCATCTGCTACATACATGCAGGGGACCCAAGATCCATCCTGGGTTAACTCTTTAGTTTGTGATTCAGTCTCTGGAAGCCTCCAAGGGTCCAAGTTAGTTGACTCTGTTGGTTTTCCTATGAGTCCCTGTCCTTTTAGGGTTCTTTACTCCTTCTCCTAACTCTTCCAAAAGACTCACTGAGTTCCATCTAATGTTTGGGTGTGAGTCTTTGCATCTCTTTCCGTTAGCTGCTGAAAGAACCTCTCAGAGGACAGCTCTGCTAGGTTCTTGTCTGCAAACATAATAGAATTTCATTAATAGTGGCTCTTGCCCTTGGGATGGGTCTTACTTTGGGGCAGTCATTGGCTGGGCATTCTCTCAGTTTCTGCTCTATATTAGTCCTGCACATCTTATAGGCAGGACACATTTTGGGTGTAAGGTTTTGTGGGAAGGTTATTGTTTTTATACTGGAAGTTCTGCCTGGTTACCAGAAGTGGCCCCTTCAGGATCCATATCCCCCATTGCTAGGCATGTCAGCTGGAGTTGCCCCCATAGACCCTCTGGGATCTCTTTCCATCCCAGGTCTTCGCATGTCCTAGATATTTATGCCCCCTGCCAATCTCCCTTCTCTCTCCCTATACATATGATCTCCCCCTACCCCACCTCTTTTCCATCCCCACCCCTATTCCACCCAGTTCCCTTCTTCCATTGACCTCTTATATTTAGTTTCCCCTTCTAAGAAAGATTCAACTATCTGCCCTTGGGATTTCCTTGTTATTTGACTCATTTGGGTCTGTTGATTCTAGCACTTTTTTCTGTACTTTATGGCTAATATCCACTTATAAAGGATTATAAACCATTCATGTCCTTTTGGATCTATGTTAACTCACTCAGGATATTTTCTAGTTCCATCCATTTTCCTGAAAAATATAATGTTCTTGTTTTTAATGACTGAATAGTATTTGTGTAGATATACCACATTTTCTGTATCCATTCTTCAGTTGAGAGGCATTTAGGTTGTTTCCTGCTTCTAGCTATTATGTAGAAAGCTGCTATGAACATAGGTGAGCAAGTGTCCTTTTGGGATGATGGACATCTTTTAGGCATATGCCCAGAAGGGGCATAGCTGGGTCTTGAGGTAGAACTATTCCCAACCCTCTGAGAAACCACCAAATTGATTTCCAGAGAAGTCAAAAATCATACAATGGAAAAGGGTGAGCCTCTTCAACTAATGGTGCTGGTTTAACTGAACGTAGGCATGTAGAAGAAATCAAATAGATCCTTATTTATTACCTTGAACAAAACTCAAGTCCAAATGGATCAAAAACCTCTATGTAAAACCAGGTACAGTAAGTCTAATTGAACAGAAAGTGGGGAACAGCCTTGAACTTTAAGAATAGGACACTAATGGCTCAGGCATTAAGATCAACAATTAATAAATGGGGCTTCATGAAACTGCAAAAGCTTCAAGTTAAAAGGCACAGTCATTAGGACAAAATGGCAGCTTACAAATTTGGAAAAGTTCTTCACCAACCCTACCTGTGACACAGGGTTAATATCCAAAATATATAAAGAATTCAAAAAGTTAAACACCAATGATCCAAATAAAACAATTAGAAAATAGAGGTGGGAATGAGTGGGCGGGTGGGGGAGTACCCTCATAGAGGCAGGGGGAAGGCAGGAGGGAATAGGGGATTTGTGAAGGGGAAACTGGGAAGGGGCATAACATTTGAAATGTAAATAAATAAAATAGCCAATAAAGTTTAAAAACAAAAGAAAAAGAAAATAGAGTACAGAGCAAAACAGAGTATTCTCAACAGAGGAATCTCAAATGGCCAAGAAGCACCTAACCTAAAGAAATGTTCAGTGCCATTATTCATCAGGGAAATACAAATCTAAACAACTCTGAGGTTTCACCTTATACCTATCAGAATGGCTAAAATAAAAGTACTCAAAGGACAGCACACGCTGGCAAGGTTGTAGAGTAAAGAAACACTCCTCCAATGCTGGTGTTAGTGCAAACTTGTACAACCACTCTGGAAATGAATCCATCTCTTAAGTAAAATACTCATAATTACTTTTCTGTTGCTGACTTGTTTCTTCATGAGGAACCAAAAGTGATATAAAAATATAAATGAAATTAATCATTGTGACAGGGTTATACAAACATTATGATTTACAAGACATATTGACTTTGTTGCCTATTTTATTCTGAAACACTCAACAGTATATAGGGTAATTAAATGTATGCTCATTAATTATGAAATTTGAAATTTGAGAAGGCTGGAAACTTATTTTAGGATATTTGACTGGAAGACACCATAGCCTCGATGAGATTTTTCAGGTATCATGCCAGAGTTCTTCTAATTCCTTTAGTTCTTGGTAGAAAATTAAAGCTAATTATTTCAATACATTAATATCAAATATTTCATTGAAAAATATGAGTTGCCTGAGGTAAAGACATATATATTTATTTAAATATTTCTCATTTCTTAATAGAAACTCAGCTGATTCTAGCCCTTGGTCACAGCTAGATTCTAATTTTGAATTGGCATTTTAAATTGAATTAACTTTAAAGATAGTCTTCTATAGTTTGGTTAATGATTCATGGGAAAAGTTTGAAGTTGGTGGAAAGTATCTTGGGAATAGTCTAGTTGAGTCTAAGGTGGGACATGAAAGGTACAACATAAAGACATTTTATTTATCCATTCTCTCCATGTGTCTAATGACAGGAGAATTATTAAATTTTACTCTTTGATGCTAACATTATTAGTTAAATTCCATGTTCCCTGGTAAAAATTTAAAGTCTACCATCTATAGATGTTATCTTCAATGTTGTTAGTCAATAACCTGAAATTTATCTGAATTTATAGCTCTGAAAAGCTTTTGGGGGCATCATGATGCCTATATTTTATCTGAAGCAGACTTTTACATTTGTACACATTTAGAAGATTATATCTAATCATAAAAACTTATTTTGCAATGCAACCAATTCAATAGAACACAATAAGGTTATGATCCTTTTGTATCTGATTTTCTTTGGGACACATGAAGAATTTGATTTTTTTTTTTTTAGCCCAACATAAGACACTAAAACAGACCAAAGAAACAACCTCTTCACATATAGTTTAGTAAAGCAATGAGTTTATTTAATTCTAGAACATTAGTAAAAGGTTGCTTAAAGTAACATGACTGAGGTTTATGTGTAAGAACATGAGTGACCCAAAGGAGCTGCTTTATTAGACATCAAACCATACTAGTGGTGAAGAGTCATGAAGGTTACCTCTCTGTAGCCTCCTGAACAACCTCAGGCAGCTCCTTGACCAGCAATAAGTCACCGTTTTGTACTCTTAGTAAGCAGCCACACAAATCCTGTAGATTTCTCCTGAGTTCCTCTGACTTCCTGTGTTGACAGGCATTGCCCCACCCCCAGAATGGAATACCTCAATTTAGAGTACATAGCTATACAACAGACCATCCTTTTGTCCTCTGGTTGTTATATTACAACTGTCCATTTAACCCTGGAGGAGTAACATTGATGTCTTTTTATATTTTCTTCCATGTGTGACTAAGTCTTGGACCACTGTATCACAGCAACAGTTATACATTCTCAGTAGATAAACCTTTTATGAATTCCACAGTATTCAATACCAATTAGGCAAGAAAAGTTTCCTTCTGTGTCTGAAATTGACAGCACCAGTAAACTTCAGGTTTAAACTCAAATTTAGTAGACAATTTGACAGGTAGGCTCATCTATCAAGAAAACAGAAGCATTTCTCCAGGTATTCTTGGACCATAGAAAAACAAACACAGCCTACCCGAAGAGTGTAATGACTATTCATGGCTATCAATATGACTACATCTGGAATAACTAAAATACAATCAGCTGGGCACCCCTGTGAGAAAGTTTTTATTGGATAACTTGAGGATACCTTAAATCTGGATAGTGTGAGATGTGAAGACACACCTTAAATCTGGATAGTGTGAGATGTGAAGACACACCTTAAATCTGGATAGTGTGAGGTGTGAAGACACACCTTAAATCTGGATAGTGTAAGGTGTGAAGACACACCTTAAATCTGGATAGTGTGAGGTGTGAAGACACACCTTAAATCTGGATAGTGTAAGGTGTGAAGACACACCTTAAATCTGGATAGTGTGAGGTGTGAAGACACACCTTAAATCTGGATAGTGTGAGGTGTGAAGACACACCTTAAATCTGGATAGTGTAAGGTGTGAAGACACACCTTAAATCTGAGCCACAGCTTTGCATGGGTCTATATAAAGAACATGGAAGAAGGAAACTTTTGCTCTCAGCCTGTTTGCCCTTGCCCTTGCTGGCAAGTTTATTCTGTTGCTGGTATTAGAGCTGACTTCTTTGGGATTCCCCTGTATATTGAAGACCAACTGATAGATCCAGCCTTGTGGACTGAACAACTACTGGATTCTTGAATTTTCTGTGGGGAGACACCTGTAATTAGGAATAGTTGAACCACAGCCTGTGATACAATAATAAATCTTGTTTTTTATATGATATGGGTGTGTGTGTGTGTGTGTGTGTGTGTGTGTGTGTGTGTGTGTGTGTGATATAGACACAGATAGGTTCATTCTACCAGTTCTGTTTCTCTCGGTAAACCTGACTAATATAGAGGAGATAACTTTATTTTACCAGCACAGAATTGCTAGTTATCCCCATTTAGCCATTTACTAAACTGTTACTTAGCTTTTAAGGCCTTCTAGAAGCACACAAATTATGAATTTTTCTTCCTGTCATTTTTTTCCTGCCTATGAACACCAGCTCTACAAAATTCTAGTTCTGTTTGTTTGGTATGATCTGAAGCATTCTCTTTATCTGCTCTTCCTTTTCCTCATCTTCTCTTTAAATCTGAAGCACTTTATAAATCTGATTAATATTCAAATCTAACACATTACAGCCCAGGCCTCTCAATCGCAAACAACAATGTCTAAACACTAGTGTCAGTTCCAACGTCCTGACTTACTCATCTTCTTCCTCCTTGTAAGCACAGTCCTATTAGGCTCAGTCACCTGGGCTTTAGATTCAGCCTTTCTCTTGTCCATTTTCCTCATTAATTTTTGTCCTTCCTCCATTGTTGTTCACTCCCTAGCATTTATGAAGACATAGATGCAAATAGACACATGTTTCCAATGACTCACATAAATTGTTCCATCAGGACCTAATTTACCCATTTTTATACTAAATTTTGAAGCTGTTGTCACAAAAGAGGTAATTGTATCATTCAAGATCTTTGTTCTCACAGCCTTACACTGATATCTTCCATCTTCATGTCCCATATGAATAAATTCAAAAGAAGAATGAAAAGGCACCTCTCATTTTATGTCTTTCCCAAGTCTTTGATGATTTAAGAGCTTCCGATGGCCAGTGTTTTGCTGATCACCGTGGTTTCCTGTAATGGGTCTTTACTTTGTCCCACTCCTTGTAGGCTTGCATGATGAATCATGGATCTTCACACTTTATATCAATGGATGGATCCGAGGAACTTTTATCCATTCTACTAGCTTTCCTCCTCTGTCTACCTGCTTCTTCTCATCATTCTCAAATGTTTGAATACTTGGAAATATTCCTTAACCCAAATCTACTTGGCACTCTCCTTCCCACACATCCGTTCAATGTAGGAAACATCAAGCCAACAGCTCCAGATCATCATCTGTTTTTCTCCTTATTTTCCTGCCAAATCAGAAGTTACCGTAAAAGATAGCATCTGTGTGGTTTTTTCTCTGTGTAATTGCTATCTCATATAAGCAAGTTATTTCTGGGAAATACAGCTGAGATTCTGTTGCATGTTTTATTGCACATAATACCACAGGATCCTATCCTATATGTGCTACACCTGGGGACTGAAAGTAATATCCAGTCCAACAGCCATTTGGAATTCATACCCACACTCAAATAGTAGACAATATTCATCAGGAAGGCATACCACCTTACCATATGCAGAAGAAGACAGTCACTCTGGTATTATATACAGAAGAAGTTACATCATCTATATCACTTTGGGAAAGTTAGCTGTATGAAGACGATCCCCTTTGATGATCAATCCAACCCTAGATGGATCATCTTGTTGGAAGTCTTAACATGTAATGAAGGAATCACGTGATTCTTTTCCTCCTCAGTTTTCTTTGGCTTTATTATTCTCTTCTTGAAGTCCAACAGTGTTACATGACTTACCTTAGGACAATGTAAATAAACATTTATTGATGCCATATTGAGAACTTACTAATGGCAAAGGAAAGGAATAATTTTGCTGAATCCAAGTCCGATTATCAACATTTTTTTTTTAAGTTGCTTACACGAGTGTGAGTGAGGAGTTACTTACAGAAGCATGGTTGAATCAAAGATAATCATGTCACTATAAGTACACACCAGTGTGAATGATTACCCATCAAACCTTCTTGCCATACTTATATACAGTTTATATGATGAAGGAGGCTCCTCCCAGTAATTTTTATATATTTTACATAATGTTGAGAGACCAACCTTAATTAAAATAAAAGCAAATATGCTAATCTAGTATTGGCATTTCTGACACTGTTCCCATTTTATTCAATTAAGTAAATCTGGTTCAACTATAACAAAATATGGAGGTAACAAGAAGTATGTTCTTTGTTAGAGTTAATGTTTGAAAAGAGATGCAATACAAAGACAATAGAGAACAGTGATTTGTAATGCCAGAATGAGGATCTGTTGGGTAAAAATAAAAATCATATAAACAAAGATGAAATTATTAAGCTCAAAACTAGCAATTTCTGCAGTTCTGTGAAGCAAGCAATGACAAGCAGAACGTGACTGTCTAATTAAAACAACATCAGCAGGTACACTGCTTTAGCTATGCAATTACATTTTGGTGAATACATTGAAACTGAAGATTGAGAGGGCTCTGTGTAGATGGAGTCATCTTGAAATCTATTACCATATTGCATGCATTATGTCATGTACTTTTTAGTAACTTTAAAGTTAAATTTCATTTCTCAGTAAGGAGTTCAATATAGTATTTATAAAATATTGGAGTACAAAATCTATTGCAAACACTTATGATAAAAACCTATATTATGTGTACCATTTATACTTAGCTGATATATGTGTTGCTTACTTGTTCAAAATCCTTTAGCACTAACATTAAAATATGCAGTAAGAGGTAATTTCTTTAACATACTGAATTTGTTCTTTGATGCAAATCAAAAAATATACTGAAGAGTTTGGAGATTCAACCACCTTATGATATCAATATTTATTAAAAATTTAAATTTCCCAATGGACAGAAAAATACATGTTTAGCTAACTGCTATCTTCACTGTTAACATTTTTCAATAAATACTAAACAAAATTAGTAAAAAAAATTCTAAAAGAGTATAAATTACTGTAAAGGTACATAAAAATATTGTTTTGTTAGAAAATATTACAGTTAATCACTTATGAGTAAGACTTTTTCAAGATGAAATAAATGTGTATGAATATGACACAACTACCTTTAAAGCAATGTGAGTATTTAATCTAAGATGTCAAAGGATATTATAAATTATTTTCTTTATAGCATTTATAATGGTAATCAAATATTTTAATTTTTGACAATGATTAAAACAAGTTATTTCTCATGCAAAATAAAAAAAGCCTGAGATTCCACCTCACACCAGTCAGAATAGCTAAGATCAAAAATCAAGTGACAGCAGATGCTGGCAAGGATGTGGAAAAAGAGGAACACTCCTCCATTGTTGATGGGATTGCAAGCTGGTATAACTACTCTGGAAATCAGTCTGGCGGTTCCTCAGAAAATTGGACATAGTATTACCTGAGGACCCAGCTAAGCCACTCCTGGGCATATACCTAAAAGATTCTCCAACATATAACAAGGACATCTGCTCCACTATGTTCATAGCAGTCTTATTTATAATAGCCAGAATCTGGAAAGAACCCAGATGTTCTTCAATAGAGGAATGGATACAGATATTGTGGTACATTTACACAATGGAGTACTACTCAGCTATTAAAAACAACAAATTCATGAAATTCTTAGGTAAATGGATGGAACTAGAAAATATCATCCTGAGTGTGATAACCCAATCACAAAAGAATACCCATGGTATGCACTCACTGATAAGTGGATATTAGCCCAAAAGCTCAGAATGCCCAAGATACAATTCAAAGACCACGTGAAGTTCAAAAAGTAGAAAGACCAAAGTGTGGGTACTTTGGTCCTTCTTAGAAAGGGGAACAAAATACTCACGGGAGCAAATATGGAGATAAAGTGTATAGCAGAGACTGAAGAAAAGACCATCCAGAGACTAACTCACCTGGGGATCCACCCCGTGTACAGTCACCAAACCCAAACACTATTGTGGATGCCAAGAAGTGCTTGCTGACAGAAGCCTGATATAGCTGTCTCCTGAGAGGCTCTGCCAGAGCCTTACGAATACAGAGGCAGATGCTCACAGCCAAACATTGGACTGAGCACAGGGACCCCAATGGAGGAGTTAGAGAAAAGACTGAACGAGCTGAGGGGTTTTGCAACCCCATAGGAAGAACAATCATATCAACCAACCAGACCCCCCAGAGCTCCCAGGGACTAAGCCACCAACCAAAGAGTACATATGGAGGGACCCATGGCTGCAGCCACATTATGTAGCAGAGGATGGCCTGGTCATCAATGGGAGGAGAGGTCCTTGGTCCTATGAAGGCTCGATAGATGCCCCAGTCTAGGGGAATTCAAGGGCAGGGAGGCGGGTATTTGTGGGTGGGTGAAGGAATACCATCATAGAAGCAGGGGGAGGGGAATGAGATAGGGGTTTCTGGGAAGGGGGGAAACTGGAAAAGGGGATATTTGAAATGTAAAGAAAACATCCAATAAAAAATTATTTCTCAAAGAATTAGGATGTTCAATCTGTGAACTAAATAGATTGGTGGGAATCTAGGAAATTATCTAGAATAAAGTTGGTAACTGCAAACACTTGGACACCAAAGAGTTCAATGATTAAATTAATTGAATTCTGAAATCTTTGATGCTTTTACTGTAAAGCATTGATCATATACCTATAAAGACACAATAAATGTCCTCTTAGGAGTGTGGTGACTTGCATGAGAAATGGCTGCCACTGGCTCATGTGTGTGGATGTTTGGTCCATAATTGATGTTGCTTTATGGGAAAGCTATAGAGCCTTACTGGAGAAAGTACACCATTGAAGTGGACCCTGAGAATTTATAGCTGTGCCCCCCCTTCCAGTTAGCCCTCTCTGTTTATTGTCTGCAGTTGAACATATGGTCAACTTACTCAGCTTGCTAATCAAGCTGCTTGTGACCTCTGTGAATTTTATTTCTGGAAATGTAGGCCAAAATAAACTACCCCATAATTACATTTTGGTCTGATGTTTTATCACAGCAACAAAAGAGTAGCTAATATAGTAAATGACTGAAAATATCAATAGGCTGATTATTAATTCAACATTGGGGTGATGTCTTAGTTGGTGTTTTTGTTGCTTAGAGGAGACCATGACCATGGCAATTCTTATAAATGAAAAATATTTAATTGGGGCTACCTTATAGTTCAGATGTTTAGTCCATTGTCATCATGGTGGGAAGCATGGTGGCTTGCAAGGAGACACGATGCTGGAGAACTGTGGTAGCTGAGAGTTCTACATCCAGATATGTAGGCAGCAGGAATAGATAGTGATACTGCTCATAGATTGAGCTTCTGAAACCTCAAAGCTCACCCATAGTGACATGCTTTCTCCTACAAGGCCAGACAGACCTCGTAAGAGTACCACTCACTGTGGGCCTGTGGGGACCATTTTTGTTCAAACCATCACAAGCAATTTCAAGTAACAAGAAAATCAGAAAATTGGCTTAAAGTGCAGGTATTTACCAATTATCAAGTGCTTGGTCCACCAATACCCCCTAATGCTTTGGTTCTTTTGGTACCTAGCTGGACACTAATTTTGTCATGTGACTTTTACTGGAGCAAACTAAACAAATCTCTCCATCCCAGGAAAGGCATTGGCAATAGGCAAAGGGATAATTCCACTTAAGCTAACCTAGTGAACCAGAGAATTGTGGTTTCTTACAAGAATGGGTGAGGGCTCAACTACACATACAGGGATATCTCAATGGTAGCTATATCACTGAAAGGCATAAAACCCAGTGAGGACTCAAGAAAGCTGCACCTCTGGAGATAATCAGGCACCTCTCATTCCACAAGCTTTCTTTTTATCATACTTTACATTACCACACAATAATCATAACTGGTTCTACCAATGAAGATACTGAGGAGAATCTTTCTTGAGGCTATTTATCTATCATTATGTTCTATTACCTAATGTCTGCTAAAGGAAGACTATTAATTCTATTTGTTACAAACTCTCCTTCTTTTCTTTTTAATGATCAAAGTTTCCGGAATCAATTGGGTCTGCTACTTGATAGCTGCCAGACCTGTCTCCAGTACTAAAGAAGTAACTACTCAAAGTAGAGCTAATCAATTAAATCAGGTCTAACAGAGATGCAGTTCAGATGTGATAGAGACTCTGTTGTACACATGGGTCTCAAATCTTCAGAGCAAAAAGCAGTCTTGATGCCACTTCTAGAACTCCATCAGAAGATCATAGCCACAGCTTCAGCTCTGTTCTTCATGAAAATGATAGCATTTCCTCTACCCACAGGTATTATTATCCTTGACATCATGAGGGACTTATCTTTATTACTGGCCCAGAACTGCCAGGTCAGAAAGGGAGAGTACTTCAGTCCAGCTACAAAAACCTGCCATAGCCAGCCATGGCTACTATTATTTCATTGATCATCAGTTTAATGCTTGTGATTATATAAGGCTATGTCCAGTCACAAACACCCTGGGTACTCTGCAACACACAAACACATACATAAACACACATGGACACACACAAACACAGATACAGATACATACAAACACCCAAACACACAATGGAGTGGAGAAAAAATAGAGGTTGATTGAATAGGGAGCTTAGGGTCATATCCTCTTATGTATCTTTAGTGGGTTTGCTGAAGCCCATGATAGAATGTGGTCATTAATGGGATATCTTTTAGTTTGGGCTATTTTAAGGCACTTGATTCTTTGAGAAATTCCACTAATTCATCTTTATCAAGGATAAATTTGCTGGTTTATTTTTATTCTTTGATTGATTAATACCTTTCTCTTTTATGTATTTGTCAATATTTATTTTAAAAATTAAATTTTAGATTGATGATAAAAACTCTACAGATGTCTTTCTTATTTCCTACAGCTTTGGTTTATTAGGTTTTTTTCTTGTTTGCTGTTTTGGAACACATTTGTTTTTTCAATAAAAATATAGAATATTTTGTTTCAGATTACCTTGAGGTATGGTCTTTAAGTCTTTTCAGATATTTCTGAATCTATATATTGCTCAATTTATAGATGTGATTTCCATTAATTCTCTAGTATATGGGTGTATTAACTCATAAAATGTCTGTGTACTGGCTGGTTTTGTCAACTTGACACAAGCTGGAGTTATCACAGAGAAAGGAGCTTCAGTTGAGAAAATGCCTCCATGAGATCCAGCTGTAAGGCATTTTTTCAATTAGTGATCAAGGGGAGAGGTCCCTTTGTGGGTGGCACCATTTGTGGGCTGGTAGTCTTGGGCTCTATAAGAAAGCCAGTTGAGCAAGCCAGAAGAAGCAAGCCAGTAAGTTACATTCCTCCATGTCCTCTGCATCAGCTCCTGCTTCATGACCTGCTTGAGTTCCTTTGGCGATGAACAGCAACATGGAAGAGTAATCTCAATAAACCCTTTCCTCCCCAACTTGCATCTTGGTCATGATGCTTGTGCAGGAACAGAAACCGTGACTAAAACAGTCTGGATCCAAAAAGGGGGAAGAAATAAACAAGAGAGGGAGTAAAGATGTTGGTCTTTCTAATGCACTGAAAGACATTGTAATCATAACAGAGACACTTGAGAGATGGCTTTGTGTCTTCACCTCTTCCTTCAGAAATGCCAACAACCATCAATGATCCTGACAAAGTTCTTCCTGCCCACTTTACCAAGTTACTTCCTCAAGTTATATGCACCCACTACAGGAATGAGTAAAGGCCTGCCTGCCATGAAACTGTGGTCTACGGATTGGGTAACTGAAAACAAAAACTTTGAAAGTAAAATGAAGAGATATTGCAACTATGTGCATTTTAACTCTATTCTTACAAAATCATGTGAAGTAAATAAAAATAAGATGATATAAAATAACCTCTGCTGCCTCTTCAGACTATTGTAAATATTGCATTTTGCTATACTCTTATACACAGCAATTCTTAGACAGATAGTAGCAAGTAATGAATCCTGCCTCAACTATAATATACTTGTATATATGTTTACTGTATGTATTTTTTGTGTGTGTATCTGTGTGTGTACGCATGCGTGTGCAGGCACATGTGTACTATGGTATGTATGTGGCAGTCAGAGCACATCTTCCATGTTGTCAAAGCTGTGCTGTATACTCCAGACTGGCTGACTCATATGAGTGCTGGAATTACAGATGTAAGCCACAGCACGCATGCCCGACAGTACTTGGTTTCTGGGGGTCAAACTTAAGTTGCTAGGCTTTTGAGGCATGAACATTTACCTAATGTGTCAATGTTAATTGTATTGAAATAATCTTAAAAATAATGTGGCATCGCCTGTAATTAAATTCTTAATGTATCCATCCTCTTTATACTAGTGCCAGTGTCCTAAGCCCACTCTAGGAATCAGTCTACAAACCTTCACACGCCTCAGAATCCACTGACTGTTTTTGCACAGAAATTGGGAGATATATTAACAGATGATTCCCTGAAGCCTAGAGATTATTCCTGGAATTCAAATAATTCAAATGCTAACATGCCCAGTACTGGAATAATGAGGTAGAAGTAGGGGCTTTGATAGACTCTTGGTGTCTCTGATAAAAGGCTCTCAGAGGCTGAAAGCCACGTGTTGCCATATGACCTCTTGTAAATCCTACATCTTAATGTTTTCGCTCCCAGGAAGGTTTGTTACATTCACTTTTACTAAGGCATTTTAATGGTATAATGACTAAGAGACCATAAATTTCTCATTATCACGATGATCCTGAGTTCCTTCTGTTACCCTTGCATAATGATTATTAATGGCATCTGGTCATTGTCCAAAGTGTTGTAGTTATTACAATATGTTATATGAAGATGATATAGTTAGCCAAATTGAGGGTGACAATAGCTGAGTTTTCCAATCATACCCACAACGTGAATGTCTTAGTTTACTTAAGATTAGATATCTTTCCTCTGCTTTTGTTGAAAATTGATTCTTTATTAATACAATATACCCTGATCACAGTTTTCACTCCTGCTCCTCCAAGTTCCTCCCCACTTGCCCTTCCCTCAAAATTCACTCCCTTTCTGTCTCGCATTAGAAAAGAATAATAGGCTTCTAAGAGATAAGAACAAGACATAACTAAACATAATAAGATACAATAAGAACCATCACTTCAAACTTGAGCAAGGCAGCCTTACAGGAGGGAAAGAGCCCAAGAGAAGGCACAGGAATCAAAGACCATCTCATTCAAACACTCAGGAGCACTCACAAGTCCCATAAAAATACTAAACTGAAAGCTATTGTATATATGTAGGGGATTGAGCAGAGGCCTGGGCTTGCACTATGCTTTCTGCCTCAATCTCTGTGAATTCATATCAGCTTTGCTCAGTTGACTTAAAGGGCTGTATTCTAATTGTCTTTCATCTGCTCTGACTCTTACACTCTTTCTGCCTCCTGTTCAGAGTTTCCTGGGCAATGATATGAGGGATTTGACAGAAACATCCCATTTAAGACTGCCTTCCCACACCCCTCCCTCTTTGTGTAATGTGTGGCTGTGGGTCTCTATTTGTTCTATCTGCTGGAGAAGGAGATGTTTCTGAGACAGCCATAAAACCTTTGATTCACAATGCTTTCCTGCCTACAAACTATGCTAAGGTAATAGTGTTGCAAAGCTTGTGGGGTAACCAACTAACCTCTGACTTGACTTATAGCCTACTCCATGAGATGGAACCCATACATGACACTACTTGAGTGAACAAAAGTGAGAGACAACATAACCCAGAGACCCAGAGTAAGACTAAATACTACAGGTCCTAAAAAACAAAGTAGTAACAAAATGATTTCTAATAATATTTTGATATTCTCATAGATCTTGTGCCTTATTCAGCCATTTCAGAAAAGGTTCCTCCTGCAGCAGATAGAACTAGTAGAGACCCACAGCCACACATTACACAAAGAGGAGAGGTGTTGGAAGGCACATCCCTAAATGGGATGTTTCTGGCAAATCCCTCATATCAGAGCCCAGAAAATCCTGAGGAAGAAGAGGCAGGCACACATACACACATCCATCCATCCAACCATCCATCCTATCTATCTACATACACACATGTACATACATATATGAATAGTATGATGTGTGTGTGTATGTGTGTGTGTAGCCTGAAGATTTTTTTCTTGTTCCAAAGACACTAGAACATAGGAGTGAAGTTTCCATGTAGGAATCAGTTCGACCTCCCCATATTCAATGGATTATGTGGGTGTTGATTTCAGCAATGAGGAATTACTGTTGTTTTGTGGAGAGTAGCCCTATTTTCTTAGCTATTTTCTGGCCAGTTAGGAATCTATCTCCATGATTACTTGGAGACCTCCTTAGGATTACCTTCATGAATTTTAGGATGTTTCCATTGCACCAGGTTTCCATACTATTCCTCAAATGCCCATAAATTCCAGCTGTTTCTACCCATATTCCCTCCCTCAACTCTTATCCCTCTCCCTCCCCACTGATGCTCACACTCCACCCCTCCTGCCCCCTGTCCACCTGTAAAATCTATTCTTTTCCTTCCTCCCATGGACAGCCGTATGTTCCCTCTATTCCCTTCCTCTATATCTAACTTCTCTGGGTCTATGGATTTTGTCTTGGTTATCATTTGTTTAATGGCTAATATCTGCATATAAGTGAATATATGCCATATTTATCTTTCTCGATCTGGATTAGCTCATGCAGGACGATTTCTTCTAGTTCCATCCATTTGTCTGAAAGTTTCATGATGCCATTTTTTAAATAGCTGAGTAATATTCCATTGTGTAAATGGTACTACATTTTCTTTATCCATTCTTCTGTTGAGGGACATCTAGGTTGTTTCCAGTTTCTGGCTATTATGAAGAGAGCAGCAATGAACACGGTTGAGCAAATGTCTTTGTGGTAGAAGCATTCTTTGGAGTATATGAACAAGAGTGGTGTAACTCGATCTTGAGGTGGATGCATTCCCATATTTCTGAGGAACTACTGTATTGATTTCCATAAAAACTGTACAAGTTTGCACTTCCATCAGGAATGGAAGAGTGTTCCCTTATTCTATATCCTTGATAGCATGGCTTGTCACATGTGTTATTGACCTTAGCTCTTCTGACAGATGTAAGATGAAATATCAAAGTAGTATTGGTTCACATTTTTCTGATAGTTAAGGATGTTAATTGTTTTTAATTGTTTCTCACACATTTGAGTTTGCTCTGTTGAGAACTCTGTTTATATCTGTACCTATTTTTAATTGAGTTATTTGGTTTGGTGAAATCTAGTTTCTTGTGTTCTTTATATATATATATATATATATATATATATATATATATATATATATATATATATATATATATACATACATACATACATACATACATACACACACACACACACACACATATATATATGTATTGGATATTCATGCTCTATCAGTTTTGGACTTGGTAAAAATCTTTTCCCATTCTGTAGAATGCTGTTTTGTTCTAATGACACCATTGTTTGTCTTACAGAAGCTTTTCAGTTTCCTGAAGTCCTATTTATTAATTATTGATCTTGGTGCTATGCTATCAGTGTTCTGTTCTAGAAGTCATTTGTGACAGTGAGTCCAAGGCTATTCCCCACATTCTCTACTATCAGGTTCAGTATCTAGTTTTATGTTTTAAGCTAACATATCTTACTTTCTCTGGTTGTTCTACTATTTCCTCAAGTATCTTGACCTAGAATTATCTAGCTAGGTGGTGGCACACACATTTAATCCCAGCATTCAGGAAGTAGAGGCAGTTGGATCTCTGAGTTTGAGGCCAGCCTGGTTTACAGAGTATGTTCAGGACAGCCAGGAATATACACCCCCAAAGTAGATATTTGATGTATAAGCAAAGGACAGCAGAATTCTATTTCATAACCTGGTTAATTATAGAGAATGCATACTATTCTTTGATAACATATCAGAAACATTTTTATGATAGTTGAGCAAATTACTTCAGCTCTTTGAAATAATTATGTGTTGCAAGTTTCATGTTACTTTTCTGTGGTTTATAGGTCCCTTGGTATAAGATGTCAAAAGGAATACTATCATCATATACAAAAATCTTTTCTCATTAAAATCATGTTAAAATAATATTTGCTTAATGAGGATAAATAACTAATCAACAGTTGTTAAAGATGTATTATCAGACTATGAATCTGACCCCTGAAAGTGTAGTCTTACAGATATTAAATATCACTACATCTTGGCTTCTGTGACTATGTGTTAGTGACACTGGAAAATATTTTAATAATTTGATTGATTCTTTGACATGTGATATTTGTTGAACATGTAAATATAATAAGAGAACTTATTTTCATGTTCAATTTCTTTCATAGATTAACATGAGGAACAATGAAGAATGAAAACATTATATAAAATTTGTAATGTTTCATCATTTTTTAAGAACTATTGTTTTCACCTCAAAAGAGTAGTGATTGAACAAACTAAACCCGTTCTTCCATTTTGACTAGTTTGTGGCTATGAATACATTTCTCCTTTGTTCCAGGCCTTTGAGGTCCATAGTACCAAATTTTGTGGTATTTCTACCTAGATATATGAGTTCCTGGTCATTATTATAGAATGGCAGACTCGCAGAGACATATCTGTTCTAACAGCATCGATCTAAAGGCAATGTATTGTTTATAGATCATTCTCCAAAAAGGAATCTCATGACACTTTTGTAACTTCAAATGAGTCTGGGAAATACACAAATGGCAGAGGGACAACTGCAATATCATTGTTTTGCTGTAATGGAAGGTGAGATTTCCTTTTGATAGAGATGAACAGTTGTTGACAGTAGTATCTACCAGAAACCTCTTCCTTTTCTCAACTTATGTTTTCTCTTCAAGTGATGCTTCCCTTTAAAATGAATACAAAATCCACATTATCTCTCTCATATAACCATCTCCATAAGTCATTTTTTCTTTGTACATAAGAGGGCCACTGTAGCATTAATGAGAAAATGATTGTTTTGTAAGGAAGAAAATATTTTTTTAAGAAAAATAAAAGAAAAAAAGAAAAGAAAAAAGTCAGTTATTTTATAGATCTTTATGTCAAGGTAAGAAACTATGACCCACTGTGGTTTGATCCCTCAATTTTTAGGAAATAATTTAAACTTGGAGTAAGATGTAAATGTGTAAAAATGAGTTAATTCACAGACACAAGTTGCTATGGTAGAAAGCTAATCATCACAAAGATTTCACCAGAGTCCAGAATCAAGCAAGGCAATGAGAGAACACTCTGCTTGGAGCATTCTTATTCCACTTGGTGAAGCTATGTTTACATAAGAAATTAGGAGTGCTTATTATTTATTTATTTATTTACTTATTTATTTTTGATATGTTAACAGTCAATCATCATACTGAGCCTGAGAACCCCAATGGAAGAGCTAGGAAAGGACTGAAGGAGCTGAAGGGGATTGCAACCTGATAAGAAGAACAATATCAACTAATTGGACCCCCCAGAGGATGAAACCACCAACCAAAGAGTATACATAGAGGGAGTCAGGACTCTAGATATATACGTAGCAGAGGATGGCCTTAGCTGATATCAATGGGAGGAAAGGGAGGTTTGATACCCCAACATAAGGGAATGCAAGAGGTGGGAGTGGGTGAGTGGGTAGAGGAGCACCCTCATAGATGCAAAGGGGAAGGACAAAGGGGGATGGGATGGGCAGGTTGTAGAGGGGTAACCAGAAAGAGGGATATCATTTGAAATGTAAATGAATAAAGTGATTAATAAAAAGAAGAAATAATAGAAACAAAAAATGAAGAACATTTGGGAACACAGGGCTTAGCTAAAAGAGCCCAAACATGATATGGAACCTGAGTAGCAAGCTGACATTTCAAAGAGAGATCACTTAGACATTGCAAAACCTGGACCCTGTAGAATAGCAGAACCCAGCCTCTCCGGAAGGAACCATCCTTCTCCTTTGAGTTGTCTCAGTAAATAAATGAACTTAAACTTAGCTGTTTGTTTTCTCATTTTTTTCTGAAGATAAAGCCCATACACAAGCAATATGACCATGTTTATGTGTGTGTGTATACAGTTAATATATTTAACCTATGACAAATATTTAATTTGTTTTAAATAGCTTCTGTGGAAGACTGTCATTATCTGGTTCATTTTCCTTAGTGAAGTTTCTTTGATGCATACATTAGAGAAGTGAGGCATTCAGATCACAATATCTAATTCTCAGAACCAGCACTGTAGAAAGCCTGTGGCTTTTAAACCTATGGCTCCCTCTTAATAATACCTATATTCCTCTCAAGTGGTTTATATATGTTATTAACATTAATACTCTGATTTATGTATGATGTTCCTCTGTTCAGTTCACTAGTACAAGACATTCTAGAGATGATCACATATACAAGTTGAAAATCGGGAATTTAGCATCAAAACTGTGTTCCTAGCCATTTTTATGGATATGAAAGAAGGATTAAGCAAACTAATCCTAGATGTTTGAACTGGTTAGATATCTGAATTTGAGATCCTGGGAGTTCTCAGGTTCTATCTGGTGGCCAGTATTGCAGAATGTCATCAAGGTAGCTCCTCCAATGGAAAAACCAAGTTTCAATAGCAAAATCAGACACATAAGATGGTAAGGGTGGTGATCAAGTCTGTCCCTTCAATAAGCTTTCCAGTTAATTATTTTCACTGCCTATTTTATTCTGAATAGGCTACTATTTTGTGCTAAACCAGAAGCATAAACAACACCTAAGTAATTCAGTACTAAAGCAGAAACAGCAGGATCTCTGAAAGTCTAGGCCAATCTGGTCTACATAATGAGTCCCAGCCCACTGCGGTTACTGTCAAAAGACTGTCAAAACCAAAATAAAACAATGACAATAACCACATACACAAAAATGGAAAAGTTGTGAGTTACAAGTGGGAGAAGATAAATTAGAAAGACCTTTTCAAACCACATTGTTAGACTGCCATTTATTCTTTTTGCCACGCCTTTTTGTATTCTTGTTGGAGCATAGATTCGTGCTTGAAACTAGATATTCTGGACCTTTGTAACAATGTCCTCAGTAGGTTCAAGAGAATTGCTTAATATTCTGGTTTCTTCTTTTTTACCTTACTAGTTGTTTTCAATGTAGAGCACTTGGAAAGATAGAGTTAATTCCAGTCATCAATACATTGGTATTGCATAACCAATATATGATTCATTAATTTTTATTATAATCTATGCTTTTTTCTTTGATTTTTATTTTTGAGGAAAGCATAAGAGTGCCTTACTTGGGAGAAATATTACATATATTTAATGTATGGAATTAAGATTTCTTTACTTAAAAAGTCTATTTACAGAAAACTACCTGTCTTTTACACACATCCTATCAGATCTCATTGGAATGTTGCTAAGTCAGTCAAGGAACCATTTACCAAGGGAAATCAAAGTCATGGAAAAAATCAATTAAACTCAATAAGATCATTTACTGTTACAAAGCAATCATTTCTTCCTTCCTTTGGTATTTTGGAAAAAGTAGAACAGTGCACAAGGCTCTCCTTTTAAATATTTATAAAAACAAGCAAGTAAAGTTAACAGGAAGTCTGTATGTGTGTGCGCATGTGTGTAGATGAGATATCACCATAGAAAGAAAGCAAAGTGAGACCAGAAAAGCCTACCATGCACTTTACGTCTATAATGAAAAATTTATATACGGTTTTTCTTCTTACTCGTAAATAGGTATTTTTAAGTCAGTTGATGACATACAAATAGACATTTCCATTATAGCATTACATACTGACTACATAAAGCAGGCACAGTGGGCAAACACAACACTGTGTCACTACTTCATGACATACAAATCCTGAACTTGACTCATTTGAGTCATTTATTTCAGGGAATGGTCGGGGTTCCTGGTACCAGGCAGGATTTCCTACCTGTTGAGTAGGCCAAACAACTGGTCTACCACCAACCCCTGAGTGCCACTTCTTGCACCTTTAGAGATGTTTCACAATACTAGTCATTGCTCTGATTCATAGGTCTCATGGATGTTGGTTGGGTAGGAGGACTGTTAATGATTCCCGCTCTTGGCATTTTGCATACTGTTTTCTGGTACCATGGAAGATAGACCATATGAAGGACATTTTGCACACAAACAACAAAATAGACTCAGCAGTTTTTAATTATATATATATGTAATATATTATTATTGTATTATATATTGCAACTGTAACATATATATATATATATACACACACACATATATATATAATACAATAATTCTAGGGAAACAGAGACTATTAATTTGAGTAGGAGACAAGTAGTTGGAGGTTTGGAGGTAAGGGACACAGGAAAAACTGGAGTGAGGAAAGGGAATGAGAAAAGTGATTTAATTATATTTTAATAAAAATGTCTTAAAACTAAAAATAAAGGAAACAAAATAAAATAAACTTTAAAAAGCATATCATCAATTCCCCAAAATAATTAAATACACTTACAGTTTTGACATGAACAAAAGAAATTGTTCTTGAAAGCTGAGTCAGAGTTCTGAAGTGTCAGCTACCCACCATCCCAGCAGCACCGCACTCTGAGGATGGAACGCTGCTGAGTTTCAGTCTCTGTCCAGTTCAAGGCAGCCTGTGTTGGTATGACAGATCATTGATTTATAGTAGCAGTTGCTCCTGCCTGCCTTCCTGCAGTAGATTATTCCATTCTGCTTTTCCCCTTCATCAGTAGCTCCTCTTAAGAATCACTGAATAGACTTCCCTCTTGAGGGAAAACCCTGTGCACGGAGTTACTGCTCTAATAACAAGTATTCACTGTGGAAAATCAGTTTTCCAGGATTTTATAATAGAAAGGTTAAGGATCACATTAGTTATCAGCCAAAGTATGTGTTTGTGCACACACACACACACACACACACACACACACACACACTCACACACACATACACACACATACACACATATACATACATATATACATACATACTCACTTACATACACATATATTGACATATATACATGTATGGAGAGAGGAGGAAAATATTTACTTTTACAGATAGAGCCTTTAATCTTATAGATCATTTTTCTTTACTTTTGGATGGCTCAGAATCGTGTTGATTTCATTATTTCTCCATTTTTGTGGCTCTCTATGCTGCTGTAGATTCATCCCAGGAGAGTGATGGAAAGTTGCCCTAATGCGTGCAATGGTTCTTCACAAGGACAGCTAGTCAGTGGCTGGGAATGCAGGTTCTCAGTAAACACGGAACTGTTCAAAACCATTCTTTGAGCTGCAGCCATTTTCCTCTGATAGAACAGTCAAGTGTTTTAGAACATTTTTTATGTTAATGCATTTTAATATCTTCTGAAAATAATGACATCACAACATTTATGATAGGCACTCTATGTCAATGTATAATCACTATATAAACTAGTTTGTGGCCAATGTTCTTTTAGAATTCCAGCTAAATTTGCACGTATTGAGTTAGCTAAACTTGCAAGGAAATAATTCAAAGATTCATCTTCCAATACTATTGAGATTATAACTGATGATCTAATGGGCAGGTGCCTAGTCTGCTACCCAAGAGTGAGACTTAGGAGACCTGGACCTAGGGCCACAGGCCACAGTTGACATGCTCACTGAAGGAGGAGGCAAAACTGTATTTTCCATTTTCCTTTCTTTTTTTCACCACCACTGTGGATTTTCTCAGGTTGCCAGTACTACTTAACTTCCATTTGGAAATAATGACTATGTGATTGAGACACTTGGGAAATCCACGAGGCTCTGAGCCTACTTCATTAACTTACGGCTCACCTTTTAGTTACAAGATATCGCAGGCTAAATGGAAAGAAGAAATTTCCCATGTGCTAATCAGCTTTTCAAAAGAGACAGAAGTTTAGCTTCCTTCCTTCCCCAGTAAAAGTGAGCTCTATAAAGTAGTTTTTAGATCACCATGTATGCCAAGGGGCTCAGGGTTGTCCCTTTCTGTCCCGTGTGACCCTCAAATAAAACAGAAACTTTCTATGCTCATGATTTTCCCTTCATGTGGTGCTCGCAGGGGCATGGGGTCATTCTACCAATATATTTTTAAGCTTCACACAATTACCCTCAACCTCAGTAAAGCATAGACCAGCGGGACAGTATTTATGACCCAGACCTATAAAAGCCACTGTCTTAGACAGACCCACAGGAGCCCAACATTATGTAGTGCTTATAAAGAGTATGAAGGGGTAGCACAGGGCTAACATATTTAAACATTCTATTACTGCACTTTTGAATGTCAGTTCTTCAAGCTTGGGTTTCCTGCTCTGAAGTTTAGCTGTGTGGTTCCTCTGTAGGTTGCTGGAGTGGGAAATTATTTCTGCCTCTTTTTCCTATCACCTATTACTTTACAAACAATATTATCATCCTGCATTATGTAAAATTGAGGTGGGGTGGTTATTAACTTTAATCACATAGATCCAAGGACACTTCACAATACATTACCACTTGGTTCCACTGAGCCTTGCTATTTAACTTGTTCTGCAGTAAACACATCTCACACTGAGGCATCAATATGAAAATAATTTTTTTTTTTAGTTTTCATAGTATTGCTCACAGTGCTTTCTTGTACTTCAGTTCAGTGAAGGTTCAATCTTTAAAACAATATCTAAGCTAAAAAGAAAAGCAGAAGCTAACCGTTGCTGTGACTTGAAGGTGACGTGTTCACCAAAGACTTTTTATGCTTGAACACTGCCCTATTCTCCCTGATAGCCCTTCTTCCAGAGCCTGTGGGCCCTTTAAGAGGTGAGGCATCAGGTACAGAGCATGGGATGCTGGGACTGTGCCATGAGATTATATGTAATTGTGTTCGTGATTCATCTTTCTTCTCACATGAAGCTAGGGCCATGTGAGCAAGCTGTGCTACAAGAGCCTGTCACCAGTTACCAACACTCCAACTGCCCTGAAGCCCCCAACATGGTGGAGCATGTCCCTTGAATCTTGAGCTAAAAAGTCCCACATCCCTTAACATTTTCTATGTACTTGGTCACAGCAAGGAGAAAAGCAGTGAATATAGATATTAACTTATTTGGCACGTAAGAAATACTTGAGTTAAGATGCTATATTCTCTACCATGGTTGCAATAGACTAACCCTCTGAAACTGTAAGCAAGCCCCAGATTCTATGATTGTTCTTTTTCCTAAAAATTGCCTTGGTCATGATGTTTCTGTTCATAGTCCTAGAACAGTAACTGAGACAAGCTGTCTGCCAAATAAGTTCATTCTAAAAGCTATTGAAAATGTGTGACAAAGACATATTTGTCCCAGTAATTATGTATTAAGGTTGAAAATAGACCTAAGTAGGTGCTTTTCAAAAGAAGGCAGATAAAAATTTAAAAGGTCTGAGACAAATGCTCAACAGCAGTAATCATCAGGAGAAGCAACTAGGGAAGAAGAGGATATAGTTTCATCTCGGAGAAATGACACCTGGGTTAGATATGAAATATGAAAACCAAGTATAACTAGTGTTGGGCAAGGTGTGAGGAAAAAGAGAAATACACACTGTTGATGGGAATGCAGACCAATATGGCTATTATGGACAATAATATAAAGGATATCAGAAACATCAAAAACAGAACTAATATGTGATCTGACCACGCTACTCTTGGAGGTAGTGGGGAAATGGAACTCAGTATGTGGAAAACTGTGTTCCTATTCTCACTATACTTCTGCTTATAGCAGCTTTGATATGGGTTGCTTGGGGGAGGGCCTGTCAGCTAACGCTTGCATCTTGCTGTTTGTAGCAACATGCGATGTTACTAGCTACAGAGAAACAAATGGGGTGTAATCTAACTTACACATTGTCCTTAGAAGTAGGCAACGCCACGGAGACTAGAAACTGGAGACCAGGAAGTAAGAGCAATGGAAGAGTATTCAACAAATAGGAAGCAACGAACAGGGACAAGAAACTCTGGTGCACAGCAGGGTGACAATGAGCAAAGAGGATGGTTTCTAAAAGCCTGCATGAAATGGCTTTCAATATTTCCCCTTAAACAAATTATAAATATTTTAAAGATAGCTATTAAAAGTCTCCTTAAATATATGATCTTTCTCTAATAGCTATACATACACAATAACAGAGTATCACAATGTAGACCATTAATATGCATATGAATTTATGCATGTGTGTGTGTGTGTATTCTATATAAATTTGTGGTTTTAGGTGTGAGTTAAAATAAATAAATTTGTTTTTATTAAATATGCAAATAAGTTTCACATGCAAGAACTCATAATACATACTGTTATTTTCAGGTACTGGAAAATTTTCACTTCTCTCCCTCTGCCTTTGTTTCTTTGAAAAACAAATCAGATCATGCAATGAAGCTAACTAAATTCATGGCCTCTCCTTTGCACAAATTCTCTGGAGACTTTCTTGTAGCTTAGAAAGCAAAATATTCAGAAATTTTGGATGTGTATTTTTGTTATATTTAGAGAAAGTTTTATAATAAAGACCAGTATGGGTTTATGTGTTAAATTCTTCCAATTTGCCCTTGAATATTGTCTTTGGCAAAGACTAAATTAGTTAAATATCTTTTGTGTACATTTAGTTACTGACGCAAATATATTGTGCAGTTTTCGTTCAACTTAAAAGTTACAGAATAATTTATCTTCACCTTTTATTTTAATATTTCATTTTCATTGGATTTTCTATCTTCTATTTTCTATCTATTTGAACATTTACCAATATTCATAGTTTATATGATCACATGACTGGGGAATTCTGTCTTTATATCTATCATTCCTTTATTACATGTGTTCCTTCTTACAGCCTTATGTAAGAAGATGAAAAATCTATATATACATATATACAAGTTGGAAATAGTAAACAACAGAAAACTAATGTATATAATCATTAGATATTTGAAGTTTAAAAATTGATGTAATTTACCTAAAGAAAAACTTATCAAAACTTTAATATAGTATAGCATGTGGAGATTCATGATTAGGTACAGGGATTCAATGGCTTTAATCACTAAAAAATCCCAGGTGCTCCTTTCTTTAAAACTATTATCAATGTTTAATATTCTTATATAAATCTACTTCTCCATGAAAGAGCCATTTTAGTTTATGCCTATCCCATAACAGTTTTTGAAAACTGTGTTACACAATAAAATTAAGTTTAAAATTAAACCTAACATAAAGTTTGTAAGTAACATGAATAATGTGAAATATAAGGCAGGAATGAAGAAGAATACTCCAGATGGATCACATAGCATAAGAAGGAAATGTATGCAACTGGTAAAGTTCTGAAGTAAGACAGCCATCACATAAATACACTTCCCGGCTATTAACTTGTCCTGTGTAGGAGCTCATATTACAGAATAATAAAGAACTTAGTCAAAGACTGAATTCTCCTCCTTGTTGTTCAAAGTGTACCTTTTCACACATTTTCAGTGTGCTACATACAGAAAGACAATCTGTCCCCGTCATTAAATCACGTTTTATATTTCTGCTTGCACATTCCTTCTCTGTTACCAATTACTACTCTGTCTATATTTGTTAAGTTGTACAAATACTTTCTCCAAATTCTGGTATTCATTGTATTTGCAGAAACTGTAAATACCAAAACTGATACTGAGAACTCCTCCCTATTAACAGGGAAGAAGCATAGCATGCGGTTTAGTGCAGCTGTCAAACATGAGGCAAAAAAAGAACATTCTTCCTGTGCTGTCTTTTCTAAGGCTTGCGTAGTAAGAATTTCGTATTTTAAAAGCTGCCATTTGTCATCAGTCTCAGGCAAGTTAAATGTAACACGTGTGGTTTACAGTTAAATCACGAGTTAAATTAGCTTTCTAAATGATAATTGAAAATTTTAGGCTAATATTAACTAAAGCTGAAGTGAGCCATGTGGTTGTGTGTGTGTGTGTGTGTGTGTGTGTGTGTGTGTGTGTGTGTATTAACTTTTAGGTAAGATCTTGTTCATTATTATTCTATTCCTATGGTCATTATGTACTTGTGATCATTATATACCTGTTGTCATTATATATCTATGGCCAGTATATTTATATACCCATGATTATTTTATACCCATGATCATATTATACATGTGGTCATTATATACCTGTGATTATTATATACCTGTGGTCATTATATATCTGTGGTCATTATATACCTGTGATCATTATATATCTATGGCTATTATATACCCATGATCATTATATACCTATCATTATTATATACCTGTGATCATTACATACATGTGGTCATTATATACCTGTGATTATTATATACCTGTAGTCATTATATACCTGTGATCATTATATATCTATGGCTATTATATACCCATGATCATTATATACCTATCATTATTATATACCTGTGATCATTACATACATGTGGTCATTATATACCTGTGATTATTATATACCTGTGGTCATTATATAAATGTGATCATTATATAACTCTGACCATTATAAACCTGTTGAGATGTGGTCTGTTGCTATGGATTATAAATGCTAAGTGCAGGCTCCCAAGACCTGGTTCCCTCAGAAACCAGAGATGAGAGAAGCTGCACATAGACCCTAGTGATGATATGTGACCTTGCCACCAAGTTATTTCTAATTTGTGAATAAAGATGCTGACAACCAATCTACAATATATACCTGTGGCCATTATATATGCTTGTTATCACTATATACCTGTAGCCATTATATACTTGTGGTCATTATGAACTTGTATACCTGTGATTTTCAATCTGTGTAAAGATGTTAATGGTGCTAAAGTAGTGAGCCCTGACATGGACTGTACGTGGTGTTAAGTACCATGTGACAATTGTGTATTCTGAGTGATGGCTCTGAGGGCTCTAAGCATCATAGATGTTCTAAGCTAGAATAGGGTATAGGACATTTGGTTAACATGAATGAGCATTGGGTTATATCCATCCTACTGCAAAACAAACAAACAAACAAATAAACAAACAACAAAAACAAACAAAAGTAGAGGGTCGGGACTAAGTCCAAGGAGCAAACGTGAAAAATATTCTTGTGGTTTTAAAGCGATATGCCTTACCATCTCTGACCTAACAATATAAACTACCTGGAATGAATTCTCCACAATTATTTGTTACCTCTACTTCAAAGCAATGCTACAATTCAAAAGGTTGCTTTAAAATATTTTATTTTGTATTTATGAGTATTTTGCCTGCATGTATGTATGTGTATCACACACATGGCATCAGGAAGCTAGAAATTAAACCCTGGTGCTCTGCCTGGCAACAAGGGCTACTTTTGCATTCCAGTTCTGCACTTTTGAATGAGAGCACAGGGATATTACTTCAAAAACACATCTAAATAACCTTACAATAAAGGAATGTTTGTCTTGCTAAAAGAGTTTAGTCCTAGATGGAGAATTTCCAGGTCTTTTAATTTAAATAATTTATTTTTGAATGTATATCAGAACACTTAAAATTTATAATAGAAACAAAAAATATATAACACCTTTAGATTCATATACGGGGACTGGGGGAAACAAACGGGGACTTTCTAGAAGCTGTCATCTTGCTATTTTTATACAGTGTTTTGGAATAAAATGGAACAACAACAAAAAGCCTGATACAACCTCTAAAATATAAAAACAAAAAGCCAGGAGACAGAGGAAGTAACTCCCCAAAATTTTCATCTGGTCTCCAAAGAGGCTCCCCAGGAATGCTCATGTTCACAAGTATACACACACACACACACACACACACACACACACACACACACACACACACACACAAATACAAACACTTGCTTATCAGCTACAGAATTGTTTATTGGGACCATCCCCTGGTTAGATAGATGTGGAAAGGTGAACTAGAGGTCTTGTTACCAATCTTTATTTAGAATCCAGTATATAAATTATTGTGCATAGTTGTGAATACTAGGGTGTTTGTTTGTTTGTTTGTTTGTTTTTCAACTTGACATAAACTAGGATAATCTCAGAAGAAGGAATGTAAATTGAGGAAATTCCTCCCTTAGTATGACTTGTGGGCATGTCTCCCAACCTTTGGTTTTCTTTGTTTTTGACTACCGATTATTGCAGGATGGCCCAGTCCAGTCTGGATAGTGCCATTTCTGTGCAGGTGGCCAAGTTTGTAAATGAAGCAAGCTGAGGAAGCTACTAAGCAGCTTTATTCCTTGGCCTCTGCTTCATTTTCTGCCTCCGTGTTCCTACCCTGACTTCTGTCAGCCTTGGACTATGAGCTATAAGATGAAAGGAACCCTCACCTCCATGTTGAATTTGGTCAAGGTGGTTATCACAGCAAGAGGGACAGACTATAGCATATTTCTTAAATTTATTTTCATCTCTAAATAAGCACAGTTTTTAAAACACCAATGTCCTTGGTGATTGGCAGCTTATTAGAGAAATAGCCAAGTTTTTAGATTTTTCAACTAATCATCTTTGTTAAAATAAATCACATAGGTTTCAGTGTGTGTGTATGTATGTGTGGGCATGTGCGTATAGCACATGTAGGTACATTAGGACTGGACATCCTTAAGTATTTATAATCTAATTTATATGAAAGCAAGAAAGTGTTATCTACATGTATAATTTCTATCATAAGATGAAGTTGTGGTAGGTATATTATATCATCTGAAACTATTTAAACATTAGTAATGTGACCTGCAGGGGTTTAGCTTTGTTTTGTTTTGTTTTTTGGTTCAGGTCATTTTAAATGTCTTTACAAGTATTTTTAAAAACAATGATTTGTTTGCTATGCTAGTCTTAACAATCTACTACTAGTTGATATGTGGTTAACTATTGTTACACTACATTGCAACCAGAAGTGACTGGATAACTAGCAGCAACTGGATATGGATCTGCTATTCTATAATTGGAAACAGGTTTTTTTTAAGGATACTTGGACATATTTGTTTTGTGAATTTTTTCTTTCTGGTACGTTATGAAGCACACATGTAATATTCGTGCTTGGTCTTCTACTCTTGTACTCCATTTTCACACTGGCTATGTAAGAATTATCCTTTTCTGCCTGTAAGGCACTTCCAACCCAAAAGCTGATCTACCTTTTATCAGGTAGATTATTTAACCCCTTATGAGATGATGCAGCATTAGCTTGATAACCATTATTAAAGTCCAGTAAGTTCACATATTCGCCTCCTCTTTTAACAAAAGATTAAGACCTTTGGAAGATTGCTTTGATGACTAGTGTACAATCAGTCTTTTACTACTAGGGATGGTGGTGATTTTCACTTTAAGCCTAGATTCCTGAGAATCTCCCACATCAAAACACCTAGTTCCCATTGCTTGGCTAGCATGAGCCAGAAGTGGAACTTCTCCAATGAGGCTTCTTCCCTCTGTTCATTGACTTGGCTATTATGGGAAAGGAGTTTTTGAATTTGCACATTCTTCTCTAAGTGTTCCTGAGTGACTGTACTCTAATGTGTACACACAGCCCTTTCAACTCCCAGAGGTGACTGCATCCATAGATTTCCTCTTCTCCTAGTTCTCTCTATTCAACTTCCAGGTGCTCTGCCCCTTATTTTTAGTCTAGAGACTACGACTCTTCTTTGCCTGTTCTTTAGGCAAGATATTCTCAGTTTTCTGTTTATATGATTCCCTCACTAGAGTCCTGAAACTCTTTTAAGAAGCCTTTTCTCCTTGGTCAGAACCATGCACCATCACACCAGAGCTGGAGTTGACAACTGACTGATTAGGACCCTGCTAATGCTCACAGAAGAGACAGCAGACCTTGGCTATCTTGTGCTGTCTGTAGTCCAGGAACAAGTCGGGGATCACGGTCCATTTATTCTTGGTTTTCTGCATGTGAACAGGGATCCAAATGGTGGTATTGGCTGGGTAGAGAGATTTTTCAGTGGAAGGCTGGGGAGACATGAGATATCAGCTATCTGGTCTCCTCTAAGTAAAGCACGGCTCTAGGGCTAGAACTTGAAGGAGATGGAACTTCTATGATGCTGCTGTTGTTGTTGTCATTGTTCCTGGCCAGAATAGAAGGCCCTTAGTTGTTTCTGTAGAAATGGAGTTATGTTCAGGAGAGCAGCAAGTGGAGTACAGTCCAAATGCCTTGTTTCTTCCTCAGAGTATTTCTTCTTGATGAACAATTTTCCATTTGCAGTTTTTCTTAGGTCCCTCGCCAGAGACCCAGGTCTTTCCTTTTATTTTTGTATAATTTGTCTTCATTATTTTCCCACTTTGTTTTGGAAATACTCACATGTCTTTCCTTTTGCCAATCTGGAGCTCCCACTCTTGCTCAGGTTTTTATCTTTTCCCCACTTTTCACTTATTGTCACCCACCTACAGAGCCATGTGCTTACTCGAGGTCCCAAATGCATCACATGGGGCATTGAGCACTCTGTACTTCATGTTTCTAAAAATTTAGAAGCATCTATGATACAGATATGTCTGCTTCCTACACAAATATAATGATCTGATTTTAGAATTCTAACAGCTGATATGAAGGAAGTAGGGACTTTCATGTAGAGCCTGGAGTTTAACATGACATGCATGAAGTTTAGGATGACATTATTAGAGAAGCAAACACAGATCTTAAGATTGCTCTCCAGGGACAAAACTGAAGGCAATAATTATATACCGCAAATAGATATGATAGACAAATAATACCTTAGCATTAGTAGAAATGAAAAAAAGATGGAAAAGTCTTGTAGTTAATGGTAATTAACAGTGAACCACAGTAATATTGATAAGATTACTTATGGAATTAATGTTGTCTGTAGGTAAAGTATTACTAAGCAGTATTTAGTGTTTTCTTTCAATTTCCAAGATTATTTATTAAGTAATTGACAATGTATCTTTTTCATTCTAATTACTTTAGATATTTGCTTCAGCTAAATAATAGATTTTGTTTAGTATATTTTTTCACTAAGGGACTAATGATCATGAACTTAATCAGCATGTAATTCTGTCTGTCAGGGATCAGTTGTGCTCTGTTTTGCATGTAGTTACTCTATGAGACATGCTAATTTAATCTGTTATATTATCATACATTTTATTTAGGTTCCATAACTTACACAATTATAGATGATGCAGGAATGTCTTTGAAACTAAAAATCATATTTAGTGTGATAACATTTGTCTTTTTCTTATAAGAGCCTATATTATTTTATTTTATCTATTCTTTTTTTTTTGTTTTGTTTTGTTTTGTTTTTTTTGTTTTATTTTTTGTTTTTTGAGACAGGGTTTCTCTGTATAGCTCTGGTTGTCCTGGAACTCACTCTGTAGACCAGGCTGGCCTTGAACTCAGAAATCTGCCTGTCTCTGCCTCCCAAGTGCTGGGATTAAAGGCATACGCCACCACTGCCTGGCTTATCTATTCATTTTTATTTAGAGTATTTTTTCATACAATGTATTCTGATCACGATATTCTCTCTTCCATTTCCTCCCTGATCCATCCCAAGCTTCTTAATCTTCTCTTTGGAAAACAAACATATGCAACAGGTAAGTAAACAAATGAAAATCTAAACAAAACAAAACAACAAAGAGAAGGCACAGGCAGTTGTATCTCTGAGGTTGAGGCCAGCCTGGTCTACAGAGTGAGTTCCAGGATAGCCAGGCTTCCTGGAAAAAGCCCCGTCTCAGGGGAAAACAAAACAAAACAAAACTATGACATGAGGCACAAAGTCTACCCAAATACCACACAATTCATTTTGTGTTGGCCATCTATTCCTAGGCTTGGTTGTGATTAATAACCCTAGCAAGACTTCATCAAAGAAAACTATTTTTTTCTTTACAGGTAGATGTCAGTTGGAGAGAGCTTCTTTATTAGTGATCAGAGATCATATTGTCCTCCTCCCCTTACTGGCACCCTGTCTGACTTGAACCTGAGCTGACTCTGTGCATACTGCCGCAGTCTCTGTGAATTCATCTGTGCACCATTTGTGTTATGTCTAGAGGCCATGGTTATCACTGGCTCTTACAGTCTTTCTGTCTCCCCTTCCATATAGCTCCCTGCCCAGCTACAAACTCTGTGTTCCATTAGGGTGATCTACTGAAACAGTGGTGCAACATTTATTTATGGCATTAAACAAGCTATTCTGACTGGATTTAAGGCCCATTCCATGTGGAGGAACCCATGCCTGAGATGCTCTGGTGTCTAAGATCCTAAGGCTAAGTAGGCCATAGGCCTAAGGGGAAACAAAATATTCTTGTTCTGCTAAAGAAATGCAGCAATAAAATGGCTCCTCATGACGTTCTGCTGTGCCTGCAGATCAGTGCCCCAGCCCCCATCAGAGAAACTGCAGTAAAGAGGAGCAAATATAGAGACCTACAACTGGACAATGCGCAGAGAGTGAGAGATGTTATAAAAATCGGTCCTAAATGACAAGTCTTCATGAAACCAGAGAGCCTGGAATGTTTAAATGATTAATGAACTAAAGTGATTAATACATTCTGCAAAGACACTTGGAAGAAAATGAACAATTGAAACTTCTTCTGAAAAGAAACTTACTTCTTCCCTTGCCATAAAAAAACGGATCAATAGAATTTGCACAGTATCTCCATACACTAAATTGATAACAACTCAGACTAGTCACGTGTACGAATTTGGATGTCTCAGGGCAACAGGTTCTAGCACAACAGTAGCACATGACAGTCATTTAAATCTCATATGCTTGCAAAGTAATTGATGGTGGTTTTGAAATTAATTTCTGTAACTGCTAAGCGGGATATTTGGTTCATTTCTCTGTACATTCTTGAGGTAGCAGATTGAATATATACATGAATTGCTTGCCCTGAACCATTTTACCATACTTTCAGAAAGAGACAATCTCTCCATGTTTCTGACTGTCATACTTTTTACATGAGAGCAGAATGTCTAAATTGGTGGTTAGGGTGACATCTCAACACAGTTAAATATCTGTATAAGGGACTATGTTAGCAGAATAACTGTTGAAATTATTAAGGTCCCAGTTGTTACTAAAACAGTGTGCTTATTTTGTACAGCATTGGTTTGGTTTCTTAATGGGTAAAGTACTTAAACATGCTGTGAAAGTATGTGAGAAGTTAATGTAAGGTAACTATAAAAGCATCATGTGCAATTTAGAATATCCCGATATTCACTCTTATGTTTATGTAAAATTATGTAAGACAGAAATAAAAAGAGAAAATGCAAATGGAAATTGTAATATATATTACATATGCACACTAACAGACATGACTATGTATGTTAAGCTTATTCATATATACATAAAAAGTATAGACATATGGACACAGGGAATCACAGAAGCACATATGTAGCTACATATCCTTAAAAGAACAATCACATGAATAGGCATATAGTCATTTTTAAACAAAAATACACACCCAGACATATGTACATGTACTCAAAATATATCATAGATATAATGGATACTTCTACATATAATTACAAATATACTAGGTAGTAAAGATATACTTTAATATTTTACACTAGTCTCCTTGATTAAAATTCCAACAGTTATTCAGTAACCACAGATCTTTATTTTGATATTGGAGGTATATGTAAGACTTACCTAATATGCTAAGTCTAAAATAATGAAAGTCAGAAATACAGAGATATTTCCTTTCATGAAAGGTTTAGTAAGGTCAACATCAGCTGTTCACACAACTACATGAAAACACTTAAAGTACAAGATGAGCAGAAAACCTCTTAAATAAGATGAGTTTTGTTTTATCTTTATGAATATATATATACATACATATTACATATATATATGTGTGTGTGTCTGTGTATGTATGTATGTATGGGTGTGTATGTGTGTGTGTATATATATATATATATATATATATATATATATATGATTTGTAGAGGAATTTTAATCCAGCAAAAAAGACTGTCTTTAGGGCACGAGATCAAATCTAAAAATCTTCTATATCTGTGTGATCTGGCTGGAATGAAACACCTTTAATTCTTCAAATTTGAATACAGACACACCCTTAGTATACACCTTTAAGATAAGATAAGATAAGATTAGTTTATAGAGAAAGCAGCCATGTTTGAAAGTGATATCTAATTGAGGGCAGTTCGGTGACTGCAGTTCAGGGGAGTTCTGTTCAGTCAGAGCAGTCAGTCCGTTGGAGTCAGTGCAGTGAGTGCAGTGCAATGGAGTTAAGTGTGCTCATGAGTTCATGCAGTTCAGTGCTGGTCTGAAGAGGAATGATAAGGGGCCAGAAGATTAGAACAAGTTTCAGAGTTAGTTTGAGACCAAGTAAAGCAATTCAGTGAGAACCTGAGAGAAGCCAGATTGAATCAGTCAGCTTGAAGAGGAATTTGAGCCAGAAGAGCTGAGTTGAGTCAGCTAGCCAGAGTTCAGAGAGAGATAGACAGAGTGAGTGTTATAAGATCTTATTGGCTTGCACATTCATTCTTTATGGTCTACTTGTTTTAGAGTGCTATTAGAGGAATAAAATAAGAAAATCTTTCCATCTTTATCTACTCTTCTAGGGACCATCAAAATCTAGCCATACCACCCATGTAAGGCACAACCTGTCTAAAAGAAAGAAGTATTTTCCCTGCCACATTCTTAAACTATGTGATGGAAGATAAAACAATTGCCAAATGCAGAGAACTCTGTAATTGATTAGAAATTGGAATTTATTAGAAAATAACATTTGACACTATTTCAACAGGTATAAATTCGGTTAAGTATATCCTACATACAATTATCTTTTTACTCTGAAATGATAGAAACGTATCCTCCCTAGAAAATGTTTCATGATCATAATGCTGCCATAGTAAAGGTAGCATGCTCAGTTCCAGCTGCAGGTGGTTGTGACAGGACTTTCTTCACAACTGTTGTTCTCAGAGGTGATTTTGTCCAACCAGTAAAATTTCAGGACACAATTTTGCGTATTATTGGTATAAAGACGAATGATAAGACTACTACCATGACTAAATGGGATGTTTTGGGTTGACACTAAGAACTGGACAATCTTCAGTCTCAATCATCTGATAAAATGTAACCTGTAGTACTGTGGCTTCATCCAGGCCTACCTAGAAATCATACTCAGTGCAGAGAGCTACATTTGGAATTAACTAAAACTGAAGCTGCTGGACACATCTGTAAGGGATTTGTCCTCATTGGATTATTTGAGGTTGGAAGATCTACCCTAAATCTGCATCATTTAATGTCCCATGACCTATGCCGATTCCGGCTGCATCTTCTGCTGGCCACCCATATACAAGAACATGGAAGAAGGAAGCGTGGGCTTGTTCCTCACCTACCCTCACTTTGGAACTGGTTTTGGAGCTTACTTCTGGCCTCTAACATATGTAGAACACTAACTGACACACCTAGTCTCATGGATCAAAGGAATATTGAATTCTGGGACTTTCCATAGGGAGAAAGCCATAGTTGGACTAGAGATACCACAGCCTTTAGCCAATTATAATGAAGCCCTCTTTTATATATTTAGAATTGCTCTAACATTTCTGTTCTCAAGAGAATCCTGACTGACACAGTCATTGTCAGAGATGTCTTTAGCCAGATCTGACACTCTTCTGACTACAAACAAAACAGAACACTCTTCCCCCCAATCCTAATGAAAGTCTAGAAAATCCAGGCATCTCTGATATTTGTGTTGATTCCAGTGTTATGTTGTCTCTAAAAATAAAAGCAGGTGCCATTTTTTTATGTCAGCCTGTTTCAAAACTTGCTTTCAGTAATGCATATAATTCCATATAATTGTAAGAAAATTTTATCATTATTCTGTGTTTTTGAATGCCTTCTACTATGTACTTAATAATTTTACAAAGTTAAAATTACTCTACATAACATATACAGGTGTTACTATCTCTTTCCATGGTGATTTTTCTAAGTTTTCTCCAAATTTAGAGATGTGGATTAATTAAATCATCATGGAATAATTGCCTTTGCTGTGAATGCCAACAGTCATTTGGTTGCCAAACAGCGGATATTTTCGTCTTAATGTTGTATACTTATGATCCTTTTTGGTTTCTTCCAGCCATTTCTATTTCTTAAAACTCATCTATTTTTTTGCCCAATATATCTTTCAAGTTTTCCTCAGAACCACAGAATTATATTTTTTAAATAATTTTTTTCTGAACTTCCTTTGAATAGTTTTATTTTACAGACTCATTATTTTTGTCTGTTATAGTTTCTTATTGTAACAGGTCCCCTTACCTAAAGTTCTATTTTTGCATCTTTGGTTACAGAGGACCAATTGTGGACTAAACATATTACAATTCCCAGCAATTGATAAATTTTAGGTTGTGCACCACTTTTGTGCATTTGTGGATCATTACTTTATCCATTGTATACATACTGTATATGGTACTCACCAGTCACTCATACAATAATAATCTCAGATACTACATTAATATTAGAGTGCTTGATACATTAGCAGAGTACTTATGGTTAAGTAAGCTAGTGTTTAATATTATACCAATAGGGTAATGATGCTGGTGATACATCAAAGATGGATAAAGACCATGAGGTGTTATTTTTTGAGTGAACCAAAAGTCTGAGTGTGGTAGTATCAGACCCATAATTATAATTTTTGTATTTTATCATCTGTTTCTGTTGTTGATCTTCTACTGCACCTAATTTAAAATTGAAATTTTGTCTCAAGAATGTATAAACAAGCATTGTTCATGTTACACTTTGTGCAGCTAAGGCCTCTACTCATGTTTTAGAACTCATAGACTATGCATAAAGTAACACTATATTGTGTATATCCTTCATAGATAATTTATTTCATTTGGTTTTAGAAACTTATTTACATTTCTATCTAAAAATTCTACAAATTATAAAAAATTCTAAAAATATCTAAAATGGTCCTTCCACTCAACCCAACAAAATGATACTTAACTTGGAAATTCTGTGGTTATTCATATTATAGATTTTTATGGAAACTTCTTAATTGTATAACTTTATTTCTAGCAATATAGACATAATTTATTGTTAATTTCAGTTTTTGAAAATGAAATCCTATCACTATTAATAATATTTGACTTACAAATAACTAGGTATATATTTTTTTTCAAGAGACATAATACAAATTGTGAAAAAGTTATTCATCACTGCTCCATCTGTGATCTGTGAGACAAACATAGTTTTTGCAATTTGATTAGTTTTGCAAATCGTGTTTGGTGAACAATAAATCAAATCTAATTACCTTTCTGAGAACATGTGTTTTTGATATTGTACACTTAAATATATACAAAACACTGCACATTAATTCTACACACAGATAGATGGACAGATATACACACATACACACACACACACACACACACACACACACACACACACACACATATACATCTGAATGTATTGTTAACTTTAAGTGTCTGCTTGACAAACAATGTGATGACCAAAAAGGTAGGGAAATTTTTACATATGAATCCAACACTCTGGTTGTTTCTGGAAGAGATCAACATTCTAACTTTTGGACTAAACACTGAGAAAACTTGTGTTCATAACAAAAATATAGGAGGTGAAATTAACTCTGTCTGATAGTAGCAGCCAGGTTGCTTGTCTTCTGCACTCTGTGTTTTGTATTCTGCTCTGTGCTCTGAAATTTTGGTCATAATTATGAAATCTGACACATGGGCTATCTTTCTACCAGGGCTTTGAACTATACCACTATCTTTCCTGAGATACCTGGAGTCAGATGGCACAAAGTGGGGCTTTCTAGTAGAAACAGAAGGACACTACCTAATTCGTTCTATGAAGCCACAGTTACTCTGATACCTAAACCACACAAAGACTCCACAAAGAAAGAGAACTTATGAATATCGATGCAAAGGTACTCAATAAAATCCTCACAAAGTGAATCCAAGAACATATGAAAATGGTCATTCACCATGATCAAGTAGGCTTCATTCCAGAGATGTTTCAATATATGGAAATCCATCAACACAATCCACTATATAAAAAAACGTAAAGAAAGAAAACACATGATCATCTCAATAGATGCTAAAAAAAAGCCTTTGATAAAATACAATGACCTACTTGTAAAGTCTTGGAGAGATCAGGAATTCAAGGCACATACCTAAACCTAATAAAAGCAATATACAGCAAACCAATAGCTAACATCCAATTAAATGGAGAGAAACTTAAAGCAATCCCACTAAACTCAGGGACAAGACAAGGCTGTCCATTCTCTCCCTAGTTATTAAATATAGTACTCAGAGTTCTAGATACAACAGTTAGATAAAAGAGGAGGTCAAAGGGCTACAAATTGGAAAGGAAGAAGTCAAAGTATCACTATCTGTGGATGGTATGATAGTGTACATAAGCAACCCCCAAAATTCTACCAGAGAACTCCTACAGTTTATACACAAAGTGGCTGGATATAAAATTAACTCTAACAAATCAGTAGCTTTCCTCTGTACAAAGGATAATCGGGCTGAGAAAGAAATTAGAGAAACAACTCCCTTGACAATAGTCACAAATAATATAAAATATCATGGTGTAACTCTAACCAAGCAAGTGAAATATTTATATGACATGAACTTCCTGCCTTATACTCTTCTTGGGTTTATTAGCCTCTTTTTGTTCTAGAGCATTCAGGTTCGCTGTTAAGCTGCTAGAGTATGCTCTCTCCAGTTTCTTTTTGGATCCTGAGTGAGGTAACTCAATCACAAAAGAACGAACATGGTATGTACTCACTGATAAGTGAATATTAGCCCAAAAATTCAGAATACCCAAGTTTCACTTCAAAGTAACTGTTGGACTGAGTGTTTGGTCCCAGATGGAGGAGTTGGAGAACGGACTGAAGTAAGTGAGGGAGTTTGCAGCCCCATGGAGGGAGCAACAGTGTCAACTGGCCTGACACCCTGGTGCTTCTGGAGATTGGACCACCAACCAAAGAATACACATGGAGGGACCCATGGTTCAGACGACATATGTGGCAGAGGAGGGTCTTGTTGACCATCAGGGGGAGAAGAGGCCCTTGGGCCTGAGGATGTTAGAGGCCCCAGTATAGGGAAATGCCAAGGTGGGAAGACAGGAGTGGATGGGTGGATGGGTGGGTGGGGGCAATACCCTCATAGAGGCAGGGGGAGGGGAGAAGGGATGGGGGGTTTTCAAAGTGGAGTCCTGGAAAGGGGGAAACATTAGAAATGTAAATAAAGTATCAAAAAATAAAAATTAAAAAATAAAAGAAAGAAATAGTGAGCAGTTTGGAGGACAGGGGACTGGGTGAGTGAGTAACTCTACCTACATCTCTAACTTACACAACCGTGAGAAGAAGCTGTTTGCCAGTTTTACCCCAGTGATTCTTTCATTGATGTAGAATTCCATTCTTCTCAGAAAGTAGTGAGGACTCCAACTGATTACTGCTTGGAAGGAATTGTAGTTGTTTCAATTTCCACTTGGAAATTTTAGCCTTTTGAAAAGAATAAGCAGGGTTGCACATTGATTATTTGGGGTCTTGGGGTAGCTAACACAGTTCAGAAATGTTCCAGAATTGTTCAGTCTTTTAATGTTTCACCATGTCCTCTGTAAGCTGCTTATAAACCAGGAGAAGGAAGCACACTTCTTCTTTTACCTAATCTGGAAACAGGAAAGATGAATTCCATTGGAAATCAAATTTCCTGTTCATATCTCTTTTGGAAGTTCTTTATGGAATGCACGTCTTTTTGGAGAGTCCTTTTTCTTCCTATGCTCCTGGGAGGAGGTTATGCCTTCTCTGTGGAAATTCACGTGTATTGGGTCACAGTGATACTGAGTTATATTGTTTCTACTTTCTCCTTTCATTCTTTTACATTCTTGTGATTTAAGAAGTTAGTACTTGCAGGTGTGTCTACTGTTTGTATCTCACTAGAGTGTAGATTTCCAGACAGTAACAGTTTCAATCACTCCATCTCCTCTCCTATCCCTAGTATAGAATTCAGTACTTTATATGAGTAGTTGCAAAATAATATGTTTTCTGATTAAATGAATGCTAAAAGAAAAAAAAGCATGGTATTGGTACAGAGACACACAGGTCAATCAATGGAATAGAATTGAAGACCCAGAAATGAACCCACACACCTATGGACTCTTGATCTTTGACAAAGAAGCTAAAACCATACAGCGGCAAAAAAAAAAAAAAAAAAAAAAAAAAAAAAGTATTTTCAACAAATGCTACTGATCTAACTTGTGGTCTGCATGTAGAAGAATGCAAATTGATCCATATGCATCTCCCTGTACAAAACTCAAGTCCAAGTGGTTCAAGGACCACCACATAAAACCAGATACACTGAATCTAATAGAAGAGATAGTGGGAAATAGCTTTGACATCATTGGCACTGGGGAAATTTTCCTGAACAGATTCTAAGATCAACAATTG
Source organism: Uromys caudimaculatus (assembly GCA_028551405.1). Taxonomy (NCBI): domain Eukaryota; kingdom Metazoa; phylum Chordata; class Mammalia; order Rodentia; family Muridae; genus Uromys; species Uromys caudimaculatus. The sequence continues at coordinate 61,287,452 of CM052707.1, read as the reverse complement.
ACAAATGGAACCACACAAAACTGAAAAGTCTCTGTAATTCAAAGAACACTGTCAATAGGACAAATCAGCAATCTACATATTGGAAAAAAAATCATCAGCCCCACATCTGATAGAGGGCTAATTTCCAAAATAGATAAGTAACTCAAGAAGTTAGACTTCAGAAAATAAAATAAGTCAATTAAAAATCGGGGTACAGAGCTAAACAGAGAATTCTCAACTGAGGAATCTCAAATAGCCAACAAGCACCTAAAGAAATATTCAAAATGATGCTGAAATTCTAGCTTACACCAATCAGAGTGGCTAAGATAAAAAAACTCAGGAGACAGAAGATGCTGGCAAGGATGTGGAGAAAGAAGAACACTCCTCCATCGCTGGTGGGATTGCAAGGTGGTACAACCACTCTGGATATCAGTCTGGAGATTTCTCAGAAAATTGGAAATAGTTCTACCTGAAGATGCAGCTATACCACTCCTGGGCATATACTCAAAATATGCTCCAATATATCACAATAACACATGCTCTACTATGCTCATAGCAGTATTATTTATAATAGCCAGAAGCTGGAAACACCCCAGATGTCCCTCAATGGAAGAATGGATACAGAAAATATGGTACATTTACACAATGGAATACTACTCAGCTATTAAAAATGAGGACATCACAAATTTGGCAGGCAAATAGATAGAACTAGAAAATAAGTAAGATAACCCAGAACCAAAAGGAGTTGCATATTACGTACTCACTGATAAGTAGATATTAGACAAAAATTTCAGAATACCCATGAAACAACTCATAGACCATATGAAACTTAAAAGAACAAAGGCCCAATTGTGGATGCTTCAGTTCTACTTAGAAGGGGGAACAAAGTAAACAAAGGAGGCAGTGGGAGGGAGTGTCCTGGATGGGAGAGCAGAGGAGGAAGGAAAAAGGGGGCAGCGTCAGGTATCTGGGAGACAGGAGCGAAGCTAGAGGACTAGGAGAATAAAGAGAAATATACAACAGTGTGGGGTGGGGAACAGGAGACCACTAGAAAGTCCCAAATACCAGGGATGTTCTGGGAAGGCTCCCAGACCCAATGGAAATGACATTATACGAAATGCCCCTCAGCTGGAAAATAGAGGCTGAAGAGCCCACCTCCATTAGACAGCCATGGTCCCCATTTGAGTGATGGGGCTACACACCCAACTCAAAAATGTTAACCCTGCATTGTTTCTGTCTAAAGGAAATGCAGGGTCAAAATGGAGCAGAGACTGAAGGAAAGGCCATCCAGAGACTTCCCTATCTTAGATTCATTCCAGGCACAGATACCAGACCCAGACACTACTGCTGATGGCAAGATGTTCTTGCAGAATGAGCCTGGCATGGCTGTCCTCTGTGAGGCTGTGCCAGAAGCTGACTGAGACAGAGTCAGAAACTCACAGCCAACCATTGGACTGAGCCCGGAGACCCCAATGGAAGAGTTAAGGGACAGACTGATGGAGCTTAAGGGAATTGCAATCCCAAAGGAAGAACAACAGTATCAACTAACCAGAGCCCTCAGAGCTCTCAGGGACTAAGCCACCAACCAAAGAACATACATGGGCCAGTCGATGGCTCCAGCTACATATGTAGCAGAGGACTGTCTTGTCTGGCCTCAGTGGGAAGAAATATGCTTGGTACTGTGGAGGCTTGATGCCCCAGAGAATTGGGATGCGAGAGAGGTTAGGTAGGAGTTGGTGAGTGGGTGGAGGAGCACCTTCTTAGAGGCAAAGGAGGGGGGGTGGGGTAGAGGGCTTGTGGAGGGGGAAACATTTTAAATGTAAATAAAATAATTAATAGAAAATATATGAATATTATCTTTAAAAATAAATATATGTCTTAGTCAGGTTTTATATTCCTGCACAAAACATCTTTGCCAAGAAGCAAGTTGGTGAGGAAGCTTACACTTCCACATTGCTGTTCATCACCAAAGGGAAGTCAGAACAGGAACTCACACAGGGCAGGAACTGGGATGCAGGAGCTGATGGAGAGGCCATGGAGGGTGCTGCTTACTGGTTTGCTTCCCCTGGCTTGCTCAGCCTGCTTTCTTATAAAACCCAGGACTACAAGCCCAGGGATGGCACAACCCACCTCCCACTTGATCACTAATTGAGAGAATGCCTTACAGTTGGATCTCATGGAGGCATTTCCTCAAGGGAGGCTCCTTTCTCTGAGATAACTCCAGCTTGTGTCAAGTTGACACACCAGCCAGTACAACTGACCTACTGTCAACTTGACACACAAACACTATTAACCTGCAACCCTTACTTTCTTATTCATCCCCGACATCTAAATAACTTTAAAAGTCCCACATGCAAACTCTTATATATTAAAATTTCAATCTCCTTGAAATATCCAATCTCTTTTGAAATTCAAAGTCTTTTTACAATTCAAAGACTCTTAACAGTGGGCTCCATTAAAATACCTTCTTACTTCAAAAGGGGAAAATATCAGGACACAGTAACAATCAAAAGCAAAATCAAACTCTAACTATTCAATGTCTGGGATCCACTCACTGTTTTCTGGGCTCCTCCAAGGGCTTGGGTCACTTCTCCATCTTTGTTCTTTGTAGCACACACCTTGTCTTCTAGGCTCCAGATGCCTGTTCCCTACTGCTGCTGCTGTTCTTGGTGATCATCTCATGGTACTGGCATCTCCACAACACTGCTGTCTTCTGCTGGAACTGGACTGCACTTTCACAAATGGCCTCTTATAGGCTCTTTTCATGGTTCTAAGCCTCAACTTCTCTGCATGACCCTTCAGCCCTGGACCTTCAACTGCCACTGAGGCTGCACCTCCACCAATGGCCCCTCCTGGCCTCTCACAGTGCCAAGCCTCAGCTGTTAACCTCTTCATGTTTCAAAACCAGTACCACCTGGGTGACTCTTACACATTACCAAGTCCGGCTGCCAACAAGAGGTACAACCTTGGCTATCTCTGGAACCCAGCCTCTGTGCTCTCAGGAAACATTTCCCAGAAGATTTTACCTCTGTGATGCTGGTCTGTTCTTAATCACCGCTAATTTCTGAGCTCCAGCTAACCAGCATCAATAGTCCCAGCAATGCAATGGTTTCGCTTTAGTAGTTCTGGTATCTTGTTAATCACAGCTGATTCTTCAGCTCCAGCTAACCAAAACAACAGAGTCGTCACAATCAAAACAGTAACAGCCTTAATAAGAGTCTTTAATCTTCTCTCTGAAATTTCCCAAGCCAGGCCTCCATCTTCTGCACTGTTCTCAACATTATCTTCCAAGCTCCTTCAGAGCATCCCACAGAGCTCTTACCATCCCAATGGCTCTTCTAGCTCAAAGTTCCAAAGTCCTCCCACAGTCCTCCCAAAAGCATGGTCAGGCTGTCACAGGAATACCCCACTGCCAGTACCAGTTTGTCTTAGTCAGGATTTGTATTCCTGCAGAAAACACCATTACCAAGAAGCAAGTTGGGGAGGAAAAGGTTTATTCAGCTTACACTTCCACATTGCTGTTCATCACCAAAGGAAGTCAGGACAGGAACTCACACAGGGCAGGAAGTGGCAGGTAGGAACTGATGCAGAGGCCATGGAAGGTTGCTGCTTATTGGACTGCTTCCCCTGGCTTGATCAGCTTGCTTTCTTATAGAACCCAGGACTACCAGCCCAGGGATGGCACCACCCACAATGGGCCCTCCCCACTTGACCACTAATTGAGAAAATGCCTCACAGCTGAATCTCATAAAGGTATTTTTTTCAAGGGAGGCTCTTTCTCTATGATAACTCCAGCTTGTGTCATGTTGACACACAAAACCTGTCAGTACACTTAGATAATCAATAGTACATTTAAGATGTACATAAATTTCTGTACCTTTCCGTGGTTGTTTCTCTTGAGAACTTGAAATTATGCACACATATACACACAGGGAATATTTAAACAATATGTAACAGTTGAGTAAAAAAAAAAAAAGCACATCTTCCATTTGGAAATGGAAATAACTGAAATCACATAGCTCTCAGGGCTCATGAAGCAATAGCAGGCACATTTATTCATGGGTGAGGATTTTGAAGATCTGCCATCTGTGAATTCATCAGTTTTCTGATGTAGCCTACCTAATGGCATGGATATTTTTCTGCTGGAAATTCTTGGCTGCTATCTTTAATGACGACACATGAACAGATGTGGTGAACATACCCTGCTAGGGCCACACACCTTTTATGTCACTGTTGTTACTAACGTTGGGGTCAACAAACAATAGCAAAGGCAACACACACACACACACACAGACTGGAGGGGGGAGGGAAGACTGACTAGATAGGGCATGGTTGTGTACCACAGGTTTTGTTGTTGTTGTTATTGTTGTTGTTGTTAATATAATCCCTGGAAAAATATAAACATCTTCTCATCTGAAAATAAAGATTCCTCCTTATCTTTTCTCTTCATTCTTTCTCTTCCTCTCTATTTTCTTTCTCTTCTTTCTCTACTTTGATTCAAACAATGAATGTTGCCACACTTTAAAAAAATGCTAAACTAGTATTTCTAGGTAACTAATTAGCAATTTTTTCATGCCAGTATAATAATTGCCAATTTTCCAAACTATAGCATTTAATCATACAATAACTGCTAAACAAATATCATTTGATATAAACTCTTATCTCGGGTCAGCTCACTGATAATCTTATTTCATCTTATTTAGAAAAAGAGATGCAGAAAATATAGTGGTTTACTCTCAGTAAAATTTTATTTGTTTCATTCAAAATTGAGAAGAAATTGGGAGATCTAGGACTAATGAGGGAATTCTATCAACCTCAAGGATACTGTTTTCCCTGCCATTTCTCACCACAGGAAACCATGTAAGAGGCACCATCTCTCACTGAGATGACATGCCAATGTGCACATCACTGAGAATATATCCTGCATGCCCTTAATAGAGGAATATGAACAACATTAGTTGTGAGGCTGTCTATGAAGCATACTTTGTTGTTAGGTGACCAAGTGTCTAGCTAGAAGCTAGTGGCTTTTACAGCCATAGCTTTCACTTGACCTTGAGAATCTCCAGGGATGTATGAGGCCATAGAAAGAACCTAACCCAATATTTATTATATTTTCCATATACATATATATACATATGGAAATATATGTATATAAAATATGGACATACACATATGGAAAATATAATATTTTTCATATATATGGAAAATATATATAAATTTTGACTAAAATATATGTATGTATAAATTCACACACAAATTTAATCAATGAACTGGGCAGAGTACAAATTAGCAATAATATTTAATCAATTATAATAGCATTTTGTGAATACAATTAGAAATCATTGTTAATCTGTACTTATCCCTGCTCCCAAAATATCTTTTAGCTTTACATTTTCCTTAAACTATCTTATTGCTTCCATTCTGTAATTGCAAATGATCAGGACCCACTCTCGTGGTTCTGTAAGTAAATTAAGAGTAACTTCATAACAAGTGCTGTGATACTATGGCAGTTGCTTTGATAATGAGCATGATGCCAAGAAAATGGAATGAATCCATTAGATAAAGAGATCTCTCCACATCAGGGTAGGGGGTAACCCAAGTGTGTAAACTTCAATATGCTATTCAGAATAGCAAATGACTTCAATGGTATGAATTGTTTGTTTCTGCAAACCTTCATTTTATATATCTACGTTTGTGTTGGCTATGGATAATTTGAGTAGCAAGGAGCAGAAGCATGTTTTGGGGTGGCGATCAGAGACTTTAATACAAAGTAACAAAGAGCAAGGTATATTCTCTAGAATAACATCTAGAGAAGAAACTAGACATCATTCTAATATTTCAAATAGAAGCAAAACTAATGCAAAATACATGAAAATATATTCCAAAATGAGAAATAACTCAAAGATTATTTGTGATGTGCATATATAAAATAACATGTAGTTATATAATTTTCTATTTCTTGCTTTGGTACTAACTAAGTTCCAGGCCATTCTGCAAAAGGAACAAGGCAGGGTTGACATGGATGTGGTGATATTGTCATATATTTTAGAGAAGAAGAGAATGCTATCTTTAGAAATGGCAGCTTTCATTGTCTTAGAAATGGAGATAATGATCCACATTGCATTAAAAACAAAAATAAAAATCTTATGCTCAAATCATTGCTTTAGTTTCTGGGGCTGCCAGTCATAGTGGCAAGTGCTCTGAAGATTTTGTTAGGAATCCTGAAAACACTGAAATCAAAGAGTTCAGGCTACCTGAGTCTGCTGTGTGTAATGAGCAGTGAAGATGCAGTGAGCAGACAGGATACAGTGAGCAGTCAGATGCAGTGAACAGCCAGGTACAGTGAGTTGTCAGGATGCAGTGAGCAGTGAGCATGCAGTGAGCAGTCAGGGTGCAGTGAGCAGTCAGGGTGCAGTGAGCAGTCAGGGTGCAGTGAGCAGTCAGGGTGCAGTGAACAGGCAGGGTGCAGTGAGCAGTGAGCGTGCAGTGAGCAGTCAGGCTGCAGTGAGCAGTGAGCATGCAGTGAGCAGTCAGGCTGCAGTGTGCAGTGAGCATGCAGTGAGCAGTCAAGGTGCAGTGAACAGGCAGGGTGCAGTGAAGAGCAGTCAGGGTGCAGTGAGCTGTCAAGGAGCAAAGAGTAGTCATGACCAGTTAATTTTTCTCCAGGCACATGACTTTCTATGATGTGTGTAGACTACATCTACTTGACTGAGGCTTTAGGGAGTAACTACTGATTTATTCCAAATAAGAGAACTCCCCCTCAAGGCTAAAGCAAAGAAACCCTGTATTTCTGTCTTGCAGTCCTACCTTGTAGACTTAAGAATTAAGTGTCATATCAACTTGTACCTGAACTTCCAGCTTTCCAGCCATCTCGAAGCTCTAGACTTTCCAACCTTGACTGTTGCACAACTTAGAACCTCAAAATAAATTGTGTGTTTGTATTGCTGTCAGTCTCTCAGCCCCTAGGTCTATTCTGCTGTCTGTCTGTCTTCCTCTGTTCATCTCTTTCTCTCTATTTCTTTGTTTCTATATCCATTTACTCCATATTTCTGAATAATCTTAATTATATAACCCCCACCAAAATAAAATTTTGGATTGATTAAATAGATATTTGAGAAATATGCAATTACTGGTTGATATATATATTATATTGGTTGGTCTTAACAAACATGAGCATCATAAGTACAAAAATTAATGTATTTGACTACTGGAGAAGGAAAACATACTGCACACAAGTAATCACTATAAGTATCCTAAAGCTAATAAAAAAGTAGATGTAAACAATTAGAATGATTAATATACTTAATATGCAAAGAACTATTAATAAGTAAAAGGTACAAAATATTAGTGAGAAGAAGACATGGGGTTTATGGAAAGAAGCTTCATATAGATAAAAGCAGTGGTAAAGATCTAAAAGCTTATTCTCTAGAGCTTCCAGGGACTAAACCACCAACCAAGGAGTTCACATGGAGTGAGCCAAGGCTCCACCTACATGTGTAACAGAGGATGGCCTTGTTGGGCATCAATGACAGAAGAGGCCCTTGGTCCTGTAAAGGCTTGATGCCCCAGGGTAGGGAATGGGAGGGTGGGGAGGCCAGAGTGGGTGGTTGGGGAAACATCATCATAGAAGCAGTGGGAGGGGGGATGGGATAGGGGGTTTCCGGGGGGTGGGGGACCAGGAAAGGGGATAACATTTGAAATGTTAATACAGAAACTATCCAATTTAAAAAAAAACATGCTTACTCTCCATCGGACAGCTGTGTGAGAGGGGATATTCTTGAAATAATCTTTGCCTGAGTTTTAAATGAACGCCAATTTTCTGAAACATTGTTTGTTAACGTGTGTTTGAGGACCAATGACAGGATGAGTCTGCTTTTGTATCTACATCTTCTGGGAACAGTCAAGATGTAGGCAAAGAGTCAGGTATACTGGTAAATAGTCATGGTATTTTTAATGCCAGAAAACTGGAAGGAACTTGAAAAAAAAATGGACACAGGGATTGTTAAATAAATCAGTAGAATTTCTAGAAAGGGAAAATTATTAAGTTTATGCCTTGAAAAATATAAAATGATAGAAAAGAAGGAGAAAAGGTAGTATTAATTGAATTTTCTTCTTAAAATAAGAAGACTACTTGGGTCAGGATTGTGATTTATATCACCACATTAAACTGCCACTCACCTCAAAATTTCAATGAAATTTACAGAGTACAAAACTGAGTAATAATTTATCTCAATGTTGGGACACAGCAAAGAAACAAAACATGCCAGCTCTATATAACCAAAAATATATATTTCTCATATGCAACTAAAGCATCTTTCCCTAGTTTTTTTTTTTTAAACTTAGATTAAGTTAGGTTTTTCTGTCTTATCATGTAGGAACAGAGGCTACAACTTCTATTAAACATGTCTCTAGAATTGTTTTTAAAAGTGTTTCTCAAATATACATTCTGCTCAATTTTAATACAGCAGGATGGATGAGGTTGCTTAGTCTCTTGCAGGATTGGTAAGTCAATGTGCTGTCTTCTTCTTCTAAAATACCACACTATAAACTAGTGACAAAGAAGAGACACAGGAAGGGGAGAGTCTGAAAAAGAGGATAGAGATGTCAGAGCAAAGCAAGCATATGGCCCTTTCCATGGCTGGGCTCTGTGGCTCCTCCAGACTCATACAACTCCTGGAGATCTGTGCTGTAGTAATTCACACCACCTACAGTCGTGGAATTCTTGATGCCCAGTTGGGAAATTAAAGGTAGAAGCCTCTAAGCCAATGTAGAAATCTAGGGAGCTTGGGTGCGGAGTGAAAATTATTGGGTGTGTGCGTTTGTGTGTGAATGGGCTTGGATTGGTTGTAGTTTACAATACAAAACTTAATGAACAAAAATTAATGATTTTTCTAGTATTCATTCTCACTCCACTGCTTATACTTGGTCCACAGAGTAGAAGGCAGCAGAGAGCACAGCAGTAATCAAACAGAGAATAATAATCAGAGGGCCTGGCAGCTTTTATAAATGCCCAAGGCCTTTTCTTCTTACTGTTTTCTATTATGACTGGGTGGCAGTTCTCAGATGAATACGCCATTTCCAGTTGCTTAGACAAGGTATTATCATTTGAGCAGGCTAAGGCTCACTTAGTCAATCATCAGACAGTTATTATTATCACTATGTGGCAGTCACCGTGCTGGACGTTGTGTGCATGTAGTTAGTAAAACAAACTTAAAACTTGCTTTCTTTTTGTTTTTGTTTCTTTTTGTTTTTTGTTGTTGTTGTTGTTGTTTTTGGTTTTTCAAAACAGGGTTTCTCTGTACAGCCCTGGCTGGCAAGATGGCTCAGCGGGTAAGAGCACTGGCTGCTCTTCCAGAGGTCCTGAGTTCAATTCCCAGCAACCACATGGTGGCTCATAACCATCTGTAATGGGATCTGATGCCCTCTTCTGGTGTGTCTGTAGACAGCTACAGTGTACTCACATAAATCTTAAAACAAACAAACAAACAAACAAACAAACAAACAAACAAACACACAAAAAACCTGTTTCAAAGACACTCTAGGTTTATGTGAGAAGCTAGTAGAGTCGGTGGCTATAGAGGTGTTAAGATAACGGGAAAGCAGAACACAGGGCCTCGGGACTATGCTAAGTCACTTGGACTCCTTTGTCAAAGCCAATTAGGAAAGAATCACCTTAGTTGAGCCTATTTATGGGACACAGCGATATTTCCATGATCACAACACCCCTCCAGCTGCTTGTGATAGACAGCCTGAACAGGCAAAAGACAAACCATGAGTTCGAAATTCTAGCAATCCTACAGCCCTCTGCAGGATTGTTTTTAACGTAGTTTGAGCTACAGCAGTAGACATGAGAAGGGAGTGAGTTGAAAGTGTCTACTTAGAGTAGAATTATCAGAATAACATGGTGCAGGACACAGAAAAATGAACGAACGGTGTCATCTAGGATTTTGGGGGGAACAAGATGCTGGGTTGAGTAACAACTCACACAACTATGAGCAATGAGCAATGTGCTCATGCTTAGATATTTGTTGTCTCTAAAGCCCAGAAGTGAAGCTGAGGATAAAGAGTAGGAATATAGTTACACAGCTGCTGTCTAAAACCAGGAGAACAAAGAGATTAGGCAGTTCAGATCCCAGGTCACCAGATTTTGTGTTATTCCTGCCTTTCCCCTAAAAGCTTAGAAGAATAAGATTATCTCTAGTTTAGCAAAATTCAGCGCTCTCTTTCTTTGTAGGGAAGTCACCAGGAAGTGAATAGTATTCAAACCTCTTCAAGGGTGTTATCCATCCTGTTTTTCATATTCCTTCTTCATGTCGTCTATTTGCTTTGAACCCAGCAGCAATATGTAACTATTGTGTGTTACTTGGAAGTTTCTATACATATTACCGATACTTTAAAAGTTTCTTTCTTTCTTTTTTAAGTATCTGAGGGCGGTTATGTAGCACAAAGTATTCACCTATTCTGTTATTCTGTGCTGCTTCTTCTCGAGAGGCAGTCCCTCTCTCTAACCCTGGATCCAGACCCATCTTCAGAGACCTCCCTCAAACATGACACCTCTTTCCTATGCCTTCAAGGTCTTCTCCGTGTTCAAGGTTTGAATGTCTGTGTGCCCTTAAAGTCAAGCAAGTTAAAAATAAATATCTCCCACCATTCATTCCTCTTACTCTGGCGACTGATATTTTCATCGCTTTGATAGATACAGCTCTCCCCAGCAATGGTGCTTCCATTGCTTATGCACCTCCCCACTGCGCTAAATGTGTTTGCAATGTCATCCCTAATATTGTTCCAAGATTCGCCAGCCACTTATCCCGCTTGACATCTCTGGACCAATTCATATCTCTTCACTCATCCACTTCCTTGGCTTCAGTTCTATTAATATGCTAATGATGGCCTGAGTCCTTTTCCTGCTCAACCTCTCCTGAATTGCAGTCACATGCATTTAAGAAAAATGCACAATTTTCCACGTGATTGGATACTTTAATTAGAAATTGAAAAAGGTCATCATTAGAGGTCTGTATTTACATAGCCATCCTGTCTGGAAGCCAAGAGGGTTGGTAAGACACTTCAAACCTTCTAATATGCAGCTCACATTCAGCTGATACCAGTATTGACTTATTTACTGTATCACCTATTATAGATTCTTATTACAGATCTTTATTAATGAGGACAAGAATGCTTCTGATAACAACAGGCTTTGAATAGTACATTTTCATAAGGTAGTTATGGATTATGAAGGCAACTAATCTTCCTTTTCAACAAACTGCTTTAACAGAGATATGTATGTAAATAAAAAAAATTATATATATATATATATATATATATATATATATATATATATATATATATATATATATATAATTTTTTTTTTGGCTTCACTAGCTTACATCATGCTTCCTTGTTCTGTGCATTTTCTTATAATGATGGAAATAAATGTGTTCTAGGTTGCCTTCCTGTTGCTGTGATAAAGCATTTTTACCAAGAGTAACTTAGGGGCAAGAGCTTGTTCTTTGATTTTCAGCTCTAGGAAGCCATCCATCAATAAGGGAAGTCAGGGTGAGAACTCTAGACAAGAACTTGGGCCAGAAAACAGGGAAGAATGCCGCTTACTGGCTTTCTATCTCTGGTTCTTGTTCACAATGATTTCTTATACAACCCAGCCTCCACATGTTCAGGTTGGCACCATTACCAGTGTCCTGGCCCCCCTCATGCCAAACAATCGAGAAGATAATTCTCAATAGAGATGGCTACAGGCTAACTTGACGGGCAGTCCCTCAATAGAGACTCCTTCTTTTATGGTGTCTCATAGTTACATATGCCAAGTTAAAATAAAATAACCATGGCAAAAGTGATATAGACTTCAGGAGTTGTTCCTGGCTGTATGATTTATTATTATTATTATTATTATTATTTTTTTTTTTTTTATTTCATGCATTAGTCTTAAATGTATAATAAACTTAAAGATTATGTATCCTCAATGAAAATTTGAAAATACTTAAACAATGAGCTAACCAGAATTTCAATATCACTATCTCAAAAAGAGGTCTATCTCCCATTTGCAGTCAAGAATCTTTGTATAAGATGTAGGGATGGTTGTATTTCTTTTTAATTTTACTTTGATTTGGCAGTTCGCAGGGAGACTCTCTTCTAGTTTGTGGCTTTTCACATTTTTAATATTCAATATATACTTAACTTTAATTTAGCGTCCTTGTTATAATTATCACTGTGATCAATAATATATATATTATTATACAGTATAATTTAAATCAACATAACTATATAACTACAGACACCTAACATGTCACATAGATATATGAACAGTGTTGCCACTAATATCACTGGAAGAAAGACAGTGTAGTGAGAATTCTGGGACTTTAGTTTCTGTAAAAACACAAAAAAAGGTTATAAAAATGTATTTTCATTGTAATCCCAGGTATGCAGATATTGGGCTGCTTCTGAATGTCCACAGCAACAAACTATGATTTGGCTCCTGCGTCAACAAAGGTATGGTTTTCCCAATGGCTGATATTTTCTGCTACTACGTGACATTTGGAATTCTGGGAACTTTTTAGGGAGTATATAAATGCTATGGCCCTGAGATGTGGGGTGGGTGGTTATTGGTCATTTGGGGGTAGGGGCTGGTTGTAGTTTACTAGTAGTCATGCTCAATGAAGAAACAAGTAGAAAGAAATTAGATTCTGCAATCTATCCTTCTTTCTCTCTTATCTAATGATAGGGAGTAAAACTGGAGGATACAAGGCTGGAAAAAGGAGAACCCACAAAGCAACTAAGACCAGCTACAAACAATGAAGAAACAAAAGGAAAGAAATTAGAGAGAACTCTCTCTCTCTCTCTCTCTCTCTCTCTCTCTCTCTCTCTCTCCCTCTCTCTCTCTCTGGATAGGAAGTGAAACCAGGGATAAAGTGTGTGAAAAATAAGAACCCCAAGATCAGCAAAGACGTGCTACAAGACAATTTACAGTAGAATCCCTTCGTACTTCCATAATATTAAAACCCCTTGTGAAGGGGCACATTGATAAGGGTCTATAGCTACTGCTCTCTTTTTGATGAGATGGGTCCTGAGAGTAAAATGAAACTTACACAAGCAATTTTAAGCTTTTTGAGACAAGATTGAATTTAACAATAGAAACATTTGCATGCAAGTGTGTGTGTGTGTGTGTGTGTGTGTGTGTGTGTGTGTGTGTGTGTGTGTAAACCAAAGGAGACAGTGGCTGAATCTCTGGGCCTGGAGCAATACTTCCAGGTAATTAATGATGGGTGTCATTTTTATTGATGTTGGTATATAGAATACAATTTTTATCACCATTGTCACCAAGATCACATCATCTTAACTTGTCAGTCACAGATATAAAATAATAACCTAGTCATTGAATGGCATCAGTGGATTTATAATAAATGTGGGCACTAAATAACAACCTACTTATATATGTCAAAATAATTGTATGCTATGATAAGAAAAATCTGGAATGCATAGGCACATTTTATACATAATTTGTTCAGTCTTCTTTGGATTATTCCCCATGTACATGTTCTAATATCTGAAATCAGCAGAATTTAATTTCTCTCTAGAGCATACTAGTTTTCAAATCTGTCTTTCTTCACTGTTGAATAAGATATCAAAGCTATGCATTTCTTAAATTTGATTGGTAAATATAATAACACATCCTGCAATCTATTACTGTCACAGACTTTGATTCTATTTGGGATTGATTATATGTTCACATCTTATATATGAGGATGCAAACCCAAGAGATATATCTTGGTTTAATGAAATAGATTTTGACTTAAGGAATTACTAAAGGGATATCTTAGTTAGGGTTTCCATTGCTGTGAAGGAACACCATGGCCATGGCAGATTTATAAAGGAAAACATTTCACTGGGGCTGGCTTACAGTTTCAGAGGTTCAGTCCATTATCATTATGGTGGGAAGCATGGCATCATGCAGGTAGACGTGGTGCTGATGTATCAAAGTATTCTGCATCTTGCTCCAAAGACAACCAGGAGGGACTGAAGCAGGTGGCTAGGATGAGGGTCTCTTCTGCAGATAAAATGTGTTTAAAAGGTTAAATTAACATAAATATTATTTCAGAGTGTTTTTGTTTTCTAAGACTTACATAAAGAACCAAAATGATATAATGCCTTCCAGAGTTTCTGTATTCTCGACACTGCTAATGTAATAACAAATACTGAATGAATAAATAAGAGAATAAAATATTTCCATGGCTTCAAATAATCTATTCTTATATTTGTGCCATCTTTTTAATTCAATTTATTTTAGTCCCCAATCCTCTGCTTTCCATCTTCAAGGTGCTGAGATGGCAGGTCTGAGTCTTCATGCTGAGGAACACTTTATTTCTTTAGTTACACAGAGTTGAGACTACTATCTTATATGCCTATGGAAATGATTATAATTGCAAAGTGCTCAACTCAGGTTCTTTTTTCTTTTCAAAATAGTCTTCTATAAACTTTTGCCTAAGAAATAATCATATATATATATATATACATAATATATATATTATGTAATTATATATAGTAGAATAATAGATTATACAAGTAATCTATAATTCCATAATCTAATGCCTAAGAAATCTGTTATAATTTGTTCACATGACATGTTATTTTATTGTTGTATTGGCTACCAAAACATTTCCAGATTTATATATATATATCATATACTATATATCATATACTATATATATATCATATACTATATATATGTATGTGTATGCATATATTTGTATACATATTTACAGTTGTTTTGATTTATTCTGGCTTTGTTATGTTTTGTGTTTTATTCGTTTTTTTCTTCTGATACTCTTTTGCTTAGTTCCGTTTAGTTCCTTGAAGCATGTTATATTATTTCTTTCAGTATTCTTCTTTTTTAGTGTAAGAATTTGCTGTTTTCAAATAAATTCATCACAATTGCTTTTGCTGCATCTCTGAGGTGTTGGCATCTTGTACCCCCATTGTGACTGTCTCAGTACATTTTTACATTCACCCTTTGGTTTCATGCAGGAGACTATTGTTTACCATCCACATATTTATAGATTTCCTAATTTCTCCAACTGTTGACTTTTAATTTCATACAAGTGTAGTCTGAGAAGATAGTTGATATGATTTCAAGCTTCATAAACATGTAGAGAAGTGCACTTTGACCTGACATCTGGAGAATGCTTCAAGCGCACTAGTGAAAAATAGATTTGTTATCTTTCTGAAACTCCCATAATGTAAATATTCCTCCTTTTCTTAGTGATATCCTAGAAATCTTGTAGTCTGTCTTCATTCATTTTAATTCTTTATTTTTTTTATTCCTCTGATTAAATCACTTCAAAAGATTTATCTTTGCTCATCTCTGAAGAAAACATTTAGAAACCCTCTTCTAAGGCTTAGGAAAAAGAATCAGAAAGATGTGTGAGGTATAAAAATAAAGAGAAGCAGTGAAAAATGGCAATGCACAGCTATTGCAGCCATGAGCTAACAGCGGTTGTTGATGCCTGCACTGGATCTCTACAAGAATGGTCCAGCTCCATTTGATACATCTATAATATGATTAGTGTATCTAAGGCCCAGGAAATATCTCCCAGACACACATGCACACACATGCACACACACACATGTGCACACATGCACAAGGCATCAGAAAGACTGAGAAAGTGATAGAAACAGGGAAAGTGCTGTGAGATTGAGTATCCTAGACATGACAGAAAAGCTTCACCCATGACACCTTAACAATATGGTTGTCTAAACAACACCTGAGTAGGTACTGTACCAATTCATGTTCCACATTGTTCAGCTTTTCTCATAGACAAAGAACAATAGGCAACTTGATAATGCTGAGAGTAGATGGTCTTCCCCACGGACAAACCCCAGAATTGGTTATCCAAAGACCAAGTGACCATCCCTGAACTCATCACATACACACACATGATGCTAAGCAGACTGACCAGGTTCTGTTCATATATTTAGACAAGTCGTCTGTTACCCAACCACAATCACTACCTCTTATCTCTTATTAAAATCAATGCACCTAATGATTTCTATGAGCCAGAGTCATCATCGCACAGATAGATATGTTCAGATTAACTTACCAGTGTCATCAGGCTGATGCCTTCTGAAGACTTACAGTTTGGAGAGAAGAGAGACAAACTGTTTTTGAAGGTTTTATGGTAAATCTAGAGATCCCACATGTCTATTTTCTGGGTGATCACTTCCTTGAAATCAGATATTCATATATCAACCAGATTATTTGTATTTAATTATTCAACGAACATTTATTAAACACTCATGTGTCAGACATTCTAAAAGATCCTGAGGATTCAGTGATTAATAGGATCCCCTTTGAAGGAGGTATAAAAATTGTAAGAGCCAGAGGATCATGAAGTTTGCTGTAAAACTGTGTTCCATTGTAATGTTAGAAGCCGCACTCATAAGGTCTCACCTTTGAGACTGCTCAAACACGGGCTGAGCAAGGACAAGAACAATAGACATGCAAAAATAGACAGTGAAAACCCCAGGAAGCTCCAGTCATATACAAAAGGGCTACTGCAATGGGATGCTAAGAGGAAGAAGTAGTCTTCTGTAGGGAGGAGCACACCTTCTGATTGTCCAATACTAAATAGCAGCCCTGAAAACCTAAATATTAGGAATGTTATACATACAGAGGAGATTAAATCTATGTATTTAGGAATATAAATGTGTACACATACATGTATAAGTTCTCTCTCTCTCTAAATATATGTATATATATATATATATATATGTATATATATAGTGTGTGTGTGCATTTAATAGCAATTAATAAAAAATAGAGGCTATGAATTGGAAAAAGAGTAGGTGAGATAAATGAGAGAGTTTGGGAGAGGAGAAGGGAAAATAGAAATGATATAATTATAATCATTTTTGTTTATTCTTTAAAATTTTATTCTTTTACTTATTTAATTTTCATCCCATTCCTGGTCACCTGTCACCCCCTCCCACAATTTGTCCCCAATTCCCCTCCTCTTCTCCTCTGATCAGGTGGGGGTCCCCTTGGTATCCCCCACAACTTGGCATTTCAAATCTCTGCAAGGCTAGGCATGTCCTTTCCCACGGAGGCCAGACAAGGCAGCCCAGCTAGAAGAACATATCCGGCATGCAGGCAACAGCTTTTGGGATAGCCTCTCTTCCAAGTGTTCGGGACTCACATGAAGATCTAGCTGTACATCCAATACATGTAAGTGGGGAGGCCGTATGTCCAGCCCGTGTATGTTCTTTGTTTGGTGGTTCAGACAATGAGAGCCCAAAGGTCCAGGTTATTTGACAATGTCTGTCTTCCTGTGGAGTTCCTATGTCCTTCCGGGCCTGTAATCCTTCCTCCTATTCCTCCTCAAGTGTCCCCAAGCTCCATCTACTGTTTGGCTGTGGGTGTCTGTGACTGTCTGAGTCAGTTGCTGTGTGGAACCTATCAGAGGACAACATACTCCTGTCAAAAGCATAAAAGAGCATCATTAATAGTGTCAGGGATTGGTGCTTGCCCATGGGATGGGTCTCAAGTTGGGCCCGTTATTGGTTAGCCATTCCTTCAGTCTCTGTTCCATCCCCCGTGCCTGCATTTCTTGTAGACAGGATACATTTTGGGTTGAACGTTTTGTGGGTGTGTTGGTGTTCTTATTGCTCCATTGGGGTTCCTGCCAGGATACCGGAGGTGGCATCTTCAGGTTCCATATCCCCAATATAGTGAGTTACAGATAAAAAATAAATAAATAAAATAAAAATAATAAAAAATAACAAGTAAAAATGGAACCTCTTCTGGTGCCAGCACCTACATATGAATTAACTGGTATTTTTATTTTTATTTTATTTATTTATTTTTTTATTTTTGATACTTTATTTACATTTCCAATGTTTCCCCTTTTCTAGGTCTCCTCTTTGGAATCCCCCTATCCCCTCCCCCTCCCCACCTCTATGAGGGAATTCCACCTCCCACCCACCCGCCCACCCATTCCCATATTCCCTCCCTGACATTCCCCTTTACTGGGGCCTCTAACGCCCTCAGGCCCAAAGGCTTCTCCTCTCTCCCTGAAGGCCAACGAGGCCATCCTCTGCCACATATGTGGTCCGAATCATGGGTCCATAGATGTGTATTCTTTGGTTGGTGGTCCAAACTCCAAGATGACCGGGGGGGGGGGGGGGGGGGCTGTCAGGCCCGTTGATGCTGTTGCTCCCTCCATGGGGCTGCAATCTCCCTCAGCTCCTTCAGTCTCTACTCCAACTCCTCCATCTGGGACCTCACTCTCAGTCCAGCGGTTACTGTAAAGTGAAACTTGGGCATTCTGAACTTTTGGGCTAATATTCGCTTATCAGTGAGTACATGCCGTGTTCGTTCTTTTGTCACTGAGTTACCTTGCTCAGGATGATATTTTCAAGTTCCATCCATTTGCCTGCAAATTTCATTAAGTCATTGTTTTTAAAACTGGGTAGTACTCCATTGTGTAGATGTACCACATTTTCTGTATCCATTCCTCTGATGAGGGACATCTGGGTTGTTTCCAGCTTCTGGCTATTATAAATATGACTGCTATGAACATAGTGGAGCATGAGTCTCTATTACATGTTGGAGCGTCTTCTGGGTATATGCCCAGGAGAGGTATAGCTGGGTCCTCAGGTAGTATTATGTCCATTTTTCTGAGGGTCCGCCAAACTGATTTCCAGAGTAGTTGTACTAGCTTGCAATTCCACCAACAGTGGAGGAGTGTTCCTCTTTCTCCACATCCTCGCCAGCATCTGCTGTCACCTGAGTTTTTGATCTTAGCCATTCTGACTGGTGTGAGGTGGAATCTCAGGGTTGTTTTGATTTGCATTTCCCTGATGAGTAAGGATGTTGAACATTTCTTTAGGTGCTTCTCAGCCCTGCGAATTTCCTCAGTTGAGAATTCTCTGTTTAGCTCTGTTCCCCATTTTTAAATGCTTTTCCTGGGATCTACCTTAAAGATGGAAAATCTAAAAAAATCTCAAAATGAGAATGAAAATTGTACTTAATATTTATATTACCTTCGAATATATTGAACAGCTATGCAATATGGAAAATAATTAAAATTCACTATCATAAATTAACATAATTGGTATGCACCAAAGTAGCCTAAGACAGATGAAATGTAAAATGCTGTAACAAGGGTGAATAGGATTCAACTGGGTATAGTTAGGAAACAAAGGTAAGCTAAAACTTAAAGATATTCAATCAGGGATGTGACTGGTACAGGAATTTACACTAGTAATCTCCAAAACATAGTACATATTTGTTTATTAACAAATCCCAAGACATCTCCATGAAAACATAGCATTTAAACTATTTAGTTTTAACTTATTCCTCTGTGCATGTCCTGTTATTTTCTAATTGTCAAAAATAGAATTATAAAAGTTTCATTGCATAATTTAGAATAATGCATACATATTTTAGATATCCTGGATAATTATTTTTTAGTGACAAAGACTTGATCAATTTAAGCTCTCCCAATGCCCAGGGTTAGTAGCTATATGACCTAAGAGTAGAAGAAAGATGCGTATAAGAAATTGAAAGACATTAATTTACAAAGTACATCTGGCCTAATGTATCTCACTATAAGGTCTGAGAGAGGAGGAAGAGTCAAGGCTAAGTTTAGATATCAGTTTTATACAATTGAGTGAATGTTGAGAGACATTTGTTTATGACATGGAAAAACACACAGGGCAAAAAGAATATCCAAGCAACTGTCTTTACAGAAAAATGAAGGAAAATGAAAGCTGGAGCTGCTGCAATAAGATGACGAGCTTTAGTGAGTTTCATTTGGTGATGTGTAAGAGCATTGATATGATGGCTTCCTATTTAAGAGGAAGAGGAAGAGGAAGAAGAGGATAAAGAAGGAGGAGGAGGAAGACAAAGAAGAAGGATGAGGAAGAGGAAGAGGAAGGAGGAGGAGGAGAAGAGGAAGAGGAAGAAGAAGGAGGAAGAGAGGAGGAGGAAGAGGAGTAGGAAGAGAAAGAAGGAAGACGAGAAGAAGAGGAGGAGGAAGAAGGAGGAAGGAGGAGAAAGAGGAAGACAAAGAAGGAGGAGGAGAGGAGGAGGAGGAAGATGCAGAGGAAGAAGGAGGAGGAGAGGAGGAGAAAGAGGAGGATGAAGAGGAAGACAAAAAAGAGGATGAGAGGAGGAGGAAGAAGATGTAGAGGAAGAAGGAGGAGGAGAGGAGGAGGAGGAGGAGGAGGAGGAGGAGGAGGAGGAGGAGGAAGGAGGAGGAGGAGGAGGAGGAGGAGGAGGAGGAGGAGGAGGAGGAGGAGGAGGAGGAGAGAAATCTACCATCTTTAGATACTTGGTATATAAAGAAATATACTAAGTTGTTTCTCTGGATATTGGTTTTAGCTCATGTTCTAAGGAATATTATTCTTTTTGGAAATTAATTGTAATCTGATTAAACCAGAGTAACTATGCACTACCACCAACAACCTAGCCATTCCCTTGAATATAATGAGACTAAGTTTTCACTGGGAAATTATACATACCAACTGTTTGTAAATATGCATGAAAAACCAGGAACATGACTTGTTCTACTTACAAAAAATCAAAAGGAATACATATTGATATATTTGTATGTTAGTAGAGGTTATATGTATATATTTATGCTACTAACTCACTGATCTACTTTTCTTTACTCCAATCATAGAGATTACAATGAAATATATAAGAACATATTTACTCAAAGCCCACATATTGTAGAGCTGTGGATCATCTTTCCAATTTTTTTACTTGTCTACAGCATGATTTCTTCTAGGCTCTGAGCTATGCTAATTTGCATGCTGAATTAAAGCACTGTGTTACTTTGACTCTCTATAGGCACATAACCAGAGAGGTCTAAAAGAGGTGGACAGAGCAGAGAGGAACCGGAGGTATGCACAGATCCTTACACTGACTTATGATAGACTCTAGTGAGTCGGGAAATTATAGAATGTTAGCGTGGATATAACCTAACATATCAACTAGCCAGGCTCTTTTCTTTACATGGAGAAAACCTGTGTTCACAGGGCAAAACTTATTTGTCCTGGTTCATATTATGTCTAGCACCTTTTTTCTAATTTTCCTTTCTTTTTATTTTCATAGACATAGTTTCATTCTTGTTTGTTATGATGATTTGACAAACTCAGTAAATAGATCTATTACCAGTAATTCATTTAACTGATGTATTATGAATTACAATTTGTTTTGGGAGAGTGGCTATGATATGGAGTGCCTACATTGTCTTTGGATAGCTTCCATTTTCATAGAGAAAGGGTATATAAATCACAACCATTCCAAAGCATATAGAAGTGTGTTTTAAGTAAATTACATCAAGGTTCTGAAGGGATTTGGAGACCACGTCACATTGAGCCTGGAAAATCATAAAACAATTACTCAATGGAAATGTTATGAAGATCTCAGAGAAGGAATTGTGGTGTTACTGTGAATGCCAGGAAGAAAAACACAGATTTGTGGATAAAGATAAAGAGGAAGGGAAAAAAAAAACATGTACCTGAACAGGGAAAATATCTCCTGGCTCCGGGCATGGACTGGAAGAATGAAAAAGAGTGACAAGGGCTGTGGGAAGTCGTTCTACTGGGATTAGACAAGAGATGGCGATCATGATATATGAAAGCAGAGCGACTTAGGCAGAGATGCCAATCAGAAGACTATGCCATAATGAATAATTTAGTAAAATAACTCATGACTCAGAATGGTGAAAATAAAGTTTAAGTGAGTTTAAGTAAATATACATACATACTTACACACATATATATTACACACATATACACATATGCAAGCATATAGACATATACACATATACCCATGTTTATATATACACATATATACATACGCAGACCAAAACACAAATATACACATAAGCATATGCATATACATAGACATCCACACATGCACATACACAAATACTCACAATGAACACATAAACATGCATACACACAAACATAAACACAAATACTCACAATGCACACATAAACATGCATACACACAAACAAACACAAATACTCACAATGCACACATAAACATGCATACACACAAACATAAACACACATACACCGATGTACACATATACATACACACACCTATATATATATAAATATTTATAAACACATGCATATATACAGCATACAGATAGACACACACATAAGACACATATACATACATACATACATATAACACACATAGACATGCATACATATATTCTATAAGAAAAGAGCACAACATGGATTGCATGTGAAGACGTCAAAGTTGGATCCCTCAATGTTGTTGTATTTCCATCCTTGGTTCTCTGGATTTATTTGTTATCAAATTTCTAACTAAATGTAAGAGTATAATTTTAGAGTTTAGTGTTCCTCTACTTCTGAGTCCATAAATGTGCCAGAATATAATAGTGTAAACTAAATCTCTACATTTTCCTTTGTTAATGGATTGTAAGAGAGAATGACAGATACATTGTTTAGTGTCAGGTAAGAAGATGTGTTAGAGAGTAAGGTATAACATATTTATATAATGGAGAGGGAACATATTTTTACCAATAGAACTCTTCATTGCCACTTGCAAAGATCTCATTCCCCATGGACTAGACATCTTTTAAAATAATCGATGAAGATAAGGATTAAGTTACTGGTATTAAAAGCTTTCCTTGTATCTTTATCATTAAAACGTTAATATGAGAAATGTTCATAATTCAAATAGTGAAAATTAAGATGTGTTTACATCACAATAGGTAGACATCAGTAATATATTCATGACCTTATACAAGGAACCTCAGGAATTCCCAGCTAAACGATCTATTCTAGCCACATTCTCTCCATGCCATTTCTAAGATGCACAATGTGTAATTTATTCTTGTCTTTACTAATTATTAATTGAAGCTTTGTGGTATCTTAGTAGAAATAAATCTTCCTAAACACAGACATGCAACTAAACAGCATAAGATACACTACTGTAAAATAGATAAATGATTTCTTTATTGTCATTATTGACAAAACCATCATAGAACTGTCTTGTTATTACAAATACGATTATTCTTATATGTCAGCACAATATTTTTCTAGGAGTTGTAGCATGCTGTTGAAGGTTATATACTCTATCATCTTCTAACATACTCATATAGGAAGAAACAATATTATGTGATTCAAAATGTCTATAAACTAATTGCATAGAAAATACAATATTTTGAAATCTAAGCCTATAAAGAATGCAATAGCCCTCACTTGATGCCCTGTCTTCTGCTGGAGGTGGGCTCTATAAGTTCTCTCTCTCCACTCTAGAGCATTTCATCTAAGGTCCCTCGCTTTGAGTCCTAAGAGTCTCTCACCTCCCAGGTCTCTGGTACATTCTGGAGGGTCCCCCCAACCTCCTACCTCCTGAGATTGCCTGTTTCCATTCTTTGTGCTTGCCATCTCACAGTCAAAACTCTGACCCACAATTGTTCCTGTCTGAAAGAACTACAGGGGTGGGAATGGAGAGGAGCCTGAGGAAAAGAAGGTCTGGCAACAGGCCCAAAGTGGGATCCAGCTAAGGGGATACCCCAAGGCCTGACACTATTACTGAGACTATGGAGCTCTCACAGAAAGGGACTTATCATGACTGGCCTACGAAAGACCCAACAAGCAGCTAAAAGAGTCAGATGCAGATATTTGCACTCAGCTAATGGACGGAAGCTGCTGACCCCTGTGGTTGAATTAGGGAAAAGCTGGAAGAAGTTGAGAAGGAGGGCACCCTGTAGGAGGACCAACAGTCTCAATTAACTTGCACTCCTGAGATCTCTCAGACACTGGACCACCAACCAGGCAGCATAAACCAGCTGATATGAGGCCCCCAACACAAATATACAGAGGTTCAGTCAGAGAAGATGCACCTAACCCTCAAGAGTCCCAGAGTTTAGAGGTCTGGTGGGGTGGGGGGTGGGGAGTGGGGACATCTTCGTGGAGACAAGGGGTGGGGAGGAAGTATGAGAAGTGGAACAGTCGGAGGGTGGACCGGGATGGGAATAAAATCTGGAGTGTAAAAAAAAAAAGATTAAATAAAAAGAAGGAAAAAGTACAATAGTTACATGTATGTTGGAAAGGCTAAGAACACAAGAGCTAACTGAGCTGAATGTCCCTGCAGTCCTATTCTGTAATTAAGTCCTGGAAGATTCATAAAGAATCACATGGTCTCTGTGTGAATCCATGCACGTATGTGCATGCATGTGTGCATGTGTATATGTACATATGCATATATGTATGTGTATATACTTATATATGTACATATAACTTTATTCTTCTATACGATCTGTAAAATGTCTTCAGGTTTGTTCTTTCAATGACCACATAAAATAACTTACAAAATTTGATTAACCTGCCCTTGGCCATGGCACAATGCATAGAAATGAGCCATATGCCAAAGACTACAAGGATTCCAAAAATCAATGATACTGGAATGCTTATGTGATGAAGGTCATCACTATATGACCTTGACTTTTATGATAAATTCATTTGGACATTCTTATCTCAGGTAGTCTTAAAAATAAAACACTTGAAGTTAAGGATCCTAGCTATTATAAGTGAAAAATAGTTCACCTTGTATAAAACTGATTTTTTAAAAAAATTGTGGACATTTTGTGCCATGTGTACTGTTTATGTTCTGGTCAGGTACATTATAAGCATGCAGCAAAAAATCACAGTTATGATATGATGATGGTTCTTATATGAGCAGTAGTATGGCCCTCAAAAGAGACTTGATGTGACTTCATCATCACCTATACCATCTGGAGAGGATAGCTATTTGTTGACCAGCAATCTGGCTCTTCGAAACATTGAACATTCTGATGAACGGACCATGGGCTTCTCTCCTCAACCATGAGAAATATTTTTTTTTCTATTTAAATCTCCCAGGCCCATGTTATTTTGTTGTAGATGTCCAAACGCAAAAAGATATATAACATCTAAAGAACAAATAAGTATTTAGTTTAACACATCAGGAATAAGTATTCATAATATAATGTATAGAATCAGAAAGAGTTAGAATTTGCTCCTAAACATTGTAGCCTCTTACTACAAGTAAGAGGTAATTACATTTTAGATGCACAGTTTCTCTACTCACGCAATTATTGTCATTCTCAAATGCAATGCTGTGCTCTCAGGTGGCAGCTACATGGCTACTGGCCACAGAATGCAGTGCCCCTCTCACCCTCACACTGTTAAACTCAATGAAATGAAATGAACATTGTGTGGAGAATAATGGAAATATTGTAGTATCATCACTTCTTGCAGTCTGTCATTTACAGTTTTGACCTTTGTCAGACTTCATTATTACAAAATTGATAGATCATGTTTACAGAATCAAATAATCTTGAAATATGAGTGCTGCACTCTGGCTTAAGCAAACAGTTGTGTGTGTTCAGTTTTTAAAGGGCTCTCTCATCTTTCCGGCCCAATGTCTTACAGAATTTTCTTCCTGACAAGAAATCTTCTCTTTGCAAATGGAAAAGTCAACACTGCAGAATGGATTCATGTGAACAAATTCTGTGTCTTAATCTGTTTTGTATAAGGATGTTCACTGAGGTGTCAGAGCCACATTGCAGTAAACACCTGTGAATACTGATAGCAGAGTTAGCAATGCTTGTCATTCTAGATAGAGAAATAGAACAAAACTATACACCACAAGCAATTGAATTTATATTTGGCCTTTCTAATTCATTACAAACCTTGTTTTATATAAAATGTTTCTTTTGTAAAGACACGTTTATTGACAAAGTCAAATAAATCTAAAGAAAATTTGATTTCCTGTGTAAGGACTAAGGTTTTGTCCTAACTTGATGATAATGGTTTTATCAGAAAAATAATGGAAGCTAATGAAACACAATAACCTATAAGACAGTTTTTCATTAGTAATATTTTATTACTAAGATATCTCTATCAAATCATCTTGATTCATATCTAAAGACAGACTCTTACCTGCATCTACAAACTTGAACTAGATCCCTGGCTTCCATTTCAGTCTCCTTTTTTCCTATCATCAGACTAAATTAGTCCATTTTCTTCTGGCTATCTTATGCAAATGATCCCAAAACATCTTTTCTAGAGCCACTTCAGCCCTTCCCTACAACCTTTGACAGTTTATAACTAATTTATTCATACACATATTAAACCAAGTCCCTTTTACTCTTTGGTTCCTAACTGTGACATATCTCATTTGCCCACCCTCATGTCTGGCAGGCCTTCCAAATCCATGATTGATGGCAGCTGTACAATGATGTCAGTGTTTCTGTCCCCAACAGCACCACCCCCAAACACCTCTAGTATTAAAAGGAACCATTGGCCTGACTTAATTCTTTGGTCCACTCCAAGTGTATTTTTGTTTGCAGCAACGGTGGTTTATTCTCTGCAGTACTCATTTTCTCATCTGTACCCAAACAATGCACCAAAACAATGATAATTGGAAGCTGAAGTTTAAAGCAATACAAAGCAAAACAGTAATCTCTTCAATGGCTGGCTACTCTAACAGTTGTCAGGCTTAAGAGGGATAGTATTTGCCAATGGCATGCTCCTTTCCACTGTCAGCAGCCCAATCTCTTAACTTAGGAGGTGGGAGGAGTTTGCTGTAGATGCTTATCCACAGTGCTGAGTTCCCTTACCTTCAACAAGTCCCACCCTGATTCCCTCATTTGTACCCACTTTCCTACCTGGAGTGTGCAATAACTAAGTTAATGAAAAACTAGAAATATTTATCATTCACTTACTGTATCTCTGGCACTGGACACCGGAGGCGAAGTGATGGCTCTTATGCTTATACACAGTTTTGATCATTATCAATTATTCTATTTTTTAATTGGGAGAAAATACGTATGGAAGAAAAATCTATAGACTCTGTAATGCCTGAAGAGAATTTAAATCCCACAAAAGATTGTTTTTCATGGCTAGGCTGGTTTTTGTTTGTTTGTTTTGTCTGTTTATTATGTTTTATTCATTATAATTTTAGAAAATTAAATATCAAAAACATTTTCAGTCTTCAGCTGAATGACTTTTATATAAACTAACTTTCAGGAACTTCTCCAGAATAAGTAGGTAATTTGCACAACCAACTTTATTAGATGGGTAAATTCAGTGCTATTGGAAGGTAGGGAAAAATGTTGGCAATACAAAGATGGCCCACCTAACTATTACGTGGTTGAGGTTTTGAGCTCATACAAAATTTAAGAACCACTATGTACCACCACAGAAATTTGGAAGATTAATGCCTCAATATGAGTTAAACTTCACTAAGGAAGTTATCATATAGGAAATTATTTAGAATTCTGAATTTTCTCTATCTCAATTTGTCTAATTCCCCAATAGATCAAAGACCTTTAATGATGTTTCTTCTCTTTCTAATAGGAAACAAAAAGGAACTGCCTGACCTGATGTAAACTAAAATAGAGTTAACCATGAAATACAAATATTACACAATATCTATTCAAATACATGGCTTGCTTCATGACATAAATATAGAGCAATAGTCACCTTACATCCCTACCTTATACCACTAGACATGGTTGACAGTTAGTAACTGTGTTTCACAAGCGAAACTCCAAAGATAGATGAAAATGAAAATATTCTTCATAGCAATCAGTCTAGTAGCAAAATAGAAATTATTTATGTTTTTCAATAAAAAAGTTTACTTTGGGAACTTGGGAAATTAGCATAGGAAATTTCAATCCTAAAATAAGTAAGTAAAAAGGCAAACAGTGATGGCTGAGCCCTGTTGTGAGGCTGAGGAAACAAAAACAAGTTTTGAAAGTGAAGCTTGGGTTGCGAAGAAGAGGATGCAGCCATCTCTGCTGGTTTCCTGGTTCACTGACACCTCAGAACTAAAGCTCACCCTTCCTAGCAGAGAAGGCAGTTTGGCAGCTACTGAGTCCTTTGAATAAGACCAAGAGGCTATTTTTATTGAGTTGGAATAAACTACATAACTAACATCTGGATCAGAACCTGAACCATCCTTTCATCTTTCTTCCTTCCTCCCTCCCTCCCATGTGACCTGATGACACAATCTGTCAAGAAGTTGTCGAGAAAGAGGAGAACAAGTTCTCAGTAACCACTATGGTTTCACTGTTCTACTTTGAATATGATGTTTCTTTCCAGAAAATTCATGCAGTGAAGACCTGGTTCCTAATGCAAGATTTACTCAGAGATGGCTCAGTCTATTGATGGGTTCATATTGAGAGCATTATGAAGAATTGGTGTAAATATTTAAGTATGGGCCTGCTTGAGGAAGGTTAATTACTGGGGACTGAATACTGTGTGGGTCTGATGACACCATCGTGTTCCTAAGTCATTCTAGGATCATTTTTCTTGCTTCTGCCTGGAATAGGTGGGTAACTTTGCTTCCCTGCATGTTTTCATTACCATACTATTTTGTCTCCCATTAGACGGGTGTTTATTGGGGAAGATGTTCATAGAGTAAACCTTCTGCAAATCCAAGTCAAGCTTGATCATGTAGATATGGCAGAAATGGTGCATCTCTGATACTATGGACTCCTAAGTAAGACCTTCATCATGACAACCTCAGTAAAATTACCCACATGGATGTGCAAATTTTCACCAGGTTCCTCCCCTACATGAAGAGCTACAGGGAATCAATGGCTCTGAGAGAGGTGGAGTCCATTTACTCTGGGATGAATATACTGATAGATTACCCAATACCAAATATCAGCTCCTAATCTCATGTACTTAAGAGAAACACTAAAAGCAAGTAGTTTCCATAGTGTGGATAGTGTGTGTGCACACCTCTCTCTCTCTCTCTCTCTCTCTCTCTCTCTCTCTCTCTCTCTCTCTCTCTCTCGTGTGTGTGGGCGTGTGGGTGCATGCGTGCACATGCACACACTTTCAGGTACTATAAATATTAAGAAGATATTTAAGAAGAGTTCACGAATTAGACAGGGAATTGTGAGAAGGACATGGATATTTGGAGCTGAGGGAGAGAGAAATTGGAGATCTGTCAATGCTATATGCAGGTATGAAACTGTCAAAAATAAAAGAAATCAGGCTCTGCCAGAGTCTGACAAATACAGAGGCAGATGCTTGCAGACAACCATTGGACTGAGCATGGGGTCCCCAATGGAGGAGTTGGAGAAGGGACTGAAGGAGCTGAGGGGGATTACAGCCCCATGGAGGGAGCAACAGTGTCAACTGGCCAGACACCCCTGGAGCTTCCGGGGACTGGACCACCAACCAAAAAGTACACATGGAGAAACCTATGGCTTCAGCCAAATATGTGGCAGAGGAGGGCCTTGTTGAACATCAATGGAACTAGAGGCCTTCGCGCCTGAGGGTGTTCAATGCCTCAGTGTAGGGGAATGCCAGGGTGGGAAGAAGGGAGTAGGCAGGTAGGTGGGGGAGCACCCTCATAGAGGCAGGGGAGGGGGGATGGGATGGGGGTTTCCAAAGGGGAGACCTGGAAGGAGAAAAGATTTGAAATGTAAATAAAGAAAATAGCCAATAAAAATAATAAATAAATAAATAAAAATAAAAGAAATTAAATGTAGAAGATTCGCTTTCTTAAAAGAAAAGTCTCAGAGGCATTGCCATAGTTTGGACAATCTGATGAAGGCAGCATCTTAACTGAGATTCCCTCATGCCAGTCTGTCTATCATGTTCACGAAGACTAACCTGAAGAATTGGCAAGTACTGTCACCTGCCAAGTCACCTCTGTGTCTTGAACAATGACTTTTAAAGATTAGTGTTAGCTCAAAACCTCTTGCTTACTTTTAAATATTTGTCAGAATATGATCAAAACCTGCACACTGGTAATCTACAAATCACTGATGCTCATCTTATCAAGAATTGATGAAGCAAACTGAAACTCAAGACTCATTTTTGTTGTGTAAAAAACTAAGGAGCGTATGTCAACAATCTGACATGTCCCTTTATGTACATCGAGTCTGCCTTCAAGCTATAGCATGCTGATAAGTATCACATAATGTTTAAAGTCATTTCATTGATTTATAGCTTTGGATTATCTGTATTGTTTATTAATAATAAAATACATATATCTGACATATTTTTAAGTCCAGTAAAGCTTTACATTAATTTTTGTCTTAGACTGTCCAATTTAATTAGGTCATCTATTTTCAATTTATTAAATCTAATAATATATGAGAAATTATAATATGTGAGTATTCAGCTTCTTTTAGTGACTTATGTATTAAAACATTTTACTATCTGACCTTTGAATTCTGAATAGAAAATATAAATAGAACAATGGTTAGGTAAAAAAAAAAAGAATTAAATTTGGCAGTATATTGAGTAGCTAATTTTTCTTAATACGTATTGCTGTGTGAATGCAAAAGAGAAAGACTAGATCATGCCTCTTTTACATCTTGTAGGGTTGCTAAATATTTATCACATCAGAAACTCATGCCCGAAGGGATGAAAATAAACATAAAAATATTGGTTGTTGGGGATTCCAGCCTCAAATATCCTGTTATCTTAGATACTATTTACACTTCATTGTATATGAATATTATTTATTTTAGTTGGTGTGACAAAATATCTCAGCAAAACAACTTAACGAAAAGATATATTGAGGTGTGTGGTGAGAGAGGTGTTAGTGCATGGTCACACAGTCAGAGCTCCACTGTATTTTAGCTCAACCACAGGGACTCAGAAGACGGTGCATTATCGTCAAGTCATCTCATCTCATGAAGATGAGATGGGAAGAGAGGCAGAATGAAAGAATGGGGGATGGGAGGGAAGAAGGGAAAGAGAAGGAAAGAGAAGGAAAAGGAAGGAGAGGGTTAGAGATGGAGAAGAAGAGAAGGGGGCTGGAGAGACAAAGATAAATCTGGTATGAGACAGAGTCTGCAAGCACATGCCTCCAAGGACTGCCTGCTCAAACTAAACTCCATTTCAGAAACTTTTCACATCTTCCTTCTAGCACCAGCAAAGCAAGAATCCATCAACAGACTATTGATGAGATCAGGGATTTCATGATTCAATCACCTCTCAGTGACTATATTCACTATGTGAGGACAAAACTTTCAACAAAAGAGACTTAGAACAGATAGTTCATGTCAAAACTTTAACAATAAGGATAGAGAAAAGTACATAATGCAAATCCCAAAAATAGTTTGAAATCAATTAGAAGGGTACTCAAGTATAGCATTATTTTTATTACTTCTGAGTTTGAATTTCATTTTTAGAAATGTCAGCTTGTCTGTGCCGATAATATATACCGAATCAACTTCAGTAAATATGATTTGATTTTTAGCACTATTCAAAAGTATAAAACAGAAGACTGAACTTGCTGAGTGGTCAGTCTGATCTGGTGAAGTGTCAGGTTGGCCTTTCACCAACAGAAGTTTGGTTCTCCTGGAAAATCTATTAGTAAGGCAAGATGTTTATTACTAGGATCAATCATTCATACTCAATAGGAAAGAGTAAAGTCAATAGCCAAGATTCAGCTTTATGAAGGCTTAAATTTCAGCTAATTCCTCCTTAGCAAGCAGTGCTCTCTGGAGCCCAGATCACTGATGGTATACGAGTAATTACATCTACTTAAAAAAAAATCTGAGGTGCTAGTTTATTATACACCACAGATAAAATATTTAGTATTGGTTCTTATTAAACTATGGCATCATATTTATGAACTGTATTTTTAAATGATTTCATGAGAAATTTGCATGCTTTTTAAAGGTAGAAATTTGACAAACCAATACCTATAAAATTATATAAAGCATACTTTTATAACTTATTCAGTGTAGGGTCCAGAAGTTACCCCAACAACTACATGAACACTGATTTCAGTCAGACAGGGATGGTTTATTGAACACAAAACTAAAAACTGATTGTCCAGGGCAACAGCTCAGGCTTAGAGCTAAAATCTACTTGCTGGACATTTCTCAGGGCCAGTTTATAAAGGTTAAAACCACAAAATTCATAATGAGTGCATACGCAGGTGCTAGAAGTGCTACGTGACTCAAGTCATTTTAGACATAGCAGTTCATATTGACCTGTAATTTGATGGGTCCTACCTGAAGCTTATAGTTGTGAAATTTCCTAAGATTAACAAACCTCATAACATACAGAACATAACAGGTTATGTGGTCAGCATGACCCTGCTCTGAGTCAAATTATTTTTCTGTGTAAATGACTGGCAGACTTATAGCAGCAATATGAAATAGCTGGTGGGCATGGAACAAAATGGCTACAGCTATGCTAGGGGGGCAGGCCTCAACATTCCAAACACTGATAAAAAGCAAAAAATTTTGGTGGGCTTATTTTACTTGCTTAAGAACTTATTTCTCAGAATTATCTGTGCATTTCTCAATCTATAACTTCTTTGTGCTTTTAACGTCCTATATGGTTAGTGAAACCTTGTTCTCATATCAAATTTTGCAAGTGTTGAGAAATGTTTAATCTTTACACAAAGTTGAAAACACAAGGATCTTACCTCAAAGTAATTTTACTACTTTGTAAAGATTATTTCCTCTATGCTGTAGTACCTCCTGCAATGGACCATAATGGATCTTGCCCTTACTTTCAATACTAGAGAGGCTACAGTTCTGGGTTGAGGCCAGCCCAGAGTACGTAGAGGTTTTCTGATAATGCTAGGTAAGTCCTTGTCTCAAAATCTGTCCTACAATGTAAAACAGGTATATACTATAGATTCTTTTTTTTTAAATAATGAAAACTAATACATGTCGTCAGTTAACTACCTTCTTTATCTAAAATTTAAAGAATGAAGTGGTGTATTTCTGATGTCAGGATACCTGGGTTTATGTTTAACAGTCACTGCTGTTCATTAAATGCTATCAATGTCTTTATTCAACAGTTCAACCTCATGTTTGATATAATTATACTAATAAAAATACTTCACAGATATTTCTATGTAAAGTTAAATAACTTATGTAAAATATTTAGGATGATGTCATGGATTTATACTCAATAAAGAATAATCTGAATTGTCTTTATTATTTTATTTAAAGCAGATGTTATTAAACTACTTCTGGATATTATATACACATATATTACTTCATTTGAGTTTTTCTCACATACATAAATTTGTCTTACATGTGAATTGTATATTACATTGGAACACATGTAGCTTTATCTTAGTCTTCAAAATAATCTGAATAGAAGAGATACTGTTGGATCTCTTCTACAGATAACTCACAGTCTTAATTAATCATAATTTGAGAAGTGGCTAGGTGAAGAAGCTCATTAAAAGCGAGTCTCCCAAGATAATGCATTCATTAGAAAATAAAAGGCCGATTTGAGGTATAATGTCTTCCTCATTTGTAAGCTCTCATTATGTAACTTGTGCTTTGATGTAAGTTAGATTTGAGTTTTTTAAGTGACTCTCTTTTACTATAATTCCTTATGTATTAAATTGACATATTTGCCTAGCTACATCCCTTTGAGGAATTACTTCAGCTGCAATAGCCTTTTTCTTCTCCTGTTTTACCTATTATAGAACACTCATATGACCTAGGATGGGCCGTAACCTCACCTGGTTTGTAGCAGACACCCCATGTAGCCTAGTCAGAGGAGAAACAAAGGAAAAGGATTTGCTTCAATTTATGACTCTTAGTTTTAGTTCTACTCCCATTTCAAAGTACTAATATTTTTCAATATCGATTAATTAATATTAAAAGATATGTATTGAAAAATATCAATGAAATACAAAACTAACATGGTTAGGGCCATATCCCCTAAACAAATTAAATATTATCAACATTGGAAATACTGGGTAAAATGAACACATTGCCTTTATAGGTAAGAGTAGTGTTTTTTGACTTGCTCACTTTCCAGCTGAGCTGGAAAGTACAGATGCTACTTTGAGTTTCCACTGACCCAATGTCCAACTGGCCCACTGGCCCATTGACCTCCTGATCCACATCAGTTGTCCCAGTTTCCTTTTAATGGTGCTTATTTCTTGTTAATTGCAGCTGAAACTTCAACCCCAGCAGATCAGACAGCACAGATTCTTTATACAATGCCCTGGCAAAGTCTTTGCTCCCTTTAAAACATCACAACCCAGCTTTTCATGTTTGCATTGTTTTCAAAATTCCTATCTTATGAGCTCCTACAGATCATATCATTGAGCTCTCAACATCAATGGCTTTTTCAAGCCAATGTTCCAAAGTTCTTCCACAGTCTTCCCCAAAACATGGCCAAGTCTGTCACAGCAATACTTCATGATTCTGTTATAAATATTTCTTAGTTAAAATTTTTGTTGCTGTGATAAGACACCATGACCAAATGCAAGTTGGGGAGGAAGAATTTATTTGGCTTACACCTCTATATCATCATCTATCAGTGAAGGAACGAACATAGGACAGGAACCTCAGAAGGGCTGAAATCAGGGGTGTTACTGGTTTTCTAGCTTGAATTTTTATAGAACCCAGTACCAGTTTAGGGATGGAACCACACACAATGGGCCTAGCTCTAACACACCAATTACTAACTTTAACAAATTGCCCTACATCTAGATCTTTTCTCAGTTACCATTCCCTCCTCTATGGTAACTCTAGCTCATGTGAGGTTGACATTAAATTAGCAAGCATGATTTGAGACTGAAAGATCATTTAAGAATACTTCATTTACAGGTTGCTGACTGTATAAGTTCTCTTAAGTATCTGTGAAGTCAGTGTTTCTTGGTTCTTGCTTAAGGACTGTAGTTGAAAATTATGGAATTACAGGTAGTCAACTGGCAGCTAGGTATGTTTGGAAATATAATTATTTATAAAGAGTGAAATTTTAATTTCACTGGATTTAAAGTGTACGGGATAGTGGAATAGCTCAGTGATTAAAATGTTGGATGAAGTTTGATTTGCATCATCCAAATGCCACTCAAAGCACCTGCAAGTCCAGCTCCAGGGACTTTTATGTTGTTCTCTGACCTCTACAGGAAGGTACATATGTATTACTACACACACACATACACACACATACACACACCACACACACACACACACACACACACAGAGTATATATATATATATAAAATCGACCCATAGTTCTGTGTGATAATAAGGTACCATATGGCATTACAATACTTGTCTACAGTGGGTAAAGATCAAGCCATGGTAGATACCCCTCATGTTAAACTGTCATTTCTTTTACTTGTTCCCATTCTAAATAGCCTGAGAATTAATATTTTAAAAACACTTTTCAGAAAAGAATCTGAATCGTTTCCATACATATGATTTACTTGCTCTGAGTTCTCCCACTCCCAGTTGTTCTTTCCTTTTCTACTCCGGCCCTCTGGTTGGTCCGTTTCCTCCCTCAGACTTGCATTTGTACTTTGCATTCCATTTGGATTGTATTATCCTCCTCCTTAGCACTGATTGCTATTTTTAATTTGGCTTCTACACTGCAATGTTGATTACTTCTCTTTTCAATGAAGGGAGATATGTAATTATTAATATAAGCAAAAATGTGAAAACAGAGCTTTAGAAGAAATATTTCCTTAAACACAGAGATGCACATATGATTATAAATTCACTATGGGTAACAAATACCTGTGTATTTATTTTCTAAATCCAAAGAAAATTTTATTTCCTGGCATTTGTCTGAAGGTTAATATTTACTAAAATGATCAATATAGTCTAACACTTAAATATACTAATTTTATAGAACAGTTTATAAATATTTTCTTATCATATTAGCTTAGCATTTATCTTTGGACACCTGTCTATTGAAGTTACAATAAAAATGATTAAACCATGAAAAGTAGTAACTTCTCTTCAATCTTGTAAGTCTAAAAATAATGCTATATGCAAAATATTTGAGCAGAATCAAATATTTTGTTTGATAGGAATGAGAAAATTACTTGATATCCACCTCAAGTATTTCACAAGTTGCCAAAGGTATAGTATTGAAACTGCTTAGTAAAGTCACTTTAATGTTCAAAAGGAAAGCCTATCATTAGTGGACGAATATACTTTTATTTATTTTACTTCGAGTTGATAATCATAATCTGATCAATAAGAAGATGCACTGTAAAGCAGAACTTTGAAAATTATATAGCACAGATGGGCAGAGTATTTCCACCATGACTGGTAATTTGGACTGAGTGACACTTGTACATGGTTTACTGCTTTATGACTTGTAGCTCATCAGGTTAAACAATAAGGTAGAGTGATATCTTTTTCTATTGTTTCTCTGTGTAAAATAGTATGATTTTTATTAGAATTTATGTTGATATTCATTGTTCTCCAACATTTAAGGACATATTGTTACAGACATTGACAAAAACATACAAATGCTAATAAAACACACACACACACACACACACACACACACACACACACACACACACACACAGAATCCTGAGAGATGTAACATAAAATGATACAAATGAAAAAATGCAAACTTTCTAAAGAATTGGTCTTTATTTACACTAGAAAGACTTTTATTCTGGAGAGTAAGGCAGACTTTTGGCTTTAGGAACTCAACTCTACAATCAAGGATAATTAGAGAACTAGCCAGGAAAATTGGGGTGAAGATATATCAGAGGCATTAATGCTGAGGTTGGCTATTGAGATATCTATATTGGTTTATTCATAAACACAAAGAACATGA
Source organism: Uromys caudimaculatus (assembly GCA_028551405.1). Classification (NCBI taxonomy): domain Eukaryota; kingdom Metazoa; phylum Chordata; class Mammalia; order Rodentia; family Muridae; genus Uromys; species Uromys caudimaculatus. The sequence goes on along the minus strand of CM052707.1, from coordinate 61,250,879 downwards.
TCTTGTGGGGAGGAATTATCAAGTTACAAATTTTGTTAAGTAAGAAGGAGCAATAGAAGAAATCTTGAACTTTGTAGTAATATGTTCTGATGTGTGATATAATGTACAAGATTGCTACTGTTCCATTTACCATTTTTAGGCTCTACTAAAAGATCACCTTTGAAGGTAGGTTTCTGTGAACTAAAAGGCAAGAGGAATATCATATTGCATTTGTAATGTTCATATATTATTTATTTATGTATGTTTATGTTAGATATACATATATATTTCATTATTTTTATTTGTGAAGTTCTTTACTACAAACCAACAGTATGTAAAATATCTTAGTTTACTATAAAGTAATACAACTCTCTGGCTGAGATTATTGGTCTTGACATGTAGAAAGGCCCTGAGTAGTTATGGAACCCAGGTGTGTGTAATCTTTGTGCATGTATTTTAATATCAGGAAATTGACAAGAGATTGTTTTAGTAATAGAGATATGTGCCGGGCAGTGGTGGAAGGCAGAGGCAGGCAGATTTCTGAGTTCGAGGCCAGTCTGGTCTACAGAGTGAGTTCCAGGACAGCCAGGGCTACACAGAGAAACCCTGTCTCGAAAAAAAGAAAAAGAAAAAGAAAAAAAAAAAAAAAAGAAAAAGTAATAGAGATATATGCTTCCTATACAAAGTGTTATTAAATTAGAATTTTAAAACCTAAACTGACTTCTCAATGTTTAAAAATATTTCTCTGAAGGCAGGTTGTGAGGGCACATACCTCTAATCCTAGCACTTGAGAGGAAGAGCCAAACAGATCTCTTGAGTTCAAGGCCAGCCTGATCAATAGAGTGAGTTCCAGGACAACCTGAACTACAGAGGGAAACCCTTTCTTGAAAAACCAAAAGATTTTCAAGAGGTCCCATTTATCAATTGTTGATCTTAAAGCCTAAGCCATTGGTGTTCTGTTCAGGAAATTTTCTCTTGTAACTGAACAGCTTCTGTAAGGCAAAGGATACTGTCAATAGGACAAAAGGGCAGCCTACAGATTGGGAAAAGATCTTCACTAATCCTATATGTGACAGAGGGCTAATTATCCAAAAATATAAAGAACTCAAGAAGTTATACTCCAAAAACCAAAAATCTCAATTAAAAAATGGGGTACAGAGCTAAACAGAGAGTTCTCAAAAGAGGAAACTTGAATGGCTGAGAAGCACTTAAATGTTCAACATCCTTAGTAATTAGGGAAAAGCAAATCAAAATGATCCAGAGAGTCCATCTTAGACCAATCAAAATGGCTAAGGTTAAAAACTCAAGGGACAGCACAAGCTGGCAAGGATGTGAAGAAAGGGGAACACTCCTCCATTACTGGTAGGTATGCAAGCTTGTAAAACCACTCTGGACATCAATTTGGAAGTTTCTTGGAAAATTAGAAATCGTTCTACCTGAAGAACCAGCTATACCTTTCCTGGGCATATACCTTGAAGACGCTACACCATACCACAAGGATACATGTTCCACTATATCCATGATATGATATAAAACTGGAAGCAATCCAGATGTCCCTCGACCGAAGATGGATACAGAAAATGTGGTTCATTTACACAATGGAATACTATTCAACTATTAAAAACAAGGACATCATGAATTTTGCAGGCAAATGGATGGAATTAGAAATATCATCTTGAGTGAAGTAACCCAGATCCAAAAGGACAGGCATGGTATGTACTTATTGATAAGTGGATATTAGCCAAAACAGTACAGAAGACCCATGACATACCCCACAAATCCAAAAAAGTTGAACAAGAAGGCCCAAGTGATGGTGCTTAAATCCCACTTAGAAGGGAGAACCAACTAGTCCTGGGAGGCAGAGGGGGTGGGACCTGGGTGGAAAAAAAAAGGGAGGGGGAATAGGGGGTAGGAACAGATATGGGGAGAGAAAGGAGAGAGGATCAAAGCGCCAGGAGAAAGAATGGAAATATGCAGCAGCCAGTGGTGGAGCTGGGGAAATCTCTAGGAAGTCCCAGAGACCTGGGAAGGGGGAGGCTCCCAGGACTCAACGAAGGTGAATTTAGCTGAAATGCCCAACAATGCAGATATGGAATGTAAAGAGACCACCTCCAGTAGCTAGACAAGACCCCCAGTGGAGGAATTGGGACACCTTCCCACCTACAAAATTTCCACCCAAATTTGTTTCTGTCTAAAAGAAATGTAGGGACAAAAATGGAACAGAGACTGAAGGAATGGCCAACAAATAACCCACCCAACTTGGGGTCTGTCCCATGGATGAGCACCAAACCCTGATACTACTACTGATGCCACTTTGTGCTTGCAGAGAGAAGCCTAGCATGGCTGTCCTCTGAGAGGCTCCACTCAGAGACTGACTGAGACAGACACAAATAACCACAGCCAAGCATGGAATGGAGGTCAGGACCACCATGGAAGAGTTAGGGCAAAAAGTGAAGGAGCTGGTGAGCATGGCAACTCTACAGGAAGACCAACAGTATCAACTAACCTGGACCTCTGCGAGCTCCCCGAGAGTAAGCCACTAAACAAAGAGGCTAGTCTGAGGCCTGCTGCAGAGGGCTGCCCTATCTGTCCTGAGTGGGAGAGGATTGACTAATCCTTTAGAATCTTGATGCCCCAGGGTGGGGGAAATACCGGGAGGGAAGGGCATCCTCTCAGTGCTGAAGGGGAGGGAGGATGGGGAAAAGAACTCTTCAAGGTGGACAGGGAGAGGGCAGCATTTGAGAGGTAGATAATTAAAAGAAATAAGTAAGAAGGAAGGAAAGAAAGAAAGAAAGAAAGAAAGAAAGAAGGAAGGAAGGAAGGAAGGAAGGAAGGAAGGAAGGAAGGAAGGAAGGAAGGAAGGAAGGAAGGAAGGAAGGAAGGAAGGAAGGAAAGAAGAGAAAGAGACCAAAAGGAAAAGAAAATCTCTGACCATTTCAAATACTGTTTAGATTCTGCTTGAAGACTGTGCAAATTAACTATGATTGTTTACAAATTTGGTCTAGAATTTAGCAAGATTTTTATAAATTTGGCAAAGATAAGAAAGGTACATTTCCAGACCACAAAATCCACTTAAAGTCAATATGAAAGTATGGGCAATTGTGTTTCTACTTCTAAAAGTGTTTGTTTTAATGGAACCTTGATCAAAGTGAAAACCAACCCTTTGTCCATGGCTTATTATATACAAGAACACTAGCAAATCCAGTGGCTTTAGCTTATAGATGAGCATTCTTCTATTGGGACAGTCAGCAACCAAGTTGCCTCCAAATCATTCTCGCATGAGGTTTACCATGACCCATTTTCTGCTTTGCGGTTAGTAATAGTCACTGGAGATGGCTCAGTGACTAAGAACACTTGTTTCTCTTGCAGAGGACCTGAGACCTGTTCTAAGTAACCAGGTGACAACTCTAACCTCCTGTAACTCTAGTTTCAGGGGACCCAGAGTCCTCTTCTGACTTCTTTGTGTGTCAGGCATAATCGGGATACACATAATTAAGTGTGGGGAAAATATACACATTATATATATATGTGTGTGTGTGTGTGTGTGTGTGTGTGTGTGTGTGTGTGTGTGTGTGTATGTATATAAAATCATTGAACAAATTTCTCTTATGTTATCTGTTATCTGTAAAGATTTATGATCTACTTTTGAAGATTCTTTAGCTTTCTTTTTGATAGAAAGCCTTAACTTAACTTAACCATCTACAGTTGTTAGCTAGTTAGAATCCCTGTTCTTCATTCATCGTTTCTGGGAGATGATGAGGTGGAGGGAGTTTTGAATTTTAGTGGTGATAGCAATGGTGGTGGGTATCTATGATGTCACACCATGTGACAGGTCTCAGGTGGGAGTATTGTCAGGAAGCAGGGGTGGGGGGGTGATACAGAGGCTGCCACTGGATGGAAGAAGGAAAAAATGGGGGAGAGGAGGAGACAAAAGGTCTTTCACTGGAGGTGCGACTCATGTGCAGAAGGACATGACTAGGATCAAGTGGTGGAAAGGTGTTGCCTCTTGTTAGCTAGTAATGATGTGCTCTGCTGTCACCGTGTCCACTGGGCTGGCCATGATTGCCTGATTGCCAGTAGTGGTCATCACTATTGATTAGTTGAGAATTTGTATTAATTTCCTTCCAAGCTATGCTGAAGACAGAGAGAGAGAGAGAGAGAACTAAAGGAAGCCTCCAGTATCTTCATAAACTAAATACTCCAAAAGGCCTCGATAGACAGATAGATTCAGAAAAAGTATTATTTCTGATAGCATAGAATTCACAGACAAACCCCCAAAAGGAGTTCCCTGTAAAGGGAATATTCTAGTGTCAAATTCCTAGGTTCAGTTCTTGGTTCTGCCAGTTATGGTCTATTTCACAATGGAACCAGCTTCTTGGTAATGAAAGAAAGCAAAGGAGGCTTCTCTTTCTCAGCATTGCTCTTAACTCATTTATAGAACATTAGTACAATTATTTTAAAAGTTGATTTTGGTGTTCAGATGTGTAGTATTTGAACATAACAAATCAGAACATCCATGTAAACCAATCAATGTCATGAAATGAGCAGTCATATGAGCACAGGTGCCTTGCTACTGTAAGAGATCTTTTCCACAGAGAAAGTGCATATTATCCACATAGTGCATTGTGCAATTGAGCAATATACATTAGATAGGCTAGTAGATAATAGATATGTAGTTAGATAATGTAGGTAGACATTAGATGCATAGATAAGATATATGATACACAGTATATAAATAGGTGATAGAAAATAGGGAATAAAGGATAGATAAGTAGTAAATGATAGAAAAATAAATGATAGATGATAATTGTTAGATAGTTTGATAGGTGGCTGGCCTAGTTTTGTTTCCATTTGTATGCTTTAATAGACATGTATAGAATGTCAACACAGTCCATATAAATTGTGTAAGAGGAAGGTTAAAATTGTAAAATATTGAAAACCATTGTCACAAAGTAAGCTACTCCTGGTGATAAATCATCTGTTGCTTGTCTGTGTATTATACTTGAGAAAAATATCCAAATAACCTACTTATGCATATTGAACTGTAAAAGAGTTCCAAGTAAATAAACCCGTGTTTTATCAGGATGCTCTGTACATAGTATTCTCTGAGTAATTAAGGACCTCTTGAGAGTCGACATTTACCAGTGACTCTTCTTCACCTGCTCCATGGAGATATGAATTCTGACCTTGGCTTTGTATATACTAAACCTTTTATATTTTCTGTATAAGACAAGTCTAAGAAAATGATTACTCAATAATGTAATTTTAAGAAAATATTTGTGAAAGTGATATTTATTACAGCTTCTCAATTTATTCACATAAAGCAAATGCAGAATGAATAATATATTTTGAAATCTGAAATTAGAAGGTATCTTCACTTTAAAAAGAAGGGCTATCATCTTAGAAACAATATAGACTAAATTGCTTGTATTTTATTAACATATCCTACCTTTGACAAGAATAATTTATCTTCACTCATAGTATTGAAAACTATCACAATTTTTAGACTCAGATTCCACAAGAAATAATTTCAACAATTGTCTCACTTTAGAACTGTGGATTTATGAGGTATTTCTAGACAAAGGAATCCCTAGTGGCCAGTTGAAAAACAAACATAAAGTACTGTGGGAATAACACTTTAAACATTATTTTTGATTTAAATTTTATGCAGCCATAAATATGAGGTATGCATACAAGCCTCATCTATCTCAATATTTTTGTACCTTTAAAGCAGTAACCATGAAAATGCCAACCTCTAGCAGTAGTAGTCCCCAGTAGGAAGGGAAACCCATGCTTCGGACTCTTGGGAACCTGAAATGTAGAAGCGTGCAGAGAACACTGTTTAAATTGATCTAAAGTCCTCATGGGGAAAGAGTCTTGTGATAACAGGCAGTAGAATACACTGGTGCTCCATGCTTCTCAGGGTCACATAAAGGACGTTGCCAGTGAAACTCTCTTTAGAGCATCATTGTGTATCAAGCCTGGATGGGTGGTAAGGGGAAACCGCCTTCTGAACAATTGTTCAAATGACAGCGATGGCAGTACCTCAACACACAGACTGGAACAGTCTAAGCTTCTTAGAGCTGATCTTCAAAACCCCCTTAGGAGGTGAAAAGTGTTTTAAGTTTACACTTCAGGGAAATAAAACAGACATACAGATTATGGAGAGGAGAACCAGAATAGGAACCAAGACTTTCTAAGGCTCCAAATATTAATTGTGTCAACTATATTTTGGAGAATACTGAAGGCAGCAATTTTATAAAGCTCCTTGGGTGTCCATCAGAAGTGCATCTGGGCCTATGTAAAACACTAGAAACCAAACCTTTTGGAAGCTGCATTCACCATTTTCACAGGAGCTCTGTACATCAGCAGTGCTTTATCCTGGACGCTAACAGTATCTTGAGAACTGCAAACTATCTCCTCTTGATTTAATTCACCACAATTAACAACAACTAAACAAATGCCATTTAAATTCAAGTAGCTCTTATACATGTATGTGTAAACACACATAATCTAAGGTGAATAGACTGATTACACATATCCAAAACTTTAATTATCAAAAGAGATACAGAGAGAAAAGGAGAGAAAAAATTTCCCAACATCTATTAAATTTTTCCTACTGAATATAAAAAGAGACGTGTGATTGCCCTTAACCAACTAAACATTGTAGAATAGCTTTATACTTACTTAAAATGGTTTGCACAACCATAGGAATAAAACAGGAAAATCAAATTGTTTCAATACTAATGATTAGTATTCAGATAATAGTGGAGCTGCCTATGAGAGAACCAGCTTGGGCTTCATTTGCAGTGTTTGTCTTCTCATTCTAATGACTGTTCCTCCATGGAGCTCTGTTTCATGACTGACACTCTTAGAGAGAACTGGGGAGTTTTTAAAATACAGTTACCCTCAGTTTTGTTTGTTTGATTTGTTCTCATAATGAAATATATGAATGTGGTAGTGGGGGTGCAATAGTATCCCACAAGTGATTGATGGTCCTTTCAGGGCTTCACTAAAAAAATAAGAGATAAAGTGCCAATATGTATCAACAGTGCTGATGTTAAGTTCATTGACACTATTAAGTAAGGTAGTGTGCTCTGGAATTTCATATATATATATATATATATATATATATATATATATATATATATATATATATGTATGTATGTATGTATATGTATATGTATATATGAAAACACAACTTGTATATATTTGGGGACTACATTTGTATTAAATACAATTTGTATATATTTGGAGACTATACTTGTATCCAGTTTCCTATGCTTATTTTCACAACTTTATTACTTTTTGATAACTCCTGCCTATGATAAGTGATGTGTTGTATGGTCATTTGAATTGCATTGTACCATAAAAAAAGATCTGTTCATCTGTGATGTTGAATAATTTGTTTATTTACTTATGTTGCTCAGGGTGTGTCCAACCTATGGCCTAAGTAATCTACAGATATGTTGTCTCACAATGATGCTCTAAAGAGGGTTTACTCCACAATGTCCTTTAGGTGACTGTGACAAGCATGGAGCACCAGTGTATTCTACCACCAGGTATCATAACATCTCTTTCCCCTTGAGTACTTTAGATCAATTTAAACAGTGTTCTCTCAGGGGTTCTACGTTTCATATTCCCAAGAGACCAAGCATGAGATTTCTTTGAGTTTTCTCTTTGTAACTCTGTTTTGTGATTCTCTAGATTCTCTAGCACGAACTTGGCAGTATCTGAATTCACATGGCTGGATTCACGTGCCTGGTAGATAAATTGATTTGCTGTACTCTGTGGTTATGGTTTATAATTTCTGACTGGGCCTTAAAGATATCCTAGCAAGTAAAAGTGCCCACTAATCCAAGGTCATTCAGGACATATATAGTAGATATAGGAACAAACTCTTCTAAGTCCTCTGATCTTAACATGCGTATAGTGACACACACACACACACACACACGCGTACACACACACACACACACACACACACACACACACACATGTAGTGGAAGCTTCAAATCTGTGACTATCATTAATTCTGCTATCACAATAAGTGAATAATAGAATATTGACAAATGAATGAAGCCCATTTTATTAACTCAAACACATTTTGAGTGCTGATATCCATAAAGCAGATGGTTTTAAAATAGAAGATATAAATGAGGGGTTTTATCAATTTCTTATAATAAAAGAATGTGTCTGTTCCAATTGTCAGTGTTAGCAGGTAGGTTTGGATGTCACTGGATTCTTAGGATAATGTGTTCAAGCCCCACCAAGATTCAAATTTTGATAAAGGACAATTAAAGCCACAATGTTTTCCAAGGACATCTGTATTCCACATGGAACTGACTTTATGTATTTTTTCCCAAGAGGGAAATTTAACTAATAACTGTTTTTGCTACTTAATGTTTACATCATATTATTTTTAATATTTAAATTTCAATCTAAGAATGTGTAGGAGTGGATAGGTGTTAAGGTCACAGGCTGGAGCCAAATAATGCACATGAATGGAATCTGGAGCACACATGAATTTTCTAAGCTTTGGTTAGCAATTAGTTATTCCTAAATACCAAAAGGCATTAAGAATTGGTACCTATCATGGATAGGTACCAATTGAAATGGATGTGACCAAGAAAGGAAGCACACATACAAAAAAATGCTTAGTTAGTTGCTCAGTGTCTGAGAAGTCTTTTGATTCCTTCAATAGCATACTTTAATGAAAGGCAAAGTCAATTGAAACAGAAGCCTATGAACGACAGTTTGGTCTCCTTTAAAATTAATTTTAATTACTAAGTTAAAAATTTGATCTAGTTTCTTTTAGGAACCATAATTATCATCATATGTAAATTATTTAAAAGTCAAACTATGGATCATCAGACATATATCATCTCTCATGCTTTTCGCTCTTCTGTTAGCATCACCTCTCTTCTTCTGTGTCTAAATTATTAATTACATTTTTCATTGCTTTCTGCATGTCATCTTCATTTGTTCTCTGCAGTGGTGTGAGTGATGTGTGTGCTCATATATACACCTCCCTGTGGAGCCTAGAGGGTAGATAGCTTCAGGCATCATTCCCAAGGAGCTTATTCACCTCATTCGTTGGCACTGGGTAACTCATTGGTCTGTCCACTAACTAAGCCATGGATGGCCATGGATTCCCAAGGACCTGTCTATCCCACCTTCTCACCTTGCCATACCACATCATTTTTTTAAATGCAAGTTCTTAAGCTCAAACTCAATGCCTTCATGTCTACAAAGTAAATCCATTTGCTGAGTTATCTCTCCAAGCCTCAAATTATACTCACAATAGATTCTGACTAGAAAATTACAGTCACCCAACTCCAAACTGTGCATTCAAGTTTTATTTTGTACATTGGAGTTAACTCAATAATTGCAGACTTTTACTTTATAATTTACATTAGATTCTTATTTCCCCATATTTATCTGGATTATTCTTTCCTTTTAAACATAATAATCATTCTTTCAAGAGATGTCTACATATTGAGGTCAAGATATACTCTTTTGTATCTTCTACCCTTTATGCGAGTTATTTTCCACCACTATTTGGCTCTTTGATTCAGACTCATGCTGGCTGAGCTTTGGGTTCAGGGGGATCTGTCCTTTAGATCCTGGGGAAAACTCTAGAGCATGGCTCAATGCTGTCACTTTTAGAGGCTTACAACAGTCAGTGCCTATCCCCCTTTCTCAGAGGGTATCACCTCATCTTATCTGTATTGTGAATTTAGAACTTCCAGTAGGGTATCTGCATCACATACTGTTTTTCAAAGATGACATTTTTTACACGAAGTCACCAACGTTGATGACCTTTCTTCCTACATGGTAGATGGGGTGTTATTTCTTGTTCTTGTTAATCCTTATTTTGCATCATTTTCTGTCTTTAGTAGAATTCTTCGTGTTGTTTGCTTTGTGGAGATAGGGTCTTTCCGCATAGTCCAGAGTGACCTGGAGCTTGAGTTTCACCTGGCTTAGCATCATGCATGCTAGAATTACAGGTTTGTGGCATCACGGCTGTATTCACTTTTCTCTTTATGTAGATTACTAAATTTAAACTCACCAGGATCCGGCCACTTTGTGCTGTGAATTGACTCTCCACTGAGGTTTTGTAATACTGTAATGCAACCCCATGAAATGTGCTGCTGTTCTTTCTTCTTGTAGTCTCCTCCTCATCAGTACCAAATGGATATTTACTCTCTTGGTATGAAATAAAATTGTATATGTATATAACTTTTAAATTTTTATTGTACTGAACATTTATATACTTTAAGCCAATGATGAGGTTTCCCATATTAAATTATTCAATACATGGACTAAAAAATCAATGGAAGATCTGTATGTAAAGCTTACTCCTTCTTCAATCCTCCTCCTCCTCCTCCTCCTCCTCCTCATCCTCATCCTCATCCTCATCCTTCTGTCCCCTCCTCCTTCTCTATTCCTCTACTTTCCCCACTAGACACTTTGTCTGAAACACATCTCTGTCATCCAAGGCTGGTATTGAAGTGCTGAAGTTTTGATCTGCCTAGATTAATGTATCAAATGCTGACATAACAGGCATGTGTTATATCTGGAAAATATTTTTAACAATTGTAACAATCAATTACTTTTATATGCAAGTAAATATTGCATTAGTAAAATATCAAATATTTAATTATAAGTATTCTCTTTTCAATTTGTAAGGTAATTATTTTATTAATAGATCTTTTAAAGCTTCTTCTTTAGAGAAAGTTTTGAAACAATGGACATTATTAAAAATATTTTTAAATTGTTATGGGGGTATGTGACTGGAGAGATGGCTCAGCAGTTAAAACTACTCATTGCTTTTCTAAGGGACCTGGTTTTGATTCCTAGCACCCACATGGTGGCTCACAACCATCTTTAACTGCAGTTCTAGGGCATCTAGTACCATCTCTGGGTCTCTGTAGGCACACATGTGATGTGCATACATACACTCATGCAAATACACAAATACATAAAAAACAATCTTTTTGGTTGGTAGTTTAGTCCCTGGGAGCTCTGGGGGATCCAGTTAGTTGATATTGTTCTTCCTATGGGGTTGCAATCCCCTTCAGCTTCTTCAGTCCTTCCCCTAACTTTTCCATTGTGGTCCCCAGGCTCAGTCCAATGGTTGGCTGTGAGTGTCTGCATCTGTATTGGTCAGATACTGACAGAGCATCTCAGGGGACAGCCATATCTAGCTGTTTTTGAAATTATTAATATTTGAAACACAGTTCCCTCCCTGAACCTAGGTAGAATTTCATGAGACAAAGGTTTTATTATTAATACCTGAAATGGTTAATCTTGATTGTCAGCTTGATTGGATGGAGAAATGCCTAGGAAAGTATCATTCCCAAAGATGGTTATTACCCATCAGAGCAAAAGTTTCCTTGAGTGTGAGTGATCCTATTCAATAGGATGGGATAAAAAGACAAGAAGAAGGAAGCTCAGTAGCACAGAAATACTCTCTGTTCCTGGATGCAGGGGAGAATGCAAATTCTCCCAAGTACTTCCACTCTAGTGACATTTCATCCTTTCTTCTAACTGGAAGTAGCACTGCCAATCAAGCATGGGCAGAAACCTCCGAAACTCAGTCAGATAAAACTCCCTCCTTTGAGTAAATAATTTTGAAGTATTTATCACAGAGATGAAAAGTCTAGCATCACACTCAATTTTATTTTTAAAATACTTTGTAAACTCAGTTTCCATGGTGATTTTAGTTGTTGACATTGGTCACATCTGTGAGTTGATTAACCTAGTTCTACCATATGTGCCAAGGGTCCTTATAATGGTCCTTGCTCAAGGTCATTCAATCTGCAATGTCAGAATATATTGTCTGCATCAGGTCAGTTTCCAGCAACTGAGCTGCTTAGTCATACAATATCCAATTACCAATAACAAAGTGGAGACACACTTTTCTTAATAGCCATAAATCAAAGGAGAACAATACAGATAACATGTAACACAGATACAATACAGATAAAACATGTCATGTTTGTAGTGTAGTATATGTTTGCTTATCTACTATTGTGTTAGTATTTCGGGTCAAGCCATTTCCTGCCATACATTATCTTGAGGAACTCTGCCTCGAGCCTTTCTTTCCTTAGCAGTCTCACATGCTTGGTTTAGTTTTGTTTGAAAACTTTAGTTTCAAGAAGATCATCACATTTTGAATCTGTGAACTTATGTCTGTAATAATTTTTGAAACAATGCAAAATAACAAATCTCTCTATTCTTTAATCTGGCATTTCTTAAGGCATATCATTTATTTGATTACTGTGTATTTCACATTAACATTGGTTTAATCTATAACTTTTTTGTTGTTTCCAAAACTGGCACAGAAAAATCTCACTTCCTATCTTTTTTTAGTTTTTTTCTTATGTTGTAGCAGACCTTATCTGAAGGAAATCTAAGCAAATAATGGTGCTATAAGGAAGCCTTTAATAGAATACCTTGTTATTTCTTTGAGAATCCCGAGCATGTTATGTATTTTGATAATGTTCATCAACTCCTTCCAAATCGAGCAGTACTTCCCCACCCCCTCCCAGCTCTGTCTTTTGTTTTATAAGCCACCTAATCCAATGTGTGTTGCCTACATACCCATGGGGGATGTCATCTGGAGAGTGGTCCAGCTATTATCACCCATACCCTATGATAGAATTTTAAAGATAAAGTATTTCCCACTATGAATGAATTAGCCACCGTACCTTCCAGATACAGCAATGTTTGTTATCCAAGCTAAAAGTTTTCCAGCACAAATGGTCACAAACAAAGAAATAGTATACTTCTCTATTCCACACTATTTTCACTGTCAATTCTATTTTCTTTTACATAATATAGTAAATTATGTAGAAAAATACAATGTAAATTATTTACAATGAACACTAGATAGTAATGAAGTTACATTTTATTATTGTATGCATCGTGCAGGGATATATTGTTCAGCACATGCAGATGATGAGTAATTGTTTGCTTTACATGGCAGATATCTATATGGGAAAAGCCCTAAGAGCAAGAGCTGTGTGTTATTGAGCACCAGATTCTTTTATCCTGTGCTTATTGCCTGGTAGGATTCTTCAATGGAGGAAATATAATTAGAGCATTGATAAAGACATCCACTCAGAGCCGAGCACTCCAAATATTCTCATTCTATGCACTTTGGCCAGTTGTATGTCTCTATGTCCATTAACATTTACTTCAAGAGAAGCTACATTGGATGGGGTTGAGCAACACACTAATATGTGGGTAAAATAAGATGTCATTAGGAGCCATTTTATTGCTATATTCATTTAGGACAATAACAGTAGTAGGTTTTCACCAGTGACCATGTTCTAATTAGTCTTGAGTTCTTGACTCATTAACAATATCAGGTGTGGGCTCTACCTCACCAAGTGGCCTTAAATCCAATTTTTAAAAAGTGGTTCTTTACTCCCCTCACATTTGTGTCAGTATTGTACCAGTAGGCATGTCTTGCAAAATCTTATTCCGGTCAGAATGTCTAAGATTAATTAAATAAAAGACAGGTTGTGCTGCTGAGGATTCAGGGAAGCAGGAGCATTGTTAGTAAGAGTGCAGACAGGTGCAGCACCTAAGTAAATGAATGCGGAGTTTCCTCTAAAAGCTCAAAATAGGTCTACCACAAAATACAACTGTATCGTTCTTGCACATATACTAAATGCCTCTACATCTTCCTACAGAAATACTTACTCATCCATGTTCACTGCTGCTTTATTCATAATAGCCAGATATTGGAAACTGCCAACATGTCCATCAACTGATGCAAGGATGATAAAAATGTGCTATATTTACACAATGGAATATCATTTGGCTGTTGGAAAATGTCATTATGAAATTTGCAGATAAATAGCTGAAGCAAGAAACAACCCTCTTAAGTGAGGTAACATTGACAACAAATGACAAACACTGTGTATTTTATCTTGTGTATAAGAAACATAAGTTTTAAATGTGGGCGTGCTCTATTTTAGAACACCCGTAGAGGTTAGGTAGATAGTACGGGGCTAGAAGGGAGGGGTTAATCATCCAAGAAAAAGGACTATAGAAATCGTGTTATGAGTTGGTAAAAAGTAATTTAGAATATGATTAATGGGGATGAAGGAGAAGAAGGCAGAGGAGAGAAAGGAAAACTAATACTAAAGACCTATTTGAAAGACTCTGTACAAGACTACTATTGTATAGTCTTCCTAAATAGAGACATAAATTAAAACATAAATGAAGTTATCATATAATGAGGGAGACAATACCTCACCCAGACAAAATCAGTATGTACTACAAAGCAAAACTTATAGCACAGGAATAGACTATATCCTTTGAGACATTGTTGGGTTGTTGCCCAAAGCAGTAAGTCTCAGAGAATCCCTCCCTACTACTATTGCCAGTGATTCTGATCACCTACTTGACAGCAAGAACATTTTGTTGAAGATATCACATACTTATCACCCAGAACGTGAAGAAGGTTAGTTCATACTCAACCAAAAATTTACTTTAAAAATTGAAATTTGTTTATAGTACTTTCCCTTACCCTCGCCTCCTTGCATCCCCTCCAGGATCCACTTGCCTCTTTCTAGGTTCCATGGCCTTTTATTTATTTATTTATCCATCCGTCTTCTTTCTGTCTGTCTACCTACCTACCTATCATCTATTTATATCTATCTACCCATCTATCATCTTTCTATTATTTCTCTATCATCTATCATTTATCATTATCATATATGTGTGTGTGTGTGTGTGTGTGTATGTGTGTGTGTGTGTGTGTGTGTGTGTGTGTGTGTGTGTGTGTGTGTGTGAATAAACCTACAAATGCAACCTACTGTGTCTGTTTACTCTTGCTTCTACATACATGGCTTTAGTGAAGACCACTTGAAATTGGATAGCCAACTATGGGACTCAATCCTGGAACAAGATGAATTCTTTCCTTCTCAGCAGTCATTAAATGCCTATATTTATTCATCTTGGATTAGAGCTTATCAGATTTCTACTATCCATGTTGACAAGTAAATTGTCTTACCCAGATGTGATACTTATGAACCATGACAATGACCAGCACAGAAAGATACACCTAGAGGTGCAAGAGAAGCACTTCTACTTGGTGGTAACCAACAACTCTTTGATTGGACCTTGCCAATTGCAGGTGGCTAATGAGGTCATGTATCTTAGAGGAGAATATTATAAGGTCATTTTATTAGACAAGTACAATTTCTAATTACAATTTAATGCCTATATTTATACGCACAGATCAATGCTACTCTGCATCAAAAAACATTTAATTATTTATTTAAAAGACAGTGACCATTATAGAAAACAATAATTGGTCAAAATTCAGAGAGCAAAGGACCTTGGGGTTGTCAAACCGAACCATCACACATACAAAACAAAGCAACCTCTACCTGCACCTAGGGGCCAGGGAAAATTTCAGAGAAGGAGGTAGAAATGTGGGAGCTACATAATAAAGAAATCTGCTCTACAATTATATCTTCTAAATATCCCAGGGAAGCCACCGCACCCATAAAATGTTAATGCAATATACTGTAGGTGTTGCTCATAAAAGTATGCATGTGTATCTGTCTGTAACATAATGACGCATGGTACTTCTTCACAGCCAAAGAACTATTCCTTCTTAGGGCAATGCCTTCCTACTTGAGAGTAGATTGTATACTCTGTTATTCTGAAGTAAATCTTTTTTTAAGCAGTAGTGATATATTGTAAGAAGTATTATAAAATGATGGAAACTTAATTTTCACTTTGAATTTTTTATGCTATAGAAAAATTATAAATGGGGTAACATGAAATGTAAACTCCATTGGTAAAGTGAAATATTTTTGCATTCTCAACATAGGAAATGAATAAGGGTGCTCGCATAATTTTGTTTGTGCTTGAATAACAGTGTATACGCATATGTGGACGTCTGTTTGTGGAGCATTAATGGTGATACTGTCTCTGCATATGGGGATATCATGCTAAAAGCCTGAAAGCTGAGCTTTGCTTAAATTTCAGAGAAGTAATTTCTTATGCTGGAAATAGAAAATCTTTGTGGTTATAGCTTTCTTGAGCAAACTTGAGTTTAAATAATGGCAATCCTAATTTCTAACTTGATCCTGTTTTTAAATCCTAGGAAACATGAGGGTGAAATCAGATTACAACTGACATAATGATTTCTCTGGCAAAAAGATGGATGCAGTTTTGATAGACAAGATGGAATAGCAGTGCTTATGAAGTGTGACCAGGAATAAAAACCTATGTTTTACTGTTTGTCTAGTTCTTACCTGTGTAGCAGTTGAAAAGGAAGATATCATTTTAATCAATGTGGAGTAGTGACTCAGTATTGATTGTAAGGAGAAACTTTGCACATTTAGGAAAGCAAGCAACAGAAACGAAAAATTCAGACCACCAGAGGTTTTGAAAGTTTCTCCGTTTACATAAAGCAAGACAGTTTTTGTTAGAAAATAATTGCCATTGCCATTTTAAAATCATATCTGTTAAGCTAGATTAAATCAAACTCAACAAGGTAAAAATTTGTATTGAAAAATATCTCCTTCATTCATTTCTTCTTTCCTTCTTTCCTTTCATCTTTCCTTCCTTTCTTCTGTCAGAATCAGTTGATGGTGATAGTCATACCCTCAGACTGTGGAGAGGATGTTAAGTGATCAGGAGTGGAGAAGGCTGATCTTGAGGTAAAATGGTTTTGCAAGTGGTGGGTATTAACAGGGAAGAAGAGGTAGCGAAAGGACTGAAGATGTCAATTAGACGTTGTTGTCTTTCTATTCTCTAGATACTAATTTATTACAAAATTTATTATTGTTTTTACTATATATCATATATATATTTGTTGTTAATATATATTTCTGAATGTTGAATATATGTAAATATATATAATATTTCCATGTATATACATATACACATATATACATATTATATATATATCTACAATGTTAGACTATATACATATTATATGTATATGCATATACATATTGTATGTATTTTTAAGTTTGTACATACTCATGAATTCTTGATTTGTGTAATGCTGAAGACCTTCTAATGTTTGACTTCCAAATATGGATACTCATAAGAAAGAGATAGGAATCAATTTTTCAAAAACTTAGAACACACATCTCTGGAAAAGTAAACATTAGACATAAAATATAGCCTACTAAACCAGAAATTTAGAATAAGTTGAACATTGAATTAAGGTGTTGGTGAGAATGAAGGAATGAATAAATGAACAGAAAGAACCAAAGAAAGACAAATAAATGTAGAAGAAATGATGAGAATTGAAAGGCAGTACTCAAAATGTGCCAGGATAATATCAGATTCCATTAACCAAATTAACTATTTCAGAAGATAGCATATTTAAATAGACTTAATCTACATCCTAAAATACTACAAATTAAAATAGTAATTTCATAGAGGAATAAGTTCATATACACTGATTAGATCACGTGAATATGGTATTCTGAAATATTAGGACAATTTGAAATATCCTGCTTCCAATAAAATGTTCTGTAAAAACAAAAGCATCACACCTGTGATAAACATGTTAAAAAGTGACAGCCTGAAACTAATAGTGATTATATTATAATTGAGGAATATACCACTAAATACTTCCTGTAATATTTTGTTGTTTCAATTATGGCAAAGCAAAGAAAGAATGAAAATGATTGAGTTGACAGAGTAATATATTTAAGTAATTTTAACACATATTCTGAAGATGGCTCAATTTTCTGTAAAATGTTGAGGCTATATTAGCACTTAAA
>CM052707.1:61217414-61233023 GCA_028551405.1 Uromys caudimaculatus | reverse complement strand
TCATTGTGGTGTAGGCTTACACCACAGGATTGAGTTTCACACTTCCTGTGGTGAGTCACAGTGGTGTAGGCTTACCCCACAGGATTGAGTTTCACACTTCCTGTGGTGAGTCACTGTGGTGTAGGCTTACCCCACAGGATTGAGTTTCACATTTCCTGTGGTGAGTCACTGTGGTGTAGGCTAACCCCACAGGATTGAGTTTCACACTTCCTGTGATGAGTCATTGTGGTGTAGGCTTACACCACAGGATTGAGTTTCACACTTCCTGTGGTGAGTCACTGTGGTGTAGGCTTACACCACAGGATTGAGTTTCACACTTCCTGTGATGAGTCACTGTGGTGTAGGCTTACCCCACAGGATTGAGTTTCATACTTCCTGTGGTGAGTCACTGCACAATGCCCTTCACAAGGCCAAGGTATATGTGCCTAATCATTTTCACAATTTCTTGCCTGTGATATGGACATATTACTATTAATATAAATGTTTGAAAAGGAAGGCCTGAATATAACATTCTGTAATAAAGTAAGGAAGTGTTTATGTTTATAGCATTAAAGCCAAGCTATTGGAGAAATGTGTGTCTAAGCAGTAAGTATCATATAGAAGATGGTATTGTGATAACCAACACATGTGAGCCAAAACAGCTAAAAAGAAAGACTAGGGAGGACATATGTCAGAATGATAAACACAAGCTAATTAAACAGAGAATAAAGCTATATATAGCTAAAAATGAGGGTCTCAGGCCCAAATTTTAAAACTATGTCTAACATCATCAGAATGAACATGAGCCACTTAATGGTGGCCAGGATATGTCATGATGGATATTGAATACAGTAATGACTTTTCTATAGGGTAGACACAATATCTTATTAAGAAATACATTAGAATTTTGAAAAATCAGTGGTGATATAGTACCTGCTTATCAAAGACTAGATAACAAGGCTATCAATGTTAAAAATGTAACATGGATAAAATAAAATAAAATAAAATAAAATAAAATAAAATAAAATAAAATAAAATAAAATAAAATAAAATAAAATAAAATAAAATAAAATAAAATAAAATGTTATATTCAAGCCAAAAAAAATTGTGACGTGGTATCATCTAGTAATGTTAATTAGCCATCTCTACATTGGCATCATTCACTCTCTCTCTCTCTTTTTAATTGGTTATTTATTTATTTACATTTCAAATGTTCTCTCGCTTCCCAGTTTCTCCTCTGCAAACCCTCATCGCATCCCCCCTCCCCTTTGCCTCTATGAGGGTGCTCCTCCACCCACACACCCAGTCCAGCCTCACCACTCTAGCATACCCCTACTCTGGGGCAGCAAGCCTCCACAGCACCAAGGGCCTCCCCTCCCACTGATGCCAGAGAAGGCCATCTGTACTACATATGTAGTTGTAGCCATGGACCCTTCCATGTCTACTCCTTGGTTGGTGGTTTAGTCCCTAGGAGCTCGGAGGGGCCTGGTTGGTTGATATTGTTGCTCTTCCTATGGGTTTGCAATCCCCTTCTGCTCCTTTAGTCTTTCCCTTAACTCTTCCACTGGGGTCTCCGTGCTCAGTCCGATAGTTGGCTGCAAGTATCTGAATCTGTATTAGTCAGGTGCTGTCAGAGCCTCTCAGGCTCCAGTTAGCAAGCACTTTTTGGCATCAACAATAGTGTTGGGGTTTGGTATCTGCAGATGGGATGGATCTCTAGGTGGGGCAGTCTCTGGATGGCCTTTTCTTCAGTCTCTATTCCATTTTCTGTCCCGTCTTTCCTTTAGACAAGAACAATTCTGGGTTAACATTTTGAGATGGGTGGGTGGTCCCATCCCTCAACTGGGAGCCATGCCTATCTACTGGAGTTAGTCTCTACAGGCATCATTGTCTCTTAAGGGCACTGACTTCAGCACCAGGAAGGACCAAAGGTACTAGGAACAGTGTAGTGGTGCAGGGATGGGCTAAGGCAGAGGCTGCCTATGAGGTATATTTGCTGTGCTAGGGGAAATACGGAATCCTAGTCCCTTTAGCTAAAGTTATATTTTATATGTCAATTCTTATATTAGCCAAATCATGTGTTTCCAGTAATATTCTTTCTGATTGTTTTCAAACATGTTGTGCCTGTGGTCTGTGCTTCTACTGGGAGCTCCTTAAATGAGGAACCTAAGATTGTTTTTGTTCCTTGACAGCTGTTCTCTTTCCAAGATAAAACTTTCATCAACATTTTTATGAAGGCAGACCTTAGGGTGAATGCCTGTAAAAGTCTAGAACTTACAGGAGGATCAATGTAAGCTAAAACCCAGTAGTTGAGTTTCAGCCCAGATAAGTCTACATCATGAATCCTTGTTGAAAAACAAAAAGAAAAACAAACAAACAAAAAAACCATTAAATTCATTTTTTCTTACATAAAGCTTCATTAATTCTTCCTTTTGGCCAGGCAGAATCAAAAAAAGAGTCATATAAAAAAATTATCAAAACCAACATTTTAAACAGTGTGCTAGCAAGGAATGTGCCAGCAACCGTGAAAAATCTATGTGACTTTTGAAAGAAACTGAACTCAAAGGACGTGGTATACATTGTAGCAAAGGCCTGACCCACAGTCTCTGCACATACACAGATATCTGTACCTAGTATTGCTCTGGTACCGCCGATTAGATGAGTTCCTTTACTTCGTCAGTTAAAGATTTAGAAGTTAAAAAAAAAAAAAAGGCACAGAGCAAATCGAAAATATACCCTTCCCCCTTTGCCAAGTGGCCTAAAGGGACATGCACTCCTTCTATACTACTGAGTGGGCGTCTGTATCTGTAATCATGGGTTTTCTTGGTTAAACATGGGTGCCACAACTTCTTGTACTCTTCATGAAGCAACTGTTACATGCAGTACTATGTTTGGGGCAAATAAAACTTATACGCCAGCCAGGCAGCATACACCAGCTGCTACGAGGCCTCTAAAACATATACAGCAGAGGACTGCAGGATCTGGACTCAGTCAGAGAAGATGCACCTAACCCTCAAGAGACTTGAGGCTCCAGGAAGTGGGGAGGTCTAGTAGGGTGGGGAGTGAGGACATCCTCTTGGAGACAGGGGAGGAGGTATGGGATGTAGAACAGTCAGAGGGTGGGCCGGGAGGGGGGTAAAATCTGGACTGTACAAAAGAATAGAAATAAATAAATAAATAAATAAGTAAGTAAGTAAATAAAAACTAAAACTTATACTTTGGGAAACATGCATCAAGGACAGCATTACTGTCCAATGCTTGGGGCCAAGACCATTAAAGAAAGAAAAGAAAGAAAGAAAGAAAGAAAGAAAGAAAGAAAGAAAGAAAGAAAGAAAGAAAGAAAGAAAGGAAAGAAAGAAAGGAAAGAAAGAAAGAAAGAAAGAAAGAAAGAAAGAAAGAAAGAAAGAAAGAAAGAAAGAAAAGAAAGAAAAGAAAGAAAGAAAGAAAGAAAGAAAGAAAGAAAGAAAGAAAGAAAGAAAGAAAGAAAGAAAGAAAGAAAGAAAACCTGAAACTGGAATTTTTGCATCGCATTCCTCTGCCATCTTAAAATGACCAGGACTTCACTCTAACTTTACTCTGTAAGGGCCTGCAGGAGGATCATTTTTTAGATCAAGTAAGGGAAAAAAAATGTGTCTGAACACTTTAGGTCTATAAAAACTCTTTCCCCCTATCTTTCAAGAAGCTGGAAGAAGTATATTCATCAGTGAAAATTTAAATGCCAATGAGATTCTCATTTTTCATTTATTAGCAAGAATGGAGTAAGCAAAATTATCTTCTAAGGCAATGGTAGTTATAACAAGAGCTATGTCAGCATGGCGGTAAAATGTTTGTAGAAACTACACAAACCAAAATTCTGGGCCTATGGAAGGATCAGAGCAGGACACATTTGTAACAGAGGAAGAAAACATGTCAGCTTATTAAAAAAAACAAACAAACAAACAAACAAACAAAAACCCCTGCTATAATGAGAATTTCTGTTAACGAAGGATAAGGAGACATTTTCGAAGCTATTCTGTAGAAATGCTTCCTCATTTCTGAGCACCTACTTTCTGGTCTCTCCTTGTCCTCTAGGGAACTCTTGGTGAGATTCTGCTCACCTAACAGTAAAACAGTTCAATGCCCAGTAACCTTTTAAGCCAAAACAGAATGGTGGGCAGAGCCTGAATTTCGCTGCTGCCATCAGGTCTCTAAAGGTTCCACCCTGCCATTCGTTTATGATTCGCTCCGTTAAGTGTGTAGACTTTCTACCATTCAGTACTTATGTGTAAATACATAGTTAGTGAATGCTTTGGGGTCACGCTCAATTTGCATGGTGGTAATACATGGGGCAAGTGGACAGTACTAGCAGACAGAACTGGTAAGGTTGAGCAGGCCAAACCCTGGCAAATCTCAAAATTGAGAAAGGCAGGCTTGGGGCCGGCTCCCTGCCAAACTCGACTTGTTCTGGAATGTGTACCTACACCCCACTGACACCTAAAGTCCTCAAATAGAGCACCCCTAACATCTCAGACTGAGCTGATTAGAAGCATCTACTCCTGGATCCCACCCTACTCCCAATATATTTATAACATATAATCCATGTGGAATAAAGTGCATGAGTTATTTCACCAAGAATCATCTGATAGTAGCTGTTTCGTTGAGCTTGGAAAGAGTTTCTCTAACAAAGCATTCATTGATGGACTTTGGATCTGCACCCCCGGGCTGGGCTTAGTGCCCCAACCACCCTTTGCTGCTGCAGTTCTGGGCTATCTGCAGCTATTTGTCCCCATTTGATGTTGATCATAGCTACTTCCTGCCACTGCCCCCTTGCTACTGTCTCCAGCTGTGGTTTATTACTGCTTGCAGCAGCCCACCACCACTGCTGCTGCTAGCATCGGTGCTGCTAAGGTAGCGGGGGAGACCCTGGATACCTGCCCCATACAGGCTTCCCTTCAGAGAGCTGTATGACTTTGGTCTTTCTGGTCAGACCAGAGCTCCAAGGAACCTTTCGTTGCAGACAGACCACGGATCCTCAGGATTTTTCCTTCTGGTTTTATCACTGACTGCATTCTGCTTCCCCTGAGAAGCCATAACACTCCCAGTGGTGAGGCAGACAGGCAGCACGACAGTGATATTAAATAATAACAAGAAGTACTCTGCATAGGTAGCTGACATACAGCCTTAAAAGACACATTTATATCAAGCTCCTCCTCTGAAAAGCTCAGGAGACACTGTAGAAGGGTCAAAATAAGAACATGAAATCCAGAGGCTAGGAATGAGTACTGCGAGCGCCATTTTCTGGACAAGGCATGGCTATTTCACTCATGAGCTGGCCACATCTGTGGTTACTTACAGAAGTGGGTGTAAGATCAAACCAGTAAGACTAATCCACACCCAAACACCTGCACGAATTGGACTCGCGGACCACAAACTAAGGAGAGAATATAAAGACAAGGAGATACGCTGGTGAGTGTGTGAATGGTGTGCTCAGCACATACGGCAGACATTTCTGAAATCGTCAAAGAACAGAAAAAAATTCTAATTAATAAATAAACAGCAGAGGGGGGAGAGAGAGAAAGAGAGAGAGGGAGAGGGAGAGGGAGAGAGGGAAAGAGGGAGAGGGAGAGGGGAGAGACATCTGCTTTCTGATGGTTTAATGTACTCAAAGTCATTTCATTCATAGAATTATGAAAGTACTGTTTATATAAGGTGAATATTAAACTTAACCAATTTCATATTTTGGTTTGGTCCTGCTACTCCAACACCTCAATGTTCCAAAATTTGAAAAACAAGTCAGATATTTGAAGCACTCTTTAAAGATTGAGAATAAAAAAGACAGCCTGAGTATAATAAATAAATAATAAAAAGGTAATGTGACGAGACCTTTTCTTGAGTAGATTCACTGAGAGCCAGGCTGTTTCATATTTACTTTGAGTAGATGTGAGATTAGGCATAACTCTTAGACTTTTAGGGCCTCAACTTTCAGGACCACTATGAAATATTCACAAAACCAGAGGAAGGCTTAGGATCAGCAAAGGCAGTCCTGCTAATTGAGCTGAAGTTTCGGTCTTGACAGCTGGAACTTACCCCATTTTCTCAGAGCCTTCCCCCTTGTGAGAACTATTTATATTCCAGTCCTTGCCCAACTGCCCTTATGCCATTATCTTTCCAATTTACCTGTCAAACATACCAAACAAACTCTTAACCCCATAGTCCATTCAAATTAGATTTTGGCTCCTTCGTTTCCCTCCTCAGTCCCACTTCAAGTGTATTATTATATGCAGGGGAGCAGGAGTGATCCATTAAACTACACTGAATTCTTATTTTGATTTTAAGGTGATGGCGATTGGACACAGGCTTCTTGTTTAGGTATGCTTAACATAAAACCAGTCACCGACGTATGGTCCAAGCTTCCTACTATGTATTGATTCCTGTCAGACTGGTTCAAGTGCAGAGCAGAGACCACCGTTTTTATTGTTGTTGTTGTTGCTGTTGTTTTGATTTGATAAACAGTCACTATGTAGCTCAAGATGATTTAGGAGAACAAAACTAGCACTATGTGTGTGTGCTTGCATGCGTACACACACACACACACACACACACACACACACACACACACACACGCACACACACGTGCTTCAATCCATTGGTTCTGGGTCAGTAGTTTTCAACCTGTGGCTCAAACGCCCCTTTCACAAGGGTCACATATCAGATATTCTGCACATTGGATATCTACATTCCAATAATAACAGTAGCAAAATTACAGTTATGAAGTAGCAACACCATAAAATTTTATGGTTGGGGGTCACCAGAACATAAGGAACTGTACTGAAAGGTCTCAGCATAAAGAAGATTGATGACTATTGTTCTAGATAATTCTACAATAGCCGGTTATATGCTAGAGAGGAAAACCAACAGTTACTCAGTCCAAACACCTGGGTGGCTGAGTATTTCCATCAGACATTGAATGCCTGGAGTTATCTGGACATTTTCTAATACTGAGACCAAGCAGTGCAAACAAGCTGGAGTCCCAAATTGTTTAGAATAAAAGCAGCAGCAACATTATCTGCACTTTCTTGGAACAAGAGGAAAAGCAGGTGTGAGCACAACGCTTTTTACTGAGCTAACATCTTAAATCGTGGCCACCACTGGAAGATGCTGCTCCACTGCAAGTATGTTTTTCCATCTCAGTAACTATCTTACGTGGGAATCCTCTTTGGAAACACCCCAGGTACACAAAAACATTTTACAAGGTGAAAAATATGTCTCAGTAGAGTTCAGTTGACAACCAAGGCCAACTGGCACATTCCTTAGTATAGAAAGAATCTGGATAATGTGTATGGGATCAGCATGTAAGACATGCAATCCACTATTCTTTTAAGGGGAACTGGTTAAACAGAAGAGATTACACTGAAGCCGCATTGCTTTTCTCTGACTGGTAACTGAATAAAAAGAAAGCTGTTGCTGGGCAGTGATGGCACATGCCTTTAATCCCAGCACTTGGGAGGCAGAGGCAGGCAGATTTCTGAGTTCGAGGTCAGCCTGCTCTACAGAGTGAGTTCCAGAACAGCCAGGGCTACACAGAGAAACCCTGTCTTGAAAAACCAAAAAAAAAAAAAGAAAGAAAGAAAGAAAGAAAAGAATGCTGTAAATAGTAATATTATCCTGTTGATTATAAGGATGCACTTTCTGCCTTAGAGTGTTTCCCAAATGCTTTGCCCTGATTCAAATATTCAAATCATTTGAATTGTCATATGCTTATTTCAGTATTAAATACTGATTAGTTCCTTCAATAAACAGTGATCATCACTATGCCAACCCTCCTTTTAGGTGATTTGTATGTCCTAATAAAGTGTAAGTACATGCATTCTCAGAATATGGAGACTGACAGCAAGGTAAATTCCAATCTACCTTAATGGGTAATAAGACATAACAGTGTGAAAGAAGACAGAGTAGTTACCTAGGTGCCAAGAACTTGATCTTGCACATAACTCATTTCATTTTTCTTCAAGAGCCATGAAAAATATTCATTTAACAAATGTAAACATAGTCACTTACTATGAATGAAGTGATATTTTAGATATTCAAGATTGCTTGCTAGTTTTTAAATAACATTTTAGTCCCTGTGTTCATGAGCTGGCCGAGACATTCTTCTAATAAAGCCTACATCTCTTTGGGGGAGGAGAAAAAAGAAACTCCACAATCTAAATCTATGTCTTACGAAAGTGTGAGAAAAGCTATAAATATACCAATAGATACTAAGATTGACACGATTTATAATTTTAGCAAGAAGATATGGGTCATCACTGTATTGCACGATAGTTAATATTATTAGATTATTGGTATTGCACTTAGAAGCAAAGGTTTAGAGATCAAGTACATTGTCTGATGTCTTACAGGTTCTAGAAGATCCCATATTTAAACTCAGACAGCCTGTCCCTGTGATTCACACACTATCAATGTATCACAGGCTCTGCTCCTGCTTCTGGGTCATTTTTCTGCACATATATTTTCAAAATTTTATTTTCTTCTCCATTATGCTACCTCTTTTTACATCAAAAGGGGGCTAGAATACTGAGTTGTTTTCTCTCTGAGTAGTGCAGGTTCGGGGGGAGGGGTCTTAGCCATGAGCAAAAGCCTCTGTGCTTTCTAGAACATTCCACTTGGCGAAGTGGCAGATGCTGGATGACTTTTGGACGTCTTAGTGCAACAAGTGGTGGCTGCCATTTCTAGCCTGGATTGCCTTCTATGTGTGGCATGGGTCTTTGTCAGATCTTTTTAATTTTCCACCTCCAAGTAATCCAAAGTCTGTCTGTCAGCAAGACCAGTACATTTGGCAGTCAGCCAGCTAGCCAGACAGCAAATCGCTTTTGAGAATCAGCCTGGTGGAGCAGGAGTAAGGGCATCCACCCTGATGCTTACTTATTTGACAACCTGAGTCACCTTTATGAGCACTCCTTCACCCTCCTTATCACTTCTCATAAACAGGACAATGGTTTCAAGTAGCTCAATATCCTTGAAGCAGCTCTCATCCAACCCTAGAGGATTAGCTTTTTACTCAGACCAAAGCTAGCTGCCAGGTCACCACTTAAACCCCTCAAAAGACGTCCCAGCTGATGACTGCCGCGGTTTGCTTTATATTGTTGAAGGATTTGTACTTTCCCTTTGGCCACACTTCTATCCAGATTGAATAAGATCTGTCGGTCTCAGATTGCTCCTGTGATTCTCTTCAAGTACCAAACACGACCACCTTGTCTTGAGTTTCTTGATCCTGTAAAAGAGTTCCAGAAGCCAATAGGAAAAAAAAAATGAAAGAAAACATTTATATGGCATGTTACATGCAAAAAAGAAGAGTATACAACTTGTTTCCACAGCAACTGCTTAGGACCCACGTATGGCATTTCTGCCTAAATGGGATCCTAATGGTAGAATGGCTCTAGTATTCCATCATATCTAATTTATTTTTGGGCAGTTCATGTTTTCTGTAGGACTGATTGTTTACTTGCATAAAGGCAAAACTTTCTATGGAGAACATTTTTACATCTATATTTTATACATTCTTATATCTTTCTAATATTAATATACTACTATGAATACATTTCAAGTCAGGCCTTATAAACCATTTTATTAGCCTGGAAATACAATTTTATAATACGACAGATCACATAGCAATATAAACTCATCATTTTAGATGGAAGGCCATTAAAAATACCTCATCTTTTACAGTTTGAGTCAGTTTTACTATCTGCTATGTCAAACCTCTCAAATTTCTAAATTTCCATAATGATTTCAGTTCAATGAATCTGTGAATGTTCCATGTTATGCTTCAAATCCCACAGGGACTAAATGAGGATAGGCAATAAATATGTATCCCAAATTCATCAAAATGTTTGTCTCTGATGTCTTTATTTAAATCCCTCACACTTCCCAAGTCTGATGTGAATTTCTGAAACTCCAGAGTCAATGATTATTAAGTTATTAAATCGAGGTTCAATTTCCTAATAAAATTTTTGGATATTTCCAAGAGGGATTATTTACGGTGATTACCTAAGGCAGGTAGTCTGTGGAAAGACAGACAGCAAGAAAAGTGACTGATCACTGCCACATAGGTACAGCAGCATGGATATCAAAGTAGATCAGAAACAGTGATTAAGATGGTGTGCAAATTCTTAGGACCTGGAGTGTGTCCTTTGCATAACCTGTCCCCTTTATCTTTGGTGAGGGAAGTAATGGGCTATCACTTGGTTGATTTTGTGAGTTTACATAAAAAAACTGAAGGATAAAAATGGAGAGTGATTAACTAGTTTCTTACTGAAACTGGAAAGTAATAGAGGTTTGTGATAAAGTCTAAGCCAGAAAAAAAAGTGGATATTAAGATATCAATCTGGTTTCTCACTTGCCTTCTCTGAGCCTGGAACATCTGTCTTATCTTGAGACATGAGGGATGCCCCCAGATACAAGAGAACTTGGGTGAAACCGGAGGGAGGAGAGATAAAATACCTACCAACTCTTTCTGATGCTAGAATATTTAAGGGAACAGACAAACATTCTTAAGTTAGATAGAAAGTAAATAGCAGAGCCAGGAGTCAATCTAGGTCTGTCTTACTTAGGAGAAGTTACACTCAGTTACTACATTTTCCAGCTGAAGTTTAAGTCCTCACTTCTATGCCTATAATACTTAAAACTGACAGCACACATTTAGTGTAATCCTTTATATCAAAGTTTCATACTAAAGAAATTATCTATTTTTATATAATTTCACATATGAGTACTCTATTTATATTATTCCTATTCCCCGTTCCTTAATCTCTTCTCTAACTGTTAAGTAGGCATATATAAATATAGCCCCCTGAATTCATTTAGTGTTGCTCATATGTATACGTGTTTTGGACTGACCCATGTGGCTTATCACTTTCTCAGCAGCCATTAATTTCCTGTAGCTTTCCATCTAGAAGCAGGGCTTTGCAAGCTTTGTCCCATCCACACTGACATGTTAATTGGTGTCATTATGTAGGTCTTGTGCCGACAACTGTATTACTGAGATTTCAAGAATGTTGCTTTGCTGTCAATTGGAAGACATGCTCTCACAGCAGGCATTCTGGTTCTCTGGTTATTACAATCTTTCCAAGTGCTCTTCTGCAATGTTCTCTGAACTTTAAACATGGGGGTGATATTGAAGACATATCAACTTGGGTTGTGCACACCATGGTCAATTGTTTTCTGCATTTTAACCCCCTCCTATTCTCCTAGACCCTCCATGTCACATCCCGTCCCCCTATCTCCCTCTTTTTTTCCTCAGAGAAGGGGAGAACTCCTATGGATATCAGTCTGCCTTGTCATATCAAGTTACAGTAGGACTAGGTGCACCTTCTTCTACTGAGGCTAGACAAGACAGTTCACTTAGAGAAAAGGGAGGCAGGCAAAAGAGTTAGAGACAGATGTTCCTTCATGATAAAAGTCTTGGAGAGATCAGAGATACAAGGTGCATACCTAAACACAGCAAAGGCAATATACAGCAAGCCAATAGCTAACATCAAATTAAATGGAGAGAATATTAAGCCAATAGCCAATATCAGAGTAAATGGAGAGAATACTGAAGCAATTCCCCTAAAATCAGGGAAAATACAATGCTGCTCACTCTCTCTGTATTTATTCAATACAGTACTTAATATTTTTATCTAGATCGATAAGATAGCTAAAGGAAATCAAGAGGATACAAAGTGGAAAAGAAGAAGTCAAAGTACCGTTATTCACAGATGATATGATAAAATACATAAGTGACCCCAAAATTTCACCCAGAGAACTCCTAGAGCTAATAAATACCTTCAGCAAAGTGCCTGAATACAAAATCAACTAAAAAAAGTCAGTGGACTTCCTTTATACAAATAATAAACAGGAAAAATTAGGAAAACAACACCCTTCACAATAGCCACAAATAATATAAACATATTTTAGTGTAACTCTCACTAAGCAAGTGAAAGGCCTGTGTGACAAGAACTTCAAGTCTTTGAAGAAAAAACATGACAAGCCATCAGAGGATGGAAAGATATCCCATGCTTGTGGATTAATATAGTTAAATGGCCATCTTACCAAAAGCATCTAAGATTCAGTGCAAATCTAATGGAGAGAAAGTGAGAAATATTCTTGAACACATTAACACAGGAGACAACTTCCTGAACAGAACACCAGTGGCTCAGACACTAAGATCAACAATTAATAAATGGGGCCTCATGAAACTGAATAGCTTCTATAAGGCAAAAGACACCATCAGTAGGACAAAATGACAGCCTATAGGATGGGAAAAGATATTTACCATCCCTATATCTCACAGGGATGATAGTCAAAATACATAAAGATCTCAAGAAATTAGACACCAACAAATCAAATAACCCAATTCAAAATGGGGTACAGAGCTAAACAGGGTATTATCAGTAGAGGAATCTCTAATGGCTGAGAAGCACTTAAAAAATGTTCAGCGTCCTTAGTAATCCTGGAAATGCAAATCAAAACAACTCTAAGATTCTAGGTTACAGCCATCAGAATGGCTAAGATCAAAAATTCAAGAGACAGCTCATGCTGGCAAGGATTTGGAGCAATGGGAACATACCTTCATTGCTGGAGTGCAAACTTGTACAACCACTTTGGAAATGAATTTGGTGGTTTCTCAGAAAAGTGGGAATAGTTCTACATCAAGATCCAGTTATACCACTTCTGAGCATAGACCCAAATGATGTTTGACCATACCACAGTGAAACCTGCCTTAAGAACTGTGATTACTTATTTTTTATAACATGGGTTGACACGGGTAAATATTTGAGTTGATGAGGTATCATTTGTTTTCCAAACTATCTGTGTGTATTGGATACCTTTGTAAGGATTCCTCTTTTAGTGGCACCAGAAACATAAATGCAACCTGTTAGTGACTGGAAGAACTGAGGGCAGTGTAAAATCTACCCAAGATGTTCTTTGATTTTGGATCTCTTTTATGAGAAAATTAATTTCATGCTGAGGATGAGCTTAGTAGATATTTTTTATGATAGACTATCTGGAGAACTCTGGCAAAGCCTGGATGAATCATTTCAAAGGTAGTTTGTCCTATGCTTTTTACTTAGTGGGTGTATAAATGAAAATATGAAATTTTATCTGCAAAGTATTCTTTGCATCCTTAGGTACTTAAAAATGGGGATAATGATATTTACTTCTCTAGCAATGTTATAAAGTATTTATTACCTGATAGTTTATATAGCTTATGCTAAATGAGAACTAAAGTAATCATATCCTTATACTCAATCCAATTAGTTTCCAGTAGGTGGTCCTTGAATTTTTCTAGGTGTTTAGTGTCTACTTGCAATAACTGATAGTATTTAATTGTAAGACTTACTTCATAGTAGTGAAATCTAAGGAAACATGTTTATGAGATTAAATGCAAATACCTTCAGTGTGCAAATTGGTTAAATAAGATGCAAAGCATGGTTGTGAATATGATATTTTATAATTTAGCCTAATTAATATTCATTCCTTTATATTTTAAATGAATTTAAAAATTTTTAGTAAATATTTACTGGCTATATATTATGTATTAGACTGTATTATGCTATTAAAGCACACAAATATAAATGCTTATTCTTATGCCCTATAAGAATTAACAATTTAATTTTTCTGGAAGGAATTGAGTAGCAGATTCAGCTATTCCATGCCTTCAGGGTCCTCAAAAGGCCATGCTATCAGAATAAAAAGTGCATTTATCTCCTGTTTCGCTAAGGTAAATGGACATGCATGTAAATTGCTCGCTTATGAGGGAAAAGCAAGCAGAGTGGCTTTGCTGTCACCTCTGTGTTCAACATGATCATTCTTTTAATGTAGTGAAGACCCACAATAGCTGCTCTGGGGAAATATATCCTTATGTCTCATCCCTGAGTTCTCTGTTGTCTAAAATCCCAAACTTACTTTCATTTTCACATACGTTGCACTATCCAGCTTTCCCTGTTTTCTTTTTGTGAACCTTGATTTTGATACAATGGTTTCTACCCAGTTTGTTCTTAGGGTGAAAACAGAATATATCATTGAATAAAAGATTTCAAAATATGCTTTAGCTAAGCCATAATAATGAGTTAAAATATATAGGGAAGAACAGCAGCAATATTACTGTTTCATGGAAATGAAAATGTATATAAATGTGTTTATATATATATATGTGTGTGTGTGTGTGTGTCTGTGTGTGTGTGTGTGTGTGTATGTGTATATATCCATCAAATGAGAGCATGTGACTGGAAGGAAGGTCCACAGTAATGTGTTTTTAAATGCCTTGTGAGCTGTAGTGATTTCACTTTATTCACAATACATTTCATAAGATAGACTCTAAGTAATATATTTTCTTCTTATAGAACATAGTTTGTCACTGCTCAGTATAACACATCTATTACAATAGAGGACTCTCCATCACTATGAAAGTCAGTCAGTAAGGTTGAAGCTTCCATGTATAATACGGCTTGATTTCTTCATGTTTGATAACTCAAGTATGTGATGTCTTTAATAATACTGTCTTAACTTTCAAGTTCTGTAAGGTAACGAAGAGCAATAGTAATAAACTGTGATATTTGGGGGGTTTCTGTGGGATCACATTGGCCAACAGCTCCAAAACAGGCAACAGATTTCTGGCAATGTTTTCTGTTGTTGGTTTTGTTAGTCTGTATTATCTAGTAGGGGAATTTGCCAATCTTTTATAGGGTAACTATATTTTAATATTTTGTGTATGTAGAGAATTTATATTTACATACAAGCACATATAGACACGCAGACAAGTACAGATACATAAATACATACATGTTATATATATGTGTGTGTGTGTGTGTGTGTGTGTGTGTACTTTTTTGTGAAGAAAAAAGACAAAATTCATCAACAACAAAGCAATGTTAACAACAAAAATCCAGGCAACCAACCACATAAACAAAGACACCAAGAGATACCCAAAGCAGTCCTGGAATTGAGCACTGAATTAGTCAACTTAACAAACCTTCCATATGCTTCCCTTGAGATATCATTGATGAAAATGACATATTATATTTGGTCATTTCTTTGAACAAAATATTGTATAGATTAAAATTTAATCAGCTTTCTAAAACATATGTGTATGTGTCCTTTCTCTTTTTAAAATTTCTATATTATCCACATCATAACCACCTTTTTATTTCCCTAAAAAAACTGCTTCTTTTGTTCCAGTAATATATATTATATATATATATATATATATATATATATATATTATATATATTATATATATATAATATATATATATATAATTAGGTGTTTAAATTTGAAGTAGTGACTTATTATATGTTAAAAATTACTCTTTTGCACAATTCCATACACATTTCAGAATAATGTATCTTTTCCAAAGAGGATTTTATTGTTGAAAATAAAATACTGCAGTTGGGACACTGTTGTTTGTCCAAGGAAAAATTTATTTTGCCGAAAAAAAAAAAAAAAAAATCACCTGTCAGACCGAATTGAATGCGGATATCAGGGAGTCGTTTGATGATTAGCTTTCTGTATTATGTTTTGCTGGGCAGCCATGTTTCCCCTTTTCTGGGTCTCCTCTTTGGAAACCCCCTATCCCCTCCCCATCCCCGCCTCTATGAGGGAATTCCACCT
>CM052707.1:61192512-61216914 GCA_028551405.1 Uromys caudimaculatus | reverse complement strand
GAGGGACCCATGGCTTGGACCACATATGTGACAGAGGAGGGCCTTGTTGGCCATCAGGGGGAGGAGAGGCCCTTGGGCCTGAGGGTGTTAGAGGCCCCAGTAAAGGGGAATGTTAAGGTGGGAAGACAGGAGTGGGTGGGCAGGTGTATGGGAGGTAGAATACTCTCATAGAGGCGGGGGAGTGGGAGTGGATAGAGGGTTTCCAAAGAGGAGACCTGGAAAGGGGGAAACATTGGAAATGTAAATAAAGTATCAAAAAGTAAATAAATAATTTTTTAAAAAATGTTGTTCTATTAATCTCCAGTGCTCTCGTACTTTCAGGAGTGACAGTGACTGGGATTTTCACTTATCTTGCACTTATATATTCTATATATTGATGATTGTCTTATAATGCATTCCAAGTTTTTATTCTAATCGATAATAGGTGTGATTATCAATAACCATGAACAACATTATTTTGGCATAAACACTCTATGCACCAGGCACTAAAGCAAATTATACACATGTGTTCAATATTCATTTGATTTTCCTAACTATCCTGAAATTGAAAGCTTGGAATTTTTCCCAAGTAGGTAGACTCATAATTACCTGGAAAAATAATTTCTGCTGCATAAACTTTTAAGCCAAGTGTTGCTCCATTTAATGTTGCTGCAGTAGGCTCTGCTGCGAGTTCTCAGTCTGGGAAGAGTTTGACTTCATGATTTATAGGTCTTCATCACCATGGGAAAGCATGAGCTTTGCCCATTTTACCTTCTATTCCTACTTTTATCATTATGGTACCTTGTCTTCATTATGATTTAATTAGCACAGCGTATTTTAAAATACAAAAGCAACATGGAAACAAACATCAGATGACAAAATAAATTTTCAGAAAGTGAAATTTCTTTATTATCAACTATAAGAGACATAGTCACACCTGGATGATATTTTTTAATCTGGCATTTATTGGTGATTAGAATTGATGTAGGAAGTGAGAATACCATAGTTACTATTTCTCATGAATTATTATGTTTATCACTTTAGTATCATGAATTCGATTAGGATAATTATTTATTTATTTATTTATTATTACAGCTATTATTATCTTTTGTCTCTGTGGAGACACGACACTATATTTTCTCCCCCATGGTCCTCACAACATAATGTAAAATCTCAATACATTAGCACTGATTACCTCATTGGGAGATTATGTAGTCTGATTATCAAATTCTAACTTTATTACCATATTTAGTCAGTTTAAAAAATATTTGAGCATTAATTTAAATGTTCACATTCATGGGTAAACTATGTTAACTATTTATGCATCAGAAAGAAGTTCAAAGCCATCTTCAGTTACATAAGAAGATTGAGGCCAGATTGCATTGTAGAAAATCTTGTCTCAAAATAAATAAATGATTGAAAATATAAATTTTTAAAAGTGGTTAATATGATCACTATTGAAGTTTGTGATGTGTAGTAAGATATTCTGTTAAATGGATGTAATATCTGCAGATGACATCGAAGAGAGCTATGCTTCTATTTCCTGAACACTGTCTAGTGTTTGGCGATGTTAGGCTTCTCTACTTTAGTTCTCCATACAATATGTAATAGGTCACCTCACAGCATCTTATTATAAATCACCCCACTGCTTCATGTTATAGGCCACGGGATTATCTGTATCTCACAGCATATTTATTACATACCATCCTGCTGTTTCACATAATAGGCCATCTGGATTATCTATGTCTCACAGCATCTTATTACATATCATCTGTATCTCATGGCCTCTTATTACATGTCACCTCATTGTTTCATGTAATAGGCCATTGGATTATCTGTATCTCACAGCATCTTATTACATATCACCATACTGCTTCATGTAATAGGCCACAGAATTATCTATATCTCACTGTATCTTATTACATATCATCCCACTGCTTCTATCCATGTGTCTCTTCACATATTGAATTGTGTGTCCCTGGCTTTTAACACAGTCAAGTTGATGGTGTAGCATTTTTAAAATGCACTAAACATTTTAAATCTTGCCACTTTAAAAAATTCCTTAGAAATCTAGGTAAATATGATATATCTACCTTTATTTCCCCCTCAAGCTTGTCTACTGAGGAATATCTGACAATAACTTATCTTAATATTTTCTACACTATAGCTGCCTATTGCATTGGAAATATACTCTATGTACTATAACATTTTAGAATGAAAGCCAGATTTTTCTGGAGATCATAAAAATAATTGTATTTTTTAGGATTCTGTTTATCTATAATTCATTTGTATTTGTTTATACATTAATGTTCACTTATTTTTGTTGCAGGTTTTAGTTGTGGTATTTAATCACAATAAGCCATATATTAATATTAAACTTCATACAATGTTATTTAAGGTAGGGATTAGAACCTTTAAATATTTTGACCTTAATGGTATTTAATTAAGAAAAATTTCTTATCCTAAAATGTTTAACTTTTATCAGAGTATCAAAACTAGATCTTTAATCCAAGTACATGAAAGTCAGAGGCAGGTGATTCACTGTAATTTAAAGGCAAGCCTACCCTACATATCAAGTTCCAGGCCAGTCAGGATTACAAAAGGATTCTATGTTGGAGAAAAGAAAACAGAAGACAGATAGACAGAGTCAGTCAGAAACAGGCAGAGACAGACAGAGACAAATAGACAGACAGATAGACAAACTTTTCATTGAATAATCATTACTAATTACACAATTGTAAAAAAATGGGTTCATAGTAGCCATTAATCTACTTTCTGTCTTGACAAGCTGATCTGCTCCAGACACTGAACACAAGTAGAACGGTACACTGTGTGAGCCTTTGGTTGGGCGTATTCTACTAAGCCTGACACTCATAATGATCACCAGTGCTGCTGGATGTATCAGCCCTTTGATCTTTCTAGAATTGAATAATATTCAAGCATATTAACAGGTTACTTTTTTTTTTTTATCCAAGTAAGCAATGTCTTCCTTCCAGTGATATGACAGGGCATGATTAGGGAGGGAGAGGTAGCTTAAGGATAAGAAGTTGCATAATGATCAGAAGGAGAGACTTGTACCCTTAGCTTCTTCCTTAGCTTCAGATCCACTGAGCAAATAAAGAAAATACGCTGGCAAAGAAAGAACGGTAAAGGAATGAGACTAGAAGGCATGTGGTAGTCTTCTCTTCCTTTGGAATGAAGGTGTTATAGTGAATTCTAAGGCAGAGGGAGCCAGCTCTCACCCAGAGCCACTCACAGAATAGCTCTCTCAGAAGTTTGCAAAGAATGGGCGGCTGGTGTAGGTAGACACAAATTTAAGTTGTTTGTGAGTGAGTAGATCTGAAAGGAGGTTAATGTTTCTCCATTTGCTCTATGCTCTTGGGAATGTTTCTTAAGGTTTTCATAATTAAAATAATAGTTTTCTTGAGTTGCATGGTGGTTGACTGGGGCGAGGCCCCTCTGGTCTCCTTCCTCTACCATCCCACAGGTAAACCTCATGCCTAGTGACTACTTTTCATGCTGATTCATAGTTTATGACAAAGCAAAGCAATGTTTGTTTATAAGTCTTTTATAATTCTTGTTAATGCCATTTTATATGCATGTTCTCTCCTCATACTTGAAAAGTGATACTGTAAAACTAGACAGACGCAGCAGAAAGTGCCAGATGAGTGGTACATACAAGGAATAGCCAGTGTTTGTAGGGAACACATAGAAAAAAGAGGTCCTCCCATGGGATTCTAACATTCCAACTTTAAGTCCAGTCATCCATAGTTGTAGAAAGTTCATGAGTCTGCAGGCCTTCTCATCTTCCTTACTTTACACTGACTCTTATATTTTCCTCTTAGTCTCTTCCCACTGTAGAAGGCACTTTCACTTCCTGTCTGACTTCCCTGCACCTGGTTCCTGTCTTTGCCTTGATGCTCAAGTAGATAATTACCCCTTAATAAAAGATGTTGCTTTATCTATGTTATTGAAAACACTCTTTTTTTTTCCAATTCCCAAAATCTTTAGTCATTGTTTCAAGTGGTAAAATGTCATTGGTTTCTAATGAACCAGACTGTTGTTTAAATATTTTAACAGAAGTTGAAGCAACAGACATGGGGGTATCATTATTATTTTTTAAATTAATTTAAAAACATTTAAGTATATAGGTTTATTGTTTGCATAGATTGATG
Source organism: Uromys caudimaculatus (assembly GCA_028551405.1). Lineage (NCBI taxonomy): Eukaryota > Metazoa > Chordata > Mammalia > Rodentia > Muridae > Uromys > Uromys caudimaculatus. Next base: position 61,212,760 of record CM052707.1, on the reverse strand, counting down.
TGTACTTCACATGTGCAGTGTTGCAAAGGCCAAGACAGGGCACTGGATCTCTTGGAATTGGAGTAACCAATGCTTGTGCACACCCATGTTACTGCTGAGAAATGAACTTGGGTCCTTAAGAAGAGCAATGAGTTCTTACCTGCTGGGTTTTTTTATTAAATAATTCATCACTATATTTCATATTTGTAAATTTAATTTTAGCATTTTCTTTGTAATTGAAAATTGCTTGATGACTGTTTTTTTAATTGATACTGTGCGTATATGTATGAACATGGATATTCATTTCTCATATATTGATTATATTTACATATTAGTTAAGACTTTATTTTCAACATACAATAAAACATCCCCAAACTGCTATTCCTGAAAACCAAGCTTTTGGTAGAAAAAAAGTGTAGAGAGGAAACTGAGCGATAAGAGGTTGTTGCTCCTGAGAGCCTCACAATTCGGTCTCACAAATTCTACATTCCCAGAAAAATAGAGTTGTGATGGGTAATTGCATCATACAATATACGAGAGAATGATAAGCTGAAGGGATTGAAATTAAGTTCACAAATAAATTTAATAAATTAATAAATTAAAAGACTGAAAGGCATTCGAAAGAGGGATGGTGTGAGATTTTACACGAGAGTCAGGTGGTCCAGGTGAATGAATAAATGCGACCTAGAAGCCCTTCGGAAGAGACTTCCACCTGAGGATGCTGGCTGCAGAACTGCACTAGCTCAGGACAGGAGCAACTAGCATCAAAGATCAAAAACCAAAGTTAAAGGAGCCCTGAGAGATCATTTAGTGGCCAAGAGTACTGGCTGGCCTTCCAGAGACTAAACTGTGATTTTGTTCCCAGCACCCACTTGAGGTCCATCACCACCTGTAACTCCATGTCCACAGGATCCAATGTTGTCTCTGGCCTCTGTGGACATCAGGTGCATATGCGTGCAGGCAAAACACGTATATACATAAAAATAAATAAATACATTTTTAAAAATTAAGGAAAAGGAAGATATAATCTAACTTCCTTCACCTATACTGAAGCCTAAACAAGCTGCATGTTGCCCACTCTCATCTGGAGGACAGCCTAATCAGTTCACCAATTCAAGAGATAATCTCTCACAGATGACACTATTACTAATATATCTCAAGTATGTGCAACTAGGTATCTGGGTATTCTTGGTCCTGGAAAGTTAGACATAAATGTAACAACTTTCTCTAATGAAACTGAGATAAAGTAGAATTTTTTCCAGCTCAGATTACTCCAACACAGTACTACAGGAGTCAAACATAAACAGTCAGACAATAAAATGGTCTAAAAAGAGAACAATTTAATTTGATATTTTCAAATTAAGTCCACAGCATTCAAGTTCTATGATTTGATAATATCCCCAAATTTCATAACTTACTATGTACGTTTCTTTATACCTTTCAATTCACAAAACACTGATTGCTCTATAGCACAGAGAATATGACAGTAATAACAGTAAGCCCTAGTGCATTATACTGAAGAAGCCATGGGCAATTGTTTGATTGCTTAAGTACAGCAGGTTAAACACAGTGGGTCACTCTGCTCAAAAATGTGTGCGTGACTGTAAATTTAGAGACTTGAGGTTTGAACAACATAATTTGTTTAATGCAATGGTTATGCCTCATAGAGAATCAGAGGTAAGAAGAGACAGATGAGCAGTGTCAGGACACTGTGAGCATGAGGAATGTCACAAGATAAAATTCACATTAAGAAGACTGGATAATGGAAAAGTGCTTTGGGGCGGTGGTATACGTGACCCAGCAAAATAGAATAGAGTACGGGTGAGTGAAAAGACAGTTTAAAACAATTTAGGCACAAAATCACTCTCAACACAATTATCTTACAGATTAAAAGAAAAATAAAATTTCACCAGATAGAAAGAATCACAATAAAAATAAAGGATTTATTTAAATTTTTAAAAACCTAGCTGTATGTGCATGTGTTTATTTGAAGATCTATGTGGCTCTTTGACAACAAGTGGCTTTAATGTTCAAAAGAAGGCGTCAGAAACATGGAAATGACCCACATAGTAAGGTATCCCTGAGGATGTAATAGTGACCCTCATATCTTGGGGCTAACAAACAGCTATCTACTGCACTGAAGGCACACTCACCAGGAGGAAAATCACCTCTGTAACTGCAAACCTGGCTGACCACCGGAGGCCACTGTGATCGTGAATCTTAGAAGTAAATTAACTACTTCCAGTTCCCTAAACCAACAGGATTCCTAACATCCTTACACCCACCTGACATGAGTAACTCTCACACCTCATCAATGAAACGTCTCTTCCCAGCAAACGGAGAGCATCAAAGAAAACCACAAGGGTCAAATGCAAAAAACAACTGGTTGTGGGTTGCCCATTCCCAACAGACACCTCTAAACACAATTCCTGTCCCTAAGGCTCAGTGGGAATTGGGGAAGAGAGAATGAAAAGATTGTAAGAGACAGAGGACCAGCAAAAGTACAGTGAGATTACATCCTAGAAATGGCAGGTGGGACTCAATGGAATGACTACCTCAAGAATTGAACAAAGCCAACATCAATATACATGGAACACCAAAGGCAGGAATTCTCACACAATCCCACTCCCAGACAAAGAACTATGGGCAACCAATGGGGAGAGAGAGAGAGAATGTATTACCTGGTGATCAACATACTAATTGGTTATCAAATACAAAGTGCTCAGTCCTGAAATCATATATGGGAAATAACAATGAATGGATGAAAAAATCTGTCCTTAAATCTTTCTTTACGCATACACGTGTAATAATCAATATGAAAGAAAAAAGGCTAGGAGTTTGACAGGGAGCAGCTGGGAAGAGACAATAATAAGGGTCAGAGGGGGATAGGGAAGTGAGAGAATGATGTAATTATTTTAATTAAAAATGAAATAAAACTCGGAAATACAAATTTTTAAGGTATTTTTTAAATTTAATGTACTATGTAGAACACAGATTAGGAGATACTTATGAACTGACTCTGTACTTACAGCGATATATATTCCTCCACTCTCTCCATTTCCCCTTTTACAGACTGAGAGCTGCTATGTTGATCCTACTAATTCAAAGACAAGGTTCACAAGTCAAATTGAAGACAAATGTCAAGTGAATTAAAAGTAATAGATCCTGTTACAAGCTAAGTTGCTTCATTTTCAGCTCCTCTGTCTTACTATCTATGCTTTAGATACTCAGTGGCTGTGTGTGCCTACAAGCCGGAGTACAGAACACTGGACATACTGGCTGTCTTCATCATAACTGGACTCCTGATGAACAGCACTTGAACTGGATGTATACGCTCAGTCACCTGGCTTCTCACATTATACCCTGTCTTATATGAAGGCTATTGCAGCCGTTATAAACACCTAGGCAGTGTAAAGTCATAGGAAGTATGTATACTTTCTCAAAACAAGAACAGGAAACACCAAACTCAGAACAGTTTATCCTCATGTAAGAATTCCAAAAGCTTCACGCACATGTTTCTCTGTCATTAAGAGAGAGCATTAGATGCCCCAGTATAGGGGAATACCAGGGAGGAAGAGGGGAGTGGGTGGGTGGGTGGGGGAGCACCCTCATAGAGGCAGGGGAGGGGGGATGGGATGGGGGCTTCCAACAGGGAGACCTGGAAAGGAGAAAGCATTTGAAATGTAAATAAAGTATTAAATTAAAAAAAATATAGGTCACTCAGCCTATTTATTATGTTTTATTCATTTTAGTGGGAGTTGATCTCAATTATTTCTTTGCAACCTTAAGATCAATTTAAAACATATCATTCATTTTCCCCATGTAATTTCACTGAATTTTTTATAAGTCGACTTATTGTCTATACCAAGCTAAAGTTACTTTTGGACTCTGTTTCTTTTATTTGATTATTCACCAACAAGTTGCAATATCTGTACTTAAGAGATGGGGGCAAGGAAATATGCATATGTCACATGGTTTATCTCACTTAAATATACACAGCTAATTGAAAAGTCTAAATCTGTTGGCTTTTTTTTTCTATCCAAGGACTTGGACATTGATTTAATAGACTTTACTGCAATTATTTCTAGCTCTTGAGTCTTTGCAGAATGCCTCTCATCCTGATTTTCAAACATGCTTAATATGAGGAATATGTTGTTCTAGGCTGAAGACCATTCTGTCGCAGTTAATTTTTACTTAGGTCTATTTTTCAGCTCAAATGTAGTAGAGTTTAATTTTTAGATCACAATTCTATTTACTGGAAAATTGAACAGTGGCTGTTTGCAGGTTACTGCTCATTCAACCCTGTACTACAACATTTTTGCTTTGTGTGGGACAGCAGTGAGTTCTTCAACCTGCATATAATCCCAGTATTCAAGAAGCCAAGGCAAGAAGACCAGGAGTTCAGGCCTAATTATACCAGGGGACTTTTCCTTAGAAAAAATAGTCTCCTCAGGTAATGTATTTTAAATTACATTTCCATTGATATCCATAATGGGTATCACTAAGTTTAAGTTCTTAACAATGTGGCTTAGACTAAGAAAATGAGTTAGCATCTGAGCATAACTGAATTTTGTGTCTACAAAAATACCTTGTTTTCTTCATTTTTTAATTCATGTTTTGAATTGATAGTTTATGTTGGGCTTGTCTTTAATTAAGGATGATGTGACATCTGACATATGAAGTTGGAATCTGTACTATATTGCCCTGAACCTTCTTCTCTCTGTCAGGTGCATTTCAAACCATGGTTTGGTTTTTTTTTTTTAAATGCAATTATGTGAAAACATCACTTAAAATAGTGCTTTTTACTTAGCATTGGGAAAAAAAATCTCTTCAATCCTTTCTGAAATTTTATCATTCCAACTAGTAAGCTAAAATAATTAATTCTATCTCTTGGGTCCACTAAAGCAATTTGGCTTGTAATGTATCTTGTTAGATTTGAAGACAGAGTCCTTTTTGGGATACTTTGTAGCATTTGTGGTTCATTACCTGCTGTGTCATCAGCCTGGAAACCAGAGGTTAATTTCCTTTCTACTAAATGAAGCAGATAATCAGCCATGGGAGAACGGCTCCTGCTCTGTAAATAAGTCTTGACAAGCTGAGGGGTAGCCCAGCGCATCCCTCAATCCTGTTCCTGCCATCTGTCCACGAATTAAGATGAAGTAAATATATTAATTTGTTACATCTCGAAAGCTGTATTGACAAACCCATATGGACAGTTTAAATGACCATGTATAACTGAAACACTTTACTAATATTCCATTGAGGCATGGGTTATAGTTTCGCAAACTTTCTTTTCTGCAAGCAACATGTGGAGAATATTTTTGACCAGATGTACAGCTAATAGCAATCAAAGCAGAGGCTTTCCAAAGCATCACACAAAGGAATTTTTAAAAATTCGAGTTAGACTTTCATCAGCTAGATGGCATGGAATGTATTCCTTTCATCAAAAATGAGTTATACAGACAGATGACTAGGGTTGCAATGATATTTCCAAAGAAATTGTTTTTTTTTAAAAAATATTCCTATCCACCTTCAAGAAATGTATGTCATAAGCTAGAACTTGGAAATTACAAAGGTTGCTTCTTTTCATGTAGAAATAACATGCCAGACAATAGAGAGGCAAAGATCCAATTCGTCTTCCTACAGAAAAGGAATCAGCAGGCAGCGTAGAAGGCAGACGACAACAGTCGGGTGCTGTGCAGGGGACTTTCTATTTGTCTGGGATTAAAAATAAATGTATCTGTGCTTGGTATGCATTTGACACAAATTAACATACAGAAAGAATTTATCCTGCTAGTATTCATATAAAATATAACAATCTATAAAATGATTTTAATAGTATCTATGTATACTTTATGTGATAAAAATACACACAAATGCATGAATACACACACGCACTCACACAAATACACACATGTATTTCTTACATTGAATGCACTTTGTTTTTCTAATTCTTGTGTTTTAAAATATTAGCTGGAAATATCTCAAGATACATAATAATTTTTTCATTTGAAAAAAAATATATACATACATATCCATATATATGGAGCATTTTATCTAATGTGTCCCTTGATAATGTATTTATGCAAACAATGAAGGTGACTGATGCCTCAAGTGGGCATGTATGTTCTGGAATGTGCTGATGATTAATATGGTATATTAAATCATATGAATTTGTCTGATTTTATAACTGATACCCTATATTAATATCTCAAACAACTTAACAACTTTTGCTTCTAAAATAATGAGACACTGATTTATAGATACATATTATCACTCCCATTTTACAGGTAATTAATTGAGGCTCAAAGTGTTATTTTTCATATTGGACTTGATGATGTCAGTGCCAGCAACATCTGTGATACTAGGAGAGTTAGAATGAACCTAACATCTGTACCATCTCTCTAAAAATTTCACAGAAGTCCTAAAAATTACAGCCTTTCTCATTCTAATGTTTATTTACCAAATTTATTTTTCAAATTGTTGGGAAGTCATGAACTTTAGCAACTAAGGTTTGTTGATATGCAGATAAAATTTAACCTGTAAGTGATCCTTCAATTGAGAAACAGGTACAAATAAAACAATAAAAATAAGACGAGGAATAAGAAGAACTGAATGGAAATTGAGTTTAAGTTCAGAACTAAAAGCCAGAGCTCAGAATTGTAGCAGAAATAAAACTAAATCCCAGAAACAATGAGAGGTCATCCAAAGGATTAGTTAAAGGGTCAGGGTAGAACACCTTTCTCTTCTCTTCATTGTTCTCACTAATAACAATACAAGAAAAGGAATATAAAATTAAATATCAACACATCATTCTTCCCAGGTATAGAGAGGAAACGCCATCATGAAATGGGAGAATAGGAGGGAGGATAGAGGGAGGCCCTCAGTGACGGGGGACTACGAGGGGCCAGCGCTGAGGATGGTAATTAATTAATTAACTATTTAATTAAATAGAAAGTTGTAGGTGAGCAAATAAAATGAATTTTTAAAAAGATATTCTAGACAAGGTCATATGATTTCCTATAGTGACAAACATTTGTGAGCTATCTCCAATACAAGTGCTGGGACCTGAGCAGAGTTCCTCTGGAAATGTACCAGTTGCTTTTAACATCTACCCAAGAAGGAAGATTTCTATAGCCAACACCATCACTATCTGAACTCGTTCTATAGAAAGTACCTTGAAACATTAACGTAATACAAACAGCATTGGGGAACTTCCATCTGGCTGCAGTCGTGGAAGTACTGAAAACCTATACTCTGAACTTGGGGGAGTCAATAGTTTTAAGACCTTGCCTGTGCTGCACATCATCTCAGTTTCTCAAGTAGCTAATGAAGGTAAACACTAAAGACACTAATATTATATCAACAAGATTCACAAGTCTTGACACGTAGAGGATTAAATAACCCAAGGCAATTTATAACTTTCACTGTCTTGTGTATTTTTGTTTTTAACTATCTGTAGAGCTTTAGGGGCAGCCAAGAAAGATTTATTCCTGTAATTTTCTTCAAACTGTTCATATATCTTTCTTAAGCCATAACAAGAGCCTACAGTGAAGTCAGTTTTATGAACAAAGCCATATTCTTGTCATGCTGCATTTTATTGCTAATATATAAAACTTTAATGAAGTTACATCATTTTTTTTTTCTTGCTAAACTCCATGGTTTACTAGTTTTTATTATATTTTTGTGGTTTTGATTGTTTTGTTTGATTTCTTTTTGGAAATGTGTCATCAAAATCCTATTCAGAGGGAGAATTTGTCTCTTCTGGAAGTAAAAGGCAGGAAATACTAAAATCACATTTTAATCAGTCTTTTAGTCTATTCAATATGCATTGCAGAGTTCCCAATCACAAGATTAAAGAAAGCAGCAATATTAAACTCCTAGGAAAATTTTAAAACATTACTCCAAAGATGAGTTTCAGAAAAATATGTCTTACACATAGTTTTTATCTGAAAAATCTATTATACATGAATTTAAAACTCAAAATATCAAAATCATCAATAATACATCATGATATGACATTTATGATTATTTTCTATTGTGTGCTTCAGTCTTCCAAATTTTGAGTTTTTCATGTTATCAAGGACTGTTATAAATGTCCTCAACTTTCATGATCATTTAGTTCACCATGAAATCATTCGTTCACCATGTCCATGGGGACTACTGTGTTTGATGATGGAATTAAAAGATTTGTGAAATAAATGCCATGCCTTTGATATGTTATTTTACTAAAATTAAGAATATTTATCACTTTATGTGATTGCCTCATATTCTATAATCCAATAGATATAGTGATTGCTTACTATAATTATTCATGAAAAATACTGAGAACATTATACACATGACAAATGCTTAATAACACCATAGTATTAAGAGTTTTATATGCCAGACATAATTCCAAATGACAAACATGAAACACAATATGTGGAAAATTCCATCAAAGTACCCATTTCTCATATCTATAAACTGAGAAAGAAAAATATTAAGGCAAACCATTAATGGAGAAGCTAAGTTTGTTTTGACCTCAAGGTGTATGTTTCTACGGTTTCCTCTTTCAGCACTCTTCTATACTGCCTTGAAAAGCATCTGCTCAGTTAATGGTTGTGAAGGTCATGGAAGTCACTAACATATATCCATTAATGAGATAATATTTGAATAAAAACAGTTAAAGATAGGATTTAAATAACAAAAAATACTTCTTATTGTGCATAATCTCCTAGAAGGCTATGATGTAGTGTGAATAAAATCACTTGGAATATATGAACATGTTAGAGGAAGCTTGAGGGCAGAGGTAATTCTTTAACATAAAGTATTATCTGCTCATCTGATGTGAAATGGGATCGGAAAATGGAAACATTTGTGACTGAACAGACTCAAAATAGTAATGGACATTTTTTGAGTTGGATGAGAAACTCGAGTGGCAATAGCTCATCCCCCTTTTATAGCGGGATGATACTACATTGTGTTAAGATGCTGTCATACGGTTCTCAACATTGATCAGTTAATAGGCAGACAGAAGGCCCCATCCTTAGTGTCACAGTATCAGAGAACAGAGGAGTGCAGGTGGCCATTCAGCATTTTGATCCAATTCCCTTATAGATGTACTGTTGTGAGATTACTAGAATTTGTGATATTTACGGTTTTAATTTTTGAGGCATCTCCATGCTGGTTTCTCACAGTAACCGTACTAATTTAATTTTCCCAGGAGATGGTGCAAAGGTTCACTTTTTTTAACCACATTCTGATCAATACCCGCATGGTCTATTGGATAAGAATAGTGACATTTGTGGCAGTGTGAATGGAACAGTATCATTAAGGTATATGTAACAAACTTGGGACAGGAAGATAAAACATGACCAGCAGACCTCATAGGAATTGAGAGAAGAACGTTGGTTTCTAAGGGCCAGGAGAAGAGAGGGTGAAGGATACACGTCAAATCTCAGTTAATTTGTACTGGATAGGATAGGAGTAAGAAATCCCGGGATACCATTCACGGCTAGGTGCTTATCAACAGCAACTACACTACAGATTGCAAAAGGCAAGAGCAAGATTTTGAATGACTCCATTATAAATAAATGAAGAAGAATGTTCAAGAAGACAGATGTGTTTAACCTGATTTCAATAAGATACAGTAAGTGCACATGCCAAAAGCCTCCACGTTACCCTACTGATGTGCATAATTTTACATTTTCTATATTTCAGTGATGTTCATAAAGGGGCATAAAACATTCTTCCAAATATGATGTCATAGTCAATGAAAGCAAGAAGCAAGGAATGAATGGCTTGAAAGCAAAGCAGGATTCGGGGCCATGTTTAGAGCAACATCACCCACACAATTCAAAGAAACCCAAGTACGTATAAAATATCTGTGAACTAAGGAAATAATAGATGTCATAGAAATTAACAGCAAAGACAGACAAAAACAACAGACAAAGGACCAAAATTAAGTCAGAATAAGTAAATGGAGAGAAAGCAGAAGAAAAATTTACTGGACTTGAAATCTGAGCAAGAATTATCATTATGGTAATGTTTTTCTTTGTTTCTGGTTTGATACAGAGTTTGTGATGCTTAATCTTGATTGTCAACTGGATAGGATCTAGAGTCATCATAAAACAAATCTCTAGCCATGCCTATGAGGCATAGTCTAGAGTGAGTGAGCAAGTTAAAGGCGGTGGGGGAACACTCCGTGACATGGATGGCACTGTCCTGGGGACTGGAGCCCCGGAGTGAATAAAAAGAAAGGAAAGGCTGACTGAGCATAAGAATTCAACTCTCCTCTCTGCCTCTTGACTGTGGAATAAGAATGTCACTTTTCCTGCTTGCTGACCAGAAGACTGCAGAACTTTAAAATCTATAGAACTGTAAGCCAAAACACAAATCTTCTTATGTAAGTTTCCTTGGTCAGACATTTTGTTGGAGCAACAATTAAAGTAAATAGTTCATGGTCTATATCTCTTGTTGACCTGAACTTCTTATGTAGACCAAACTAGCCCCAGAGTCACAACCAAAGCTGAGGCGGCAACTAAGGAAATGATGCCAAAAATTCTAAAATTGGGTTAGAATTATTAAAATGTGAACACTGAATTAGTACCTGTAAAATACAAACAAAACAATGTAGACATCAATGAACACAAGAAAACACAATTTACAGGAAGACAAGGAAACAAACAGCAAATCAATGATTTTGATTTCAAGCTATAGAAAGAGATATTTTCAGTTCAGTTCTAATTAAATCTCAATAAACTATGTCATGGGTGTACATTCATTTTTTCCCATATAGATAAGAGAGTGGAACGATAAAGTATAAATAATCATTATGTTCTACCTCATGTAAAACTGTCAGGCAATTCGGTTTACATCTCATTCTATGACCTCTGACCTTGGCTACAAAGGAGGAAGCAAACAGAATAGAAACAAACACAAATAGATGTGATAGCAGCCATTTCCTCCCTCAGAAATGCCCAAGATTAACAAGTTAGCCACAAATTGGATGAGTTTCCATTTCCCTAAGATTCTAGCCATTACAATTTATCAAAGATAGCATCTAAGTAGCATATATTCTGATGGATATACTTCTGATATGAGCATTTTGAGGTTGAAATACAAACACATACAAAAAAGTAAATAAAAAGAAAGAAAGCAGTGTCATAAAAACCCACCAGAGGATCTGCAGGGCTGGGGCCAACTAGTTACTCTGTGAGGAATCACTTCTAAATGCTGAAGATTGTACCCTCGGACGTGGGGCTGAACACTATGCTCAATCCTTGGAAGTGGGGCCTCAACACTTTGCTGTAACAACTGTAGCAATAGGGAAAAATGAGAGGGGAGGAAAGGAGAGAGGGTATGGGAGAAAAACTTTATCTATGGACATAGAATATAATTAAAATTTAAGGTAAATATAAATACAACTTAATAATTTATAATAATTAAAATGAACCAAATAAAAACTAGTGAGGTACAATTTTTAAACCTTTAGAAATTTAGAAGTATTAAAGTTACATATTTAATGTAAAATACAGATGTGTTCAGTTTGGGAAAGACTAATCAAACTATCCAAACAAGAAGATGATACAAAACAAACTAAATGACAGCTAAAATATATTATTATATGTGGTTTACTATGTGTATTGTTCAGACACCTTATAAATTTTAAAAGACTTGTTTAGCCTTATTTATTTATGTCTATGCCTGTTTGTACATACTAAATGTGTATATGTACCCATGGAGCCCAGAAAAGTGTCACTGGAGCTGGCGTTACAGGTGGTTGTGAACCACCTGACATGGATGCTGGGAACTGAACTGGAGTTTTCTGAAAAACAGTAGCCCTTTTAATGTCCAAGATATTCTCAAACCCCATCATAATGTTTAAGGATTCATTTAGTCATCACACACACACACACACAGAGAGAGAGAGAGAGAGAGAGAGAGAGACAGAGACAGAGACAGAGACAGAGACAGAGAAAGACAGAGAGACAGAGACAGAGGAAGACAGAGAGACAGAGAGACAGAGAGAGAGACAGACACACACACACGCAGAGAGAGAGAGACAGAGACACAGAAAGACAGAGAGACAGAGAGACAGAGAGAGAGAGACAGACACACACACACACAGAGAGAGAGAGACAGAGACAGAGACAGAGAGACAGAGAAAGACAGAGAGACAGAGAGAGACAGACACACACACGCAGAGAGAGAGAGACAGAGACAGAGAAAGACAGAGAGACAGAGAGACAGAGAGAGAGACAGACACACACACACAGAGAGAGAGAGAGACAGAGACAGAGACAGAGAGACAGAGAAAGACAGAGAGACAGAGAGAGACAGACACACACACGCACATACAGAGAGAGAGAGAGAGAGAGAGAGAGGGGGAGAGAGAGAGAGAGATGGATGGAGAAAGAGAGAGAGGGTGAATTTGAGATGAATAAAGAAAAGACCATATGATAAATCAAGCATGAGACTGGAGACATAGGAGTAAATTTGTCATTATGTTTCCATTTTTAAATTCATCTTTTCATACATAGATTATGTTTTACATTGTTTTCACTTGCCCTCTATTCTCCAATTCTGCAATGCCCCTGTCAAACGACTGACATCTTTAGTTTTCATCGCTACTTACACATACATAAAAACAAATATATTTACACAGTTTATATAATGTTATCTGTATACCATACGTATAGGATTTCAGGGCTACTTTGTAATGAATAACCCTGCAGAAGATCATTTCTCCCACTCTCAGCATTTCCTAGCCTAATACATGATATATGATAATAATTATCATATATAAGTTTTTATTATATCACTTGTAAAAGTTTAATTGTAACGAAAATATATTAGTTAAGTCTAGTAATTGTTAGGGTGTCTCAGCTTATTGGCAGAGAATGGTACTATATTGAGAGCTGTGAGCTTCCCACAATGCTCTTAAAAACACAAAGAAAAACAAAACAAAACTAAAACTTTTTCAACCCCCCTTTCTGCTTTAAACAAAGGATGCTGTTGGAGCTGACCATTGGGACATTTGATTGACAGCTGTCAGACTCCAGCCCCCACTACAGTAACTATAAGACAGAGTAGACTTGAGGGATTGCCTCTGGGCACCTGGGGTAAAAGTTAGAACCATAGCCACCACAGCTGTCCCTGTAGCCGTGAGCAAAACAGGGTTGCAAGGGACATTGCTGCTCCTTGGGAGGTCCCACTAGGCAGTAGCAGTCAATTGCAAATGCTGTCAATCAGACTCTATATCATCTCTTTGTTAACTGTCTCGAACACTATCATATCTGAAACGCCTCCAAACACTCTGAGAAGCTGCAAAGCAGAGATTTTAACTTAGCTTGGAGTGCCCCCCAGAAGTCGCCACTCAGCCACAGACATCCCCACCACTGTCATGACACGGATTGGCTTCTGTTACTGCTGCTCTAGGCACCCTGGAATCTTACGAGGGCCCCCAGATGACCCTCCATAAATTCTTCTGACCTGTCTCTAGTCTGGTGAAAAGTACTTTCCCGTCCACCTCAGCCAGTATAGGTGCATTCTTGTCCTCCTCCTGTCAATCCAGAAGATTTCTCCAGTGGTCTACTACTCCCCAGCCTTGCTTAATGAGCATCGTTAGGTCACAGTCAAACCTTTCCAAATAGCTTCCCTGTCTGCTTATGATATTTTTCATGGGTAGACTAAGCTGCACGCAAAAAGAAAAAAATATTTAAAAGGTGTTGTGAAGGAGGCAGTTTCTGATTTCTTGGACTTTCAACCAATATCAGGTGAAGCAGCTTCCAGAAGGTGTCTTAAGAGTTCTGGAGAGTTAACAGGAGCAGAGAAGACTGGGAGACTGGACACGAAAGGACAGGGTTGGGGGTGGAGGGCAGAGGATTTCTGATAACTACTGAGGAGGTCACAGATTAGAAGGCTGTGAAAGCTAGGAGTGTAGAAGAACGAGGTGATCGTGAAGAGCCAAGGTTGTAGAGCAGCCTTAAATGTCTGTCCGTGGAACTTGAAGAGAGCCAGTCAGCACTGAGAAAGCAGAACAATCAAGGCCCTGACACCTGAGGCTCACAGCTGTGAGCCAGACCACCTCAGTAATCTTCTGAATGCCAGGGCCTAGAGCCCAAGTCTCTGGCTTCAAGAACATAGAGAGGTAAGTCTTTGCTTCTCAAGACTCAGAGTAATAAGGCTATGGTTTTGAGCTGAAAGCCCGTAAATCTGGGACTTCGGGAGCCAAAAGCCATACTTCTCTGGTTCTCAAAGCCTAGAGCTCTTTCCTTTAAAATTCATCCCCTAAGCTTCTGGTACTCGAAGGCTTGGAAACTGCTCATCGTCTCTTCTATCTACTTGCAACAGAGCAAATGAACCCACCGTCAGGTTTGCTCCACTGCCAAGGTAATTGGTGTGCGTCTGTGTGTGAGTGTGTGTGTGTTCCTCTCTCTGCGTGTGTCTCTCCCTGTGTGTGTATGTGTGTTTATACACACGTGCATACTCATCATCTGTCCCATGTACAGGTACTATATGACACTCTTCATGTTTCCAGGCAGCAGGAATGACCCATGGCTTCCAGCCAGCCAGAGTAAAGTGTCAGTTTCTCTATATTGAGCTTTTAGATCATTATTTATTAGCATGAGGTTTTGTGGGTTTGCATTTAACCAGCTTTAAAATATGTCCATATGATTGAGGTATGGGGGAGCTGACACCTAATTATATTAATAGGATTTTAGTTAGAAGATTTTGCTCAACTGCAGGCTAATTAAAATCTTATAAGCACAATTAAAGTAGATGAGGCTAAACTGAGCTGTTTGGTGGGTTCGGGGTGGTAAGCAATTTTTCGATTTACCATGCATATGTATGATATCTATGTCGTAAGAATATAATACAACTGTCTGGAGTACATCATCTGTATATAACCCACACTCAGAAATTTTCACACTTTAAATTATTTCTGGATGACCTTATGCAACACTTGTACATGTCTTTGTTATAATTTTTTTTTTAATATTTAAAAAGTCACAAGAAAAACTCCCTGTGCAGTAAAGGTAAAACTGTTTTCCTTATGGTTTATTTTTTCACTTTATTTCTGAGGTTATATTCAAATCACAGCATGTTTTATAACCCATTGGTGTGTTCTTCCCCGGAGAAGACAATTTTTCCCACTTTCAGAATTCCTCAGTTGTCTCTAGTTCTTTGTGTAGGGCAGAAGCCTGTGGTCCCCTAACCTTTTACATTGGCACATTTGCTGTTGCTCACATTTAGGCATGCATGCTGGAGACTTTACAGGTGTAGCTTCTGACATCACTAGAAAACAGGTTCGTAGCAAAGTCCCTGGTCCTCTCCCCCATATAAGGTGACCCTTGGGTGCAGGAGTATTGTGTAGCTCTAATCACCGGGACTGGACAGCCTGACCGTGCCTTTTCATATGTCTTAGTTTTCTGTAATAGTCTCTTGTCTGTTGTGAAGAAGAGGTTCCCTGATAATGGGTCGACACTACGCTTATCTGTGTCTAAGGACACATGTTTAGAGTTTAATTAGGGATTATGTTGGTTTAATAATGATGGCCATAGATTATCTTCCCATATGTGTGACTTTACTAGCACTAAGGAACTAAGTTTAGATTACCGGGCATGGCTTCTTTCTTTTAGAACAGGTCTTAAGTCTAATTTGTTGGTTACTCCCAAGGTATGTGCCAATACTTCACTTTAGGGTTATAGTGCTTTTTTACCCATTGCTGTGACTCATAGATATCATAGGTGGGTAAGACTGTTGGTTGCCTCCATCCTTTAGAAGTTACGGATAACTTCAAGACTTGAAGCTATTACTTAGGGAAGAGGCTTTAAGGTCAACTACAGTTTTAGGATCACTGGGCCCTGTCTCTAAAGTTCATGGTGCCTTCAGCCATAGGGGCTTATTTTCCACCTACAGGGACAACTGATGGCAATAGCAATAGGCCATATGTTCTCGGAGTCTCTTGGACAGCCCTGATATACAATTCAGAAGAGAGCGTCTCCTGCCTGATATCCCCTGGGGTTCACGTTAGGCGGTCCTTGGATCCTGGAGGGAGCCTGTCAGTCTAGATTAGAAGACTTCATGTGTATTATACCATTTTCAGACAAGCAATATGGCCCTTATGGCTTTTGCAGATGTGTTTTATTATTATTTTACCCTCCTTCCTTCGTCTGCACTTGCCTCTCTCATGTTTCCCTAACTCCCCTTTCCCATTTCCACAGTAAGATCACTTGTACCCCCAACTCCCCTTTAACCTTCTGTGTTCCCCTCTATAACTACCTCCCTGCTCCTTCGCTAAGGAGGCCTTTGGTTGTTCCTTTCTCTGACCCATTGCACCCTTCTGATCCTCTCTCTATTGCACCTCAAGCCTTCTCTCCTGGTGAACTTTTCCTTTCCCTGTTTCTGTAGAATTTATACTTACATCGGAAAACTTGGAGCTTGGAGACTCCAATGATAAAGAACGTGTGACATTTGTGTTTCTGGGTCTGGGTTGCTTCACTTAATAAGATATTTTCTTGTTCCATCCATTTACCTGTAGAGTACGTGATTTCATTTTTATAGCTAGGTAGTATTCCACAGTGTATATGTACCTCATATGTATATCCATTCCATGGATATTTAGGTAATTTCTATTTTCAATCTATTTTGATTAGAGTAGAAGCAAATATGGCTGAGCATGTATCTGTGGAGTAGGATGTTCAGTCCTCTGGTCATATGCCAAGAAGAGGTATCATTGGGTGAAAAGGGAGACTTATTTTTGAAACTTTACCACACTTATTTCCATAGGGGCTACACCAGCTTGCAATCCTACCAAATGGATTGACAGTTTCTTTTCCCCCTGCATCCCTTCCAGCATTTGTGGTCAGCTGGTTGATCTTTGCTATTCTGAGTGGAGTGTGTTTCAGTCTGTATGTGGTTGAATATTTCACTGCAGAATCTGCAGATCTTGGACCTGCAACATTCTGTGTGGAGCCAGTGAGATGGTTCAACAGCTTGAGGATTTTACACCAAGCCTGAGTTCAATTCCCACAATACTCATGGTGGAAGAAGAGAAAATAAATCCCTTCCAGTTGTCTTCGACTATTACATGCACAACCATGGCAGATGCATGCACACATGCATGCACACACACACACACACACATAAACATCCACATACATGCACTCATAAACATGAAAACACATACATACACACACATGCCTACACACACAGACACATGCATGCACACACATAAACACATATGCATATATACATACACTCATATACACACATTCATATTCACACCCACAAACAACCACATACACACATATACATGCACCCACTCACATATTTACACACATACACTCACATACACACATATGCACAAAGATTTATATATGTACCCACACATGCCCTCATACATATACACACATACATTTATGCACACATACAATACACACATGTGCACAGACACATATGCACACACATAAGCACACACATACACAGAAACACACACAAATGCACACACACTCTCTCTCACTGTATTTCATTTTCAATTGAAATAACTTAAGCTATCTGCTTTATGTAGACATATTATATATACCACTGTTATTATATTTAAATCAATTTTCCTAACAGGGAATTTAAATTAAAACTCGTTTTAAATCCCAATATACTTTTATTATTACATTCAATTGATGTTGTAGAAGTGAAGTAAACCTAAGTATTCATTTGCTTAGCTTGTGGCTTCTAAATTATATGTACAGAGCATACCAAGTGTCAAAGAAGACTGTGCTTGATAAAGACTTTAAAGAGGATTTGAAATTGGTCCTAAAGTGTATTCAGGAGTAGTTACAGAAGAAAATCCATAGAATCCAGTTTGCAAATGCTCAGAACAACAAAAAAATTAAGAAACCCAATTTCAGAATAAAATGATAAAAGAGATTGGAAAGATAAATAAAGTTGTCAAATGACTTAAGCTGTAAAAACAGTTTTAGCCAAAGCTAGTTGTGAGCAACTTAAAATATCTTCTGCTTCTTCAATCAGGTTCAACCAAATTCTTTCAGTCACTGTTTACAATCTTGAGCGATGATAACTTTTACTGTTAAAAACAATAAAAGGTGCTTTCATTAAAAGAAGCAAGGAGAATTTCTCAATGGATTAAATACATTGAGATGAATAATTTTAAGGGGATGGAGAGATGGCTCAATGGTTAAGAGCACTGACTGCTCTTCCAGAGGTCCTGAGTTCAATTCCCAGCAACCACATGGTAGCTCACAACCATCTGTAATGGGATTTGATGTACTATTCTGGTATGTCTGAAGACAGCTACAGGTTACTCATATAAATAAAAATGAATACATCTTTAAAAAAATACTTTATCTTCTAGTCAAAAGGGGATCTCTCCTGAACTCTTCATTTTATAACAAAGTTTCTGTTGATTTCACATTGCATTAAACAAAAGTCTCCAGTTTTTTGTTTTCTTACTTCTCCTCCATCTCTTTCTTTCCTTCTTTACTCTTATTTTTTTTTTTTTCATTTTTGGGAAATATATATTTATATGAACTAGAATTACATCACCTTTCCCTTTCTTCCCCTCCATCCTCCCTCCTCCCTCAAAACTTCCCATGCCTTCCCCTACTTTAGTTGCCTGCTTCACTTTTATGTGTGTGTGCACACACATACACACATAGACATACACACACATACACACAGATGCAAGCAACGACTCACTGAATTGACTTTTGCTGTTCCAAAGGCTTTAAGGGATGAAAGCTCTCCATTAGACGACCTATCAGGCACGTGTCGCTGTGAGAAGCTAGCATTCTTCTCTCAGAAGACATTTGATTCCTGTAGTTACCTAACAAGGGCGCGGCCCACACAAGATTCCCCCTTTCATATAACATGTCTGTTGACATTCGTGAGTCTGGCTTTCTTTATACAGACATTTCTAGTAAAGGCTGGTTCATAGCAGACATCCTAGTATTCTGGCTCTTCAAATCTTTCTACATCCTTTTTCTCAATGTCAGAGACACAGGAGCTGTGATACAGGTATATCTGTTGATGCTGAGCTTCTTATAATCTGTGGACCCTGAATTGTGTCCAGTTGTGGTTTTGTCCAATGGTCTCCATTTGCTGTCAAGAAAGGCTCCTTTGATGAGGGGTGGTAGTTATATATGAGTATGACGATAAGATTTAAAGCCTAATTTCCTTGTTTCTAAAAATACTATGCAAGCTGGCAAGGAAGGGAAATAATTAAACTTTCCATCCTAGCTGCAATCTCTATGAGAAACAACACTTAACATAATGGTACAGTAAGTAGAAACCATATGTTGGCAGCACCCAGCAACTATCTCATTGGACTTAAGGTCCACTGGACAGCATGGAATCCTTCTTAGTACAGGACACCTAGCTAACTTCCAGGGGTTAGTGTGATCATGGATCTTAAGGACCTACTACTGCCACTTTGCTAGACCAGAGGAATTCCCTCCTACATTCTAAATCATATATTTATATATTTGAAACAGGGTTTTATGTTTTTCGGTCAAGCCTTAGACTCAGTGTGTAATGGAGACTTGTTAGGAACTTCTAATACCCTTGCCTCCACCTCCCTGATTAAGGATTGTAGGCCCATACCATTGCACCCGGTTTCTTTGTTGTTGGGGTTGAATCCAGGGCTTTGCGTATGCTAAGCAAACACTGTGCCAACTGAACAGCATCCCCAACCCTCCATGTCCTTTATTAATTTCAGCCTTAGTATTATTTGTATTCCTCTGCAGTGATTGTTATTTAAGTGCTTCAATAAGTGTTTTGTCAATAAAGAGTTTAACATCAAATTTCCACTGGCAGAACTATTCATCTCATTCTGTTGTTCTTTACTTTTTAGAAATGCTTCACTTGTGTTTCAGTTGCACTGCTTATATATCTGCTCAAAGGTGTAGCAAAATGGAGGTGACTTTTATTAAATGTGGGATATATTCTGTTGTGTTTTACACTGGTCATGAGAAGAATATGACCTTTCTGTTATGCACATTATATTTAGAATGGATTCATATATAACAGGTGTCTTAGTCAGGGTTTCTATTCCTGCACAAACATCATGACCAAAAATCAAGTTGGAGAGGAAAGGGTTTATTGAGCTTACACTTCCATGCTACTGTTCATCATGAGAGGAAGTCAGGACTGGAACTCAAGCAGGTCAAGTTGCAGGAGCTGATGCAGAGGACATGGAGGAATGTAACTTACTGGCTTGCTTCTTCTGGCTTGCTCAGCCTGCTTTCTTATAGACCCCAAGACTACC
>CM052707.1:61053102-61192012 GCA_028551405.1 Uromys caudimaculatus | reverse complement strand
ATGCAACTGAGGCTGCACCTTCACCACTGCCCAAGCCTCAACTCCTTTGCATGACCTCTTCAGTCCTGGAATTGCAACTGAGGCTGCACCTTCACCAATGGCCTTCCATGGCCTCTCACAGTACAGCTCAGCTGCTCTTCATGACTCCTTCATGCCTTCAAAACCAGTACCACCTGAGTGACTCTTACACATTACCAAGTCCAGCCACCGTATAAGGTACAACCTTGACTATCTCTGGAACGCAGACTCTGTGCTCTCAGAAAACACTTCTCAGAAGATTTCACCCCAATGATGCTGGTCTCTTCCCAATCACAGCCAATTTCCCAGCACCAGCTAACCAGCATCAATAGTCCCAGTAATGCAAAGGTTTTGCTTTAGTAGTTCTGGTATCTTGTTAGTCACAGCTGATTCCTTCAGCCCCAGCTAACCAAAACTACAGAATCTTAAACCAAACTAGCAATGGCTCTGATAAGAGTCTTTAATCTTCCCTCTGAAATTTCACAAGCCAGGCCTCCATCTTCTGCACTGGTCTCAACATTATCTTCCCAGCTCCTACACAACATCCCACAAAGCTCTTAAAATCCCAATGGCTCTTCTAGCTCAAATTTCCAAAGTCCTTCCACAGTCGTCCCCAAAACATGGTCAGGTCGTCACAGGAATGAATACCCCATTATGCTGGTACCAATTTGTCTTAGTCAGGGTTTCTATTCTTGCACAAACATCATGACCAAAAATCAAGTTGTGGAGGAAAGGGTTTATTGAGCTTACATTTCCATGCTGCTGTTCATCATGAGAGGAAGTCAGGACTGGAACTCAAGCAGGTCAAGTTGCAGGAGCTGATGCAGAGGCCATGGAGGGATGTAACTTACTGGCTTGAGTCTCCTGGCTTGCTCAGCTTGCTTTCTTATAGACCCCAAGACTCCCAGCCCACAGATGGTACCACTCACAAAGGGCCCTCCCCCCTTGATTACTAATTGAGAAAATGCCTTACCGCTGGATCTCATGGAGGCATTTTCTCAACTGAAACTCCTTTCTCTGTGATAACTTCAGCTTGTGTCAAGTTGACATACAAAACTAGCCAGTACAACAGGCCATTAGCATATGTGCAGTAATTTTTGTTCCTCTATTGAATCTGGTATCATGTGATAGTGTTTGCTTTCTTTTTCAAAGACAACCAAACTATGTGAGATGAAAATATACAAATCTGTTAACTGTAGAGTCATGTTCATAACCAGTGTGTAGTAAAAAACATGAGAATACTTGGGGTTTTGTTGCTGTTGTTTCTGTATCTATTGTGATATCGAGTCCCCTTCTTCAGATTATAAAGATATCTTGTTAATCTTTATCCTAGAGAAGAGTTCAGTACATCACATGTAAACCTGGTAATTCATATATTGGAATGGTAGTGCAATAAATCAAAGAAAGAGGAATCAGAAGTAGGACAGAAATAAAACTCAGTTTTGTTTGACATTGCTTGTAATTATTTAAATAGAGTAAAATTCAATTTTATGTCAAATAATTACTATAATTTCTAAACTTCATAGTTAGGAAACCACCTCTTAGTTTCAGGTTTTAAATGAAATTAAAGAGACTTAAACTCTTTGGGGTGGCAGTGGGAGGGTAGCACATCAGATATCCTGAATATCAGATATTTACATTATGAATTTTTATGGGTACTAGAAGTTCCTAGTGAAGAATTGTATTGAAGGGTTGCCACATAGAAGCTGCCCAGAAGGTGGGCACTGTTGCTGCTGCTACCTCTTAGACAAGAAAAAAGAGTCAAAAGACAAATAACTCTTCATGGCATTCAGCTAAGGTCTGCGGACTTCCCAGTTTGTCTGTGGACCTCCACACCAAGAACCAAGTTGCAAATTCAATAGGTCATTTTTGTCTCAAAAGGTCAATTATGAAGCACCTAGAATTTTTCAATTATAAGAATATATTCTCTGGGTTCTGTTGTGGCCCAGATGATAACTTTTTTTTCTGTTGTGGCTTCTGTTTTTTTCCCCCCTCCCAGAAATTGGTTTTGATGTACCCAAGACTTTAAGTTTCTCAGTAAAGGAAATAAAATCTCTATAAATCTTGCTATTGTAAAAAAAAAAAAAAAGATTGAAAAATACTGACTTAAACATAAGCAAATTAGGCTCAGAATGATCTAGCTTTGCTTTTGCATTTGGTATTTCTTCCTTTCTTTCTTGGGCCTGTTTGCTTCTCCTCCTCCCCTTCAAATGGGTGAAAATATGACACAGGACACTGTCCATTCGATTTAATTGAATACTGTTCAAATACTCTATGCCCCGCTATTCTAATTTCCTAACACTAGATGAGGGGTGGCTGAAGAAACTCTGCAACCATGAACTCATTTCCTCAAATTTTGTAATTGCCTTCTAGGGAGATATTAAAGGTGTGAAAAATTAATCTAAAAAGATAAATGGGTGGAAAATACTGAGCAATGAGGAACGAGATTCTAAAGATGCTCTCGCATGGTTTCTGATAGAGTATTATCTTTGGTATTCTTTTATGTAAAGATTGTTTTTAACAGTGTCTGACCTATAATAACCAATGTACTGGGTGCTAATGTAAAACACGTGAAATTATCATCCCTGTATTTTTTCACAAAGGAGGTATAAAAGCAATGTTTATGAATAATAAAATACTTGATTTTCTCTATTCATTAAGTACATATGGTAGAGCTTTAATGATTTTTGCTGCCATGAGATGTGAAAATTACCTTCCTTCCATTGATTTACTTTTACAAAGTAAACATTCTTACAGTGGTAATAATTTCTTCTTAAATGGGAGCTCTTTGAGTTGATTCAGTTGTCAGTTAGACACAGTTCAGACTTACCTGAGGGAGTATCTCTGGGGTGTTCTCTTGATCAGATTTGGCCTGGGTTCATGCTCCACAGGGAAGGGGGTGGGTGTTCCCATTCTGGGCAAGGTGCTCCTGGGTTGTATAGGAGACCTACCTGCACAAGAAGGGCAGGGAAGCACAGTAAGCAGTGCTTACATGTCATGTCTGCTTCAAGCTCCTGTTTTCATCCTTCCCTTACTTTATCCCTCAGGAATGGATTGTGACCTGGACGTATAATAAACTCCCCCCCCCAGGTTATTTGTGGGCAGAGAGTTTAATCACAGCCACAGAGAAAGTACACTAGAATAATCCCTAAAGAGTTGGTTATTTTCTGAAAATTAATTTTTGTAATATCTTTCCAGTTTTACTGAGGCATGCTTGACTAATAAAATCTTATTTCATACAGCACAATGCTTTGATACAAGTATTCATTTTGAAATGATTACCACAATCAGGCTAAAAACAAACTTATCTTCTCAATGTTTGCCCTGTTCTGTTTGTGTACTGGGCATACTTTTAAAAAAATCTCTTATAAGATGTGAAGTATAGGATTCAGTATGATGAACTTAGGTCAGTGAAGTCTACCATGGATCTAACCAGTTGCTACCCCAATGTAATAGAGACTGTGCCCCCAGCACCCCTTTTCTTTTTCTCTGCTTCTCTGGGGCTCCTCACAAAGGCCTTTCCAGACTCTACTTCTGCCTTGTTTAGACTCTATGTTTAAGAATGAGAGAACTTGAAAACGTTGGATTTTCAAGTAGAGTTTGTCTCTGTGGCCCTGGCTGTCCTGCAACTGGGTTTGTAGTCCAGGTTTGCTTGAACTCAGAGATGAGCCTGCCTCTGCCTCTCCAGTGCAGAGATGAAATGCATGTACAGATATCACCATGACTTGGCTTTATTCTTCATTCACTGCACTCTGCATATTAACCTCAGGGGTCCCTATAAGTGAAATTCTTCCTTTTTGGAGGGCTGAAAGAATATTCTACAAAGTAATATATAATATATACATTTCTGTATTCATCCCTCCCCAGTGGTTTTGGATAATTTATACTGACTTCCGTGGTTATGACAATATTATTACCAGCAATGTACACATGTTCCTTTTTCAACACTGTACCAACATTTGTTATCATTTTAAAATAAGCATCTTAACATCTACAAAGCAGCATCTCCTTGTGATTTTGATTTTGATTTCCCTGTTGATTATGGGATTTGATCACCAACATTTCATGTTTTCATGGGGCTATTTGTGTCTTTTTCTTTGAATACTTTTCTATTCAGGCCCTTTGTATATTTGTAGTTGGGTTTCTCTTTTTTATTGAGTTGTATACTTTCTTTTCCCCCCCAGCAAACATGTACTCATTTTTTTTGTGAACAGCACAATGACAAAGCATTTTATAAACTTAAAAAGTTCCACAGTGGGAATCCTTTCCCCAACAGGGCTGCCTTGTCTGGCCTCAGTGGGAAAGGATACCCTAATCTTGCAGAGACTTTGATGTGCTAGGGTGACCGGACACCTAGGGAGCCCCATCCTTTCAGAGGAGAAAGGGAGGGGAATGGGGGAAAGACTCTGAAGGGGGACCAGGATTGGGGCAGTGTTTGGAATGTAAATAAGTTAAATAGATTTAAAGATGGTTGATTGATCTATAGATAGATAGATAGATAGATGGATGGATGGATGAATGGATGGATGGATAGATAGATAGATAGATAGATAGATAGATAGATAGATAGATAGATAAGGTTTCAGTATTTACAAATTCAAACACTTTAAAGTTCAGTCTATTTAAATATCTAAAAATCCCTTAAAACCAAAAATCTCTTAAAAACATTTAATGACTCTCAATTGTGGATTCTTGTAAAATCAAAATGAATTAAATGCTTTCTTTTTGTTAATTAAAAGTAGATTGTTCTCTTATATAATATGTCTTAACTATAGTTCCCCTTCCCTCTCCTCTTAACTGCCCCCACCTATCCTTTCCCCAGATCCACTCCTCCTGTTTATTCTTCAGAAAAGATCTGGCCTCCAAGGGGTAACAACCGAATAGGACAAAACAAGATACAGTTAAGACAAGGTGTAAGCCTCCTATCAAGGCTGGCCAAGGCAACCTAACTATGAGAAAAAGAGTCCCAAGAACAGGGAAGAGTCAGCGACACAATTGTTCATACTGTTTGGAGTCCCACAAAAACACCAAGCTAACAGCCATCATATATACACAGAGGACCAGGTAAAGACAGACCCATGCAGGCTCAGTGCTTGCTGCTTCAGTCCCAGAGTGCCCCGTTTCATTGATTCAGTAGACCATGTAAAAAACATATCGATAACCTTCTTGTACATTTGAAAATTAAGTTCTTCAACTGGAAGGGGGGCTACCCCAAAAGCTGTTGCCTGTCTGTGGTATATGTTCTACTAGCTGGGCTGCCTTGTCTGGCCTCAGTGGGAGAGGATGCATCTAGCCTTGGAGAGACTTCAAGTGCCAGGATGAGGGGGGATACCAATTCGGCCCCCACCCACTCAGAGAAGAAGAGAAGGGGAATGGGGAAAGGATTGTGGGAGGGTGACCTGAAGCGGGATAAAGTGAATAAGTAAACACATAAACTTAAATTTAAAAAAAAAAACTAAAAAGAAATTAAGTTCTTAGGAGGTATCCTTTGTAACACAGTTGCTCCTTCTGAGAGTTGTGTCTTTACATTTTATTTTTAAAAATCCATTTTGAGTTTATTTTTTAAGTTTTCTCTAGATTATTGTTACTCTATCCTGCTATTCAGTTTCTGGATTTTACTTTTGTTGCCCACTCATAAGGAATATCATTACTAGGTGTATTTCAATCACATGGGAAATCATTAGTGATGTATTTCCTTTCTTTCTCTTTTTTTCCCTTTTTTTCTGTTTCTTTTATTGTTAAAATTTCTTCTAATTGCCCTTTGCCTTATTTATCTGTTGGGACTATAACTACATACATTTTGTTTATTTTTAAGTGAATTTTATAGGGACTACAACATACACTTATCAGTTAGAGCATTCTGGTATCAACATCAACTACCTTCATTGAAAAGTAAAACCTTTAAATATAATATTTTACTACCACATTTAATGTAAAATGATTGTATTGCCGTTTCTTTATAATATTGAGAAACAATAAATAAGGTAATAATTTTTACTTTCATAATAGTAGATAATTGTTAAACTCAAAAGGAGTTTGGCTCTTGCCCACGGGATGGATCTCACGTTGGGCCAGTCATTGGTTGCCATTCCCCAGGTCTCTGTTTCATCTTTGTTCATGAACTTCTGGTAGTCAGGACACATTTTGGGTCAAAGGTTCTGTGGGTTGGCTAGTTAGCTAGTTAGGCTCCACTGGAGATCCTGCCTGGCTACAGGAGGTGACATTTCAGTTTCCATCTCCCCACTGCCAGGAGTCTCACGCAGAGTGGCTCCATGCCCTTGCAGAAGTTCCCCCGTGCCGGGTCTCTTGCAATGTGTTTTCTCTCTGTTTATACCAGATCATCTCTCCTGGCTATTTTTCTTTGTAATCTCTAGTTTGATGTTTAACATATTCACTTTTTTCTTTAAATTTACAGTGTTGTATTTTTTCCAACTCATAAATTTTCATTCATCTCCTTGGTCACATTTTCTAATTTGTCTGTGAGTTTTCTATAAAATTATTTCTTTTGTTTTTGAAATGATACTATAATTACACCATTTTCCACTTCTCTTTCCTCTCTCTAAATCCTGGCATATAAAACTCCTTTCTCTTTTTCAAATTCATGAGCCTCTTTTTTCATTAACTGTTGTTTTATACACACACACACACACACACACACACACACACACACACACACACACAAACAACAACTTAAATACATGAGTATAAATCGTCAGAGGGATCATTTTGGAAGAGTCCTGAGAACCAGGAGTAAGGGTGTTTGCCGTGAGATTGTGTCTCTTAGAAATGTCAGAGGAACACCACTCAAGTCTCCTTCGTGTGGCTTCCTAATGTGTGCTGAACAAGGTAGACACCATCAGCTGTGGTAAGGTGGACAAGGAAAAGTGCACAATGACTCAACCCAGCACACTCAGTCCAGATTTCTGTCCGTAAAGATCTTTTACATTGTTGGCTGGAATCGTGCTTCTATCTGTCCTAAGATCCATACTTCATCACCCTACACACGGGTCGTCCAGGTGACAGCATTTCTCACCTGTGTAAAGAGTCTCATAGTTTTGGAATAGTCAAATATTTTTCATGAGACATTATGAAATTTAAATGTAATATCTTATTTTTATTACAGTTCCTGTTTAGCAAAAAATAAGTGTTAAGGTTCATAGATCAGGCTTACCTCTCTTATGTATCCTGTGCTTAAATGTTACCCTGATTTTCACAGCCTTGGCTGGTCAGGTCCCGTCTTTATTGAGTGTGTACTATCAAAGGGTCAATCCAAAACCTGGGACTATTTAACAGGGCAGTTCATTTCTTAAACTTTCCAGTTAATCCTGCTTGGGTCAATCACATGCCATTGGGTGTTCCGCGGTGTACTTAACATACTGATTTAATTGTCTCTTCCAGATTTTCCCTCTCTGTTGTCTCCTCCAGTATGATATTTGAAGGCTATGTCTTCCTGTTTCAGAACTGGAAGAAGGGAATGGAATTAAGTTTCAGGTACACTCTCTAAAGCCTGTATCCATTGGATCAACAATATTTATATTTAATATAAAGTGTTTAAAATACAGTGGAATGTTTTTAATTTATATATATATATGTTTTTAATATATATATATATATATATATATATATATATATATATATATATATATATATATATATATATACTAAAACTCATCAAATTGTTTTATTTATCTCCAGAGAAACTTTAGTATACATATCTATAATTATAAACTAATAGTTAATCTTTTAAAGAACACATATTTTAACATGTTACTGCTACTATTTTTGTTATATAGAAAATAAAATAAAATTGGTTATCCAGAAATGTAAAAAGATGCCTATTTTATTTGATGGGAATATATATCACAAAAATCTCATTTAATAAAATAAGAAAATAAAGTCTAACATCTGTCTTTTTCAAGTGTCTGAAATAGTATCTAATAATTAGATTTTGAATTGTCTTTCAAAAAAATTTTGGTTCTATCTATTAGTCTTTGGGCAATTAAGCAAATTAATACCATATGTTTTTCAAATAAATCTTGTATAGAGTCAAACAGGGAGAAATACCCAGTCATTTTATATTATTCACCCCTTCCTCATATTCATGTATGTCCATGCGTATTGTCAAGTCTGAGTTCTTAGAGATATTCATACAACCCATCTGTCATTCATTATATTGATTGTATTTTGGAGTAAAATGCTATATATATTGAAGCATTTACTTAGTCACACGACTCCATTGCAATGTTAAAATTCAGAAGGATAAGTTCCCATTGTGGCCAACTTTAATTGTCTAATGTGTAGCATTGTGTCCAAAAATGACAGCCTCTCACTGGATAAATCAATGTTGTGCAATCTTGTATCAGGATGCATACAGTCATCAGAAGTACATTACTATTAAAGACATCCATAAGAGGGTTGTCCAGCTAGTGTAGCTAACCACACATTTTACTTTTGTATGAAATCTGAAACAGTGAAGTGAAAATCATTTGACTGCAATGTCTATTAGGTTCTGTGTTTACACAGCTCAAGCTAAAATGTCTGCTGTCTGTGTTTCATTTGAGCGTAACTTCATCTCTCTTATCCGTGCTTTTCCACACATTTTTAAAATATTAATGTTATCTGAGACCCAGTTACTGTATGTATCAAATTTTAAAGTAAAATAGACTCTTGTGTAGTGTCAGTGCTTGACTCAACAAAGAGTAAAAACAGGGCAGAAGAATTGACAATTGTACATGATTTGAGTTTCTCTTCTTGTCTGTCTTGGGAACATTGCAACTGGCCCTATAAGAGCAAGAGTGGGCAAGTGTCTGGACTTCCATAGCCTAGCCATTCTGATCCACCAGCTAACCGTGTTAACTTGCTACCATGCGAGTGTCTGCCCAGCTCTGTGCAGATACGCCTCTAGCTCCCTGTAGCTGTCTCAGTGAACATCACTGAGTTCTGCGGAGACTGCCACCTAAGCCTTGCTCATATTACTAAATTATTGAACTAGCACATACTATTTTTAAGACACTGAAGTTTGCAGAAGTTTGTTCTACAGCAATAAAGATGCCATGTGATATAATAACGCAATAAACCTACTTTACACTTAACATACTTCCTATAAATTAGTATCTAATTACTCAATTCATTTTAGTTATTCCACAGCTTCCTTAAACTTAGAATCTTCATATAACAACTTTAATAGCATTGTTTTAAGGCCAGAAAAATTATGCAGAATAAAAAAGTTTTGTTGAATATAATGTAGATCTTTTTCCTTGATGGTTAATATTTAGTGATGCTGGTCATTATAAATAGCACTCTTTAGTCATCTTATGTGTTCCGTGGGGTTTGTGCACTGCTGTGTATGTTTATATATCTAACCGTACAAATCAGAATTTAATCCATCTCTATATATGTGTTACATGCTAGAATTAAAAAAAAAAAATTGAGCTGCTGCTTGAAGTTTTTCTTTTCTTTTTTAACACTAATTTGTTGATAAATAATTTTAATTAAAATATAAAAGTTATAATAGTACCATAAATTATCTACCATAAGTAGATAAAAAGACATGCCAAAATATTGATGATTTTCTTGAAATTTATGTTCTCATACAGAGAAAGAACTGCTGTATAGAAATATCAATGTATATGTATAAGACAGCTGGAATATGTCAGAGAGGAGAATATAAGTTTACTTGTCTCTAATAATTTTAAATGTCAATAAAATTATTTTTTGTTTTATAAACAAACTATGTTCGTTAGAAATTGTGACTTTTTTTGTCAATATGACGCAAGCTAGAGTCATCTGAGAATATAAAATCTATGGCAAAATTTCAACCATCAGCTTAGCCTATCTGCACCCTGCGGGGTCTTTTCTTGATTGCCATTTTATGTAGGGGCCCAGCCCACTGCAGGCAATGCTCATGGGCAATGATCTTGAGTTGTAGGAGGAAAAAATCCAGTAAAAAACATTTCCCCATGGTCTCCACCTGAGATCCTGCCTCTATGTACCTGCCTTAAGTTCTAGTCCTCACTTCCTCTTCATGAAGGACTGTTAACTGCAAGTGTAAGATGAAACAAGCTCTTTCCTACCCAGGTAGCTTCTGATCATGGCCTTTATCACAGCAATAGAAAGCAAGCAAAGAAATTCACAATTACACTTTTAAAACTAGAGATCCCCTTTTAAGTTATTTTTCTGCATCTTTAATCACAGTTCCCTTTCAACCAACCCTGTGACACTAGATTGACCACACAGAGGATCACTAATTTTTTTTTTTTTTTTTTTGGATATTTACTTTATTTACATTCCAAATGTTTCCCCCTTTCCAGGTCTCCCCTTAGGAAATCCCCTATCCCATCCCCCTCCCCCGACTCTATGAGGGTGCTCCCCTACCCACATACCCACCCACTCCTGTCTTTCCTCCCTAGCATTCCCCTATACTGGGGCATCTAACACCCTCAGGCCCAAGGGCCTCTCCTCCCACTCATGTCCAACAAGACCCTCCTCTGCCACATATGTGGCCAGCACCCTAAGTTCCTCCATGTGTATTCTTTGGTTGGTAGTCCAGTCTCCAGGAGCTCCAGGGGTCTGGCCAGTTGACACTGTTTCTACCTCCATGGGGCTGAAAACCCTCCTCAGCTCCTTCAGTCCCTTCTCCAATTCCTTCATCCGAAACCCTATGCTAAGTCCAATGGTTGACTGCGAGCAGAGAATCCACCTCTGTATTTGTCAGGCTCTGCCTGAGCCTCTCAGGAGCTTATCATGCTTCCATCAGCAAACACTTCCCAGCATCCACAATAATGGCTGGGTATGGTGACTGTATATGGGATGTATCCCCAGGCAGTCTGTGGATGGCCTTTCCTTCAGTCTCTGCTCCATATTCTGTCTCCATATTTCCTCATGTGAGTATTTTGTTCACCATTCTAAGAAACACTGAAGTATCCTTCTTCTTAGGCCTCATATGGTCTGTGAATTGAATCTTGGGTGTTCTGAACTTTTGAACTAATATCCACTTATCAGTGAGTACATGCCATGTTTGTTCTTTTGTGACTGAGTTACCTCACTAGGATAATATTTTTCAAGTTCCATCCATTTGCCTGTGAATTTCATGAAGTCGTTGGTTTTAATAGCTGAGTAGTATTCCATTGTGTAAATATACCACATTTTCTGTATCCATTCCTCTATTTAGAAACATGTGGGTTGATTCCAGCTTCTGGCTATTATAAATATGACTGCTATAAACATAGTGTAGTATGTGTCCTTATTATATGTTGGAGTGTCTTCTAGATATATGCCCAGGAGTGGTATAGCTGGGTCCTAAGGTAGTACTATGTCCAATTTTCTGAGTATACATATGGTATTGGTACAGTAACAGGCAGGTAGATCAATGAAATAGAATTGAAGACCCAGAAATGAACCCACATATCTATGGTCACTTGATCTTTGACAAAGGAGCTAAAATCATCCAATGGAAAAATGACAGCATTTTCAACAAATGGTGCTGGTTCAACTGGCGGTCTACATGTAGAAGAATGTAAATTGATCCATTCCTATCTCCCTGTACAAAGCTCAAGTCCAAGTGGATCAAGGACCTCCACATAAAACCAGATACACTGAATCTAATAGAGGAAAAAGTGGAGAAAAGTCTTGAAAACATGGGCACAGGGGAAAAGTTGCTGAACAAAACACCAAACCAATGGCTTATGCTCTAAGATCAAGAATTGACAAATGGCACCTCATAAAATTGCAAAGCTTCTATAAGGCAAAGGACACTGTCAATAGGACAAAATGGCAACCAACAGATTGGGGAAAGATCTTTACCAATCCTACATCCGATAGATACAATATCCGATAGTCCAATATATACAAAGAACTCAAGAAATTAGACTCCAGAGAACCAAATAACTCTATCAAAAAATGGGGAACAGAGCTAAATAGAAAATTCTTAACTGAGGAAACTCAAAGGTCTGAGAAGCACCTAAAGAAATGTTCAACATCCCTAGTCATCAGGGAAATGCAAATCAAACCCTGAGATTCCACCTCACACCAGGCAGAATGGCTAAGATCAAAAGCTCAGGTGACAGCAGATGCTGGAGAGGATGTGGAGAAAGAGGAACACTCCTCCACTGTTGGTGGGATTGCAAGCTGGTACAACCACTCTGGAAATCAGTTTCAAGGATCACTACTTTAAGTCTCCATTCCTCATTGAAATTTGAAAGCTCATTGTCATGAGCATTGTCTGAATAGTGTAAAAACCTCACATCTTAATTTGAAGGTAAAGGGTGGCTTTCTTTAATTAGCACTAATCTAATTACAGGTCAAGAGGACACTATTCATCGAATTCTATTTATGTCACTAGCAGATTTCTTACGGTACATTAGGTCACATCCGAGCTCTAGAATGCAAGATGAGTTCAATAAAATGCTGAGGAATATGTAAAATTTCCTTCAATTGAAAAGTACAAAGGAATCTTTTAACCGCAGAAATAACTGAATTGCTGTCTTTGTGGCGGAAATAAAAACTTTGTCCACAAAAAGGCTGAGATTAAACAGAAAAGGATCTAATTTGACCCATCAGCCATTTTACTTGGTGTGTGAATTCCCATGCACTTTGGTATGAAGGCATATTTTTCTAAACATGAATTATTTCAGCATTTTATTGGTCTGTCAAGTTCTAACAATAAAATTTTATTAAAGATAAATACGCTTATGTATCATGCAGGTATGGTGCATTTTAGAAGTCTGATTGTGTATTCAATTGGGAGCCTGTGAAAACAGGAGGAATATATTGAAATGGATGGTTGATGGATACTGAGTCCAGCTGTGCCAACTGGAGCACAGCCTCTGACGCAGTGTGGAACAGTGAAACGTGCAAGATCTTTGTAAGTTCCTGGGCACCACAGAGCAAAGCATTTAACTTGTACTGTTGAGCTTACAGACTCAACACTCTATTTTCATTATAGGCAGAAGATATACAGTATTTCAAATGCTGATTGTAGAATTTCATGTTAGAGTAATCAAACGTTGTTGTTGAATGTTGCCAACACAAACTTCCAAGAAGTATTAACTAAAGTGAGCTTGGGACGATTATCCTTTGACAGCAAGAACCATAAGGCATCATGTCCCAGCTTCTCGTCCAATTTCGGTAGAGCTTAACTCATGCTGTCTATGGTGAGTTATTAGAAGTCACTCCATGTCCCCAGTTTCAAAGAAAAATGTTCATTTTACCCAACCTCAGTCCTATTGCTTTGTTTGGGTTTTAGAGCATTTAACAGATTGTGTCATCTGGACATTTATATTCCTGCAAAATTGGCCCTGAAAATACTGAGAAATAGTATATGAGACCGTTGAAAGCAACTCTGAATGATGCAAAGCTCAGTAGAATGAGGATGTGCATGGCCCCAGTTGTTGGCGACCTTGGTTTGGGTGTGTAAACTGCAATCACAGATCCCACAGATGTTGCAGAATACGTCATGACATAACAGCATTTTAAAATGCTGTTGATAGTTGTGAAAAATTGCAAGACAAATATTTTTTAAAAAACTGTAGTTATATATAGTTGCTAACTAAAAATACAACAAGAATATTTCTAAATGAAGACTGGGTAAAATAAGGTGGTAATGAGGGTACTAAACATGAGCTGTATGTGATTGAAAGTCTGTATTACTGTTGGCTTGCTAGGGTGTTAGAAAATTAGGATGCTTTATCTGAGCATCCTGGTAAACACAAGGGAAAAAGGCTCAAGTAGATATATAAAAGATGAAGCAAAAAGTGCCAAAGCATACAACCATAAAAATAAAATAAGCCAAAGGGGAAAAATGGATAGAAGAGACAACAGAGCCACAGAGCAGCCAGTCAGAGGTTATCAAAGGGACAGTAGTGAGTCCTGCTTACAAATAATTGTTTCCATGTAAATGGTGTAAACTCTTTAATCAAAAGAAGCTGTCACTGAAGGAAAGTAAAGCAGTCGCCAACAATTCACTACAAACAAACAACTCATGTCATCCTGAAGAAAGGCAGAAGTTGAATGGGATGGTCATGGAAAAATATATTTATATAAATCTATAATATATATTATAAAATGTATATAAATCTATAATACATATTATAGATCTTATACTATATATAAATGTATAGATTGTGAGTTAAAATGATCAGAAGAGACTAATTTTATTATACCATGATGAGATTATTTATTAAAAGGATCAGGTATTATATTATATATTTATATGTATACTATATGTCGTCTCTATCCAACTTTGAGGCAAATATGTATTTAAAGAAACAGCAGGCATGAAGCATGGAGTACCTGTTATCCTTATTTTAGTGGGCTACATTGTTTCCAAAAGACAGACCATCAGACAGAAAGAGAAGGGTGAGATAATACACATCAACAGTGCCTTAGGCCAGACTGACTTAACAGAAACTTGCTGAAAACTACACCCAATGAAATCAGAGCACATGTCTTCTCTGACCACAATCACACACGCTCCAGTAGTACAGATCGGGTAAGGTCACAAAACAAGTTAAAAAGAACACATTTCTCATGCTTTGTTACGAAGATAAAAGTATACCATACCATGCATATCACGTTTAATCAGGGATTGGCGCAGTGTAGAATGGCAGCCAGTGGGACTCAGAGATGGCTCAGAGGTAAGGGGTACTTGCTAATGAGACTGAGCACTTGAGTTTGATCCCTGAGGCCCATATGATAGAAAAATAAGCAAGCTGATTTTAGCATTGTCTTCAGATTTCTAAACTTACTCTACGGGCACATTTATTTAAAATAATGAATGAATGAATAAATAAATAAATAAATAAATAAATAAATAAATAAATAAATAAATAAATGTAGAGGCGTAGTCATGCATATTCTTATGCATGAAGAAGAACAAAGAGGAGTCAGGAAGAGAATGCTCCATCCGAACTATCAATCAGCAGCACATGACTGCTTACCTATCCTAAACTTCAGGAAAGAAAGTCAGATGAAGCCCTGCTGTCTCTACCAGTCACACTAAAACTTTTTGGAAATTTCAATATTCCAAGTAAGTAGAATTATAGTATTTTATGACTACATAGGTTTGCACTTGGGCTGGCCCAAGCACATTAATTCACACATTTATTACTGCCTTTAATAACAGGGACTAATGGCCTCCGCATCCTCTGGTTTAGAATTTCAGAGAACAGTTTCCATATTTCATAGCCCCTAGTGGGAAAATAAAAATATGGAAACAGAATCGGTCGCCATAAAAAACTTTTACACTCTCTCCTCTTTAGTGTTTGAAAGCAGCCTGTTTCACGCAACACCACTGTTTAGATACACGAGGCTTAAAAGTCCACCCCATTGCATCAGCATGCCTTTCTGAGTTTTTCATTCTTTTGGTGAATCCTTCCTGCAAAACTACTGTCTTAATGGGTGCCATTCAAAATAAATATAGGAGTTTTTGTTATCTAAAAGTTTTCAAACTAATCCAGATATCATGTCAATCAGAACATATCCAGCTGTGACAACAGAGTATAGTTTTTTTCAGGGGCTTTCTTCCAGATTAAAGAGGTATGAACGATGTATCAGGACACAATTCAGGGAGATTAGTCCAATACTGGAAGATGTGGGCTCTCCTAAAGGGAGGTTAATGCAAGTGTCAGAGGGAGGTAATAATAATAGATGTCTTAAAGTGCTATTGTCAAAATTAAATGATGCAATAGGTGTAAAGCACTTTGTACCGTAATTGACACAACACTAAGTGCTTGATAAATGGTAGTTATTATTTTATATTATGTCAAGCCTGTATTTAATCTTTTTGTTCTTTACAAAATGGAAAACTATTTTAATATGAACAATAATGAAGGTAGACAAGGTAAAAATCAGGGTGATGTGAAATATTAGAGACGTTTCATGAGGTGTCAGTGGTATCTTTTATATGGTGGTGGGAATGCGTAGAAATCCTGTAGTCTATTTTATTTTCCTTTCCCATCTAATAAATAACATAATACCATCTATTCCCCAAGGTGGTAGAAAGTCCCTGACATGAAGTATGGAAACCAGAAACCTTCAAAAGAAAACCCAATCTTTGGTTTATAAGAATGCTTCCACAAACAGTTTGTGGTGTAAGAGGAGATGCTGAAGAATGTGACTTAAGCGACACTGCCCTTCCTCAGTTGTCTTGAGAGCACAGGAAGAACCTCAATATAGTCCTGGATACAATGCATGAATTCTGCCAGAAGTAGGAAAGGTAAATAGTTACAAGAAATTGAAACTGATGGAATAAGCAGAACTGATTCAAATATAATAAAGTAATCACATCTTAATATAATAGCAATGATGTGTAAATGTGCATTCATATGTGTGTGTGTGTGTGTGTGTGTGTGTGAGCATCTGTGTGAATGTGTGTGTGGGGTGTGTGTGTGTGTGCGTGTGTGCGTGTGTGTGTGTGAGCATCTGTGTGAATGTGTGTGTGTGCATGTGTGCATGTGCGTGTGTGTGTGTGTGTGTGTGTGTGTGTGTGTAAAGTGACATTTGGACCTGCAATCAGCAGCCAGAGAAGCAAGATCCTTACCCAGAGTGAGGGTTTGTCCCTGTAGTTCATCTGTGCCTGTCCCAGGTCAGGTTAGGCCACTCTGCGGGAAAAGCGTCAGTGAGGAAGTCCCAGCACCATCTTTGCAATAATAAAGTCAGCAACCCTAGGCAAGGCCAGGTAGGAGAAACCTCCATGGATTATAAATTTAGGTCAATGGAGAAATTTTATAGTCAGAAATGTGATATTAGGTTGAATGATCAGTGTTATAAAGAAGTGGACATGATCTGGTACATACACTCCAAGAAAATGGGTTATGAAGTAATGCTCTGGAGGAATTAAAGACATGCCCATAATAATCGTGGATAATTTCATTTATCAGAAAAAAGAAAGACTGTAACCAGGTAAAGAGGATGTAAGAATGCTACTCATTAAGACAATAAGGTTAGACTAAATGGGAACTAGGTACTCCAAAGAAATACTTGAGCACAGGCATCTATACAATACATGAATACCAGAATCATAGTGCTACTGTCTTGGGGGGGGGGTGCAGAGATTCCTAAACATGGCATTAATTAATGTATTTTGTATACTTATATTTATTCTTACTCTGTTCTTTATTATGATCAATAATGCTTGTCAGCTGTTTCTCAGATGCTACAGAGAACACTTTTTCTTTACTTTCTACAAGTCACTAAAGAGCTCCGCGTGAGTCTTTGGCCATGATAACACAGCTATGACAGCTTTATCTTAAAATGTCTACAGATTTTCTATAGACCCAGTCTAAATCTTAGGTTTCTCTAAATAAATGGCCATAATTAGAAAAAAATGAGCTTAAAATACAAGTCTGGACAAGTTTCTTACTTTAAGATTCATAATATAATGATACCAATGTTTCTTTGTGATGGTATAATGGCCTTTTTTGATTGCATAATTAGTCTAGGTTACAGCTAACAGATTCCCCAATTAATTCAATTCAGAAAACACTGTAGGGAGGAAGATCTGCCCCCTTCATCTTTAGTGAACAGTAATTCTCTAATCACGCAAGGATATTAATATGTCCCTAACCTGGAGTAAATAGGGAAACGCTAAGTAACAATTTTATGTGGACCACTGTGATAGTGTTTTCTTCAATTCAAATTGGGAAAACGATAGCACTGGGAACAGAACAATGGGTTCAAAGCTGAGACCACAAAGATTTCTTCCAGTGTAACAGAATAAAAAGTAATTTTTCAAAATTAAGTTTTAAACATTTATCTAGTTCATTAAACATAAACGAACACTTCTGTATGATCTAACTTAGTCATATTGCTTATTACATATGACCTCTTGCTCAAAATTCCTTTGAGGAACTTACAATTTAAATAAAAAAAGCCGAGTTTTAGACCAAAGTAACAGTGATTTGGGTTTTCCTTTAATATTCTTGAGGTCGAAGCTGCTCCTGACACACACACACACACACACACACACACACACACACACACACACACACCCTTCTTGCTGTGAAAGAGCAATATTTGCTTTTTGAGAAAAACAAACCAAATCCCCCAGATTAAGCTGCATATTTGTAGTAAATTATTTATCATGAGTATTAAATTAAAAGAATTGAAAATTTTAAAACTGATTTGATGATAACTATAATGAGTGTAGTATGTTTCAGAAATTACCCTTAGAGTGATACAAAGGGGAATACATTTCTGCATTCTATAGCATGAGGAAACAGCTTTCAGTGGGGCCTGTGAGGCCTTTAGTCAGGTTGAGAGTGGGGTCTATAAAACACCTCCAGCTTCTGTTCATGTCAAAAGGTAGGGCTGTGTTTCTTTTAACATGTTTTCTAAAACAGTACCATATAAGTTGCATACCCTGTGTCTTAGTCAGGGTTTGTATTCCTGCGCAAAACAGCATGACCAAGAAGCAAGATGTGGAGGAAAGGGTTTATTCAGCTTACACTTCCACATGGCTGTTCATCACCAAAGGATGTCAGGACAGGAACTCACACAGGGCAGGAACCTGGAGGCAGGAGCTGATGCAGAGGCTATGGAAGGGTGCTGCTTACTGGCTTGCTTCTGCTGGTTTATTCAGCTTGCTTTCTTATAGAACCCTGGGCTGGTGGCACCCACAATGGCCTGGGCCCTCCCCCCTTGATCACTAATTGAGAAAATGCCTTACAGCTGGATCTCATGGAGGCATTTCCTCAAGGGAGGCTCCTTTCTCTGTGATAACTCCAGCTTGTGTCAAGTTAACACACAAAATCAGCCGGTATCCCCTGAAAAGAATTTTTTCAAACTTTCAATGTTTATTATTTTTATAAATGCAATCTTACAGTGATATCTCTTTTGCCAGATGTCTTAAAAATCCTCACTAGAAGAACCTATATTCAGCTAACCAATTGGAAAAAAAAAATGGCATTTCATCTGCTTTTCTAGATTCTACTAGTAGAATCCCTGCAGGGATTTTTATTTTTAATGCTGTAATCAATATAGTTTGAGCAATCACAAACTCAGCATCCACTGTAAGTCTGTAATAAAACAAACATGAAAGGGAAGATAGAGACAGAGTAACTCTTGCCATTAAATAATTTATGTAATATTACATGACGTGACATATCCAAATGAGATCAATAGCACTCATCTATCGTCAAAGTAGGAAAATATAAAGTTTACTTTAGAATGCATTTGGAAATAGAATATCGTCCAAGTTATTTTAATCTTATTTAACTTCTTTTATTTGTGTGTGTGTGTGCGCACACGCATGCACGCATGTGTATGTGTGTGCGTGTGTGTGTGCCTGTGTGTGTGTGTTTCGCATTGACTATGCTTTCAATGCTTTTATTCCTAATCATTATTCTTCCTTTCATGACTCAATGAGTAGAATTGGCTTCTTAATTTTCATTCTGTATTGTTTATTGATAATGTATGGGGACCAAACACAGTGATGTTTCCATGTTAGTATTAAAGATTTTTATTAAAACAATTTAAAAATAATTCATAAAATTTGAGCATAATTTTTTTAGGGAGTACCATGCTACACTAAATCACTATATATTTCAAAAGAGTATAAGAAACAATGAAGGTTTTATCATAAAGGGTGAAAACCTTTTCATAAATTAGATAGATGTAACCTAATTTGAATAACATTGGAAATATCATACACTCTTTACTTTTAGTTTGTGAGCATGCATGCATGCATGTGTGCATGTTTGTATATATGTTGTATAGATGTATATGGTATAAGCAGATGCGTTTTGATGCTTAGGGGAGGACATTACCATATGTTGAACTGTCCTCACTTTTCAGGAACCATGTCCTGTTTCACATCTTCTAGTTCCTCCAGCTTTGCAAAATTTCCAGTTACTTTAAAGAAATCCTGCTTCAATGTGTAGTCTTCTTCAGTTGTGATGTCTACCTGGTTTGATATCAGGGCAATGTGTGTACTGTGATTTGGAGCATGCTGTTCTTCCAGTATACAGATGAGACTTGCTTCAGTGTTACTTTAAAATACCTTAGGAAGTGGTATATATTTCCAGCCATTTGCATTTTATTCAAATTCAGTGCTACTGAAAATTACTTCCCACTTACATGTAATCCTTACTACATCTGTAAGGATAAAACTCACCTTAAAGTGTTTAAAGAAAGGGAAGTTTCTTAATTCGAAAACACTGAAAAGGGTTAATAATAAGAACAATGACGCTAGTGTGAACCCAGACACAAAAGGCACCTGCAGAAAAAGAAGGAGCCCATAAATGAATTTTAAGAGATAATCCTTCAATTCGGAAGTCTTGGTGTTTTCAATTAACAGTGCTGGAAAACTGTGTATGTACCCATGAAAGAATGAAGTTAGATCCCTTCCTGACATATACAAAAAATAATAACTGTAACAAAATACTTAAAGCCACACAATTCTCATGTAAACATGCAAGGAAATTGCTTTTAAAAAGAAGAAAAGAGCTCACTGATCTTGATGAAAATATTTAATGTTTTTATATAATCCCAAACACCTCATTTACAAATAACAGTTAAAAATTATCCAAAATGGACAAAGAACTTAAAGTTGTATTTTTCCAAAAATACAAATGACCTATGAGTACATGAAAAAAATGATAAACTATCAAATAATTAATGATCAAAGATTCATGTGTGTGTGTGTGTGTGTGTGTGTGTGTGTGTGTGTGTGTGTAACTCACTTCCACTCCTAAGGCTATCATTTAAAAATAAATGTTTTATTTTTCTTTTATGTCTGTTACTGTTTTTCCTACATGAATTTATGTGCACCACATAGATGCCCAGTGGCTACGGAGTTCTAAAGAGAGAGTTGGACTTCCCTGGGACTGGAGTTATAGACAGTTATGGCCTATCACACTGAAAAACAGAGAAGATGATAAATGCTGGAACAACATGAGAAAATTGGAATCTAAGTGCACAGAGGGCATTCATGAGAAATGGGTTGGAATCTAAACATATACACCAAGTGAGTGAAATCATAGCCCCGAGAAGTGTTGGGAGAGTCATAGTTTTAACATGGTTGTGCACAATATTCATAAGATGGTGTCAGAAAAAATGCCCATCAACTACAGAACAGAGTAAGCCTAATACCCACCAACTATACAACTGACATGTCTTCCACTCTGTCAATGTCCACATATGGACAAGAGGAAGACCTTACCAACCACTAGAGCCTGACCTACAGAAGGCTTTTATAATTCCCATGGGTCTGAGACATTGGAATCCTTGTCAAAATCCACATTTACCCAGGAATTCATCTGGATACACATTCACTTAAGACTGCCTCAATACCACAATGAAGAGATCAAAAATATAAGGTATATATCTGTACATAGAAACATATTAACATAGTAATAAAGAAATCGAGGAAGACCTCAGAAGATGGGAAAATCTCCCATGCTCATAGATCAGTAGAATTAACATAGTGAAAATGGCTAACTTATCAAAATCAATCTAGAGATTCAATGCAGTCTCCACCAAAATTCCAACACAATTCTTCACAGACATGGAAAGAGCGATTCTCAACTTCATATGGAAAACAAAAACTCAGGATAGCAAAAACAGTTCTCAATAAAAGAACTTCTGGGGGAATCACCATCCCTGACCTAAAGCCGTACTACAAAGAAATAGTGATAAAAACTGCATGGTATTGGTAGAGAAACAGACAGGTAGATGAGTAGAATAGAATTGAAAACTCAGAAATGAACCCACACACCTAGAGTCACTTGATCTTTGACAAAGAAGCCAAAACCATACATTGGAAAAAGGAAGGCGCCTTCAACAAACGATGCTGGTCTAACTGGATATGCATGTTATATACTCATTAAGAAGTGGATATTAGCAAAATTTTAGAATGCTTATGATACACCTCAGACTGTAGGAAGCTTAACAAGAAGGAAGACCCAAGTGTGGATACTTCAATTCTACTTAGAAGTTGGAACAAAATAATCATGAGAGGCAGAGAGACCTGGGTGGGAGAGGGGAGGGGGAGAGGAAAAGAGGGGCAAAATCAGGTATGGGGGGAAACAGAAGTTCAAATGGAGAGGAGAATGAATAGAAATATGCACAGGTGTGGGGTGGGGGATGGGGGACCTCTAGAAAGTCCCAGAGATCTGGGATATGAGAGGCTCCCAGGACTTAATAGGAGATGACCTTAGCTGAAATGGCCAACAGTGGGGAAATGGAACCTGAATAGCCCATTGTTGGGAACCAATGGATCTGCAGCTTTCTTGTTAGCCTGAGAGAAGCCATTTTTTGTAGAAGTTAGGCTTGAAGGTAGAAGTAGGCCTGAGTTTGAGGTTCCTGAGATCTAGGCTTCTGTTTAGGTTCTGTCTCCTAGGAGATGGATACTTTCCCAGGTCAGGGTGACCCCCTTTCGGTTAGGTGATCAACAGAGCATAGATGGTTGCCTTAGTAACTTGTCCTGGTGGTTGGGACCATGTCCTCCCTAGAAACTCCTCACTCCTATAGCATTGTTTAAGCCCTGGTTACTTTGTTTAAGAGTCCTTCTATATTGTTTAAGATTCTCATACTTCCTTCTCCTTGTACCCTATAAAAAGCTTGGAAATAAAGTTCATCTTTGGAGCTTGATCCGACATCCTATCTTGCTCCCAGGTATCTCTTGTTTCCTGTTTCCTTTCATCCAACAGTTCCCTCCTTGGACCCTTGTTGAAAGTCCTGCGGGCCGGGTTGCACACAGTTGGCACCCAGACGTTGGGGCTCGAGGAACAAGAAAGCTGCAGATCCGTTGGTTCCCGACAGATCACCTCCAGTAGATAGACATGGCCTCCAGTTGAGTCAGGGGGCCACCTGCTCATCTTCAAAAATTTGACCCAGAATTGTTCCTGTCTAAAGGAAATGCAGGGATACAAAGGGAGCCGACTGAAAGAAAGCTACCCAGTGACTGGCCCAACTTGGGATCCATCCACACACCAAACCCTGACACTATTACTGAGGACACGTTGTACTTGCAGACGTAATCCTGGCATGGCTGTCCTCTGAAAGGCTCTACCAGTAGCTGACTGAAACAGATGTGGATACTTA
Organism: Uromys caudimaculatus; assembly: GCA_028551405.1. Taxonomy (NCBI): domain Eukaryota; kingdom Metazoa; phylum Chordata; class Mammalia; order Rodentia; family Muridae; genus Uromys; species Uromys caudimaculatus. The sequence goes on along the minus strand of CM052707.1, from coordinate 61,168,954 downwards.
TAGTCAAACATTGGACTAAGGTCATGGCCCCCCCATGGAAGAGTTAGGGGAAAGACTACAGGAGCTGAAGGGGATTGCAACCCCATAGGAAGAACAACAGAGTCAACTAATTGGACTCCTCAGAGCTCCCAGAGATTAAGCCAACAACCAGGGAGCATACATGGGGTGGTCTGTGGCCCTGGGCACATATGTAGCAGAGGACTGCCTTGTTTGACCTCTGTGGGAGAGATTGTACTTACTCCTGTAGAGACTTGATGTCCCAGGGAAGGGGGATGCCCAAAGGTTGGGTGGATGGGTGGGTGGGGGAGCACCCTCTCAGAGGCAAAATGGAGGGGAAGTAAGATGAAGAACTCTGGGAGGGGGAATTAGGAAGGGGGCAACATTTAGAATATAAATAAAGAAATTTTTTTTAAAAAGAAAGAAAAGAAATTTTTTATTTAACAAATCCTACTAAAATTCTATGGCAAATTTTTGTCTTCTGATGCTCTAGCCAAACCATTGAATGTAGTTCTTGAATCATGTGTGTGTGTGTGTGTGTGTGTGTGTGTGTGTGTGTGTGTATGTATGTATATGCATATATTAGGAGATGATGAGCAATGTTCTTACAGAATGTCACAGGAAGGGAGTGAAGAAGTGTCAGTAGTTCAACCAGTAGTGAAAATGAAATTAGTAAGCTAGAAAGTAGGGAAGTATTGTGTCAGCCATCCCCACAGAGATCAGGACTGGGTATGTACAGGTTCAGGGTTACGTTTGTAAGGAAAACATACTACTACACATTGCTCTACAACGTCAGGAGAGAAGAATTATAACTTTGAGATCTACAAACAGATTGCCTATCATCGAAACATTTGCCAAGAAGTATAAGCAACCTAATGGCCAGGTGCATGTGGTGTTTGAGGTCAGATGGTCTTGCAGTCAGACACATTTCTTTGTGTTCGGCAAGTAAAGTGTATACTGTGAAGAAAAACTGAGTTTAGGTGTAAGTCATGAGGCTGGGGATGCAAAATTCCTACTCCTCACTAGCTCCCAAAGAAGCTAAGCGAACTGAGAAAACAAGGTCACTTTCTAAACACTGCATTCATCACAGAATATTTTTTAACACTCAGCAATTGTCAACAGCAGTCAGTGTCATCTGCGGAATTATTCTGTTCATATACTGACTGAAACAGAAAAGTGAGTGTTGTAGAGTAATATACAAGTCTTTCTTGCAGTTGAGAAGTGCATCAGATGGATACATCTCATCAACAGAAATGCTTTCGCTCCTCTACATTAAAGAGCCAGATGTGCAGACTGGTTATGAAGAAGAGGGACCTAGAGGATGTTTCTGCCTTCTCAAAGGAGAGCATACCTGCTCCTAACTTAAGGTCTTGACTTATCTCAGTGAATGTATGAATACTGATGTATTCTGATGACTGGGACAAAAACCAAACATCCAACAGACAAACAAACAACAAACAGCATGGAACATCCTTTAATTAACATTACTTATAAAGATTTTACTTTGGCACAAATATCAGGTGGACACGAAAACCACAGTGGTCATGTAGAGAATTGGTAGTTGTCTTAATTAGGTTTTCTATTCCTGCACAAACATCATGACCAAGATGCAAGTTGGAGAGGAAAGGGTTTATTAAGCTTACTCTTCCACGTTGTTGGTCATCACTAAAGGAAGTCAGGACTGGAACTCAAGCAGGTCAGGAATCAGGAGCTGATGCAGAGGCCATGGAGGGATGTTCCTTACCAGCTTGCTTGCTTCTCCTTGCTTGCTCAGCCAGCTTTCTTATAGAACCCAAGACTACCAGCCCACAGATGGTACCACCCACAAGGGGCCCTCCCCCCTTGATCACTAATTGAGAAAATGTCTTACCGCTGGATCTCATGGAGGCATTTTCTCAACTGAAACTCCTTTCTCTGTGATAAATCCAGCTTGTGTCAAGTTGACACAAAACCAGCCACTATAGTAGTTATCTGTAGAAACGTTTTTGGTTAGAGAAATTATGAAGTGCTTGGTTGCTTTGCCTCAGAAGGCTCAGTTACACATATACGGAGACCTTAAAGCTTAAGTAGGGATACTTGTTTCCGAAGTCCTTTCACACTGGGGAATCAAAAGAGGGGAGGCATGTGTATCTGTGGCATTCATAAAAGGAGTGTATAGATAATGGCTAAATTCAAAACACAATCTTCCTGTGTAGGCAAGGGAGCGCTGTAATAGGAAAAGCTCTCTTCTCAGCTCAAAGTTCTTTGTAGATATCAATGGGCCAGAATCCTAGGAAGTTTACCAGAAGGTGCAGTTATAGAAAGTGGATACTTTAATATAAAAGCACAGATGCATCCAGGAGAATATTCTGAAAGAGAATTGACAAGATAAAAACAGGGACAGACAGTGGGGAAAAATAGAGGAATCACTGGAGAAATAATATATTTGGAGGAGGAAGGAAAACCCTGCACCTGGAAGAAAGGAAGGAAAGATTGCATGCTGTTGAGAAGACCTATAATTTCCCCGAGATTTTAATGCAGATCGGTGCCAACATCTCCAGGTGTCAAGCAGCCTATCCAGTGTGCAGGTGATGAGCAAACCCATCCTGGCCACTTGTAGGTCTGAACTTCACTGACATGGAGTTTCTACTTCCCAAAAGTGTACAGAGAGAAAGAACAGAGTTCTTTCTTTGGAAAGATAATGCCACAGCAGGCATCCAACAGTGCCTTGCAGCTTTCCTCTATGTTTTGAAGATATAGGCCTTTTGCTCATACTTTAATTTTTCCAAGAAAGACAGTGGTGGCATACCCTGTAAGTGACAATTTGTAATTTATCTATAAGACAACTCTCTTCCGAAATAAGCCGATACCCCTGTTCTTTACAATCTGTTTAATGACAAAACACATTTGAAAATATTTTAAGTGTTCTACGCTATATGGTTATAATACCAAAATAGCAGTGATTCTATGATACGTGTGTTCATGTGCAAGCATGTGAACATGTGTTTGCACATATAAACATACACACACAGACGTCACACGTGTGTGTGTGTGTGTGTGTGTCCAATAACTGATGACCAGATAAAACAACAAAAATAAATAAATCGTCATAGTGTTAATAAGACTTTTTAGGAATATTGTATATTTAGAAAAATATGCTTATTCTTTAAGCAACCTAATTTTAAGATTGTAAATTTCTAAAGATCATTTCCTGGATCTTCATGACTTGGAGATCCACAGGATAGAGCAATTTCCAGATCATTCTTTAGTATATTATATTTTGGAAAAACGAAAAGTAGCCAGACACATGGCAACTAAAGTAATTCCAGAACGCGCTTGTTTAATATGTCACTCACCAACCACTAGTGTTTACTCCAGTCTCAGAAAACTGACTCGGATGTGGAACATTCTTAGCACACAACTAGTGTTCCTTCATTGATCTGCATCGGAATTACCTTACAAAAGGCAGGAACAGCATGGCTGACTCTATGTAAATGCTGGGGGCCACCCACACAGCTGCAAAACATCTCCTGCAAGAGGACCTAATTGAGAACTGCCAAGGATTGCTGGTACAGACAATGTCAGCCAATCAGGAACTGCAGTTTAGAAGAGACGCTTTCCAATGGGGGCGTGAGTGAAGGGTGTTAAAGGACCTTGCAGCAGTGTTCAGGTGAGCTTGCTGCCCTGTTACTCACCTGCTCCTGGAGTCTGTGTCATTGACTTTGCACCACCTCAACTCCAACCCCAAGGGTAGGTAGGGTCAGGCAGCAAGTAGGCTAGGGCACAGGCAACAATTGAATGCAAGTTTCTAGAGACTGACTGAAATCTTTAACTTCCCCCTCTCTAACTCCACTGATTTATAAGGTTTAATTCCACCCTTTATTATATGACATTCATGAATACAGGAGAGAACAGAGGCACGAGATGTAGTGTCTGCTAAGATTCCTTCCACCATCACCGCACATGGGATCTTGTTCTGATCCTGAGAAAGAGCATGTGACGCCTTTCATATATTTTCTGTTACATATGAAAACAAAATTATATCCACAATGTTTTAGATAGCTGTCTAAGTTGATTTTTCTGCTTGTATTCTGCTCTGAATTAATTTTATGGAGGTGTTGGTTAGAAATGATCAATTGCCGGGCAGTGGTGGCACACGCCTTTAATCCCAGCACTTGGGAGGCAGAGGCAGGTGGATTTCTGAGTTCGAGTCCAGCCTGGTCTACAGAGTGAGTTCCAGGACAGAGAAACCCTGTCTCGAAAAAAAAAAATAAAAAAAGAAAGAAAGAAAGAAAAAGAAATGATAGACCAGAACACGGCAAACAAAACTGAGTTCACAGATATTCTCAATCATTAAAACCTACTATTTTAAAATATATTTTCTAAATACATGAACATCATGAAAATAACCAGCCACCTTCTGATTGGATTTTAAGTCTAACTCCACACAATGGAACCCATACCTGGCACCACATTCAGGCAGAAACCCATGGATAGACAAGTCAGAGGCCCCAGGGGAGAACTTTCTATTATTCTCCTAAAAGAACCTATAACTAAGCTGACTTCTAATGACTTAATTTTATACCCATAGGTAAGTGACTTCTCATCCTTCATTTGAGAAGCTTCTATTTTCAAGATTGTGATTAACACAGATGTCTACAACTTGCCAATATTTAGAGACTAAGAGTACTGAATTATTGTACCTAAAGGAAACATGTATGTTGTACCCTATCTCCCAAGATAGGAAGAGGAGTCAAAAAGAGTGTAAGAGCCAGAGGTGGTAGGAAGGTTACAATAAAATAAGTTCTGGAACTATTGGAGAAGCTGTACAGGCAAACTCACAGCAATTGTCACAGCACACACTGAACCTGTGCAAGCCCAAACCTGATCAAATCCCAGTGTGTACAAGAGAGTTGAATACAAAATCCCACCACTAGCCACATAGGGAACTTCAATTATTAGCTGCTGGTACAGAGATAGACAGTTCTATCTAAAGTGTAGGCCATGATAAGGTGACTAGGCTCCAGAAGAAGACCACACATCCAGTGATATGTGGGCATCAAAAACTGTTCTCAAGAGTTTATTTTATAAAGGGAAAGACACAAAGATGCTGATTAAAATAGCAGAATTAGGATACATTAACACTTGATAGTTAGATCATTACATTCACAAACTGCAAAAAGAAAGACTCTATCTCAATAACACAAAATGTATTTAAAATCCACTGTTGATTTAAAATTTCTTGCTGGACTAAAATTCTGAAAGATGCATTACTCTGAATCTCTACCACCCCTCTTGTAGGAATTCATCATGTGATCATGGTTGTACATACTATTTTACTTAGATGTATTTAAAAACCTTATGGTGAAGAAATATCTCTCTGTAGTGCAATTCTGTGCTGCTTCTTGTGGGGGTACAACTAGTGCAAGACAGCAATATTGTAGCAATTAATTCTTTATATTATTTAGGTAATACTTTGCATAGTAGTGTGTAATACATTTGCAAAGACAATAATATATTGAAAGTTTATTATGGATTAGAACAAAAACTTTAGCATGGTTAATTAAATTCTACATAGAAATCCATTGTTCTCTTGTAAACTGCCTATTGGTGCAGCCCAGTAGTCCCAGCTACTTGGAAAGCTGAGGCACAACAAGTGCTAGCCCAAGCATAATCATGGCCATTTACTAAAACTTTGTCTCAAAACAAACAATGAAAAGAAGGCAGACGATAGTGCTCAGTGAGGGAGGGCTACTGCCCAGTCACAGAGCTCTTGTCTAGCATGCCTGAGGTGTGGTGTTCAGCTTTTACTACTGAATAAAGCTACACTCTTCTCTATATAACATTAAATTCTAAATGCTTTCACGTTAGGTGGTGGGCTAGGTGTTTGCTCGATTAGTTCCCTGATTATCTGTTCTTTGTGGTCATCAGTTTCCCCAAATTTTTTGTTTTAGAGTTAGAGTTTAATTAGAACATACTGCACTGAATATTCCTGTTTTACCAGGTCACATGCCTTAAATACCAGTGCTAGGGAGGCAGGGGCAGGGGCGGGGGCGGGGGCAGGGGCAGAGGCAGAGGCAGAGGTAGAAGCAGGGTGATCTTTGAGTTTGAGACCAGTCTGGTCTACAGAGTGAGTTCTAGATCACAAAAACTATATCAAGATGAACACATACACACACACAGACACACACACACACACACACACACTCACACACATATCTGTTTATATATATGTATGTATACATATGTGTGTGTGTCTGTGTGTATATATGTACACACACATATATATACATACACACATATATTGTATATACACATACAAACACAAAACATATATATAAATATGTAACATGTATATGTATTTAGTGTATACACACACACATACATATATATATAGTAATATTCATGTATCACATGCCATTTCCAATATCTAAGTAATTATAAAAACAAAAGTATTCAGTGAAGGAAAATTCTGAAAGATGTTGCAGGAAGTCCATTAGAAAGTTACATCTCCCACAGCAGTCGTAGCTCAGCTCAGGATGCCGCGCGCACACAGATGGAGCACTTGGCACCGTCTATGCACCACAAGTGTGTCTTTTTATACATACTATATGCAACCTGCCAAAGCTATTTTCACTCTGGGAACCATGAACTGAAAATTTTCAACTCCTGTATATTAATAATCAATGTCCTAAAAATCATACTAGCATATTTTTTAGGATAACAGTTTCTCTTTTCTGCTTTATTTTCAAGGTATAGGAAGAAAATGGTGATTTTCATTGCACAACAAAATAAATGTAATTTTGAATAAATATATATTCATAAACATACATTTTATAACTGCCTGACACAAAGTGTACAGATTTTGTCAGGGGCCCAGTAATTTGTTCTTATAGTAAGGAAATAGTAAAACCACAGACTCTATGGTACTCATTCACTATTATTTGAGCCACAATATCAGCAGTAATAGTAATCTCCCACGAAAACTAAAGTAATAAAATTTGATTTACCCAGATATTCCCATCTTAGGATTTTCTAGTCCTTTGTTTTATGCTCATGACTATGAAGTGAATATATTCACTCAGGGAGGACAGAAGGGACACTTGGATTGAAAACTCTATTTCCTGAAAACACAAATTGATTTTCTAGAGAATATTATACCCTAATTATGAGTGGTTTTGAAATGCTTTGGTTTAATATATTGACAAATGCTTATTTCTTTGGCTCAATAGGAGGAGTCATTGAAAAACTTAAGAAAGTGACATTATACTGAGTATGACACCAGAAGGGTCTAACTTAATGCTTATAAATTTAAGACCAGAAACATTGCTGAAGCAGTATGCTGGTCTTTAACAACCAGTTTCTTGAGGAGAGTTTGGAAAAAAATATTGATTTTTAACGTGATTCAATTTTGTAGTGTAAAGATTACAGACTGTAAACCCCAACTAAATTCTAAAGTTTCTGAAAATGCAGTAATTAACTCCCAATGGCCATCTATACTTTTTCTGGTAACTCTACTCCATGGAACCATGTTTCTCAAAACTATGCAATGATGTGTTTCTAATGACATCATTTTATTTACCTGGCATTATAAGGAACATTCACTGGTGCTATTGGATATACACAACTAGGTCAAATACATCTAAGGCCAGACTTTCTTCCCTTCATAGCCCTCAATACTTTAATCGGGATGGAACTTGCTGCTGGCATTCTCTTGGTATAATACTGTTTGAGCCTTTGATCGCTGCTCCCTTGAGAAAATAAATATGAAGAATCCATGTTCAATTACTAAGCCATTAAAAAAAATGAAGTCATGGAATTTGCAGGGAAATGGATGGAAGTGGAAAAAACTCATCCTCAGTGAGATGACCCAGATGCAGGAAGACAAATATGTGTATATATTCACATATATGTGTATATTAGCTGTTAAGATAATGCCAATTAAGCTAAGCTACAACTGGAGAACCACAGAGGTTAGGTATATAATAAAAGTCTTTGGGGCTTGGGTAGATAGATCGACCTAATAAAGAAAAGTAGAATAGATAGTTATGGTTGAGTAGGGGCGCTGGAATGGAAAGATCAAACAGGGAGGGGTAGGAAGACAAGAAAAGGGAATTTGGAGAGATAGCTAAAATTGGGGGTCATTTGAGGGGCACTATGATAACCTAATATAGTGAAAATTCTAGATCTAAATGAAATTGCCAAATAATTAGGCAGACAGAGTCCCAGATGGACATCATGTGTCACCAAATGAAGCATCTAGCTCTAGTAACTGCTTACATCTAATTGTGTTCTTGGCCAAAGGAGTTCCGTCTGAACTCCCTACTAAAGGCACAATGGGAGAAGGGAGTAAAAGTTTGTGACCTTTGGCATCTGACAAGGAACCACGTGACAATAATATTCAGCGACCTGCACAATAATTCTGAAATAATTTATGTTTTGTGTCTTTATTCAAACAGGAAAACTGAGTTAATCTCTGGTTGGTCTTTTATTTGTTTTAAAAATGAAAAGCATTTGATACCAGTAGACTTTGCAGGGGTAAAGCCATGTGTAAATAGAATCTAAACACACTGAGTGAGGCCTTGTTGATTTAATAATCACAATACTTTTACAGGAGGTAGAATATAAAGTGTTCATGTAGATCGTGTTTGACGATGGAAAATAGAATCAAGCGTGGTTATAAAGGAGTATTTCTCCGTGTCCTTCATGTATAAGACATTCTATTAAGGATTCAGATAGCCTTGCACATAATCCGATATCCTTGATGTCATACTGAATCACATTTGTGAACACTGATGCATTTTGACATGGGAAGTCAAACTGTCTGGCTTGCCTTTAAGTTATATTCTGTTGATTAATTCACAAAACTTTTCATGCATTTCAGACAGGTCCAGAGGGGCAGTGGCTGTACCTCAGATATTGCTTCTCAAAATCCCAAAAGGCAGAGTTTGGAAATGTCAGAGGAGATTCCTCATTTTCACAGTGACTGTCCTTTAGTTTCATGGATTGGAAAATAGGAGAGGTAGACAAAATGATAAACACCCTGAAACTTTACTTAGACAGTTGTTCTTCTGCTCAATAAGTAGACAAATGTTGGGAGCCGATCTCCCAGGTGGCTATCAAAGGTCCCAGTACATTGCATAAGAAACCTTCATGTTCATTTCATAATTATAACTAAATTGAATGTATACATATAGAAAGAAAATCTGGAAACAGCAGATCATAAACAGGGGCTATCTGCCCATAGACCTCACCTTGTGAAATTGTTCCAGTAACCGATTTTTAAATACTTGTTTTAAATAACTGGAATTGAGTTATTGGCAAAGATTGTTTATTGCTTCATGCAATCTTCTGATTGAGTAGGGCACAGTGGACAAGATGGGTTACTACTGCATCTGAAGTTGGCTTACAAAAGACCAGACTCCTCTCCTCCATCAACTTGTGCAGCCTCTGGAGGACATCAGCTATCAAAACCAAGAAGGAGTTCCTGAACTCATCTTGACCTTGATGAAGACTTTAAGGCAGGATTCTTCCCTAGAGTTTTCAGTGGGATCATGAAATCCCAGCTTCCAGAACTGTACGAGGTCACACGTGTACTACTTTAAGCTACCTAGCTCATAGCCTTTTGTAAAAAAAAATAAAAAATCCTAGAAAACTAAATTAAGCAATAATGAGGTCTACAGAGAACAATTAAGCAGGCAAAGGATATGGGTAATAACAGGGGTCAGGAAGTGTGAGAGTAGTTAATTCCACAGGGATAATGTGGTGCTGGGTTAATTTTACTCTTTTGTCGTCATAATGTCAGGTCTTCATCAGTAATAGTATTTAAGAAATGCATGTGGCATGAGTAGCTCTGGTCTGGGTGTCTTGGTCTATTTAGATAATGCAGAACTCAAAGCAAAATTCCCATGAAATGTAATCTATATGTTGTATAAATATAGTCACTACCAACAACCGATTCTTTTATAGATACCAAAAATAGTTTTCTTAAAAAGATAGTATTGTATGTTTGTCTAATAATATAATTTGTGCTTTTGTGTACAAAGTTAAGCTTCTAAAAGTTAAAGCCTGTAATGCATGCATGGGGGTTACTAGACATAGTGAGTACCTATAGAATACAGGCATGTGCAACTCTGAGCGTGGAGACAGACAATGACAACATTGGGTCAGAAGAATAGAATGTATTTCTAAGATATCCTGGCTACTTATTTCCCCCCTTGTTTTCCAGTGACTAAGGATCAGTTAATGATGGGATATGTACATAGCTGTGGTTCTAGCTTAGTTGTTTGAATGGGACACCAACATGGAGAACCAATGACTATGCTTACTCTATAGTGAAGGTGGTGGTGGTGGATGGTGGAAAGCAGCCTCGAGGTGGGTGATGAGCAAATAATGATTGACTAGTAGGACTCCTGGGCATGACACAATCAGAAGATTGCATGAAGCAATAAACAATCTTTGTCAATAAGTCAATTCCAGTTATTTAAAACAAGTATTTAAAAATCGGTTACTGGATCAATTTCACAAGGTGAGGTCTATGGGCAGATAGCCCCTGTTTATTATCTGCTGTTTCCAGATTTTCTTTCTATATGTCTACATTCAATTTAGTTATAATTATGAAATGAACATGAAGGTTTCTTATACAATGTGCGGGACTAGACTGCAAATATGTTTGACATGATTGCCTGTACTTCCTACTGTATTGAACTGAGATTAACTGCTCAAGCTATTATGGATAACTATGAAAAGAAAGAGATAGATGGACAGACATTGGTTAGAGCCCCAGTGGTGGCAATGCACAGCATAAGGTGGAGATCCTGCTTTTAGTGAGGCAAAGAGTCACAAAAGGTGGGAAAGTAAGGTGTAATACAGTCAAGTATGGATTTGGGAACATGGAACCTAATGTTCTACAACTAGCCGTCAGCTGCATAGTCATAATATGGGCAGTATCTAACAGAATTAAGAAGTGTCTCATTCTAGTCAAATCAAATTGATTTAATTTGTATTTTTTTCTCATACTGGTCTTTAAACATTATCATACAAAGTATGAAGAGTTTTATGTCTCTGTTTTAAAATAACTTTATAATTAAAAATAAATAATATTTATTTGTATGAAAAAGCACACTTAAATAGAACTTATTTCAATATGAAGAAAATAGATAATTGGTCTGCAGACCATTTTTGATGTGGAAAGTTTGCTTGGAAGGCACATGGAATGTGATATTGAGATACTGTTATTAGCCTAATTTCCCCTTTTGTTAAATATGTGAAAAAATATTTCTATGGGCCTTGGATCTGAAATACAAATTGACATTAAGAATACATTTCTTTAGGCTTTGTGTATATTAAATACTATCTTTATATAAGCCAGAAATTATTACATAGTAGAGAAATATCATTGTTTTACATATTTTGAGAAACTTTGAAGTGATACCCTTAGTCTCTCTATTGTGATGGCAAAAGGATATGCTAGCAAAAGCTCCCAAAGCATTAAAGCACATACATTCTGACATCTACAGCCTATGTGTTTCCTGGCAATAGTGGGGGAGGTGAGAGAGGTGGTGATTGATTGGGGAATTTTCAGGCAGGATGGCCCAGTGCTGGGCCAATGCTGGCACTTGGCTTTGGTCTTAATAACTTTCCATTACACACTCTTCCTTTGGCACCCCTGAAACAAGGTTTGATTTATTTTTGATGGATCTTCCTCACATTGGAACTCTATTGCTTTCAAAGCTGTTGCTGCGGCAACACCTGAAGTGATTTTTATCACTGCCATAAACACATTAAATGATTTCAGATGCCAGAGACCTTTTTTCAGGTTCTGCTGTGTGATAAGTGAAGTCGGTTGTTAAAAAATGTTTTTCTGCTGTTTTAACTTTTGACATGCCCTTAGAAAAATCTATGTTCCTTACCACTGGTGTATCTGGTGCTTTATAAATGTGGGGGAACACTGACAGATTGATATTCAGATATGTGAGCATAAACAAAGGACATTAAGCAAAATCACACCATATACTATAATTGTATTTGCTTGCTCATATAACTTGTTTATAATGGTTTGACTTGACTTTTCTGTGGGTGCATCAGATGGGGGACTCTTAGAAAGAATATTGTGGGAAGATCCTACTTGGTAACTTGTCCTGTTTTGTAGAATTAAAAGGAAATAATTCTAGTTCATCCTTACACATCAGACAATTCTAAGTAAACCAAAAAATAATCCACTCAGTATAATGGCCTCTGTCTTTGTTAACGCAATGTCCTACTGAGGTGGACTGAAGCACCTGTCTATCAGATAAGCTTCTGGGATGGATAATACAAATCTATGTTAAAACTGGGCATTTAAGAAATGCAATTGCATACGATTTGGTGGAGTAACTGTAACCAAATTGTCTCAGATGAAGGAAATGGAGTACCAATATTTAGAGAATCCATCTAAAATAGAAATAACAATCACTCTGTATCAGCCAACCATTTCTTAGATGTTGAAACACCTTCTTCTTTGACACAATGCTTCTGGAATATGTAGGTTTCCATGGGTTGCTTTACTGTTAGTGTTTATAATTACAAGAGATCCAAGGCCATTATAAATATTCTTTTTTGGAATTACGCTTATCTCTGCAAGTTTAATTTCCTCATTTTTATCCATATGCTTGGAACAAATGACTTTCACTGAAATTAGATTTGACATCAGTTCTATTCAATCTTTTCAATCATATTGAAAAAAAGTTGCACCATTCTACTCTCATTTGTGACAATAGGTTTTGTTTTTATAACACATCATTGGCATGTCTAAATTAAATACCAAAATTATATGTATAAATATAGTCATTTGGCCAATGTATATCATATGGTGTCAGACTATTATATTACCTCTATTTGAAATAGAAAGACTTAATCAAGACAAACAATAGCAAACTATGATATTACCAAAGCTTCCATAAAAGAGAATTGAATGATTGGAGAGCTGGTTCAGCAGTTAAAAATACTTGATGCTCTTGCAGATGACCTAAGTTTGGTACTCAGAATTCACATGGTGGGTCATAATTCCACCAGTTCCACATATATTATATGTTCTTCTGTTCTCCTTAGATACCAGGTATGTATGTAATACATATATATACATTTAGGTTACATATATACACAATAAAAATAGATGCATAGGGAAAGTAAGTAATTAGGACATGTCTTCCTAAAATACATGCACAGCACTGTGGTTTCCTTACATCTGTGCAGAGCTATCATAAACACAGGCAGGAAGTTAAGATGAATGTTTCTATTTTTAACTCTGCAAAATGCTTCACTTTCAGAAGAAAACATTATAAGTACCAATGACAGTATCAATAGACATGCTAAAGCCAAAGGGTAAACTCATGGGATCCTACCTCCAGAAGACTAACTACAGGCAACTAATGACTGATTAGAGAGGCAGAATTAGTCTCTCTCAGGGATAAATCCCTTAATCAATTATTCAACACAAAGCGATCAGCTATGAAGTCATATTCATGCAAACAACACTAAATAGACTCAGCAGGTAGAACTTAAATATTTATGCATTTAGATATATGGGGGTGTGTGTGCACGTTTCTGCCTATGTGTCGAAATAATAATCAAAGAAGTAAGGCGATATGGAGTGGGTGCATAGGTGAAGCTAGAATGAGAAGACATGGGAGGGTTAGGGAGAATGGAAGGAACGAGGGGAAGTGACAGGAACTTATTTTAATCTCAATAGAGACAGAAAAATATCCTTGACAAAGACTAACATGCTTTCATGGTAAAAGTCCTAGATAAAGCAGTACTGAAGGTACTATATCTCAACATACTACATATGTCAACACAATGAAAGCTAGAGATAACAAACCCACAGTCAACATTAACTTGAATGGAGACAATCTCAAAGGAATTACACTAAAATCAAGAATGAGACAGGGCTGCCCACCCTATGAACTTCTTTTCAGTCTTTTCCTGAGAGCACTAGCTGGAGTAATAAGACAAAGGAAGGAAATTTAAGGATAAAAGTATAATTTTAAATATCTCCATTTGCAGATGATTTGATATTATACATAAGAGATCTCCGAATATCTACTAGAAACATTCTAGAAACAATTATTTCAGAAAAGTGGCAGGACTTTTAACAAAATCAGTCACTTTACTGAACAATACTAAACAAAGCATTGAGAAAAAAGATCATGGACAATTCCTCTTTAAAATAGAATCAAAGGTAATAAAATAGATTGGAATAAAACTAATCCAAGAATTAATAGACCTCTACTATGAAAATGCCAATTTGCTAAAAAGAGGGATTGAAAAAAATAATGGGAAACAGGAAGAGATCCCAGTTTTAAGGACTCATAGAATTAATCAAAATTTAAAAAAAAATATATGTATATAAATTCAAGTTTATATGCATATGTATGCATCTATTTAAATTATATAAATATATGTATATTCTTACACACTTAGATATATGTTGTGTGTGCACACATTTGTACATATGTATCACAATAATAATCAAAGAAACAATGCTATCAGTTTAAGTTTATATACATATATAATGTCTATATGTAATATAAATTTAAGTTTATATGTATATATGCACATACATTTAAAAATTGAAAAATATGTTTATATGTAAATATATGATCCCAGCTTAGGAGACCAAGATAGACATCTGTCTGTGAGTTTGAGGTCAGCCTGATCTACAAAGCAAGTTCCAGGACTTCCAGGGTTGTTACACAGAGAAAACCTGTCTTGAAATACCAAATAAAAAAAAAATAGAATTGTCTCTTTTGCTGCTGTGTCCACAGTCAGGCTACAGAAGAGGCTTGCCTCTAATGTCCTCTGCTGTGGTAAAAAGTAGGTCTGATTGGACCACAATGAGACCGATGAAATCACATGTGCCATCTCCTGTCAGCAGATCAGAAAGCTGGGCTGATCAAAGCTGGGCTGATCAACTGGAAGCCTGTGACTATCCATTCCCGGGCTCACTGCTGGAAAAACACCTTGGCGAGATGGAAGGGCAGGCATATGGGCGTAGGGAAGCAGAAGGATACTGCCAACGCTCGGATGCCCAAGAAGGTGACCTGAATGAGAAGGAGGAGGATCCTGTACCAGCTTCTCAGGACATACCGGGAATCTAAGAGTGACCGCCATAAATATCACAGCCTGTACCAGAAGGTCAAAGGGAATGTGTGACAGACAAACAAACACAACCAGATTCTCATGGAGCATACTGAAGGCAGACAAGGCACGCAAGAAGCTCCTGACTAACCAGGTCTTAGACCAAGGAAGCATGGAAGATCAGGGAGGAGCGCCTCCAAGACAAGAAGAAGAGATCATCAAGACTCTGCCAAGGAGGAAGAGACCAAGAAATAAAGCTTCCCTCATCTCTGGACATAGTGGCATGGCTGTGGCCTCATATAGATCAGTCATTAAAATAAAACAAGCCACCGGGCAGTGGTGGCGCACACCTTTAATCCCAGCACTTGGGAGGCAGAGGCAGGTGGATTTCTGAGTTCAAGGCCAGCCTGGTCTACAGAGTGAGTTCCAGGACAGCCAGGGCTACACACAGAAACCCTGTCTCGGGAAAAAAAAAAAAGCAAGAGAGAGAGAGAGAGAGAGAGAGAGAGAGAGAGAGAGAGAGAGAGAGAGAGAGAGAGAGAGAAGAAGAAGAAGAAGAAGAAAAAGAAAACAAATCTTAAAATAATAGAATTATAAAGTAACTACACAGTCAACAAAACTTATTTCCCAATTCCAATTTTTTAATGTTTTCTTAGAACACAAAATTATATATATATATAATGTTTTGAAATAAGAGCAAAGATTTTTCTGAAACAAAACAAAACAAAACCCTCTATTTTACCCTCTATTGATCTATTGCTATACAAATAGTGAGCTAATAGGTCAGCTGCCTGGTTAGCACTTGGATGCCTCAAGTGGTTGGAGTCAGGTTTTAGTAGGAGTTCATTTATCTGAAGGTCTGCCTAAGCTATGTGTGTGAGATGGCTCCTGGATTGACGGTCTCTGTCAGACATAGGCTCACTTGAGCTATCAGTGAGAACCCCTACAGAAGTTCTCAGAAAGTTGATCCAGCTTTTCAAATGTTGTCCTATCTGTTACAAATGTTTCTCTGAGGGCTGACATTCCATTTGTTCAAACTAGAAGCAGTACTATTAGAAGACCTAAAAATGGAACATGGAAATCACCCAGGATTACTTCAGTCATATTATATATTATGTAGTGTCTAGAAAATCATAAAGCCTACTCCAGGTATAAGAGAAAATAAACTAGATTCAATTTATCCATGCTCATGAAATATCAAATAAAAAGAACCATTTTAAAATATACTGTATATCCAAATTTCTCTGACTAATTGAGAAAATATGAGACCTGTCCTTTCCTATTTATAAATGAAAACCAATTGCAAGAACAGAACTCAGAAAACATGTTCCTACACTATGAATTGAAATACTGTCATATCAATAGCTTACATTAAAATGTGCAAAGTTGGCCAAAGCATTGTTTAATAGGAACACAGATAAATACCTTGACTTTAACCTTTAATTTTAATAAAAGATTAATTATATCAATTAAGTGTATCAATAAAATATATCAACTAAATGACGTAATATGGCCAGAAAGTTATATTGCTAGAAACAATCAAATCATAAAATACTTCCTGTGCTTACTGAGCTGAGAGTTTGTCCCATATTTGTTTGTTTTTGTTTTGTTTTCTTATTTTTTCATTTGTTTGTCCGTTTGTTATCAAGACAGGTTTTCTCTGTGTAACCTTAGCTGTTCTGGAACTAGCTCTGTAGACCAGGCTCACCTTGAACTCAGATTCATCCATCTCTGCCTCCCACTGGGATTAAAGACCTGTGCCACCAGTGCTAGGTGAGTTTGCCCACCAAGGCAAGTCAAACTTTTCTTAGGTATAGTGAAGAAAATAGGTAAAGATACAAGAATATAAATGTATGTACTATTAAGAGTCTCCTCCAATCACAAATGGAGACAATAATAACTTAAGTTCTGTAAAGTTCTTTACAAAATATTCTTTTATTTGAAAGTACTATAAAAATCATTATAAGGACAATGTAAGTACTAAGCATGAGAAAAGGTACAAAAGATGAATGGATATAGGCGAGTCCGCCATCATAGTCAACATAAACTTCAAACTAAGGACATTCATCTATCTCTGGCAATTATTTTTAGGACTAAATGATTACATAAGTGTCTTTGTTTCTTTCAATGGTTCACCAACTTTCATCAAATGGGAACTATTTGACGATGACAGCCTGATACAGAGCAGTCCCACATCTTTGCTTTGTAAATCTGTAAGAAGGCAAATTTTGGTTGAATTCTGGTTTCCTTTCTTGTTCCTACAACTAAGTTTGTTTGGCTTATATGCAGAGAATATAGTCCTTACAGACAGGGAAGGCATGGCAGGGCACAGCATCTTTAATTGAGAAAGAGGCATGAGGTGTCTTGCTCACATCTCCATAGCCAACCAGGAATCAAAGGGCTCAGGCAAGAATCCCATGAGCTTTACCTCTGTAGCCTTGCTCCTACTGAATGTGGACCATGTCAACCAGTTAAGCCACATATGCAAAGAATTCTATGACCTCCCAGAAGTATCTTTCCATCACCTCCTAGAGACTACCTCTTAAACAAACAAGCTGTGGGGAACATTAGAACCATAACAAACTTGAGGACACAACATAGGTTATAAGGAAATATGTAAGTAATTTTCAATAAAATAATGAAAACCAAGTCTAAATACGAAAGAGCCATCATCAAGAAAAGTGGATATGGAGAGTTATTTTTCTTACAACTTGGATTATCCTGTCCAAGAATTTTAATTGAAGGAATTAATCAAAAATGTGTTTAAATATTAAATAAAAGTATTTATATGTTTAAAATAATAATAAACTGGAGTCAAGACAGGCTATTGGATTATTCTCCTAATGTTTACAATGGGCCTGTTTTGATGAGCAATTTTACAAATTAGATTCATTATATATTAGAAAATGCATCCTTTTAATTAGTAAAATACATCAAATATTTTCAATGTTTTACATTTCAGTTCTAATTTTATATTTAAAATGAACTAAACTGGGGAAAATTGAATTATCTTCCAGTTTTAGTGCTATTTTTTTTAACTTTACATTAATGTTCCTGGGGGAAAATATCATAAATTAAATTAATGTAGTGTAGTCAGAAGGCAGCTGACTGATTGTAGACCGTTTAAGCTCTCTGTTGGAAAAGTAAACTGATACAGAAGCTATTTATCAATAATCTTAGAGCTATCACAGCTTTGCTCTTTGCTCAAATGGTACTGTATGCCTTTCTCCACATCTCTACTTATCAAAATTGTGTCTCTTCTTTTACTCACAGAACACTTTAGAGTACTTACATAGCTTTTCCTATATTGCTTCAGATTACAGCTATTTGTGAACATAGCTCGCCACACTTAGAAGACAGGAAGTCTATTCCATTCATCTCTGCCTCTTCTTGCAACATACAGAACATTGCTTGGCTTTGAGAGTGCTTCGTAAATGTGTGACTCATAAGTGCTGCCTTAACTGAGTTTCTTGTCAGGATGTTAGCTGAGTTATCTTAAAAAAATAAAATGCCCAGGTTTCTAAAAATTTCAGAGCACTCCACCATTGTAGAGCAATGCAATGATTAGAACCTCTTGGGACAGCAGTGTGTTACAGATCCTTCTGAATCAGTATCCTGTAAACAAATCCTGCCTTTGTTATTCTTCACTTCCTGTCATTTGCTTGGTTCCCCAAGGTCAATTGGGAATCCCCTCTGTACTAAGACATAGAAAGCTGCATTCTATTCACCTGATTTCCACGTAGGTTCTGCCACTTGGCCTAGTTGACAACAAATTGAGTCTATAGAGGGGAAAACAGTCAATATTTTTTGAAAGTATTTTATGTCTTAGCCAGTGTTTTGATGAGAGCTGGCTGAAGAGAAGACAGCAGGATCCATGAGAACTCACTGCTGCCAGCGCTTTGGGTTGGGCTAATCATATCAAATATAGGGAGCGTCCAGAGCTATTGGAGATCCTAGCAGTCACATGGGTAATTTCACGGACACTCTAGAATCTTATTCTCACAATCACCTGATGATAAATGTTAAAACTCAGGATATGTCATTTTACAAATAGAGAACAGAGTCTGTGAAGATGGCTCAGGTGTGAAGTACTGACCACACAAGGGTCTGAGGCTATCCATGCAGAAACAACCTAGTGTTATGTGTGCCTGTAACCCAAGCACTGAAAGGTTTAATTCCCAAGAGGATCCTTGGGTTTTCTATTAGCCAGTGTAGTTCTAGTCTCAGCAAGAGACACTGTCTTAAAAATTAAGGTTTACTATGAGTTGGAAAGCGAAAAAGGAAAGAGTAAAAATGATGTAAGTACTGTAGCATGGAATTCTCAAAAAAAATAAATAAATAAGGCAGGGGACTATTGAGGAAGACAGCAGACACAGAGCACTGGTTTCTATACGCATGTACAAAAAACTTGTATATTCACTGTTACATACAAAGAATAGCAAAGTCAAGAAAAATTACTAATGGCACATACATATTTAGTGAAAATCTGATTCCTGTCTATACTCAGGCTACAAAATAACTTGGAGAGCCTAAGTGGGGTGACAAGAGTGGGCTGGCTCATTAGGGCAGTCACAAGCAGATGTGTCTCATGTTTGCTAGCAAGACACCCTCCTCTTGTATGACCAATGAAATTGGAGTTATATGCTGTTTGCATAAAGGCTCTGTAGTCCACTAAAAGGGTTGGCATCCTTCAGAAATAGTTATAGGCTAATAGCTCACAGGGCACTCTCCTCAGGCTAACAGTCAAGGTTTTATAGCACTAACTCTGAATGATACTAACATACACCATCGTGCGTGACTTCAAGGTTTTCTCTAAAAGACAGCATTTGTATATTGCTTAATTTTTTTAAATGCAACTATAGTTTCCTTTCTAAACATTCTATGAAAACAAAGTCGTCCTGAGCACTCATAGAAATGTATTAAAGCCGTTGTTAGAGAGGACATGTTTATAACAGGCGTGTGAGAGGCCAATCACCCTTTAAAATGAACTCACAGTTGGATGAGGCAAGTATTGTGTACAATAACTAATGGTTTTCTTCAAAGTGGAAAGTGGTCTCTTAATACCTCCCCTCTCTTCTGCTTTTCTCTAGCAAGTGTCTGGGCTACAGTCAGTCAGTGTGCTCATTTATCTGATCTATCCTCAGTGTAACAAAGGCCTCCTGTGAAATTCTTCTACTCAACTCTCTGATGCAAGTCTGCTCACTCTGTTTTTCACCAAGCTATGATACACTCAAAGGTAGTGTGAAATATCCAAGATCAAACTGGTCTAATGATAACACTTAGAAAGACCGCTTTTTAAAAGGGAGATAAGATAACAGGATGTTCTAAGGGAAGATGAAACATTCTATCGTCCAGGAAAGCTCCATTTGTTCAGGAAGCAAGCAGCTCAATAGCTTCAGCAGTTCACTAAAACAAACTAGATTCATTGGGCTTTTCTTTCCCTCAAACATATGTAAGCAATAAGGTCATTGATCAGAATATTTTCATAAATAAGTAAATAAATGTATAAATTATACTGTGCAACTATACAGATTAAAACCCCAATGAAATTTAAATGAAAAATATATACACAGATATATGACCCTCAAAATTAACTTTATAGTATTTATTCCAACCTTTCAGAAATGAACAAGAAAAAGCACAGTGTCCTTGCTCAGTCCTGCGCTGCCTATAGTACATTCTTTATACTTTGTACAAGTAGAAAAATAGTCATCTGATTATAATGCCCAATTAGCGAGTGAGGTCATATTGCATTTGGTAGTATATGAGAACCTACTTGAGCTTCAAAATTTTTATTTCACAAGAGTATTGGACTTCCATGTATAGTTTATAGACATTAATCAATTCTTGCTATCCTTTCAGAATGTCTGTTAGGCCAAAATTATTTTTATAAAAGTATGACATTATGCTATGGGATTCCTCAGTTAGGGCACTTGCTGTTAAACAATGTGTTTCAATCTCTGAGCTCCATATAATAGAAGAAATGTATAATTTCACTCCTGGAAGTTGTGCTCTGACCTACACACACACACACACACACACACACACACACACACACACACACACAGAGAGAGAGAGAGAGAGAGAGGAGAAGGGAGAATAAATAAATGTGGAAACTCTAAGATGTCATCTA
This sequence comes from Uromys caudimaculatus, assembly GCA_028551405.1. Classification (NCBI taxonomy): domain Eukaryota; kingdom Metazoa; phylum Chordata; class Mammalia; order Rodentia; family Muridae; genus Uromys; species Uromys caudimaculatus. The sequence goes on along the minus strand of CM052707.1, from coordinate 61,147,728 downwards.
CTTTGTACTGTCAATTTTCTGATGATGTAATAGCAGTGTTGGATTAGTCTGGAAGTGAGGATATCCATTACTCCTCCTTGTTCTAAATTTATAGATGGCGTTTCATTTGTGACTGCCCCTGAAAACTAATTTTGCCACATTTAAAAATTAGAGCACATTCCTTTTAAATTTTGCCCCCAATAGGACCAAAGATGGAAATAATATAGTGTGGTAGCTCTCAGGAAAATTTTCATATGCAGTAGAATATACTATTAACTGATTAGGAAGCTTTTAAAACAGAAAGCCAATTTTAATTGGCAAAAGCTTTGAGTAGCAATACGTACTTATTTCAATATGGATGTTTGGCACATATCTTTCTTAGCAATGAACCAAGAGTCTACAACATGAAAGATAATAATTCAAAGCATATTTGTCAAGATACAATTAGAATCTTCAGTGTGAAATTAGAACTGCAGAACCATGCATTAGTTCTCAGAGCACTGAAAGCATCCAGACATTTAACTACATTACTGATGAGATTGGTTGTGATTTTTAAACATGTTTTTGGTAATTTTCTTGAAAGCCTCCAAACATCTGAAGAAGTTCTGCATTACACCATTGAGCCAATGAGTCACAATTCATGAGTACTTGATGTTACAAAAATTAAGTCTGAGTAAAGGGTCCATGAAAGGTAGCAGGCAGGTAGGTCCGAATATATATATTCCATTGCACATAACCACTATGAAAGTACCATTTGCTATTTTGGTGGGATGACAATTATCAAGTTTCAAAGTGAGTATCTACATTAAAATGGATTTGCCATTTTTAATTCTACCAAAGAAATAAGAACCAAGGACAGCAGAAACATACAGTGTCTCAGTTGCCTAGAGTCCTTCTACAGTCCAGGGGGAGCAGGGATGGGCCCTAGAGTGGAAAAGAGAGGACCAGAAGACCCCTTCTGGAAGAGGTCATCCAAGGTGGCATTGTGTGAATAATCTGCTCAGCATAGTACCTGGGCTACAACCCTCAACTGGAAGTATGAGCCTAGCTGGAACTTGTAACCAGGTTATCCCCAGACATGGCCAGGCCTGGGGGCCTGGAGGTGAAGTCAGACATTGAAGGTTGGGTGGGGAGTACAGAGGAAGATCAGACTGCTCATCAGGCACTTGGATAGCATTCCTTGCTGGCCTTTCTATCTGCCTTTCACCCACCCGACTCTTCCCTTGCAAAGATTTCTGCAAGAGAAGAACCTGTGTTATTCCAAGACAAAAAGTTCCTCAGGGAAGGAAATGTAGAAAGAGAAAGCCCCTATGTGGATGATGGCGTTAATACAGGACATATACTAGACACACACAGAGGCAGAGGCAAACCTGGACTGTGTGGGCAGTGTGCGCTCTTGACAAGTACCACAGCAACCCACAGCCTCAGTATTTTTATTATGTACAGCACTTAGAGCGTGATTATCTCACCTCAGTAGGAGATCTCTGTCATTGGTGAGTCTCTCTGGCTGTAACCATCCAGTAGGAGGAAGCTGCAGTAGCTATTTTGTGCACACACCTTCACAATTGTAACCACTCATACCTGCATGCACCATCACTGTTCTTATTCAGAGTGGATGAAGGCTTTCTTATTTCCAAGCATGACTCTTACAGAGAAGGCCTTGCTGTAGTCTCATGGGTCTGAGGCCTTGGTTCTTAACATGACAAGCTCATGTCAAACACTAACCCTTCACTCAAGCCTTCCCCCACTCTTTATACATTCATTTATTCACAGCCTCAACTGCTCCCCACAAGCCTGCACTGTGTTCCAACTACGTTAATTTTCTTTATCACTTTTGGTTTTGCTTTGTTTGTAATTATTGCCTATCAACAACTAAAGCTATAGAGTTAAGGAGTTTTATATGGTGTTTACTTTTGTGATCCTAGGAAAGTCAAATTATGTAAGAAGTTTTAGGGATACTCTGAAGACCCGGTGTCTACTAATGATATTTGATATAAAACAAGAATTTAATTCAATAGTAGAGCAATCAGCTGCCTAATGTGCTCCTTCACACACACACACACACACATACACACACACATACACACACACACAAACACAAATACCCAAAAGTACAAAAATCCCAAGAAATCGTGGCCATCTGTATTGAGGATCATTTCACAATGCCATTTGTGCTGGTTCCTTGTTTAGGACCTAGCTATTGACAATAAATTATTCCCTAGCTAGTAAATTGCAAAACTCTCCCCAGCCTTTCAAAGAAATAGAGAAATTGACAATCTATGACTTTAAGAGGCTTATTCATAAATATCCATTTTGTTCGGTTCTACTCAATAGAAAATCAGTTTTCTTTTATAAACATGTAAAATGATGTTTATCTGGAAAGAAACTTAAATGAAATAGTATTCATCCTCTGATCTCGACCAGACTTTTTATGGAATTTCTTTATGAAATTAGCAATATGAAAAAGAAAAAAGCTTTTTATGTTTTCTCAAAGAGATATTGTGAATGTAGTATTTAAATATCAGAATAAAATACAGGACTCCCTCACTTAAAAAAAAATCGAGAGATCATTGATTTTCCTCCTCTTAAATTTTTCTCACATTAGCAAACAGTCTGGGAAAGAAAATAGGTTTTATTTGTTTATATTTGAGGTGGAAAAATGAAGAAAACCTTGGTAGTATGGGCAATATATCTTAAATGACTCAGTTAATAGTTTTAGTAAGTGCCTTTTCTTTAGACATCCAGGCTCAGCCTGGGAGCAAGTAAGCGCCTTGCCTCACTGCTAGTGTCCAGAGTCTCCAGGGATCTGCCACTTTAAGATATTCTAAAACAGGACATTTCCTGGCTAAGTTTTGGCTGCTTAAAATTCACTTGACTAGATGCAGATTTTTGTGATTGAATATCATAAATTGTGGCACCAGAGTAACCACAGATGCTACTATATTAGCTTTCTCGTGAGTTAGCAGTTCTCAACCTGTCATGACCTCTTTGGGGTCACATATCAGATATCCTGCAGATCAGATATTTACATGACAATCCATAACAGTAGCAAATTGCAGTTATAAAGTAGCAACAAAATACTTTTGTGGTTGGGGTCAGCACAACTTGAGGAATTTGCATTAGAGGGTCATAGTGCTAGGAAGATTGAGAACCACTGGTATAAGTGTTTTATTGGGAAGGGGCTAGAAAAAAAAAGGGACATACATTAATGAACATATAAAACATATGACATATTTGTAGTTTTCTGTATAAATAGAAAGAAATAGGAAGCTCTTCAATAGCAAAATGATACAAATTAATTTGATATTACGTAATTGAGCAAGAGTCTGGAGTTTGAGTAATCTCAATATATCCTAAGGACTCGGACTCTCTCTCTCTCTCTCTCTCTCTCTCTCTCTCTCTCTCTCTCTCTCTCTCAAGAACACTTAACTGAATAAAAATTCAATACTTTCTTCATAGGAAATTTCTTTGAAAATCTGGAATATTAATATTTCATGTCAGTTTAGGGGATTTATACTTTATTTGATCAAGTAAAAACGGTTGTGAAAGAAGATAGCAGAGACCATATGTGGTCTTATTGTGCCTACTGTAAGCGCTCTGCAGGATAGGGAACACATGAATGAAGGAGATCCCTGCTTCCAATCCATGCAAATATATATTTCTGCAGATTTTAGTTGCTATATTCTGTGATCAGAATACACCTTCTTGCATAGAATGTATTACGTGGTAGTTTTTTTTCTCATATGAAAAACACGTTTTACTTGCAGAATTCCTGCCTGTTTGTTTGATTGATTTCACTTCATAAAGTGAGTAACAAAATCTACATTTTTATACAGAAAGGCCACTATCAACTGTAAGTAAAGATCAGGAGTAAGCAATGAATCCAATTATATTCTCTACTTTCTTTTCTAACATATTCATGGGATCTGGTCTTCTGTTGAGGTCCTTGATCCTTTTGGAGAGGAGTTTTGTCCAGTGTAATATATATATGGCTCTATTTTTACATACTGGTACAATAACGACACAAATACTCTTCATGAGATGAAACCAGTAGATGTTACTGCTAAAGTGATTAAGAACATAAAGACTAGATAGACCGTAGGCTGAGGGTAACACCTAGTGATCTTATTTTGCTAATGGAACATGCACTAAAAAGGCTCCTAAGGACATGTTGTTAGACATCAGAGCACCACTCAGCCGTCATCCAGTGAGCTTCTTCTTGCAGCTGATAAGAATTTAAATAAGAGACCCACAACAGAACAATATACTGAGGGTGAGAGACTTCTGAGCACTCAGCCATAGATGTGATGTATTTATCAAACTCCTGTCCTCAAAGATCAAGGATCCATGTGCAAATGAAAACAAAATGACTCTAAGAGCCAGATGGAATGGATGAGTCTAAGGAAATAGTTTCTTACATACACAGCAAGGCTGATGCACATAAGAATACTCAGAGATTTTGTCAGCACATGTAGGATGTGCACAGGTTCAAGCCAGACAAATTGCCAGTACTGTGAAGGAGAAACAGACATAAATACCAACCTTAACCAAGCAGTTATTAGAAACTGGTATTTTCTTGGAAGGGGAAGACTGGTTTTCTTCATTTGAATGTCACTAGGTATATCAACCACACTCAAGGGTAAGCTCCATGTCCAAGAGGAATTGTCAACACAAAATGGCCTCTGAGGGTTTTGTGTACTTTTTGATTTGGTATGTTTTACTTATTAATTTTTTAATGTGTTTTTAGTTTGTCTGTTTTGATTTTTTCTTTTTGTCATTGTTGTTAATTTTGGATTTTTTTAGTGTGTATGTGTGTGTGTGTGTGTGTGTGTGTGTGTGTGTGTGTGTGTGTGTGTGTGTGTGTGTGTTTTAAAGAGAAAGAGAGCCGGGCAGTGGTGGCCATGCCTTTAATCCCAGCACTTGGGAGGCAGAGGCAGGTGGATTTCTGAGTTCAAGACCAGCCTGCTCTACAGAGTGAGTTCTAGGACAGCCGGGGCTACACAAAGAAACCCTGTCTCGAAAAAACAAAAACAAAACAAAACAAAACAAAAAAACAAAAAAAAAAAAAAGAGAAAGAGAATCAACATGAAGTTTGGTTGGGTAAGGAGGAAGATGATTTGGAAGGGTTGAACAAGGCAAAAGAATACAATCGAAATATATTACCTGAAAAAATTAAAATTTTTTGAAAGAGTAATCAAGTTAGCTTTTCATATGGCTTCTATTTATACTATTCCTATGATTCTATTCACACATACAGTCCAAAAGGATTATAAAGAAGGCTAGCACAAAGGATTACATGAAATACAGATTGCAAAAGAAGAAAGATAAAATAGCTTCATTTTCAATGAATATGATTGTCTCTATAGCCAAATCTTCTGAGTCTACCAACCCAAAACAGAACAAAATTTTCTTTAGCAGGATACATTGTCAAATTATTTCCTATATACTAAAAAAAATTAAGATATTATTTGCAAAAATCCCCACTTCTATCACATGAAATATTTTGGCATAACTTTTATGTATGATAGTTAATAGATATTATATATATCATATATATATATATATATATACATACATATATATATATATATATGCACCTATGTATGCATCAAACAATTATAAAGGAGGAAATATTTGCAAGGTAAAAATAATTAGAAATATTTTCATATTTACTGACTAGAACACTCAATATTGCCTTACTTTTTCAGAATAAATGATGTGAAGGTATCAAAATCCTAGGTTTGTACACAAGGTGTTTTTAGTGGTTCTATAAGCAACTAGCAAGTCCATGTCTAAAGTCAAGAAACCAACTTCAATCAATAAATAGAACTAATTTTGATACAACTTGAAATGGTTCAGAAATTTTATGGAGTAAGAATTGGGTGTGGGGAGCTAAGCTTTTCTAAAGATGCATTGATCCAGACAATGTATGATTAGTTTCAACAGATATTTTTTAAGGGAAAAGTGCAGAGACCCTCGGATTTATAATACTGAATTATAGAAAACTAATTTTTATAAAGGTGGAACAAAATTCAATGCATTAAGCACAGGCTTTGCTCAGTGTGTTATCTGTATCACAATAACACATAAATAATAGAAACCTGGTGGTCTAAAATGCCACAGTATTGAAGGTAGCTAGCATACTGGTGCTGTCATTCAAACTGGGAAGAGAACATTTTGATGGAAAATGGACATGATTGTATTAAATACTTACACTGCAGTAAAATAAGCCACAAAGAGCATGGTATTAAAAACAAATTAGTGAGAGAAAAAAAATATGGTTTTTTCCATTCACAAGGTCCAAACATTTAACCCTTGCAAGACCACGATCTAGGGAGAATTCTTTCTTGCCCCTTGTTATTGAGTTTGCCAGCAACATTCAATGTGTTTTGTCTCACAGAGGCAATACTCAATGTCACTCTGTGTTACTTAGTCTCTTTTACAAAATAAAACCAGTACACACTCTTAATGATGTCATCTTAGCTTGACTACATTTGTAAATATTTTAACTATTAATATAACCACAACATGCAAGAGAGAATGAAGATTTCAATATTATCACTTGTGGACTGAAGTACAATTTATAACACAGGCCAGGGTGTAATGACTTGGCAGTTTCTTCTGTCACAGAAGGCAAATAATCAGCTCGCAAGATGCATGGATTGAGACTGTCCATTTTATTTTCTGTCAAAGCTTAGTATTTTAAGACTTGAATTGAGGCATGCAATTGTAGATTCCCACAGACAAAAACTTGGGTAAAAGTACAATATCACATTCTTGGCATCTAGTTACTAGAAAGAAATCCTACTACCTGGAAAGATTTTGAGGACAAAATTGCTCTTATGCCATAGCAAAAGGCCCAAGTTTTTTTGTACAATATAGATATAGATAGATAGATATAGATAGATAATATAGATATATGTATGGACAGAGGTATATAGATATAGGTATAGATATAAATCATATAGATATATGTAGATTAGATAGATAGATAGATAGATAGATAGATAGATAGATAGATAGATAGATGACACATATTATTAATAGTCAATTGGTTTAAGGCTATTTTTAAACTTTAAATATGTGAGTTGAGTATTAAATCTGAAAAGTAGGACTTGAAATCTGCTGACAAGAAAGACTGGATTAAAGAGATTCAGAGACATAGAAAGAGAGACAGGCAGAGAGAGATACAGTGAGACAGAGATAGACAAAGATAGAAAAACGGAGAAAGAGAAACACACACAGAAAGACAGACAAAGACAGAGACAGAAAGGCAGAGAGAGAGAGAGAGAGAGAGAGAGAGAGAGAGAGGCCAAATAATACTTAGAGAAATGAATTTCCAGTGAAGCAGGACCATTGTTGGGGATAGAAGCATAAACTAAAAATCCACTGATAATTGAGGATATTCTGAACTTTAGAGTTTTGGAATGAAAATACAGGATTTCAGAATAAATCAATTAGCTCAACAAATATCTTTGAACAAGTTGATGATGGGTTACAATAAAGTTTTTTACTAGAGAGTTAAAATATAATCAAAAGGTATTGCATATACTTATAAAACTGTGAAAGAATAAATATGTAAAGTAAAATTATTAAATTGTTCAAAATAGAGTATAGAGAAAAAAAATAAAAAGAGAAGTCACACAGGCAAAGATTACCATCCATATCCCAGAAATAATAAATGTTCTGTTTAGAATTTCAGGAGAAAAATGAAATAAAAATCATTTACATTATAAAAATTATGAAAAGTTCTCCTGGTTTAAAAGAAGTCAAAAACACTTTAATTGCTAATCAGCATGGGTACAACTGACTCCATTAGAAAGGTAGATTCAGGACTTTATGACCTAGAGAGTTTAATCTCCCTACTTAAAATACAGGTTATCCCAAATTAAAGTGTAAGACATTAAATTATGAACAAGGTTATTTTTTAAGACAGTATACATTATACATTATTATAAAATTATAAGCTTGAGAACTTACTTTTTCAATTGTAGCAGGGGTTTGAATACATTTACCTGCTATGTAGAGAAAGCTGCTCATAAAAGGCATTTCAGAAACCAACAAGGTAATAACTACCTGTGGATCCATCTCCAGTGTTCCCTCAGTTTGTGTTTTCTATAGTTTTTCTATTTCCATTTCCAAGTCTTGAAGAGTTTTGTCTATTTTCTTTACCTGTTTGATTGTAAATCCTTTTATTTCTTTAAGGGGTTTATTCATTTCCCTTTTAAAGGCTTCTATCATCTTTTTAAGACCGAATTTAAGGTCATTTTCTTGTGCTTTGACTGTTAGGATATCCAGGGCTTTCTATAGTAGGATAGCTGTGCTTTTTGTTGATTGTGTTCTTACATTTAACCTAACTTGGGTGTTCCTGGTGCAGCAGGCCTCTGGTGGGCAGCCTTGGGCTGGACAATGACTCAGGGGTAGTCCAAGTCTCTCAGCAGATGGCTATGCCCCAGACAACAAAGCAGGCAAGGGACTGGGTAGAGTCCCTTCTGCAGGTTTGGTTAAGACACACAGAAAGGTGGCCAGGCAGTTGAGTTCTGAGGTGGAGAGCAAGCTACTCAGGGCAGCTGGGCTTGCGCCAGAGGAATCCACAGGCAGGAATGGGCAGAGGGAAGAGATCTGACCTGGGTGTTTCTAGTTCTGCATATCTGGTCATGACTTCCTTTTTTTTTTTTGAACTCAATTTAATAAAATAATATTTAGTGACCAAAAAAAATTTTAGAAATTGTATAAATATGAGACTAAACATGTAGCAGAATGAACCAACTAAATAAATTAAAAAGAAAAATGAACTAGTTCTTTGAAACAAAGAAATATATAAATATAGCAAAGTAAAACTTCTGAACTATAGTAAAAACATTACTGTACTGGCTGCTTTTGTGTGTCAACTTGAGACAAGATTACATTATCACAGAGAAACAAGCCTCCCTTGAGGAAATGAATTCATGAGATCCAGCTGTAAGGCATTTTCTCAATTAGTGATCAAATGTGAGAGGGCCCCTTGTGGGTGGTGCCATCCCTGGGCTGGCAGTCCTGGGTTCTATAAGAAAGCCAGTGAGCAAGCCAGGAGAAGCAATCCAATAAGCAGCACCCCTCCATGGCCTCTGCATCAGCTCCTGCCTCCACGTTCCTGCCCTGTGTGAGTTCCTGTTCTGACTTCCTTTGGTGATGAACAGCAATGTGGAAGTGTAAGCTGAATAAACCCTTTCCTCTCCAGCTTGCTTCTTTGTACTGATGTTGTAGGAATACAAACTCTGACTAAGACAATTATTAAGATTCAAATCATAGTAATAAAGATAGAAAGATTTCAGATGAACAGTAATAACAGAGATGTCCATTAGCACAAAAGGACTGAACAGAGGACTGAAGAAGATGATAAAAGAGACACTCATTGTTGTCTTCTATATAGAGGCTGAAAACCCTGACTCAAGGTGTATTGTGGTCCCTTGGCAAGTGAAACCTTGGGAGGAGGAAAAAACAGAGGGAAAAAATTAGTTGGAAGAGACAATTATTAATGTTCTTCAACATCAAATTAGAGTTCACAATAAGAATCATGTGTTGCCACTGGATGAGAGGAATTCAGGTCTCCAAACAAAATAATGACAAAGAAAGGTAAATATGATTGCATCACTTATCATCAGTATTTTGTGTGTTCATGCATGAAAATGTCACACTGTACACCATGAATATATGTAATTATTACATTCTAAACAATTCAATTTTAAATAATTAAGAAATAATTTTCAAGCAAATCAAAATAATGAAAATCTTAATAAGCAATGAATGGTACTTAAGACATCATACATAACTGTAAATTTACCAAAAAGTACACATTTTGTTTGCAACAAAATCATGGTTATTCCTAATAATGGCATTATTTTCTTCTGTCACGTTTGACAGGAACTCTAAATTTCAATTAAATATAGTGGAAATAAATGAATTTCTTGCTTACAAAAGCTAATGTTTTCTTTCTTTTACATGAGTAACCTGTTAAAATTTCTGTGAGATATAAACAGGGTAATAAAATATAGATTCCAGTTATTTATTTCCAGAAACAGAAATATAAAACATTTGTAATATTCCAAACCAAGTGCTGTGTACTGCTTGTCTGATAGGAAACCCACCATCAGGGCATATCACAGACAGTGATGACAACAAAATGGGTGTACAGTGTTACACAGTGTGGAATGTTATATTAGCAATATTTGTTCTACAGAAACAAGATGTAGTAGTAATGAGTGAACATCTCGTTGGTAAGACTTTTCAGGCGATCAATGATAACAAATGAACTTTATTTTGAATGTATCCTTCTACAAATTCAAGAATAATTTCACTGAGTACTTTGAGTTAATCTGAGATCAAGGTGTTATTTAGGGTTTGAGTTTGGAAAAGGAAAATGTCAAAAGATCTCGAACATAGTAAATGATTTGAATGCTTGCCTAAATAGGATCATTACTGAGACATAATACTTGGCTATTTGTTTACACAAAGTGTTAAGAAAACATGTTCAAAGAAAACATAGATGTTGAAATGACTGCATTATTTTCTTACATCTTATATGTACAAGATTTTAACTGGTTATTGCAGAACCTAGCAGCAATTCCAGAAGTCTGAAAGCTGCAGTAGGAGGGTATATGCTAAATTTGACACCTGTCTGCATTTTTGGAAAATGAGACTCTGTCAATAAACCAACAATATAAGTCATGGTTATCTTAAGGAATCACATCTATTCTTGTGGTCTGAGATGATTTTAATGCCTCCAAATGTTGAAACTTTGTTTTTATCATTATATTAAGGTAAGCTTGTGAGAAGTGCTTAAATAATCAGGGCTCTGACCTCATGAATTGATTATTGTTTTTGAGTGTGCTAGTGCACTGATGGAGTTCATGTTGTAAGTTCAGTGTCTCCTTGCTTTCACCATCTGTGCCTCATGTACCCAGTGACTTGTCCGCACATCTTCTGACACAGCCCAAAGTTCCTTCCCAAGGACTAGTTCTGCTGTGCATGCACCCGGATTCTCAGCCTCTAGTGTCATGACCCTATAACACCTCATTATTTTCTATTATTTGCAAATAGCCCACTCTGTGACATCCAGCTTCCTCAGAGCAGTTCAAAAGATGGACTAAAATTCAGGTTACATTATCAAGCTGATATCTTTGACACAGTACATCTTCCGTTTATCATATTTAAAACACATCTTAAGGGAGCTGGAGAGATGGCTCAGTTGTTAAGAGCACTGGCTGCTCTTTGAGAGGTCCCGAGTTCAATTTCCAGCATCCACATGGTGACTCATAGCCATCTGTAATAGAATCTGATTCCCTCTTCTGGAACACATGAAAATAGAGCACTTAAATTCATAAAATAAATAAATAATTCTTTAATAAAAAAAAAAAACCTCAGTTGTGCCTTTAAAAAAACACAGCTTAACACTTTAAGATATTGTTATTTAATTTCTTGGTAATTTTAAATATCATTTACATACTTTTCTCCTGCTCCAAATCCTGTACCATTGCCCCATTCCATTTCGAATTCATGACCTCTTCTTTAATTTCTCTCTCTCTCTCTCTCTCTCTCTCTCTCTCTCTCTCTCTCTCTCTCTCTGTGTGTGTGTGTGTGTGTGTGTGTGTGTGTGTATGAGTATTTTGTGAAGTTTTACCTATCACCACTGGTGTATGTCCACTTGTACTTTTATTATGCAAATCATGTTTCAATAATCATATTGTTGAGATTTCCTGGGTGCTTCTTTCCTGTTGTGCATAAGAAGACATTATCTATCAGCAGCTATCCTGGTCCAGTGACTTTTACAGTCTTTCTCTTCTCTGTTCTTCAACTTCCCTAACCCTTGGCTGTAGAAGTTGAGTTGTAGATTTGTCCACTGTAGTTGGTCACCATGTTCTCTGCATTATGAATGGTGGTGTATTCTGTAACATTGTCTGTTGCAAAAAAAAATAAACGATTCTTTGATGGGGGGTAAAACTATCATCATATGCTGATGTAGGGGCAAGTGTGAGGAAGAGTTAGAAGTTTTATTTTCTTAAGAAATTGGTAGTTTTCGATTCTCCGATGCAACCATCAAAAGCAACTTTATTACTTGAACAGAGAGAAAATAAAATTAGAACTTGGCATCAGTTCATTATGAATATGAAAGGTGATTGACAAATGAATAAACTCATCCAAGTATTCAGTCTTCACTAGTCTTGTATCATAAGGCGCATTTTCCGCCAGTTTTTCTCTGTATACTCAGGGTTTGACCTACACTTTGTGCAACAATCATTCGTTTTGCCTTAGTTATTCCAAAATTGCTTTTCTGTTTCTTAAAAAACCAGAACAAAAAAAAAAATATTTTGGATGTAGTGTATAAAATTGAATACTGTTTTAAAATTTTATTAAAATCAAATTTGTAGTGTTGATAATTTTAAGCATCTAGTGGATATATATTTTAATGTATTTGGTTAGTAAACCCCACAAGATAAAAAATTCACACTTTTATAATGATAACAGAACACAAAGCTATTTTTATTAGACCAACAATATTAAGGTAATGTTATTTCCAAACATTGACTCAAGTTATATTACTGGGAAGTTTTTAAAATTTTTATTTCTTTTTATGAAACTATTCCTTTCTATATGAGAAATATTAGAATTTTAGTTCATTTTAAAGATTCTGAGAATTTATAAATCATTAATTTTTTTGTATATGCTTATTTTCCCCAAACCAACTAGAATAAAGTCTCCTTATTAGATTTTATAGAATATTACATGTTTAAAGTATTAGTTTCCTATAGTTATAACAAAATAGCTCATTAAGAACTTAGAAAGGGAAGGCTTATCCCACCTCATGGATTCAGAAGCATCTTATTTATTTCATTGCTGTTTGTCTTTGCTGCGTTGGGGCTTATAGTGGAAAAAGTCATGATGGCAGAAACCTCAAGGTACATGAAAGCTGTTGCTGTCATGGTCTAGGAAACAGAGAAGAAGCCTCGTTCCTACATTTCTACTGCCCTCTCATAGTACCACAAGATGGCCACCATGTCTTCAGCATGTGAACCTTTGGCAGACATTTAAGACAAAATAATAGCCTGTATTCATAGATAACTGCACGGAAAGGCAGCACAACTTACATCATAACAATTTAGAATGAGTAAGCACATAAAACTTGGTGATTTCTATAAATTATTTTAGCTTGACTTTGTGCTTCTGTCCATACTATGTTCAGTGGAGGTGACACGTTATTGGTGTCTGCTAAACTAACCCTGAGGTATAAAGCTTCCCATATACACTTTTGGAGAAGTTATCTTTTGCCTTGGTATGTAATCCTGTGTGGATACATGAAGACCTTGGGTGTCAGATGGGTAATTGCAACTCCGTCAGATTGGCACTGGAATCTCTCTAGAGCCCCTGTGACAGATCATTTACATTTTCTCTTTTAATTCTCATGCAGTTGCTTTTTGGATCCACACATTCCTTGAGTTCCAAAATGGGGTCAAAATCTAAAAGTTTAAGTTACGATTGGGAGCTGAAGAGTCTGGATCTAGAAATGAAAGACTAGCAAAGACAGACCGAGTGATGCAGGGAATTGGAAAAAATATGGCAAGGATTCAGGGAACTGGAGGTAAGATTGAGAGCAATTTGAACTAGTGGGAAGGACTAGTAGAGTTTCTGAGAAGAAAGATTTCTTAGGTGAACCATCCTGTGGAGAGTTTAAGTTTGTCAAGGAAACCATTGGACTTAGATATGTTCTTTAATAAAAATCATGCCAAGTAGAAAGGCAGCAGAGTTAATGGCATAGCTTGGGTGTACTGAATAGAAGTCTTCAGAAGAAGGGTACAGGAGAATGAAAAGTTCCCATAAAAAGGAAGTGGCCAAGACACAGTGGCAATGAAGGAAAAATATAAACAGTGTTTCTACAAAGACAACTGAATATGGCATCCCTACAAATGAAAAGTCCACAAGGCATAATTTACTCAAGAACAGATATGAGAACATGTGAAACCTCTGTCAGAATTGTCTCACATCTAACTCAATGGACATTTTGAAACAAAGAATCTTGGGGTCTAACTTAGTGCTAAAGATAGTGGGGGGCTTTGGCCGTCAGGCAGACTGAGGGAGTTGCTGAAAAAAGAGGTGAGAGCAAAGGAAGTCTTGATAAATTGTCACAGCAGCTTGGAAGATTTATTGAAATGGGCTTTGCAGGTTAGTTCCAAGAGACCAAGAACTGCATATTAGGTGCAATAGACCAAGTATGACAACCAGCCAAGAAGAAAGGTCAGTGAAGCTTGGCTAATTTTGTCAATGAAATATTTCTCATCAGTTACAATAAACATTTATGAAAATTTACGCAAACATTTCTGCAAGCCAGGATAACTTACCTATTGAGTTGAGGATTTTCATTTTTAACCGAATTTTTTATCTAAAATCTGACTTCATTATTAGAATAAATCTTCAATTTATTTGCATTTAACATTTGACTTCACTTCAGTTTGAGTATCTTTGATCCCATAAAAGTTTATATTGCAGGAGAATGATCTTTGATGGTAAGGAACAGATTATTAACAGGAATGGGTCTAGTAGGAAATCATTTGACCATGAGGGTGGTCAAGAGAGTGAGTTAATTTTTTGAGGCTGAGCTGATTGTTCTGGGAGTGAGTTAGGTGCCAAAGGACGGGTACAAATCATTACTAAAAACTCAGCAGATGCTGGCTCCATGCTCTTAAACATATCCTCTTCCAAATCCTCAATTTAAAGTAAACATTTGTTTTTAAAGAACCCAATTTTGGGTATTTTGTAAAAACACCCCAGAATATAATAAGGTAGATCTTGTATGTCTCCGTAACAGTGCAAAGAAAGTGAGATGTTTCCCATGAAGAAGATTTTATATATACTACCAAGTGCTTAAAGATCACTTAAGTTAGAACCTAAATTCAAAGCAAAGAAATGAATATGCCACATCTATAGATAAAAACACAACTTTAGCAAGTTTAGAACATAGAAAATTCCATTGGCAACAACAATATGGAGTATCCATTCATACTAGTTCTTTCTCTCAGCAACAATTTTGCTTTAAGTAGAGAGTGTATAAAGAATGGAATTATACTTGCATATGATTAAAATGTGAACATATTTTGATAAATACAAATCTCAACCTTAGCCTTGCCACTTCCTACCAATGCCCACTTTGCAGCAAGCTTTCTGAAGCTTGGATGATATCATAATTTACTTGTCTTCTAACAAAGAGAGAGACACATGTTTTCCAATTTCTTCAGTTATCTCACTGCTTGGGCTGCAACACTAGTAAAAAAAATATTGGTAAAGAGGATTTTCAGTTAGAGGGTCAAATATTTTTTAGAACTAGAGCCTAAAATCTCTGCAATTTCCATTTAATCCTGTTTTTATATTAGGTTTCATTGTTGACAGGGACAACACCAGTCCGCATATGACTGAGATTCAAAGCCAGACTTTACAGAGAGTGAGAGACCTCTTCCCCTCAGTACTCAGGGAACCCACAGAAGAGAAGGTGGAAAGAGGGTAAGAGCCGCAGCAGTTGGAAGACACCAAGAAACCAAGGCTATAAATCAACATGAGCCAAACTCACATAAACACACGGAGATTGAGGCAGCACACACAAGGTTACTGGTGCCAGGCTGAGTATGTGACTGTGAAGGAGGGGTTCTCTGATTCTCACGCCTTCTCTTGGGATCTTTACCTTCTGTTTGTTTGTTGTCCAAATTCAATGCAATGGGTTTTACTTTATTCTATTATAGTCTAGTATTATCTCTTAGAAGCCTGCTCTTCTCTAAAGAGAAACATAAAGGGAGTGGATCTGGATGGGAGGGCAGGTAGGGAGGAACTGGATATCGTAGAGCAAAGCAAAACCAAAATCAGGATATATCATGTGAGAAGAGAATCTATTAGAAAAAATTAACAAAGAAAGAAGCCAAAGCAAGTAAACAAACAAGAAGACCTTTCCAATACCCAATGTCCAAACCAAGTCCTACTTGGAGATAGTTTCTATTCCACAATCCAGATATTATTAGAGGAACACTAGAGTGGAACTCAAGGCAGAAACCTAGAGGCAAGACCTCAGCAGAAACCATGGAAGGAAGCTAGCAGGTAGCTTTCTTCCCCTGGAGTGCTTTATTACAGTAGAGGTACAACTTCCTAGGGGATCATACCACCCACAGTGGGCTGAGCCCTCAGGAATCAATTAGCAATTAATAAAATGCCTTATAGACATGGCCGCAGACTAATATGATGTAATTCCCCAACTGAGATTGTTTTTTCTTCCTAGGGTATCAAGATACCTGGATCTAATTAGGACACTAGTTATGTCTCTTGAGCCAGGTTTTGACAACCACATGGCAATTTGGAAAATAAAGTGAGAAGAGACAACATAAGTATATCTCTCTGAGGCCACTGAGGATGAAGAAGAGACAAATGAAAATGTATCCCCATTAGAATGGGAAAAAAACTTTTCGTTTCCTTTACGTCCATTTTCTCTGTCCATATGGACTCATTTGCGGCAGATACCTATAAAAAAGAAAAGTGTTAAAGGCTCTGGCATGATGCTGTCCTGGCAGAATTGGCAGTGGGTGTATGAATTCCTCATTTATACCAAGTTATACACCCAATCGATACATAGTTTATTGAATACACTCCATGAAAGCAGCACACTGCTCGGTATTAGGAACAGAGCTAGGAGACCTTTCCTAGTGAGTGAGTTTCTTTGTAAAAACTTTCCTGAATGTAATGTGTACAATGTACTGGCCAGAATGGCTGGTGTATGGTTATGGAACGTAAGCATGCAATAGTGTGCAATTTCTGCCATGCAAATCAGGGTTATATAAATCAAGGTCATGCAAATCAGGGCAGCTGTGGTCAATGGGGTAGGTCTCACAGCAGTAGGCTAGATGATAGCTCTCTGTTTACAACACTCAGTGTTATCAGCTTGAGAGGACTGGGCAGTTCTCATTAAATTTCTTAATGGGACTGGCTTCATTTTCTGGTCTCTCATTAATGGCTTTCTCTCTACAACAATTAGAGGAAACCAACAGAAGCTTGATACGAGTATACTTCATATATGCATGAGAAATTCCAGGACCAGGAGCAATTCTGACAAGGGTGTCTTAATTTTACCTCATAAAGCATGGTCAGCAAGCAAGCAAATACAAAACAAATGAGCAGAGAAATGCTACAGTTTTAGGAAAGTGATAAGGTTTGAGGACAAAATAGTGGCAAATTACGGATTTAAATTAATTAAAATAAATTAAATTAATTTTAATTAAAATTATCTAACAGAGGATAAATAATCAGGGTCATAATAAAGAGTCAAGAAGCATGGTGTCCATGCTTACAGGACCTAATGGGTTCTCTGGAGGTTGACCTTTGACAGAGAACAGAGGGAGGGCTCATGCAACAGCCTGACTTTACTAAGGCTTAAAGAAAACCGTATGGGTTTTACAAGATTATTTTAGGCAGAGTTTTTCTTAAAAAGAAAAAACCAAACCAAACAAGAGAACAACTAAAACCAAACCTCCCTCTGTAATTCACACCAGACATATGCTTTCCTTAAGAAATATTTTCACTTTATAAATTGTGTGCTGTTGAATTTTAACCAGTAATCTGGTTTAAAGTTGTACAAATAAAAAAAAAATACGAAAATAGTGTGTTATCAGTCCTTTTTAAAAATAAGTCTTAACAGTAGCACTTCTTGCCCTGAATCAGGGAAGGCAAGCCAAGTCTACTTGCTGAATCCCAGCATTCCTCAGTCCAGTTCTTCCTGCTCCTTCATTTCCTTCTGCTGCTAAACAACAAAGGTTTTATAAATTATGATAAATTAAAGTATTTATTATTATAAATTGATCTATAGAACCATGTCACACTGTCAGTATACTTTAATAGATACTTAAAAATATACATTTTAAAATTTTGTTTTAATATAGAATATTATAAAGCCAAAATATAATTGTTTTCAGGTTTGGAGTTTAAAGTAGAACTATAGAGGTGGTTCTGAATCTTTGAGGTCTCATAAAATGTGACTTTTGTATATTAATGTATAATAAAACTGAAATGAAATTATTTTCCTTGAAATTTTTGTATAGTTTGAAAATGCTTTTGTGTTCTCTGTTGGCATTGGGCCACTGCAGATCTTAGTGCAGAGTTTATAGTTAGCTAACTGTTATGTTAATTAAGAAATGCATAAATCTTTTATTCTTAATTTTGTAATTCTAAATAAAACAATCTATGAAATTAAAAAAAATCATTTTATAGTAAGACAAACTAGATTGATTCCTGTTTATGATTAAATCTGTTTCTAGAGGGTTGGGCTGTCCCCCCCTATAACCTTAACTACAAATGATTTCATACTGCCTATTCTAAGAGATGGTATAGAGGAATTTTAATCCAGCCATGTGACTGCTCTGGCAAGGGATCACTTTCAAAGGTGTGATCTATCTGGGATGCAGGCGTGTCGTACACCTTTAACCCCTCTGTCTGGAACAAAGACACACTCTTGGTACACACTCTTAATCCCAAACAGTGGGCCAAAGTGACAAATCGAAGAAAGACCTGGCAGAATGAGTCAGGGGGCAGTATACCCGACTCTCATGAGAACAGACAGGAGAGACTCTTAACAGCGGGGAGGGAGAGAGAGCTCAGTTTACTACAATTCAGTTTGGAGCATGTCAGTTTAGTACAGTTGTGCTCAGGGCAGTTCGGAGAAGAGGAGTTATCTTCAGAGCAGTTCAGTTAATAGACTTCAGAGGCTGACTTTCTAAGCAGAGAAGCCTAGAGAGGCCAGTTTGAATCAGTCAGCGTAGGGAGAATTTGAGCCAGAACAGCTGAGTTGAAACACCCAGCCGTAGTTGAGAAAGCACTAGAAAAGGTGAGCTTATTCAGCAGTTAGTCTCTGAGGCTAAAATATTCTAGGGCTAGGTTAGCAGATGGAGGCTGGAAACTGAAGCTTCAAGGAGGTTAGATTGTATGGGGGCTAGAAGCTTCCAGGCTTTGGCCTAGGGATAGCTAGATAGGAAAACCTGGCTCAGTCTGAGCCCTCTGTTTGCACAGCTTGAGTAAGGCTCTCATCTCATTCCTTTACTCCAGGGAATAAAAGTGACATTTCCAGTTACAAATTGAAATCATATCCTTGTTTCAAAAAGTTACTTTTAACCACCTTGAAATCCTACTTTATTTTTCAAAAGGTTGTTGTGACTACCTTGTTAAGACCACCTTGTAACTATGTCTTTGGTTTAGGAGGTCATGATGACTACCTTCTTATGCTTACGTTCTGCTGTGGTAATCCCCAACTATTTTGACCTCCAAATCCCCAATCATGAAAACCACTTCCCCTGAGCTGTAAAATTCTTGTCCTCCTGACATGCTATGTTGACATCTCAAACACTGTCTTGAAGGATGATGATTTGGTCAGTTGTATTTTTCCTTTCATGGCATCTTTGGGCTGTACTACTCAATGGGTATCATTTCACAGTAATAAATATATCAAATACATTTGCTTTTTCTAAAAGATAGGAACAGTTTCTACTCTCTCACAACCCTAGGAAAACCTAGACTTTCACTAAGTTTACACAGGCCTAATTGTAAAATATTTAACAATTCACCATTTTCAGTAATCTTTAACCAAGACTTAAGTTATTCTACCAGAATGTTATGAAGCTTGTGAAGTATCTGTTTTCCAAAAATCATTAGCACTGATTGTATCATACATGTTTTTGCATTTTGTCAGGAATTCAATCAAACAGCTTTTATTTAAAGAAATAGTCTCTCTCTAGGAGCTTAATTTTAAATGACTAGCCAAATGTTATAATGTAAATAAGTCCTTATTCAAAATTTTCTAATGTGCTTTTGTTCATTATTTTGATTATATATGTCTATTTTTAAATATAGAATCCTAGAAAACAACTTGCTACTTCCTTTTTTCACACAGGACATTAAGTGGGCAAATTCATACTCGGCATTCACAGGGCTACAGTACGAGGCTGAAGATTAAAAGCAGGAGCCCTGGGTTTATCCCTGGCAATTAGTAGGCATTGTGAGTTGAGGGCACTAGGTTAATGTGTATTTGTTCTCAGGCAATTACAGCTCAGAAGGAACTCTGCTACCTCTGACTTGCCAATCTGCGGGGCTTTGTGTGACCAGCTTCTCGCCCACAATCAAATTCCTTCTCTTGTTTGTCTACATGCACTTCCTGCCTCCTCCAGTTTGACTATCAAGTGTCCTTTGCTTTTGACCAGAAGCTTTTCAAACAAAGTCCTGTGGCTTCTGATAAAATTATGTTTTGTTAAAAAGGGTTGCCTGGTATGTGCTGATAAAAATAGTTTCTTTTTCTTGATCACACACTAGTGTTCATCTCATTGTACCAACATTATGATATGCCCTGTATCAGACGCCATCATAAGATAATACCATGAATAGACTTGGGAAGACAGAGATGTGATCAAAAATTATATTTTGAATGTTGATTCTTTTTCTATTCCATTAAATCTGAAATCTTTGTCTTGATTTATACTCTTTTGTTTTGTTCCAAATCAACCTGTAATTTACATAACCCATACATACTTTTTCTCATATATCTTATTATTTTAAATTACCAGGTTTATAAATGTTTTTCATGGCAACAATGTGTTTGCTTTACAAATACCCACTTTTGCCAAGTCCCAGCCCTTCTGAAGACAATGTTCTGCAAAACATTGAGTATGCATTTGGAAAGTGGTGTGTAGGAGGTATTAGCACAAATCCTGTTACACATGAGCAGAAACTTTGCACCCAACTCCCTCGCAGTTCTTTGAAGATGTACCCTTTGTATAAAAATATCTGCTTGGGAGCTAACAAGCCAGAACAAATGTTTCTGCCTTCTTAAGTGGTGTCTTGCTTTTTGCAACTGAAATCAACTTTTCATACTGTTCACCCTGAATATCTGTGCTGGCATTATTGTTTATGTTTTTCATTTGCTACAAAATTAAAATTAGACATTTTAAAAGTAAAAGCAAGTTGCACTACATTAAAAATGTTTTTCAGCGATTCTTTTAATCTATACTTTATTTTATAACATTATTTTAATAAATATAAACATAAATAAAATATTTACAGCATGCCATCTATTTTAAACTGAGAGAAAGCATTTCTTGTCTGTTCTTTGAAATTCCTGAGCAATTAAAAAATCTTAATGTGTGTATTTGTGTTCATTTATCTTTGGGTGTATGCCTTTGTATAGCTGTGTGTGTGTGTGTGTGTGTGTGTGTGTGTGTGTGTGTGTGTGTGTGTGTGTGTAGGCCTAAAATTGACAGAAAATGTGCTTCTCAGTCTCACTTTATTTATTGATGCAGGGTCTCTCATCACACTCAGAGCTTCCTGGCCTCAGCTAGTCTAGCTAGCCATCTGCTCCACTGATCTCTTGACTCTGCATCGAGTGCCGCGATTGTGGACATCTGCCATATTGTTCTGTCCTTTTGAGCAATTAAAAGATCAAACAATGACTTAAAAATCTTTAATCTTTAGGTGCTTTGAGGTTCTCAGGGAAACATATTGGATTTTTTTTTCAGAAATATTTATAGTTTTAGCAATAAGAGATTACAATATTAAAAACCATTTACAGATAACCAGCCCTCCTGCTTAAATCTATCCCGTAAGATTAGATCTCTGTACTGTATATAGTATATATATATATATAATCATATATTTATTATGTATTATATATTACATGTTACATGTTACATCTTATATGTTACATGTTACATGTTATATGTTATATATTACATATATGTATATATGTATATATATTATGGTTAGTATAAAGACTATAGCTGATATCAACATTTAATCAACAAGATTTTCCATTCCCAATAACTGAGTGAGAAATTATCCATAGCAGACAAGTAATGATGGAGCTATGGAAATCAGTACCATGCTGTAAATCAATATTAAAATTTCCAGAAGTATAGAGTTAAGGCATATGATTTTTAGAAACTTATATTAAAAGAACAGGTAAAATATGTGAAATATTCACATTATAGATCATCATAGTGGATGTCATACCTAATAGGAAATGTCCTTATATGAAACATAAATGGAAAAGTGACATGAAGATGAGATTGTTCACACATCAGTAACATGCTAAATCACAAGAACAGACACTGCAACTCTGAAAAGAGAAAGGTTGACTTCCCTAAGAGCATTCACAGTGACTGGAAGACTGTTGACACGTTGAGTTCAGACTTTTGGCCTGAAGAAGAATGATCAGGCATAATCAGGAAAACCAATTTAGAAATCTAAGAATGACTGGAATTTTGGCTAATGCTATCCCCATTGGGTCCTGGGAGCCTCTCGCATCCTTGGCACCTGGGACTTTCTTGTGCCTAACATCATGGAGACAGAACCTGAAGAGACCACTTCTGGTAGATAGACATGGCCCCAAGTTGAGGGATGGGACTACCCACCCGTTTCAAAATTTTTAACCCAGAATTGTTCCAATCTAAAGGAAATGCAGGGACAAAAAATGGAGCAGAGGCTGAAGGAAAGGCCATCCAGAGGCCTCTCCACCTAGGGATCCATCCCATATACAGACACCAAACTCAAACACTATTGCAGATGCCAAGATGTGCTTGCAGACAAGTGCCTGGTATAGTTGTTCCCTGAGAGGCTCTGCCAGCACCTGACTGAGACAGATGCAGATACTCACAGCCAATCCCGGGACTGAACCCAGGGACCCTAATGAAAGAGTTAGGGGAAGGGTAGAAGGAGCTGAAGGGGATGCAAGCCTACAGGAAGAACAACAGTATCAATTATCTGGACCCCTCAGTGTTCCCGGGGACTAAACCACCAACCAAACAGTATTTATGGGCAGGTCCATGGTTCCTGCTACATATGGAGCAGAGGACTGTCTCATCTGGCATCAGTGGGAGTGGAGGTGCTTGGTCCTGTGGAAGCTTGATTCCACAGAGAGGGGGGATGCTAGAGGGGTGAGGCAGGAGTGGGTGGGTAGGTGGGGGAGCACCCTCTTAGAGGCATCGCGGAAAGGGAATGGGATGGTGGGTTTGTGGAGAGTGGACCAGGAAGGGGGACAACATTTGAAATATAAATAAATAAATAAATAAATAAATAAATAAATAAATAAATAAATAAATAAAATAATTAATAAAAATTGACTGGAATTATTAATTTGCACACTATAGACAAGGCTTCCAGTTTGAATGTTAGTCTTTCTTGAGAAGTTGGATGTATGCCTGACCATTTAAACATGATAAAATTATTGATCGAAATGTAAAAATTAATGATTCGTAAGATATAGAGGGATTATGATTAATTATGTTCTTTACGTTAAACTTGAGTGTTTGGAAAGCAAACAGGACTTGAGCACGTATCTGTAGAGAGGCTAAGGGCTTACTTACTGCCTTTACCAGGAGTTCTCAAATGCTCATGTAACAGGCGAGTTAGAGTGTATGGTCTGGTTGGTTAACTTGGCTACTTGTCTCTAATAGGCAAATTGAGATAAAATTGTTCATGAACAACAGAAAAAAAATTTATTCACAATGGCTACAGTGAGAAGATGAATACAGAGATCCAGTGACCTTCAAAGCAATCTTCAGAGAACTGACCTGAATTTGAAAGGTGAGATTTGCCTAAGGTCCTGTCTTAAAAGTTGGCAGCATTGTTTGACATCTTCCTGGGAGCTGAGCCCCACCTCTGATGAGCGCCAGGACCCCAAGCTTCTCCTCTGTGTAACACTCCTGGAAAATTCCAAAGTCTTGCAGTCGCAATACTATAGATAGGAGGGGTAAAAGTGCCACTGCTTAGAGTATCTGCACTCAAGTCCAGTGAGGACATAGTTACCTGTTCCCTGCCTTACTTCCTCCCATCTATCAGCTGGAATGAGGCAGGAAGGAGAGGGATAAGGTAAAATAAGAAGAGTTTCTGCTGAGGCTGGTGGGTTTCTTTGTTTTGTTTTTGTTTTGTTTTGTTAACTTTCCCAGATTATTGCAAATTTCTCAAATCAGGTACTTACGTTGAACTGGTGTCATGCCATGTGCCAAGGAAATTTGATGCTCTGTGTAGAGTCTATGCAGATACTGTAACTACTTTATTTCCTCCTTAATCTTTAACTACCAGAGTCTCTTCCTACAGGGTGAGCATCAAAAATGGTGTCTGGCATTGCTGTGTATTCCTTGGAAGAGAATGCTCTTGGTAATGAATGGGTGATTAAACATATCATCTTCACACCAGCTAAGACTTCTTGGTGCATTTGAACTTTCACATTGACCATGCTTATATTATTTTCATTCTTCTTCAAAACACTATGAGAGAGCAAAGTCTCTGTGAGCAAGTCGCCCTGGTCCCTGTGTAACAGAACTGAGATGATCATGAGGATGACACATAAAAGTTACATTGCTATGGACAGATATTCTTTTTAATTCATAATGTCAGACATAGTTATCTGCCAACCCACAGCCATTTCTCACATCCTTAAAAAGAGAATTTGTGTTGGGTGGAAAAACTTATACTGCTTCTTCTTCTTGGTCCAAAAAAGTAATTTGTTTTTTTTTTTTTTCATTGTGTTTTCATGTATTCATTTGGAGACAGCTGTGGAATTTGGTGAAGGGAGTTGTTTGCTATGAACTCAACAGAAAATATGTTCATCACTGCTCACAGGAAAGCTAGATTTTTATCCCTATTTTTTTTTTCTTGTTCACTTTCTCTACCTTTCAATTTTAAAGATATCAGTAGAAAAGATTGTGGGGACACAGTTCCACACTGCCATCCTCAACAGCCTGGGGGGAGGGGCAAGGTAGTTACTTGAGGTTTTTAGGAGCCTCAACTGCCTTGATGCTTAAAGAGTTTCATGAGTAGTTAGTGCATGAAACAATTTTGGTGACTTCATTAAAGATATTTCAATATAGGCTAAAGTATGAGAGTTAAGAGAAAATGAGACTCCAAAGAAAGGAAGATATATCCAAGAATGCACATAAACATTCTCAAGAGAATAAAGGGGAAACAAAGACATAGACCAGTGTGAGACCTGGCCTCTCTGAGAAAGAGTAAGCAATTAAGTGTATTATATGCCCTTTTGGTGACTCTGAAATTACATTTCAAATGCCAAGAAATACTCCTCCAACCCCATCTCTGTTTTCATTAGAGAGATCAGTGGCTGGGCTCTGGAACTGCCATAGACTGAATTACAATCTGAAAGAGTAAAACCAGAACCTCTGGGGTTGCATAAGCGATTTGGTACATGCCTTTAAAGGCATGTTCTTGTGAGAATCTAGAAACATTCCAGGGTTATAGCTGTCACCATAGAAGGCTCTATCAATTGGTAATTGTGCTAGAATCCTTGCTCTGCTGTTGGTAATGGCTTCACCTGAGTTTCAGGGTGACGGACTTGGCTTCTTTCTTCCTTTTCACTTTCTTAGGATTTTTTTCTGCCTTTCTGCTCTGCCTCAAAAGAATTTGCTACTCAATTGCAAATTCCACTTACAGGAAAAGATAAAGAGAACTAAAACCATGTTGATCTGTAGGCAACACAAAAATACAACACTGAAATCTCCACATACTGCTAGCAGCTGCAGTCAGAGAATAGTCAGTTTTACGTCCTGGAGAAAATGTGTTACTAACTTATTTATGAATCATAATATATTTGCTTAAATCTAACTTTCCAGTAGACACTAACTACCTACAAGGTTTAGGAGCCAGCTAGTGCAGAGGTCATGCCTTCATTCCAAGAGGTGGTTGGAAGCCTTGGTGGGCACAGTGTAAGCAAGCGTGAGGATGTGCGCCCTACCTGGATTTCCAAGTGTGTACCCATGTGTCATGGAAAGGCAAGGGAGGCCTCCCAGTGTTCAAAACTGTCATGTAAGATGATTAGTTCCATATTGACAGGCTTACACAGAAGAATAAGAGATGCAAAGAAATATCTGTTGGAAAGATTATTCAGGGAATCAGGAGGGAAATGTTGAGGCTGAGACGAAATGGTTACTGGTGAAGAGCCTCATTTGTGGTTGTTAATCTAAGGAAAAACAATGCTTAAGTACAAATTGACAGCGAGATGTAGCACCTGCCAGTAGTATTAACCAGTGGGAAGTGAGCTGGCTAGTTGTATGTCAGCCTGGCATTAGCTAGTATCATTTTGGAAGATACCCATACTCGCCTGCAGAGAAGCCTATGATGATTTGTTTTTGATTGATAATCAATGCAGGAGAGTCTAGATCACCCTTGGGCTAGTGATTCTAAATTCTACAAGAAAGTAGAATGAGTAAATCATGAGGAGCAAGCCAGTAATCAGCACTCCTCCACGGCCTATGCATCAGTTCCTGCCTCCAGGAACCTGCACTGCTTTCCTTCAATGATGAGTGTAGAAGTGTAAGCATATCCTTTACCTCTTCTAGTTGCTTATGGTCATGGTGCTTTATCACGGTAAATAGAAACCCTAACTAAGGCAGAAAGCTGAGGCAGAAAGATGGTTACTTTAAGGCCAGAATTGGACACATAGCTGGAGGCCATCATGGGCCACATAGAAAGATCACATTAAAATGCTAATAATAATGATAACAAAAATAACAATTTTGAGAAGACTCATTTTGGTGAGCATCAATATAGAATGTACTAGCCTTAAGACCCAAGTTTATATCATGGCTAAGAAATGCATTCATTATTTATGGTAAGGATGAAGCATCACCCTATTCAATGAATCCCAGGGTAGACTCCCCTAATATCAGGGGACATGTTCCAAGATTTCAGCCCATGACATACACATGGACAGTACATCACTGTATTTGCATCATGTTTCTCTCATTTCCTAAATCTATATCCAGGATAAAGTTTGGTGGTTTTGGATGAGGCATATTAAGATTATTAACAATACATGATAATAAAATATAGATATTATAATGGGTTGCTGTAAGAGAAAAGTTTTGGAAATTTATTCTTTCTCACTATAAAATATCATTGTGTACTATTTTATTGATGTTTTGAGACTTTCATACAGTGCATTGTGGAATACTTATACCTCCTATGATGATGTGAGCTATAAGGTTGAATACGGGAGAAGCTGAGGTGAAAGGGATTGGTGTTGAAGCACAGGTAAAGATTATGTGTCCTCACACTTATTCATCATGTAATAACTGAGTACAAGCACAGTAGTGCCCTGATATCTGATCCATTAAGTGAGACACTATGAATGAGTCTAATGTAGAGACACCAGAACAGTGGTAGGTCACATCCGCAGGAAGGCAAGGAGCGACCAGCTGACAGATCACTATATTCCTCAAAACACTATTCAACTTACAACTTATGGATTATTTATTTCCGGAATCTTCCACTTAATAGTTTTCGAACTTGGTTGATCATAAGTAAATGAATCTACAGAAAGTGAATCTCAGAAACAAATACTGTGGCTCCATTTACTTTAACCTTCACCAGTTCCAGGAAGACTATATTTGTATCTTTTGCAATTTTCTCTACATTTCTTTGGCATGAAATCAGGGTGGGAGGAATAGAAGAAAGAAAATTAAATTAGGTAAATATAATAAAACATTACTAGGAGAAGAAAGAACAAAAATATTTGGACATACATATTAAACAACTTCGTTGTGGAGATAAAGATTAAATATCAAAAATAATGCATCCATTGAATGGACAAAGCTGAAGGCTTTTCAGTAAGTGGACACAGACCTCCTTGTGTGGAAGCTTGCCTGCATGCCCCTGTCCTTGTCCCCCAGCTCTCTGCTGTTCTGTTGTGTGGAAGCTTGCCTGCGTGCCCCTGTCTCCCAGATCTCTGTTGTTCTGTTGACTTTCCTTTAATCCTCTTTCTCTGTTCTTCAAATGGGTTAATTTTGACTGTTCTGTCTCCAGTTCACCAAGTCACTCTTTTGCTTTCTCAAGTCTATTTTGGAGCTATCTAGGGATTTTCCACTTGTGTTTTCCTTCCCATCTCAGGAGGGTTCTTTACTGTTTTATAAAGATGTGTTTGCTGAGATTTTTCAGTTATTATGTTATGGGACTTTCCTTTGTTTAAAAGGTTTTAATAATTCTTTGATTATACTTATGGAAGCTCTTTTGAAGTCTTATTTTGCGAAATCTAACTTCTAGACTCATAAACTTTACATTTAATATGTTTAATAAACTTTCATTGAATGTTTATTCTATGAATCAGAACTTCTGAAGACATTTTTATTTGACGATATGTCTGCACTTGTTATAATTTTATTGAAGTTTGATATTTTAGATTATATTAAATATAATATAGCAAATATGAAATGTCATTTCTTTTTTATTTGCCTTGGGTTAGCCTCTAAAAGAGGTGTCTGCTACAGTATATGTATGAGTTGGGATTTTTATTTCTTAATTTAATTTTTTTAATTCAGTATCTTAGAATAGATCCTGTGTTTGCATAACTTAATATTCTTCCAATAACTTGAGCGTTCTTGAGTTTCTACAGGAACTGTTTGCATTGGTCAAGCTAGACCCTTCTATGCTTTACCTGTCTGAAGCCTAAGAATTCTTCCACAAGTTCATCTAGAGCTCAATTTGCCTCAGTTTATACTTTCTATGGGTGTCCCTATCCTCCTGTAGATATATTATTCTGGTTCAAGATTCGTAGAGACGGTGTGTTATCACCAGTATTTGGTTTCATTCTTATGTCTGTTTATTATACTTTTTTGGGTGGGGGTGGATTATTTCAATATTTACTCTGATAGACAGTGACTATCAGACAGCAGGGGCACAGATATCTTCATAATTTCCTATGGAGGTTGTCACCTAAGAATAACATATTTCGCGTTCTTCCATAGATGTCCAACATGTACAAAGGACAAGCTTCTATTTGTGCTATGTTTTCTAGTGCATAGTCTTATTAGTAACAGCTTTTCATCTTCTTGTTAAAAGAAGAAATTTCTCACTACTCGTTGTGCCCTCCCTAGCCTTGAGCAGGCTGAATGGACCTTGAGTTCTTGCCACAATGGACCTGAAGGACCCAGGTGGAGTCACCTGCCCTGCTACACATTGAGCTTCCTACAGGAACTTGGAAGAACAGACTGCCTGCTGAGCTTGCCTTTCAACATCATCCAGCAGAAACACAGGATGGGTCTTGTGGTTTTTCCCTTTATAAGCTGGAGATGGAGAATTAATCTTTGAGCCTTGATCAGCAACTTTTGTCTTGGCTTCATCCTTCTCTCGCACTCCATCCTTTCCACTTCCAGCCCCCCTTTCAGGTAGACCCAGTTCTCCATGGCCTCTGGCCGCTTACAACTCTTAACCCTAATTGTCAGCACCCTGCTCTGGAATTTTGTACTCAGGAGTGGTGATACCAGACTGTCCATCTTGATCATCAAGAAGGCTAGTTAGTGACAGGTGGGTAGGCAGTACACACAGCTGTTGGGAGCCGCCACCCCCCAGATGCTGAGATCTCTATAGGTCATGAGAAAATGAAGCCAAGAAGAACTGGAAAATATTATGACTACTCCGAAAGCTGAATATGAAACCACAAAGATCAAGGATACCCTGTTGTCGTAAAAGAACAACTGAGTCACTGAGATTGAATATGAAACCACAAAGATCAAGGATACCCTGTTGTTGTAAAAGAACAACTGAGTCACTGTGACTGAATATGAAACCACAAAGATCAAGGACACCCTGTTGTCTGAGCCCACCCCCTCCCCATTACCTCACACCCCCTGTTTCTCCCCACCTCTGAGTTTCCCCCTTTTTGAGTATTGTATAAAAGTAGATGAGTTTTGAAAATTAAAGGAGACCTTGACAAAGAGCTTGCTTGGTCTCCTTCTTCTCTCTCTCGCCCATTCTCTCCCACAGGTCATGGGGTCTCCTCGGGTATCCCTCCAATAACTGGTCCCGCTGGTCGGGGCACACAGCATGGATGTCATGCACACACATGCTCAACAAAGTTGGCCAACATCTGTGCAGGATAGAGCAGATATTGCAAAATTCCATTGTTCCACAAGAATAGATCGCTGATAAAAGCTTATAGTTTGATTAATTCTAGAATGTTCCAGTTAATATATTCATCCCACAAGTGACATGGGGACCCTGCAGCCAAGGAACTGTGATGTATTTTCTTTACAATCAGTAGGGGTTTCATCTTCTTTCTCAGATTGCATTTTGGTATCAGCAACTATCTGTGACACTGTCACAGAACAATCTTGAAATCACTTTAAGTATAAGCTTTGAGTAAGCAAGAACATGGCAGGTTTGGCCTTTATCATACAAAGTTTTAACAATTTTCGTTGATAACATTTTTCAAATTTCTATGAGTAGTTACATATTTGAAATGCTTATTTGAGACAATTTAGGGAAGTAGTATGTGAACTTTTTCATAAACTATTTGTTGACTAGTTTTCGATTTTCTACCTTTTGTATCACATGTTAGAAAGATATATTTAATGTGTCTATGATATTTTGGGAAAAAATATTTTGCTTCTATTTTCCAATTTAGAATTTCTTTGCTTTATCTGGGAATTTTATCATTTGGTTAGTTGATTGTATATGCTATTTATTATTATTATTATTATTATTATTATTATTATTAACCTATTAAGAGATAAGACTCAGAATAGTGTGATTCCCAAATATGACATTTTGTCCAACTGACTATTTTGAACTGAAGGAAATCTAACGATCTCAGAATAAAATATCTCTGACCTTTCTCATGTCCCTTCTCTCACCATTCTTTCTGTACCTGATGTGTCCGACATCAAGAATGTCCACATTGCTAAGATCCATGATAGAGGCAGACCTTCTGAGATGGGAGGCGCCAGGTCAGATCTGCACAATTTTATCATAACCCACATTGATTTTTAAGGTACTACACTGAAGCATTCTGGAAAAAGCTGAAGTACGGAAGTGGATGATGGGGTCTGACTGGTCTGTTGAGACAGTTGTGAGAAAATATGTGGAACTGTAGACCTTAGTAAGAGAAGAAAAGAGAAGAAAAGAAAAGACAAGAAAGGAATGGAAAGGAAAACTTACAGAAAATCAACTGCTGTGCTGGGAAGATGCTAAAATGTGGTAAAATGGACACATAGGATCACAGAGCAGGTAAAAGGGGTGGGTGACAATACAGTACAGGTGAAAAAGATTCAAGTTGTCCTAGGTGTGGTGAATGAAACTGCCAGCACACACTGCTGTATGCTTTTCTTCCCTGAAATTAATAAATACTGCCTGAAAACATTGTTGACATATGCTGGCTTTTTTTCAGAAGCCAGACAGGGCTGATGGAGAAACAAAGGCCACTGCATTTGCCTGTAACCTATCAGAAATGGGGGTCAGTTCAAGCAGCAACAGAGTCTACTACTCCTGCTCTCCCATAGTTCTGTGTTGAGTGGAGTAGAATGAATTGGCTCATCAGAGTGGGGAGATGTGCAAAGTCAGGACAGCAACACACTGAGATGAAGAGACAGAGAATCTCATAGAGAATGACTGTGGCTTCTGAAGGGTCACATGGAGTTCTGTACGCCATTCATTGTGGGGCAGTGATCTGTGATGACCTGGTTGAGCATGGGCTGGAAGCTCTGGGAGACCCGGTGGAACATACACCAGGGACCAGAATTTATGCTTCTGGCCAACACTCCTGGGAAATTCATATCACAACCCCTGTATGGAAAGAGGCCTGGCGTGTGAAACTTGTGTATAGGCAAATGAGGTAACGATTAGGGTTCCCAAGCTGGCCAATGGAAAGTATCAACTACCAAGCCCCGCCCCCTCTCTCAGAACTATAAGTAGAACACCTAGACCCAGCTCTCTCTCTCTCTCTCCCCTCCTTCTCCACCTGCCTGCCCGGGGAGCGCTGCCCGCCATCTTGAACAAATAAAGCTAGAAACTACTTTGGCATCCGAGAACTTTGTCTAAGGGAGCTGTAACTCTTGGGGCGCAGGACACGGCTGATCTCGGTCCGCTCCCTTCGTACACCTCGGCCAAGCCACTGGCCGAGACCGGCAGCGCTCGGCAGCGCGCAGTGGCTTGGGCACCGAGTCAGGGGACTCCATCAGCGCCAGGGGTGCTCGACCCCAGCGTCTCACTCCGGCGGCATCAGGCCCCGAGGCATTTGCGACGAAGAGGGCTGCGGCGGTGATCCTTGAAGCCCAGGGTGTACTCTGCGGACCTGACCCCTGGTGGTCCCCAACCCGGAGACTCCACTCTCACTGCGCTTCCCCCAACGGGAGAGAGTGCGACAATTCATGTCAGTAAATAACCCTTTAGTAAGAAGAACAGATGTAGGGACGAGATCTTTCCGTGGTGTCTTGGATCTTGCTAACATTCTGTTTTTGGTGTCCCCCTGATCAGCCCAGATAAACTGGTTCTTGTAACTGATGGGAAGAAACATTCATCCGTCTTTCCCATCTTCTACAAAGAGGTTTCATCATCCTAACAATGAGGCATCTTACAGATTTGGGAAATAATGGGGAGTGCAGTTAATGTGGTTGACTAAGGAAACTCAAGGAGCCATAACGTTAACTGACAAAGTGTTTTACTATCACAAAGTGTTATTCACCTAGAGCTTTGTGGTAATGGCAGTTCTTTAAGCCCTACACATGATCAAATATTCCTCCATCTGTTGTTTGTTACATGCCAGAGTTAAGTAGGAAAACACTACTGCTAAAGGTATTGTGCACTTTGGCTAAATTTCATGGAAAAATTAGGCAGCTATTAAGATGGAATCTCTGTTGATAGTGCTGGGAATTGCGATAGAGGGTGTCTAGGAAGAACTTCTGCTCTCTGTTATGGACATGTGTGTATACTAACATGCCTAGAAATTAATTACCTACAGGGAACAATATTGTCATGACTGTTATGAGTCCAACCAACCACTTTTCAAGTGGATTTAGAATGTTCTCCAAAGCAAGGGTGTACAGGAATTTTAATCCAGCAACGTGGCTACTCTGGTTGGAATATAGATATGGCTTTAGTACACACCTTTAATCCCAAGCAATGACATCTAATAGAGGTACAGACAAAGTGATGAATCACAAAAAGGTTTGACAGAATAGGATATGTCCAACTCTCATGAGAACAGCACAAGAAAGAGAGGCTATTTAAGAGAGTGCAGGAAGAGGCAATAGAGGGGTTTTCTGTCAGTCACTCCAATCTCTTTAGTCAGTTGAGCTCAGTCAGTCCAGTGAGTGCAGTGCAGTGGAGTTGAGTTTGTTCGTGAGTTCATGGAGTTGAGTGCAGATCAGCAGAGGCAGATGAAGCTAGAGAATAAGAAGGAACCAGAAGGTCAGAACATACTGCCAGTGTTATATGAGGTCAACCAAAGCAATTCAGTGAGAAGCTGAGAGGAGCCAGATTGAATCAATTAGCTTGGGGAGGAGTTTAAATCAGAACAGCTGAGTTTAACCAGCCAGTCAGAGTTCAGAACTAGAAAGGCTGAGCTTATTCAACAGTAAGCCTCTGAGATGACAATTACATCTGACAAATAAAACACGTTTGATTCTGTAAATCAAGAAATAGACCTGAGTGTGGCTAAACAGGCCTATGTCCTAAGTCATAGTAAAGAGTTAAAATAAAGATGCAGGCAAGTCAGGATAAGCCCAGACACTCCCGCTTTCCCCCTCCCCTCCTCCCATTCTGGTCAGCACATTTTTCATCACTACTCCCCTGACTCAGGGGCAGCTTGACCAAGGACATTCTGTTTTCCCTGCCATAAGATAAAAACAAACCACAAGGACATTTATGTAACTGAAACCCTGTATTTTTCCCTGATGCATGAAAAATTCCATTTGCTCTTTTCTATAAATACTTTTAATTTTAGCTGATAGGGGTCGACTCCTCTTGTCTCTGTATAGACTATGAGTCGGCCCTAGTGCACTAGAATAAGCCCGAATAAACCTCTTGTATTTACATCAAGAACGGTCTCTCGTGCGTTACTGGGGGGGTTCGCCATCCCGAGACTTGAGTGAGGGTCTCCCCATTTTGGGGGTCTTTCAATAGCTGCATTAAGCAAACAATTATTATTGCTTTGTTAAATGGACATGATAGGCCTGCCAAATGTAATTCCATGTATTCATGTTTTTATCATTCATAGATTACAGATGCTCCTAGCCTCAGTCATGGAAGAAATCTTTATTTTATTTTTTGCAGTAGGTAGGATTAGTGCAAGGAATCTGTAAAGCTGCTGAGAATGAGTGACAGTTGTTGTAGCCTAGTGTCAAGTTTCTTTTCCTATCATTGTGATGAAGTATCCGGGCAAAGCATCTTAAGAAGAAAATGTTTCTTTTAGCTCACGGTCAGTCATGAGGTGGAGAGGAACTTGAGTCAGCTGCTTATGTTCACAATTAAACATATGAAGAAGTAAAAGCAAATAATGACACTCAGCTATTGTCTACATTCCTGTTTTAGTTAATCTAATAAAATTAGACATGCACACAGACTTGTCTCTTCAATGACTCTAAGATCTTGTCAAGTTCACAGTCAAACTAATCATCATATATAGAGATAGTAACCTAATTTTTAGCCATAAATGTGTGAAAATACTTCACATCTATCTTCCCTCCAAGGCTCAGGGAATACAGAAGAAGAGGGAGAGAAAGAATGTAAGAGCAAGGGAAAAGAATAGAGTGTCGTGTAGCTATGTTCTTTGATTTAAAACATTTCCTTCTTGAGGAAAGATGGTGACTCATAAGAGTCAGGAAATTAATGAAATGTATAAGGCTTAGGTATAGAGATAATCTCTGGTGCATTGTACAAAAGGATTCATCTGTTAATATAAAGTTATCAGTCAATGAGATGAGGCAAGATTAGAAGGTGGGACACAGGCAGAGAGAGAGGTATTCTGGGATTGAGTCAGGGGGAGATTTTCCTGTACACAGTTTCATAAAACTGAAGACCAGGTAACCAGCCATGTGGTGGGAGTTAGAGTAGAATAAATGGATAATTAAGTTTTGAGCTAGCTGAGGAATAACTCCAAGCTATTGGCCTAGGCATTTATTCATATATAAGAAGTCTCGGAGTCATTTCAGGAAACATGGGTGTGTGTGTGTGTGTGTGTGTGTGTGTGTGTGTGTGTGTGTGTGTGAGAGAGAGAGAGAGAGAGAGAGAGAGAGAGAGAGAGAGAGAGAGAGAGAGAGAGAGAGAAAAGCCTGCAGTTATGCTTAGGATTCTCACAAAACTTACAAGACTAAGGAATTCAAAAGCTATTTCTCCAAGATGTAAACTTTGTTTCTAGACATGGTGGGATTTACGATTCCCTGGGGACAAATCTCTGGCTATATCTATGAGGAAATTTCCATAAATAAGTAACTGAGGTAGAAATATCCATCCAGAGTGGAAAAGCACCATGCTGAGGGCATGGGATTCTGACTGATTGAAGAAGAGAAAGAAGTGAGGACTCCTTTCATCTCCCCTTTTCCTGATTTACCACAACAATGTGACCAGCTGTCTCACAATCCTCCGGCCAGAGCTAAAGCTTTTGCTACATTCCCTTCCCAGGAGGACAGCCTGCCCCCTCAAAATGAGATAAAGTAATTCCTTACTCCTTAAGTTTTAGACAGGACAATGAGAAAAGTAACCAATGTACTCCTCAAGAATTTAAAATTGATACATAACTGCTGGGAAGAAGGAACTCTGGTGGATCTGTCTGCAAGTTGGGTGTGGACACTGGACATGCAGGTTTCATGCATCCTCACTCAAGCTGTGATGGTTTTAGTGATGCTACTGTCTTGACTCACGCCTGCTCCCATGAAAACAAGGTAATCAACTCAACAAATTACTCTTGGGGTGGGCTCTGTGTTTCTTTGGTCTGTTGTTGGTATCCTGCCCAGAGTATGTATACATTTGTTCAAGTCTCTCCAGGAAAAGTCAGAATAACCCACAACCACCCTCCCATCCCCCTACCCCCACACACACCAGTGTCTAGATGCAAATTTACTTAATTTCAGTGAGATATTTAATAATATTGCTATGCCAGTCACACGCCAGCTACATGTTTGGAAGACATGTCATAATGAAAATGCTGTCAATAATCATGAATCTAAAGCAATGCTATGCCAGATACAAGTAATTGTTTACCTAAGTTTTAAATAATATATGGATTTAAAACTTCTTCTTCTCAGGTTATGATATAATGAGAATGAACAGTATTTAATTCTGAATATTTTTAATTTTGTGCCTTAAAGACTGATTGCTCTCTAATTTATGTCATCTTTATGCACATGGGATATTGTGTTTATTGTTGCTTCAGGCATATTTGGCTGACTACTATGGATTTATGCCTCTATAAATAAATTTTATTTACTTTTTATGACATATGAGAAAAATATTACATTATATGGAGAGAAAAATTATATTTTAACTACCAGGTATTGGAAAAGTAATACGAGCCTAAAATAATGCTTACTCTTTA
Source organism: Uromys caudimaculatus (assembly GCA_028551405.1). Classification (NCBI taxonomy): domain Eukaryota; kingdom Metazoa; phylum Chordata; class Mammalia; order Rodentia; family Muridae; genus Uromys; species Uromys caudimaculatus. The sequence goes on along the minus strand of CM052707.1, from coordinate 61,111,394 downwards.
ATATTTCACGAAGCAATTTGCAAGGAGATTAAACTAAAATATATTCTATCCAAATTTAATCTTTTTCTTATTATGTAATTTATGAATATCTACCTGACTTTATGATAGAATCCTTCTAATAAAGTCATCGTCAATTGAAATATATCATAAACAAAATGTATTTAATACAGCTTTAGGGTTAAATGTGCTCCTAACATATTAACATTAGTCTTCAGTGAGACAAAAGTTAAAAAAAAAAAAAAACGGTATTTGTAGTGAAGTTTTATGTATATCTCAAATAAGAATTAATATTATATTGAAATTACAGTGAACTATAAAGTATTAGATCTTCCCACTTCTGATGTCAAGGCTGACAAAAAACTTATCTGCTTGCCACGTTCTCACATGTGAGTATCATACCACATGCAAGTATATTACATCACTGTAAAGTAAAAAAAAAAAAAAGACAAACTACCATCTGCATGAATAGTAAGTAAAGAAGTCTTTCTTTAGCCATTAAAATATTGGTATTAAGAATTATTTTTCGCATGTGTCAGCATTTCTGGAAAAATTGTGTTTCACATGATACCTTTTTGGTTCACTCTTTTGTATCTGACAAATAATTGGTTTAACGATAGAATTAACGTGATATGATTATTACTTTTATATACGTGTACATTATTGGAAGATTAAGTTAGTTGATAGTTTTATATCACTGAACACACTGGTTCTCCTGCTGAGACCTAACTTTATGCTCTCAGCAAACCAAGATCCATAATACTGTTGTTGTAGTCGCTGATCTATTGCTGTGACAGAAACTGTGACCAAGGCTACTCTCTGAAAGAAAGCGTTACCTGGGGGCTTGCATACAGTTTTAGAGGGCTAGACCATTATCACTGTGGTGGGAACCGGATGGGCATGGCACTGTAGCAGTAGCTGAGAGCATTACCTTCTTACTTTCAGGGGGAGGGGGGAGGGAAGGACGGGGAAGGGAGGGAGGGAGAGAGAGAGATACAGAGAGAAAGAGAGAGAGAGAGAGAGAGAGAGAGAGAGAGAGAGAGAGAGAGAGAGAGAGACAGAGAGAGACTGGACCTGGAGTGGCTTAGGTCATTCAAGCCCCTGCCACATTGACTTCCCACCATCATAGACTACACTCTCAAATTGTGAAATAAAACAAACCCTTACTTCCTTAAAAAAGAGGAGAAGAAACCCACTCCAAGTGACACAACTCTCCACGAAGGCCACACCTGTTAGTTGTTTCCCAACAGTCCACCAACTGGGGGCTAAATGTGCAAATATATGAGGCTACGGGGTCTGTCTTCATTCACAATTGTTATCAGTTTTTACAGCTTGCTTTTTTTTTTTCTCCCTCTCTCATCAAAGCTTGTTTCACCAAATTAAGCTTAAAGATGTAACTGGCTTTTATTGCCAATATATGACTAGGAGTGGACAGCATATCTCTCAAAGAATGAAGGAAACTGTAGGAAGGCATAACAGTCTCTTAGCCAACATAAGGTTACATTGTTACTGTTTGAATTAACTTGAAAACTAGCAGGTTTGATTATGGAATTTTCAGGCATAGATGCTTTTGAAGATGTTTGTCAAACGGCACCATTTCTCCCTGCCTTGTCCCCTCTGTTGTTTTCCTTCCTCCTCCCTGTAGCTCTATCCATCACATAGATTTTATTACCTTCTTTTCTTCGTGTCCCCTTAAGATATTATCTCATGAATCATATCCTCAGCACGTGCATGCATGCATGCGCACGCACAGGCACATGCACGCATATGCGCACGCGCGCGCATACACACACATTTAAAATTAGAAGCTGGGGTCCACATATGAGAGAAAATACAAGATATTTCTCTTTCAAATGTATTACTTTTCAGCCATTTCCTTCCAAATGCTATGATTTCATTTTTCTTTGTGGCTGAAGACAATTACCTTGTATCCATGAATCACATTTTTTTTTTTAATCCACTACTCTGTTGACTGACATCCAAGATGGTTCTAGCCCTTATCTATTGTCAATATGCCAGCAATGAACATGGATGGATAAGAATCTTTTCATGAATGAAAAAAAAAAAGTGATTTCCCTAATGTCCTCGCTCAAATTGAGTGGAAATTTGATGTTTGTTGGCTATGAGTTCCTTAATTCTGTTTATTTATTTTATTTAGAAAAATTAGCCTATTTAAAGGTTCAGTCTGGTTACATGGCACCAAACCTAAGTAACCTGGGCTAACGTCAACGTTCACTAGTATAGCAGAAAGCCATGGCCTTCCATGTTTTCTGAAACATCCTTAAAGATAAAACTGTCAATAAGGCCACAAATGTCTTCCTAAGATTCAGTACATATTTCCAAGATTTTATAATCATATCCTACAAATATGAGGAACTTTCCTGGTTTTATCCAGTAGGAAGCTGGGTTGCATCTATTCTGGAGACAGATTTTCGACGTCGTGTTTAGGTTTTTTGTTGGTTGGTTTGCTTCTGACTCTCCTCTTCCCCTGCCTTCCTGTCCTTCCTATCCCCTTCCCCTCTCCTCTCATCTCCTTTGACCTTTCCTCTCTCTGCCCCTCCCCTCCCTCCAGTCTCCTCTCATTTCCCTTCATTTGTAATCTACATTACACAATTATTTTCTATTCACATCCGTTCTAATATTTGTGTTTTATTTTCTTGGTTTTTTTTTTTTTCCAGAAATTATTTGGAAATTAGATTTAATTTGGGAAATCGAATATTTCATTCCTTTGGCCAGGGTTTTGTTACATCATTTATGTTTGACTGGTATTAATGATCCTCCAGTATCAAATTTTCAAATGCTGACATAAACTATTTGAATATTTCCCTTATAATCACAGTTTTATGTCAGTATTCACATACTACAGTATATCATAAAGTACTTTTGTTTTTTAATGCTATGACCCTAGGCAAAACTTAGCTAAATATAATCAATAACAATGAATTATCTGATTATTTAATTATTCAATTAATCAATAAATATTAATATAATACTTAATTATACAATTATATTAATATTTGAATTAATTCTAATCTTGCAAATTTCATTTTTATTGTCATGTTACTTGATGAATATAAGAAATAAGTATCAATTCTAATCTAAATCCATTGTTTTTATAATTCATAAAAAAATGATATTCTTCTATCTGATAGAAAAATAAAAGTCCCCAAGACTGAAAATTTAGTAATGATTTGTTTCCTTGTCCTATGGATAGAGAAAATTCTAATGTAGTCTTTCAAGTTTAATCATTCTAGGAAGAGTTTTTGTCTTAGTTAAGGTTTTACTGCTGTGAACAGAAACCATGACTAAGGCAACTCTTATAAGGATGACATTTAATTAGGGCTGGCTTTCAGGTTCAGAGGTTCAGTCCATTATCATCAAGACAGGAGCATGGCAGCATCCAGGCAGGCATAGGGTTGGAGGAGCTGAGAGTTCCACTTCTTGTTCTGAAAGCAGCTAGCAGAAGAGTAGCTTCCAGTCAACTAGGCTGAGGATTTGAAAGCCCAAGCCCACAGTGGCATACCTATTCCAACAAGGCCACAACGCAAAGAGTACCTCTCCCTGGTGCTAGGCACATCAACCCACCACAGTTCTGAATAGGAATTTTGACAAAATAGAGCAACTAATATAAATGAAGAAAACATAATTCTTTTTCAGACAAAAAGTGTTTTCTGAGGTCATGTCCTATGTTATGTTGAATCATGTCATGTATATATGAGTACTGTTCTCTAAAGTCAAAGGGAACCCTCATGTGAAATTCTGCTACAGTCTGATCTGTACTGTCTTCCCAAAACCTTGGGCTCAAACTTTGCCTGAGCCAGTCACAGTCTTGGGAAGTGCAGGAGAAGGTTAGGTTATTGGAGATCTGCTCTGGCAGAGACACTAGAAATCTTATTCTTTGTCTCTGTCTCTCTCTGTCTCTCTCTGTCTCTCTCTGTCTCTCTCTCTCTCTTTCTCTGTCTCTCTCTCTCTCTTTCTCTGTCTCTCTCTCTCTGTCTCTCTCTCTCTCTCTGCTTCCTGGCTATCACAGTGTAATTAAGCCTACTCTTCCCTTTGGTCTTACATAGGGTGCTACCCTGCTTAAAACAACAGGGCCAAGAGATTATCATAGAGACCTCAGAAGCTAAGTCAAACCAAACCAACCCAATAATGTTTCTAAACAATATTAGAAACTTTCCAAAGTTGATTTGTGGGAGCAGAAGGCTGGCTAGCTAATACCAATCCCTTTGACCTGTAGTAATGAATTCGTATTTGAAGATTGGCATAAGAATATCTAGCCCAGAAGACAGTATTGATACTGTCAATAGAACAATAGCTCTCACCCAAGTTTTTATTATAATCAAGCCAAGTGCTTTGAACTAATAACTTTAATGTATTTTAGTTACCTCTAATAGAATATTGTCATTGCCATTGAAGGGAAAAGTGAGGTAATCCAAGGAGAGGTGCTTGTCTTAAGGGGAAAATTGGATGTAATACAGCAACTAAAGGGAAGATTTGAAGTCATTTGACTTTAAGCACATATAACTCCCTGTCTCTTTCCCGGTCGGATGAAGATATTTTCTGTATTTTCTTCTGGAATCTCTCTGGCTTAGTACGGTTTAATGTAGAGAGAAGAAAAGCTTCACTTAATGTTTTTTAGAGAATGTGAAATATAATATTGTATGCAACTCTGTCTTCTTTAGAGGTAAAAATTCAAAATAATAATATTTCAACAGGTAAAACTTGGAGCAGTCCAATAAGTTTGATTCCAAAAGCACTTCTTCGAAATAGTACAGGGTGTCATTGGATTATGTCCTAAATACCCTAATTAACAGTCATTCCAAATGCAAAGAATGTTTCAAAGTAGCAGCTGCTCAAATGAGAATGGAGCACTTCCAGACCAAGAATGACTTAGAGAAGAGTAATAGGAATGAACTCTCAAGATTTGTTTACTGAAAATAATTTTGGTTTGTTAATTTAGTTAATTTGTATCTATAAACCTATTGCAGGATCTGTGGAGTTACAGGTTAAGAAGCTCTAAGTAGTTTTCTTATTCATAATGACTGCTCTACTGACAGAAATAATAAATGGCAATTAAGTAATTGCATATTAGTAGTCACACATTTACTTTCCATTTCTAATCAGTTCATTAGTGTAATCTCAAATAGAATCTTTGCTTGCCTCAAAGTTTTAATAAATAGAATTAATATGATACCCTATGAATACTGTAATTCAGTTTATTTCTATGCACACAGGTACAATTTCTATGTGCAGCTGTGTTCCTGTGTATTTGTTATTGTCCCTCATTTATATAGCTTGGGTAGTTAAATTCCTCAGGGGAATACTCAGCTTCTGGCTTCCTTAGCTCCTCTGCTTCTGCAGTCTTTTGTTCAAATCATCACACCAATCTTTATCTGCGGTCAGCTCTTACATCTGGTCATCCAAAAATGGCAGAAAGTAAAGAAAAGCTGCCCTCCTGCCATCGATCTCCATTTTTAAAACTAATTTGTTTTAGTAATCTCTTGCTACAGCATCCAAGCTTTTCATTCATAAATGCTCCCCCCCTAAATTCTTATTGTTCTCTTATTTATAGCTTCCTTTTTTCCTGAGTCCCCTCATGTAGATGATGACCATTTTGTTGTTTAAAATATATTAATTTTCCTCTCTGTTTCTCTCAATTATATGACCTCACTAATTAGCATAAGACAGTCTGCCTGTTGCTGGGCACAGTTGATTGTTCTTAAAGTACTTACACTGGCAATCTTTCCCTCATTCATGTTTTCAGGTCTCTATGATCTTACAATTGCTCTTGATGTATCTTGTCTCTTTTTCCTCAATTTCTTCTCAACATTCAGCCTGTCCCAGTGGGCTTCTGCTTGTCTAACTTATTCCTTCTCAAAGACTTGAACAATTCTTGTTTTTAACTTTATAATTTACTTATATTCAATTCTTTCTACTTACAATAGAACTCAACACGCTTTCCCTGACATTCCCTAACATGATCCAACTAGCACACTTTTATTCAGTATTCATTGTTATTTCCAATTATTCAGCCATATGACTTTCCATTCCATTAAAAACATAAGTACACACTAAAAGTAGTTCTTCCCATATTAGGATTTGAGAGCTGTTCTATTTCTAGCTGATTTTTTTTCTTGTCACTCAGATATTGACTCAATTGTTATCTTTTCAGAAAGTGCTTCTCTAGGGGACTATTAAAGCTAAATTACCCACTCAGTCACTAAGAATAATGTGTCCATCAGCTTCCCATTATTATAACAAAATATCAATGATAACTTCAAGGATAGAAAGGTTTATTTTGATTCAACCCTTTAGAGGTTTCAACATACACTTCTGGATTGGGGTAAGGCAATATATCATGGTAGAAATAGACAGCAGAGCAAGAGCTTTACTTAAACATAGCCAGGAATTGACAGAAAGAACACGAGAATGGGTCATGAATCACTTCAAAGGGAAGAATAACATTCTGAATGACCACAAGAGATCCTGCCTCTCCAAGTTCAACCACCTTTAACAGTGCCATTGACTGGGACCAAACTATCATATTCAAACTAAAGTGTAACACCAAAATCTTTAATTGTATGCATATGTGTCACAGTTAGGGTTAGTATTGCTTTGATTAAACATCCTGACCAAAGCAACCTGAGGAAGAAATTTATGCTTCCACATCACAGTTCATCATCAAAGGAAGTCAGAACAAGAACTCAACAGAGCAGGAACCTGAAAATAGACAGGAGCTGCTGCAGAGACTATGAAGGAATGCTGCTTACTGACTTAATCCTCATGGCTTGCTCAGCCTGCTTTCTTGTAGAACCCAGGACAATAAGCCCAGGATGGCACCACCCATAATGGGCCAGGCCCTTCCCCAAAAGTCACTGTCTAAGAAAATGTCCTGAAGGCTTGCCTATAGCTGGTTCTCATGGATGAATTTTCTCAACTGAGGCTCCTTCCTCTCTGATGATTCTAGCTTTTGCCAAGTTGACATAAAGCTAGACAGTACAATACTGTAAAATATTCTGTTCATTAGTTACTTGTTATTCAATTAGAATAGATCTTCATGAAGGGAGTTTCTTGTCTGCAGGCACTTTATATGCACTTTATAGTTATGGGATGAGAACATGGGAGCTTACCACTGATAAATCTATGAGCTAAATCTATAAACTATTCCATGTTTTACATTTGCTCTCATATCATATCATATTATATTTGTTTTGTTTTTTTAAATAGGTCCACATTACTGTCTTGAAGGTACCACAATTTTACTATACTATATTTTCTTTAATCATTTTTCAGCTCTTTTTTAAATCTCTCCTAAAGGGTGTTGTCTTCTCAGCTTCACCACTACAGAAAGGGAGAGTCCTTTCTCCTGCAAGATTCTCTCCTCTTAAGTCATTCTTGAATCTCCTCAGTAGCTATTATGTCATTTTCATATTTATTCATATAATATTACTTTTTACCTAAGCAATGACCATAGCTTTCTCAATCACGTTTATTTAAAAAAAATAAAACAGAAAATATATTTTCAGACAACTTTATACATGAAAACGATGTATCCTTAGGATATCTATCTCAACTCCACCTTCCCACTCCCTCTAGGGGCCCAGGGACCTCCCTCTCTGTTTTAATTTCCTCCTCTCTCTCTTTCCACTTTCATCATCTTCATCTTCCATCTGTGTGGAACTGAGACCACTGAGTACTGTCTGATGTAATGTTGACTGATCGCCTTGCTTTGCTCTTCTGCAAGTAACCACAACTGCTATAACTTTATGACTGGCGATGCCACGTCATGCCGAGTAGAAGACAGAATTCCACTGCATTTCTTCTCATCCTACAGCCCTTGAACCTCATTTCTACCTCATTTCCCATTGTATTCGTTGAGCATTTGGTGGGGCACGAGAGATAGATGAACTTCATGTGTCACTTATTCTCAGCATTTGACCGGTTATGAGTCTCCACATAAATTTCTGCCTGTACAAAGAAGCTTCTTGTGTTGGGGTATAGCAGTAATAACTATGTTCACAAGCATACGTTTTTATGGAGAAGACCCTCATTGCCTATTTTGTAAGACAATAGTAGTAGGTTCTGCCCTAAGGCCTATGACCTCCAGAGTCATGGGCTTTTGACCAGATCTATAAGACCAGCATGATTTCCTTCATGTGGACCAGGTCTTAACTCAGTCAGCAGTGATGGCTTCCTCTGAAAGAACACATATCTTGTGTGGAAGGTCAGAATTATAACATGAAGGAGGGCTTGTTTTTGTTCCTGGATAAATACCAGCAGTGCCTTTTCTCCTTCGCTGGCCCGATTAGTACCTACAAGCTCTAAGAAAACTAGCCAGCAGGGATGAAATTTTCAGGTCAGTTCCAACTTGATTTCTCTACATTCTACAAAAACACTTGTGTTGTATCTCCAACAAGAAGGAATTATCAACTAGTTTTGGTAGAAATTAAGATCAGCGGCAGTAGCCTATAATATTTTATGGTTCTACCCAAACAATAACTGGTAGGGAGGGATCCTGTACATGGCATTGAGTTTTTCATTGAATAATTCATGTTTTTTCATGGAAAGTATGATCAACTCATGCAGAGTATCTAAATCCAAATCCTTAAAAACAAAAGATATGTAATATATGTGTACACACACATATCATAAAAATTGGGTTTCAATAAAGGTTTTTCATATAGCCTTAGTTTGATGAACCCATGACTAACCCTTTCTCATTCCTGTCTCGCATAGAGATCCCTGATTAACTCTTTACTATCCAGTAATCCTCTCACCTACTTTCATGTCATATGAGTTCTATAACCCCCTCTTCCCTGAAGATCTCTTACACCAGCACTTCATGGGTTCTTGCTCATTCCTAAACTCCACAGATACTCCAAGTTTAACACTTAAGTCTAATCTTTCAACGCTAGGCTGCACATTTGAGGGATACCATGCAGCATGGCGTTCTGGGCCCGGCTTACATTACTAAGTGCAGGATGTTCCAGTTTCATTCATGTTTTTCTATGAAGTTCACAATTTCAATTTTTTAAATTGCAGAATAAAATTCCATTTTACCCATGATCCATAGTTTTCTTATCCAGTGATTTCTCATGGATATCCAGGCAGATGATGGATATCTAGGCAGATGATATTTCTTAGCTGCTGTACATAAAGCAAACACTAGCATGAATATCTATATTTCTCCTTAGGAAGATATGAAGCTCTTCGGCTTACCATCCAGTAGTGATACAAGAGTGTCATACGGTAGTTCTGTTTTTAATTTTCTAGTAAACCTTTACACAGACTTCCATAGCTAGGATCTTACTTTTTAGCTGTAGTGAAAACTATGTTATAAATTTCCTGTGTTAAGGACTTTACGTGTGCAATTTATCTTTTAAAAAAAATCCTCCTCTAGTTGATCAAAATTATTTCCTGCTGACCCAAAGAAATTAAAAAATAGAGAGACCATTAAATTAAAACATTGTGCAATTTGATCCTAACTTTGTTCATTTTAAATCCATGATTCTGTCTAGATCTGAATTTAAATTCTTGAGATGACCACAAGAGATGCAATTAGCCAATTCCTATGATTCATTTTGTCTCTGAAGTCATCTGTGCACCTTTTCTATCTAAATTATCTTGGATACCACCTTTCTCTATTTTCATTTATCTTTGTACTCTCTAAGAAGACAAGTTATATATTTATAATTTTCCTCCATTTAAATTTATTTTTCTGTATTTGATCCATGTTTTCTTGGATGCCTCAAAATTGATCAAAAACTAAAATAGAGGGTGAAGTCAGAGATGCTTTTAGTTATGATTTTTAAGTACTATTGTTTAGACAGTAACATTACAAAGGAGAAATTATCTCTGCCACTGATCTGTCATGCATATCGATCTTACTTGTATAATGGAATCTTGGATGTGTTACTGAGCAAGAAAAGAGTAAATGAAAATAGAAACTTGTATTCTGCTCCCTGCTGTAGAAGATATGTTGGATAGAAATGTAGACAAAGATATCTAGAATTTAACAGAGTGGAAAATATTGAGGCAGAGCAAACAAATCTCTGAAGGCTTTGATGTCATTTCCAAGTTAGAAATGAGGCTCAGAGTAAAGTTAAGTAACATGATGAATGTATTAAAATGTTTCTACGTATGGCAAAGACAACAGTTAACTAACTATTTTATGACATTACATTGTATTCCCCTATAAATCAAGAAATAATAGATAGTATTTTAGATATATTATTTCATTCTGATAAAACTTATGGACAGAGTTCCAGTCTTAATCTACCTTTTTTTATAATTAATTACCTTTATGAGAGACACATAATTACTCAAAGTAGTAAAATATGCAAATAATAAGATCCCAGTTTTCATTGATGAAAAATTGATTTTGCATTTTGTTATTAAGGAACAAATTTTCAGAATACTATTTTGTTGACCATATTAGTTCATTATGTTCTATCATTAATTCTTTATTAATTAAAGTTAATAGCTTATTGATTTGAAACTGTGTGTAAAGCTATGGTCATTTGTGGGGTTGGGAGGAGGCAGACACTGTGCACAGTAACTTGTTCTTCGTTGTGAACTTCTTGTCATAAGTAAAGTAATAATAAGACAGCTTCTGACTAGGGTCACCCTTGGGTAGAGTGTGCCTGTATCTTCAAAGTCACTAATAGCTGTAATACATAGACTTGACTTGGATTTTCCAAGCAAGTCAATACTGTTGATTTCCGATCTTCCCTTTCTGTGTATGCTCATATTTGTTATCCATGTATACACTGGCCACTTCTGTTTTTCTTACCAATCCACTTCACTTGGGACTTCCTAATGAGTATTTTTAAATCACCTTTGCTTATATCTTTCCTCTGTTCTTTTCTCAGTAAAAAATTTAATTAGCAAGTGTGCTAAAATATCAGGTGTTTAAATAAGTTACCTCTGTGTGTGTGTTGGAATTGATATATTCAACTGAGTTTATTTGTAAAAATGGGTAGAAGTTGGGTAATAATTCGGCTGCATGTTATTTGACATGCTCTAAGACAGAAGTTTTGTACAGAACAATGTGTAGACAGAGCGTGTGTATGTTGTTCCTTCATTCACACTTTCTGCTACTTTCCTGCCTGGGCAAATACCCCAGCCATGTCTTCTTTAAGGTCAATATAAAAAGATATTATGTTAATGAAGTGGGGCATAGAATAGAGTTTTGCTTCTGATTAGCTGATAATGGACATATATGTTTGTAACTGCAGGCATGTAGCAATGCTCCTCAAAGGAGGCAGTAATGGGACCGTGTTTCTCCACACCCGTGATATGTGCCATCTTTCTGCAGAAAACAGTGGTGATTTTGATTCTTAATGTGAGAGAAAAAAATCTCAAGGGAGGGGAACACCATGCTGGAATAGCAATGAGGAAATAGTTGCTCTACATGACATTTTACTTCTGGATGGCTAGAAAGATCAATGTACTTGCCTGCAGCTCATGAATTAATATCCTCAGCTATCAAGGAGGCAGACATTGTACACAGTAACTTGTTCTTCATTGTGAACTTCTTGTCATAAGTAAAGTAATAATAAGGCAGCTTCTGAGTAGGTGTCACCCTTGGGTAGAGTGTGCCTGTATCTTAAAAGTCACTAATAACAGTAATACATAGACTTGACTAATTTTCCAAGCAACTGAGACTATTTCTATTATTCACATGGAAAGCCCAGACTCTTGGTAACTCTGCCTTTTATAAATATCTTTCTAAGACTGCAGAGGTCATCATTCAGCCATCTGCTCTAGCATGAGGGATGGGCTGCGTTCCTGAAGAGGAATTTCATTATGATCTTATTTTAGTTAATAATTCATGTCCATGGTAAAGGTAACACAATTCTAATATTAATGTTTGTACCAGTATAAAAGTATGTTACGAATATGCTATGCTTATCCTTGTTTATTAAAAAAAAAAACACTTAAATGTTTAAAAGATTCAGCATTGTGCCAGGCGTAGTGCATGCAACCACCATTTCTGTTTGCTTTAAATGATACCAAGAGTGGAGACAGACACTTGCTGTGTCACAAATGCCAGAAGAAAATGCAATTTCCTAAGCAGAGTTGTTTTTTTTTCTAGATGTTGGTGAAATTAGACCCATATTATAACAGGATGAAAAAGCATACACACATGCATTCTAGCTAGGTAGCACATCAGTCATGTAGAATGCATGAGACCTCAAATAATGGATGCTGCTTTACATACATAATTGTTGTGCCAAAATTGTTCTTCAGGACCTCAAAGACAATATGACATAAAATGAAGTGAATTCACAAAAGTAAGATGAGCAGAATTACTGTTCTTGGGAGCTGTGGAAATACAAAAGGTTACCAAGAATTTCTGTAAAATTTTTGAAGAGGCCAATTGTAAGAGGAAAGAAAGAAACAGGTGGTATAATAACAGCCTTGAATCTGTCATAAAGGAGCCTCACAGGATCTTCAGCCATCCTTCATCTCTTTGCAGAATAAGGCACTATTTGAATGATGTTCCAACAGTAAAATATCTTCTTATTGGCACCTAACATTAAGTAGTCTTGTGAGACAGCATTGAATTCTCTTTACATTCAACTTGGAGGATGTAAGCCTCTGACATTTAAGAGCATCCAGCTTAACAAAGAAAGAACAGAGATCAGAGGAACTTATCTTTCCCTGATTTAATTTTACCTTTCTTCTGTAGGCACAGGCAGAGTAGATAGCCTAAGTCTCTGACACTGTTCAGCACAGCTGCCATCCTGAGGAAACTCTGTCCTTCACCTTCGTTGCATCTGTTCAGAACTTCATTTATAGTTTTATTATTAAGATAGTATATATTAAAGGTAGAACAAAATGAAAATTGTAAATCGTTATATCATATTCCTTTATGGCATAAAGTTAACCAATGTGTGTGTGTGTGTGTGTGTGTGTGTGTGTATGTGTGTGTGTGTGTGTGTGTGTGTGTGTGTGTGTGTATAAAAGAAAAGTGATCTACACTATGACCTCACAAAGAAACAATTCACAATATCTATTTATTACAACTCCCTCACCTATGGTGAGGTTATGGGGAACAGAAGATGAGAGCATGCCTTACTCAGTCAGCCCAGTTGGGATGCCTCAGTGTCCTATTTGAGTGAAGCCATTATGAACCAAATACCTCCACCACCAAGGAGCCAAGGTGATGAATCAGCATAAAAAAGCCTACCTCAGGAAAGTTTGATGACCTCAATTCAATCACAGCAACCTACCTAAGAAACTAGCTATGGATGGCAAACATCGGCAATTCCAGAACTTCTTCTACAGTAGATGGAAGGTGAAGCCCTGAGAGCTGCCCAGAGGCCTGTGGGAAGGCTAGCCTGGAGTATTCACATTTAATAATAACAAGCAAGACAGCAACTCCACATGTAGAAGAAAGAAACAATTCCCCAAAGTTATCCTCTGAGGTCCACGTGCATTCTATCGCATGTACACACAAGTCCACAACACCCATGGAATAGCTAGTTCATTATTAAAATATATTTATGACCAATTTTATTTGTTCCTAATATCATATGTGGCTGGTGTTGTTCCCACTTACATTTATAGATTGAGTTAAACTTGCTAACTAATAAAGGAATCCCAAGGAGTTTCAAGCAATAGCATCTGGGGCTCTGGGCTGTGATTGTCCTCTTTGGTTTTTCTCTTTCAAGTTCCCCAGCCCAGAACTGTCAGATATCTGCTCCTACTTTTCCACTGAAACTAATGGTTATCTATGATTTGTGACTGTAAACAGTCATTCCACACATCCCACCCATAGCTGGCCATGGTTTTCTCACAGGTGAGCCTGCAAGCCCATCTGAGATACTTTTGGTTTCAGAGTATTCTGCTTACCTGACTTTGCTTTAATAACCTTTCTTTGATCCTTTTCTCAGATCTCCAGTCTTTAAATTGTTATTTTATTTTATATTGTGTGTTTATGTGGGTGGTATATATACCTCTGTGTGTGTGTGTACTTTCAGATACACGTGTGTCAGTATGTGTGAGCCCGCGAACCTGGAGATTAAAGGAAATATTAGTGTTATCTTTCATTGCTTTCCCGCTACTGTTTGAGAGAGGATCTCTCACTGAATACCAGAACGTGTTTTTCGGGTACTGGATGGTCTGCGTGTCAGCACTGCAGTTACAGGTACTCATGGCTAGAGCTACATCTGGCTTCTCCAGTGAATGACGGGAATCAGAACCCAGGTCTTCTGCCTGTGTACCAGCATTTAGTCCTCTGCCCTCACGCTTCGTGTCCCTGCTTACTGACAGTCTGCACGGCAATAATTGTGAATTTGCTCAGACGTGGCCGAACTGTTTTACGTTTGCTCCACTGGAATGTCAAGTGGGCAGCTCAGAGCCACAGAGAGGAACTCTTAGTATTTCCACCCACATCTGCTTTTGCCCCAGATCCTTATTACATTTTCTTCACCCCAGTTATTAGTTCCCTGTGACTGCTCTGAAAAATTACGACAAGTTCCGTAGTTCAATAAAGAAAAATGTATTTTTCTCAAAGTGGCAGAGGGCAGAGCATAAAATCAAAACCAAAACAGGACAGGGTGGCCTCCCTCTGAGGCTCTTGGGAGTCTCCCTGCACCTCCATGTCTGGGGGGCAGCTGGCAGCCCTTGAATTATAGCTTCATTTCTCTGTTGTGTAAACGTTTGCTTATGTTTCCCTCTCTGTTCTACTTACGAGTAACATCTCTTTCTTCTCTTTAAACACACAGAACTTTGCACTTAGTATGTCTGGCTCAATTGTTTAATTCGAGGTTTTTTAAATCTGGAATTCCTGGGCTGACTTCGTTGTTAAAGGGTTTCCTTGCTCTGCCCCTCCCCCTTTCTCTTCTCTGTTCCTCTTAATCCTCCTACTTCTCCTCCTCTTTCAACTTTCTCTCTTCAACTATCTCTTTCTTCTCTCTCTAATTCCTTCCCACTCCATGCTTTCGTTCCTTCCTGCCTTCTGTCTCTTCCTATCTTCGAGTACCTCCCTGCTTCTATTTCTCTTCTGCCCTCTCTTTTCTCCTCTACCCCCATTCCCCTACCTGTGACCTTCTCCCTTCTCCTGGTCTCATAGGCAGCATCCATGATTTCCCGGGATTGGGGAGTGCACACCTACTGGGTAGGGCTGCAGTAGTGCTTGAAACAGATTTTAATTTCTTGCTGGAAAATCCCAGTGTGATGCTATAATGTTAGCATCATAAACTCTAACCCAGAGATCACATGTTGAAGGTCTATCACCAACCTTTCTCCAGAGCTCCTGTTGGTGTGGATTATATCTCACCATTGCCTTGTGATGGTAAAACTCAATTTCTGTACTTATTCCCAAAATTTTCTTTTTGCTGACAGAAAATGTGTAAGTGAAAGTGTAAAATACAGGTGGCAAGGGTTGAAATCAGACGCAAGACGCGAGGATCCCATTCAGCAAAAGACAAATAAGGATGGCTAAGAAAATTCATCACTAAGAAAATTCTGACCTGACTATATTCTTTGTTACTGAGCTTATAACCCATTGCTTGTATCTAAACTAATGCAAATTTGCAATTCATCATCTTACAAATAAAATATTTCCTAATTCAGCTGTATATTTTCTTTGCCCTATAACACTGATTTTATTTTTGTAATAAGAACCAGATAAGGGAATGTGCTTAGCTGGTAAATATGGACAAGTTTCTATTTTTAAAAGGATATTATTTAAGAAAATATTGTGTGTACTCTCAGAGAGTGAGTAGGAACATGTTTTAGCTGGATCTCAACTTTCATATAAACAGAGAATGAGCATATCAGTCACCATATTCTTATTCATACATTATAAAAAGACTGTCAAATGAAGTAAGGCAAAATTCAGATGATGCATTAAATAATGTTATTTAATCTTTTCAATCTGTTTTGTTCCCGTGAAGATATAGTTAAGGAAACAAATTGCATTAAATCAATTCGGTGTCTGCAGCTTTTATTTTGAGTAAGCACTACGTTTATCAGTGGTGGGTGATGTTTTCACATTTTGTCCTGAGTATTGTTTGTTAAATAGCAGACACTGTTGTTCTTTAGATAATACTTGTTTGCTACTTACTCCTTGTTATTAACATTCTGTCACCCACATGATGATGGCCACCTAAATGTTCTACGCATTGCAACTATTCCTTGGTTGGGGATAAAGTGATTGTTCACAATTGAAATCTGCTGCCAGTAATTAAAAAACAGCACACTGGGGGTTTAAAGAGGTGGCATGGTGGCTAAAAGCACTTGTTGAGTTTAGGTCTCAGCAAACTTCTTGCTCACAATCATCTTTAACTCCAGTTGCAAGGGATCTGATGCCCTCTTCTTCCCTCTAGAGGCTAAAATCATGTACATGATATATACATACCTGAAAAGCTATGTATATAAAATAAATAAATCTAATGTAAAAAAATAACACTGTGTACTATTTCTTTATAACGTCATGCCAGAAATGAAGGGTCTTATGTGCAGAGGACTCAGACCAGGGTCTTGCACATACTGATTTCAACATTGACTTATATCCTCAGCCCCTGAATTGGAATTTTAAATGTCAAAGTGTTTCTTATATACTATTAGAATACTCGCATACATAAATTATTAGCACATTTCATAATAACTGTCAGATGTAGGAATACATATATTTGGAATAAATGAGATAAATTGTGGAGTATTTTAATAATCCTGCCAAAGAACACACAAAAGCATCTATTTATTGTGTGCTACCACACAGCATGGTTTGGCTCAGAATTGAATATAAATGATATGAAAATAATTTATATCTATAATTTATGTCTATAATTACTGGTCACTTGTTATTGCTTCTAAATATATAGTAGTTGTGGAGCAAGTGTAGTATAGGCTCATGGTTTTTCATGGCATGAGGGTATGGCTCTGTAATGACATTTTATTATTTTGCATCTGAAAATTTATTGACCAGGAAAAGGCATCTTGTGTACTGTGTCCATTTTAAATGCGAGCATTTGCTTCCTCAACAGAGTTCTATTTTAGTATCTTGATTATTAATAATTTAAATGGTTTGGCCTCTGAGCATACAGTAGTAGATTAATAACTACATCCATAGTGGCAAAAAATATAGCATAAACTTTAGCAAATGAATGTGCAAAGGGGAACAGGGAGATGGGCGATTTGTAAAAGTGCATACCGTAGAAGTTTGAGGACTTAACATTCCATCCCCAGAGTCCATGTAAGTGTGGACATACAGCCCAGTGTCTGTGATTCCAACACTCCAAGAAGAGGTTGCGAAGCCAAGACAAAAGAATCTAGGAGTTTATCGGTCAGCTGGTATAGCCTATAAAGCAGAAAACACCAAGAAAATTTGTTTTAAACAAAACAGAATGTAAAGATCAATACTCAAGGTAGGCTTCTGTCTTCAACATGAGCACCGTGTAACTGTATGCTCGCATTCACACACTAACATGCACACACACAAACACACAAACACTGTGCAAAGGATCATAAAAGCAGTACAGCTTCTTTAGTTTAGAATAAACGAACATTTCATAATTCAAAACACGTGATTTTTGTAGTGCATATGCCTGCAGGTATACTTTTCGGTCAGTTGTGAAAGGCCTACATGGCTGCTTTCCTCCCTCACATTTCATTGTGTGGCTTTCTGAAAAAGATTCTCTCACTGAAGGTGTAGCTGTCCTCTGACTCAGAGCTCCACAATCTCACTACCCAGCTTGCTAAGTCACTACCACACTAACCCCCTGCTTCAAATCCCCCATGGCCTTAGTGGGGCACATCAGGTAAACCCACACTTTGTGCCTGTACCTTTCTCTTTTGAACCCAGATGAGCTGCTGTGTGAAGGAAAATGAAACACAAACTTAGTTCAGAAACAATGGTAACTCAGTCTCTGGTGTAACAACTAAAACCTAATTTTGTAAGCCTTATTAAAATCTTATTTCTCTGGTGGCAAATCCTTGCCGATCCGCCATGATACCAGGAGACTCTATCAGTTACATCTGTCCCGTTCCAAAAGGACCCTCTCTTCTTCTCCTCTTCTCTTCCCCTATCTGACCCAGAAGTCCCTCCTACTCATCCAGTGATTGGCTTCTTTATTCATTAGGGGATCGGTTCACAAGAAGTCACATGAGTGTGTAACTCACTCTTTGTCTGAAGCCCCTCCCAGAAGAGTGGAATTAGCATCAAAATACAAACAGCCCCAGGGCTATCCACAATACTAGCCTTGACCAGAGAAATTTCAAGATTGCACTTAAGTATATACTTCTTGTTTATTTAGGTTGTTTAGTGTAATATCCACAGAGACACAAAGGTAGCTACTGTATCAACTTACAGACCTGGTCATTTAGAACTCCCAGCTTTATTACCAGCTTGTGAGGAAATATCATTAAACTAAATGTAACAATGACTTGACAAACACAAAACATATGAGATTCCATTGCTGAAAACAAGCATCAAAGAGATGGAATAAGAAGGAAAACACAATTAAGAAAATAAGATGCATATGTATACTCTGTAGACTTCATGTGCTACCTTCTGTCGTCTCCAATGTATTAAACACACTAGTCTCTTGTCCTATAGAAACACAGAAAACCTAGGATGAAGCCAAAATAGTCCTTTTACTCATAGTTTCTCTTAGTATTCTTCATAAAAATATGATATCTTAAAGTCACAAATCTATAATTTCTCTGAAATTTCATGTGGGAGTCCCATATCTTCTTCTTAATGACTCTGAGTCTCCAGTTACCTGTAGGTTCATACAGACTGTTGACTATCATAGGTCAAGTTCATGACTTACATTAGACTTAACAATTATAGGAGAATTGTTACCCTTCCTATACTTCAGTATGGCTCCTTTTCCAGCTCTCTTTGCTAACTCATCACTAGAAAAGCACATTTTTGGTACATCTAAATAACTAATATAAAAATGGTCTATATTTATCAAGTAACATTATATAAAATTGCAGTCATCTTGGAAAACCACAAATGATGATCAACCTACTGATTTTGAGAAACTGATGCCCTTCTTGTATTGCAATGCTTATGATATAAGAAGCTTATTATAATAAGACTTGAAAGTTTGATTTTGATGAAGATAAAATATATGCTTAACAGAGACCATTAGTTATATTTTGTAATGCTTCATTATCTCAAAAGCGGTTCATTCTCCTTAAAGAATTTCAGAAGGATTTTTAAGTGCATAAAACATGAGACAAAGAAAAGCTTTTGGATATGTTCAGTGCTATTCTAGACTACATTGCTGAACAAAAACCCTTATTAACTCAAAGAATTAGTCTACTCTACAGTGAAACTGTTTTCTTACATTTTGTTACTTACTGTTAGTTGAGGTAGGGATAATATGTAGTCATTAATTTTGTTTGAATGACATTAAATTATTTCTTCTCAGTAGAAAGAAATAGCTACAACATTTATGGTTATATTTTTCAGAGGTCATTTACTAGGTTTTCGTCTAGGAAATAATCTCTGATATTCTTCCTTGAGTGACTAAATAATCAATTCCTCATATGGCCATTGACTAAAGTTTCCCAATATTCATAAATTTTCAACATTCATATTTTTCGTAACATTTTAGTATTATTTAAAAGAAATACTACTATTGAATAATACATATGAAATAGTACTATAAAAATAAGATTCCCTCAGATAACTTGTCTGACAGTTGGTTGTATTCAGTTAGCCTAGGTGGTAGCAGATATACTTGAGGGATGTTTGGAAAGAACATTTAAAGGGTCTTTGGTTTCAGAGAGAAATATGGGTCAATCAGCATTGATTGGATGTGGCAGAAAGCAGGGGAAGAAGGTCAGAAAGTAGAAATGAGAGTATTTGCAATTTTCAGAAAGGAACAGAATGATGAGCTAAGCACCAAAGCATTGTGGAGGAAATCTTGAAAAGTGTCTGGCTTTCATTGCTTGTGCACTCAAGATCAAACCAAAAAAACAGCCAAGGCTTGAGACATCCAGCAACTTTCCTGAACGTCTCTCATAGGAAGAAATTACTTGACAGTGTGAGAAAACAGATATTCACACTTACAATATTTATCTATTTTCAGCTATTGTGCTTGGGACTTTGTCACTTAGTAGGATAAAAATCTTTGTAACTGTTTAAGCATTCAATGGCAGAATTTTGCCTCTCATCTCTAAAAGGAATGCTGTTTCTCATTCAAGGCTGAAAAAAAATTCAATACCCAATCATTTGCCATGACTACAGAGTTAATAACTAGGGAAGGACATCTAGAATTAAGCAAATTCTAGTGAAAAAAATCTTGCTTATGCAACAGGGTTTGAGTAATTTACAGATTTACAGTAAACTAATAGAGCTTAATAGGGTGAAAAAAAATCACTCATGATTTTACATTTTGTATTTGGAAATGTATTTTCAATTTGTCCATTCATCATTCATTCATTCATTCTGTCTCTGTTTCTCTCTATCTCTCTCTGTCTCTGTGTACGTGTGTGTGTGTGTGTATGTGTGTGTGTGTGTGTGTGTATGTGCACACACCAGAGTGCGTGTGCACAATCCCTCTGTGCTTGTGAAGGTGGAGTGTAGAAAACACATTTGCGAGTTGGTTTGCTCCTTCTACCTTGTGATTTCTGGGGACTGATAGAACTCAGGCCAGTCAGGATTGATGGAAACAACCTTAGTTTCTAAGCCATCTTGGGACTCCAAGAACTAGTTTTAAGTAAAAGGCCCCCATATACTAATTTTGTTAGTACTATATGTTACATGGCCTATATTTAACCAATTAATTCAGATTCTAGATAAATGTTTTCATGGAGAAGATGATAGAAAAACCTTAAAAAGTCATTCTTCTTTATCCACTGATTTACATTAATCAGGATCATCTAGATAGGATCCCTGAGTACCTTTGTGTTGTGGGTTCCATTGGTTCTATTTGTATTCTAATGTTAATTCTTCTTCCTCAAAAGGAGTGGATGAGGTGATTTCATGTGATACTTAGGTGATTTCACGTGAACCTTCCTCCCATTCTAACTGGTCAAATAATGGCTGGAGGCTGTGATTGGGCAGTAGAAGGGAGAGGTGGGGCTGGAGGTTTAAGAGAGTGGAGAAAGAGTAAGGGATGACAAAGGAGAAAGACAGAGGACGAAGAGATGGAAGGAAGATAGAGCAGAACCACATGGCCTCGAGAAGCTCTAAGTAGCAAGGGATTTCATAGCTGGGGAATAGATTAGTACAGTGGTAGATCTGCCCAATATAATATAAATATAATAACTGAGTTGTATGTTTTTGTATGAGCTTACTGGGGTTGGAAGTTTACTGCAATACCTTTGCAGAGTAGGAACATTAGTCAGGTATTTAATTAAACTTAGTACAACTGTCAAAGTGCATGGGAGCTCAACTCTACTATTGATTTGTGTTTGACTCATTATTAGAATCTGCCTTTTTGTTGCTCAAATTTATTGCTGAATTAGTTCAAAGTTGTCTTCTCTCTTCCTTGTGTTGTTTGAGTCTCAGAGATGACTTGTGAGCTATGAGCTGGTGTGAGTAGAAGTGCATTTAAACTCTTTTTGTAATTCAGGCTCTAGGGTATCTACCTTTCAGATCAATATTGTCACTCTTCAGGACAATCCCAATCTAGTCAGAGGTAACACTTAATTGGAAATAGGGGCGGTGCTACAAGGCACAGTAAATTCCAGGAAAGGTCACATGGTGTAGTGTTACAATATGAAACATTCAGGATTGTGAAAACATGCCAAACTAGTAAGTACTTTTGTTCCTTTGAGAATCCAAAATCATGTATCTCATAAAGAACACCAGATAGCTAAGGCCTTGATGTGTTTACACCACTGGAAAGCAGAATCTGTCGGAGTTATACTGTGAGTGATGGTTTTCTCAGCTGAGATTAATGACACAGAATTCTGAAACAAAGTGTCACAGAAATATTGCAGTGGAAATATTGAATTTAGATAACTTCCTCTCTCTCCTGACCTAGGTGGGGGAAACCTCAACTCTCATTCTTCCTGCTTCAGTGCAACATTTTTAAAAAGTCAATTATCAAGGAAGGACCCATGTCCCCATTGCTCTACTTATGCTATTTCCAGTATAAGTAAGCATGAGTAGGTGGTCAAATTAAGTAAAGAGCCCTACTATACATCAAAAATAAAAAAATAAAAATAAAAGAGAACACTGAGGAGCAGTAAGGCAGGGTGAGACATCCAGGTGCCAGGGATCGAAGCTTAAGTGTGCAGCTGACTTGCAGGTGCCTCCTTATACAGTTTCTGTTTAATTCTGCTGTTAGCATGGTAGCAGTGGCTTCAGGACCAGGAATTGGGCTTCTATAGAATTAAATTAGCTTTTATGTATACAGTATTTAAATAGTATGAGCCATTTGCTACTCCTTTAAATAGGTTTATCTCATTAGTAATGCTATTACATGATTGGACACTTTGATTTGTTTGTTGAAGGATACTGAATTTTAATGCAGATAGGTCCTGCCTCCCTGCTCTCTTTGTCTTTCTGATCCCTTTAAAGAGAGGATAAACAAAACACTGTCTTTCTTGTATTCAGTTGATACAGAGTGCTTCTTGCTACAGATGTATGAAGCTGTTTCTCTATACTCAGAGCAGTTCTCCAGTGGGTGCCAGCTAGGTGCCCACTGATTCAGTCTCATTCTGTTTACCTGGAGACAGTGGCAGAGCCTACAGTTTAGAGAGCTCAGTTGGAGGTATAATCTGTGATCTGTCTTCAGGCTGATTAGCTACACCCAGGGCCCCAATATCCCCTTATCAGGGTCTAATTAGTTACAAGGGTTAGTGTAGCCCAGAAAAACAGTTCATAACATTTGTTGGATGATTTTAGATATAGTAAATAAGACAAAAGTCTTGGATGCAACATAATTGGCAGAGAGATTGTCTAGCATCCAGTGTCCTTGCTTCATTTCCTAGCACTCATGAAGTAGGCATGGTGTAATGCACCTCTAATCCCAGTACTCAGGTGCTAAAAGAAAGTGAATCAGAGGTTCAGAGCCAGTCTTGCCTATAAAACATGTTTAAATGAAGCAGGGGTTTAAATAAGACCTTTGCTCAAAGACATGCCAAGAAGTAAAACACCGAACCAAAACATGCACACACAGACACACAGACACACAGACACAGACACAGACACACACACACACACACAGACACACACACACACACACACAGACACACACACACACACACACACACACACACACCTCACACAAATTTACAAAAATAAAATCAAATGTGAACATTGTCACTGGGCTTTTCTGTCAATCTGTGTTAGATAATCGCACAGATACACAAACCACAATCAGAGGTTCAGTTAATAATTTAAGCAAACATATACAGCAACAGCCAAATGCAATGAGAAGGAACTAAACTGGGATACTGACACTGAGAATGAGACAGAACTGTGCCTATGGAGGTGTTTGGGGAAGGTTTTCTCAAAGTCATGTTTAGCTTACTCCCTAGTCACTAAAATAGGAAGACTTCTGCAAACACTAGGGAAAAACATAGCCCTAGATAAAACTATAAAGAGTAGCTTGATATTGCCATGACTGTTGTATGCCAAAAGCTTCCACGTTCCCTTCATAGCTGTGTAGCTTCTCCAAGAGCATCTCTAAACACTGGGCACCTCAGGCCCCTAAAGCACTCTGTCCCTCAATGATAGACCTCAGCCGTGTGGGATTTTATAGTTATAGCTTACTATATATACTGGAAGTCTTCCCACGTTTTTATAATTGAGTCATGCTAACTAGGCTAGCTGCGAATTATAAAAACAAAGTCAACACACTAATACAAATATACACAATTGTTTTGCCTTAAAATTACTTTGGACCGAAGGAAATTATGACTCAGAGGGTAAATGTGATATCTGATAACCTAAAGACATGAGTATGACCTTCAAGACCCACACAGTAGGAGAGAGATACAGCACCCAGACACAAATAAAAGCAAAATACACTAAAGATATTTCTGAGATTGTGCAAGAAATTGATCAACTCTTAATATTTTTTTTCTGTTTCTTGCTAGATTACTGTAACTTTGTAAAAGTTGAATGGATATTAATGATGAACAATCTGGTACGATTATGTTTAGAGCACATAGCACTGTAATGCATTAATCATAAAAATAGGACACCTCCCGAGAAAGTACTAGGTAAGGAATTCAATCTCTATCCAAATTAACACCCCAGTACCTACCTCCTATCTGAAACATCCTGAAAATGGCCAGAAGTGTTCTTTAAAAAATGGAATTGAAATCCATGCTCCTCCATGAACACAGTATTGGTGGCCTTGTGGAAGAGAGGAGGAAGACTGTATGACAGCACCCTCCTTATATTATATTAAGCATTTATTACTGATCCCTAATAAATACTGACTATACAAGACATAGTGGTATACAGAAAAGTGAAATATTGCCACACATTGCCAAATGCCCACATGACTGAATGGCCATACTTTAAGCTGCAATATAGTACTCTTTCCCACTTTGGTGTTAATTTGTATTATGTTAAAAAAAATATTCATGGTTCCACTGTTATGTTTGGAAGATAATGTGTCAAAAGTTAAAGCAGAAAGATGTTTTCCTTCTATAAACATTTTCCATGAACTTGAATTATCAAAATAATGGCAATAGCACTGGGGAAGCATCTATCAGTTACAATAACAGTTCTGCATGTCAGAGACACTGGGTTCAATCCTCAGGTCTGCCAAACCCAGATGATGCCATACAAGCCTGTAATGTTAACACTACAGAGAGAGAAGGTTTAGTGCTGGCCAATGTGAGTTACCATGAATCAAAATAACAACAGAAAAAAACCTTTGCTCAACAAAATCATGGGAATGAGTCAAAGTGTTTATAAAAGTCAATAAGCTGGTTTAACCACTTTAAACCTATTTATGAGACTAAATTATTTTTGAAATCAATAAATATTACTTTGTTATTGACATATTCAATAATGTTATTTATCCTGTTCTAAATAGATATTATTTAAAGTTGATTTTTTTTCATGAGATATCTTGTTTTCTCCATCTATGATGACTGAACGTTTTTCTGGGTATAGTAGTCTAGGATGGCATCTGTGGTCTCTTAGTGTCTGCAAGACATGTGTCCATGCCTATCTAGCTTTTCAAGTCTCCATTGAGAAGTCATGTGCAATTCTAAGAGTTCTGCCTTTATATGTTACTTGGACTTTTTCCCTTGCAGCTTTCAATATCCTTTTCTTGTTCTGTGTGTTTAGTGTTTTGATTACTGTGTGTCACAAGGATTTTCTTTTCTGGTCCAATCTTTGGTGTCCTGTAAACTTCTTATACCTTTATGATCATGTCCTTCTTTAGGTTAGGATATTTTTCTTCTATGATTTGTTAAATATATTTTCTGGACTCTTGAGCTGGGAATCTTCTCTTTTCCCTATTGTCCTTAAGTATGGTCTTTTCGTAGTATCCCAGATTTCCTAGATGTTTTATGTTAAGATATTTTTTAGATTTAACATTTTCTTTGACCAGTATATTTGTTTGTTCTATCATATCTCAACCCCTAAGATTCTGTCTTCCATCCTTTGTATTCTGTTATGTGACTAGAGAGGTCCTCTTCACTTACCTAGATCTTCCATTCCCAGAATGCCTTTGGGTTGTGCTTTCTTTTATTGCTTCCATTTCTATTTTCAGATCTTGAACAGTCTCCACTACCTGCTTGTCTTTCTTGTCATTCTTCAAGAAACTTCTTTATTTTCTCCACTTTTTGTTTGTTGTTTCCTTGATTTCCTTAAGGAAATCTTTTTTTTTTTTTCTTTTTCATTTCTTCTTTAAGAATCTCTATTATCTTCTTAAAGTTGTTTTTCTTTATGGTCACTATCTTCAGGTTCATTTGCATTAAAATATTCATGTCTTGCTGTAATAGGGTAGCTGATCTCTGGTGGTGCCATACTGCCCTGGCTTCTGTATTTAGGTATTGGGTTTCTGATTATAGGTCTAGGTGCTGATTTCTGAGTTTGTCTTTTGTTCGATGGGTGTTTTGTTCCTTGGTTTCTGTATCCTTTTTGATCTTCTGGGCTTTCTGGCTCAGATTTCTGGTAGTCTGCTTCACATCTGAACCACTAAGTAGTCTCTGATCAGGTTGGGGGCTTGTCTTCTGGCAGCTGTCTTGGCCTTATGTGTAGCAGGGACCTCTATTCTTCTGACTGGTATGACTTGCACTTGAGCAGCTGGAGTCTGTTCTGACTGGTGTGGTCTACATCTGAGTAGCTGGAGACTTGAATAATTGAGGCAGGGACCCAGCCACTGGGAATATGATGGGGTGTGAGGCAAAGATAGTAGAATGGGTTGTGGTAAACCAAGTCTAGGAAGTGGGGCAGTTCAGCTGGCAGGCGTGTAACTCACCTATTATGACTGTTGTGGCCTGCACCTGAGCAGCAAGAGTCTCTACCTTATTCTGAAAAATTCTCATTGAAATAATAATAAAAAAATTACAGGAAAGAAAACACGAGTGCAAATATTTTTATAGATATAAGCAAAATATTTAATGATAATTAGTGTTTTTTAAATCCAGAAAGGAAAGGAAGCATGACATGGCTGGTTCTGTGCTGCATAATTTTTCTTGACAACTATAACAACAACCCTTATAAACCAGTTATCACTGAGAAAATGACAATTGATGATTTTCTCTCCTATGGTACAAGCTACTACACTGACTGCTCAAATAATTTGGAAATGTCATTTTCCTGTAGTTTGCAGACTTGAGGAACATGTTGAAGATCAGTGTGTGAGTCTAATACCAACCTCTGTCAGAAACATGTTCTCTTCGGATGTTTGTACCATCCACAATGCTTTCTTTATTGGTGTGGTCAAAACTAGCTTCTTGGTGCCTCAGACATCTCAGAGGAATGGAAAGAAATGAAAGGATAGCATTCCATTAGGATGATGACCTGAAGTCTTCATTCATTTATTATCTATCAGATAATCAGCCGGGCAGTGGTGGCGCACGCCTTTAATCCCAGCACTTGGGAGGCAGAGGCAGGCGGATTTCTGAGTTCAAGGCCAGCCTGGTCTACAGAGTGAGTTCCAGGACAGCCAGAGCTACACAAAGAAACCCTGTCTCCAAAAAAAAAAAAAAAAAAAAGGAGAATCAGAGTGAAAAGTGTACCCACTGTTCCCTGACAGAACTGTTTAGAGGGGGAAAGTGTTCTACTCATGTAAGGCAGACAGGAGAGTAAATGCTGGGTTAGGAAATTCTCTGTCTGAGCCATACACATAACAAAGTGTGACTTGATGAGAAACATCCTTAGGGTTCTGCCCACAGTGGTAGGTTCGAAGCACACAGGAGCCCTGTGGGTTTATAAGTGACTAGGGAAATGGATGTAGTGTTTGGTCCCTGTCCAGTTGCTGAGATTAAGTAAGGTATCTGCCTGTACTCGGGTTAGAAGAGGAATCTTTGATACTTCACCTTTTATGTTCTTTGGTAATACAAAGTTTCTAAGTTTATTGAAAATCCCTAGATAATAGGAGTGTCTTCTGTTCTAATGGCTGCCCATGGCTGCTAATAGACCTGTGGGTGTACTGTCTTCTGTTCCACTGATGGCCCTAATAGGCTGTGAATGACGAATAGGCTTCAGAAAAATCAAGTCATGATAAAGTTCTAGTCTTCCTTATTCTGCCCATTCTGTCAGAGTAGAGACAGCTTGGTAGTAGAGTTATTAATGGCTCCTGCCTTATAGTAAGGCATAAAGCAAATCTGTGAATCATGGAAGGAAACACAGTACTTCTCGTACATGGGAACTTCTAATCACCATGAGTGCAGTACCTATGCTCAACAGGTACTTTCCACCTAGGATATTTTCAGAGTTTTATTTTTAGTTTTGTTTTGCTGTTGTTGTTTTAATCCTGTCATTTGGATCTTCCTCTGCATATATGTGTTTGTGTATTTATATTTATTTTGAGAAGGCCTCATATAGTCCAGGATGTCTTTGATCTTGCTCTGAAGACAGTGATAGCCTTGAACTTTTGAGCCCTTGACTCTGTCTCCTAAGACCTAGACTTGTAGGCTTACACTACTACCATATTCAGTTTTTATTACATTATTTTGAATGAATAAAAAATCTCATAAGATAAATTTATTTGTGAGCAAATATAATAAATTCCTTTATAGTGTGAAAGCCAGTGAAGTTTTGCAGAAATCATTTATTGACACTTTATGTTTATTCAGTGTCTTTGACTGTCAAGTTATTGAGAATATATTATCCAAATATTCCAATATCTGTGCTTTTTTTCTAACACTTTGATATGCCAATTATTTAACATTACTGTGTTCATAAAGTAGGATGTATTTTCTAATGATAAGCTCCCTCCCCCCACGTGTGTGTGTGTGTGTGTGTGTGTGTGTGTGTGTGTGTGTGTGTGTGTGTGTGCCCATATAATACAATGCATGCAAGGAAGTCAGAGGACATCCTGAAGGAATTGATGATGTTCTACCACTCAGTGGAGGCTGGGGATTGAACTCAGATCACCAGGCTTAACAGAAAAAGCCATATAGCCTTATGTTTAAGGTCATTTGCCCACAGGGAAAATTCAGGCAATATGTTTGCGTTAGAGTTCAGGTAGAGAAAATATGTCCTATCTGTGGCTGTAATAGTCAATAATAATACCATCAAATAATAGAAAATCCAAACATAGTATTTATAATACTATAGACAAAATTCAAACAAACACACATTCATTTTATAAAGTTTAGGTGAAAATATAATACATATTTTCACCTCCATTTCCTTCAAATGACATGATGATACTAGCTGCCAGTAACATTTATATGTAAAATAGTTTCACCAGACCTAAGATAGCAAATGATAACTTAGCAATAATTCTTCAGATAGAGATGACTGTGCTATGACTCAGTGACAAAATGAAATGGTTTGTCTGATGAAGCATCCTAGATTCTTCACCTTCCGTAATGTTATATATGCCTGCAAGCCTGTTTCACCCCATCACCCTCCTCTCTATAACATAAAGCCAACTGACACGTTCAAAGAATGATGTACTCGTAAAATGCCCCCAAATCCTGCTTACCATTATTAATAGCAAATGATTCCTTTTGAAATAAAGGGGGATGTCAGGCTATTATTGGATATCTTCAAGTATTTTCTGTATTATTCCATAAAGATGATTTTCTAGAGCAGGTTATTAATGAAAGGGATTGCGGTTTTCCCCTTTCATAAAGCACATCAGTGAAGATTTCTGTGAGCTCTACCCTCTGAAATCATGAATCAGTGACACTTTTACACTGCTGTCATTTATAAATCACGATTTCAGGTAATAAGGCAGTGTCATAATTTTAAACATTAGTAATGAGGCCTATAAAATATCTAGTATTAATGGAGAACGGTCCTTTGACCTAGGGGCCTCAAGCTAATTCAAAGTCAAAAAGTAGATAAGTTCCTTTAAAGGATTTCAGTGAATGCCTTCTTATTGGGGAAAGCAGAGTTGGTTGTGCTTCCCTTGCTATGATCTTTTTTTCTCCAGCAAGGTTTTCATCTAACTCACTTTTCAAAGGGAAAATTATTGTCATGAGTATTGTAAGGCATGCAACCAGCTTGGGTCTCTGATTCCTGCAGGTCTGAGAACCTTGGTTCTCAGCATCTGCATACTGACCTTTCCTCAGTCTCTGAGGGACTGATCATGGGGTTCAAGCTTACTGCATAGTTTCTACTAAACAACAACTCTTTCACTTAGACATAAATGTGCTCAGACTATTATCAACTAGAGAAGGGACAGGTTGATTTAAGGCTAAATAAAAGTACAATTAAATTACCCACTTCCCACACCATGAGATGGGTTTTACTTCCCACAATCACAGTATTTCTTTCTGTCTCCCCCGTAGGTCTTTCAGTAGGGTGTAAGGAGAAATCACACTTTTACAGGCTCACTTATGATTCTTATGTTTATAGAGCCTCATGACGATGTGAAAAAATATTACAAAGATGTTGAAGGCTTAACTAATGATAAAAGAATTTAAAGGACACCGTGATTACTTCAGCCTTCTCGTAACGTGATATTTACCTTCATGGACTCTCCATCCTTATATGTGGGAAAGATGTCTCCAAGTGACACTCCATGAACCATCATAAAATTGACAGAATTGAAGTAAATATATGCGCTCAAAAAATAAATAAGTAAAGCTGCTAAATGATCCTGGAATGTGCTATTCCAAATAAGAGTCTCTAATATATCAGGAGCAAGTTCATAAAACTTAAAGAATAGAATGAACATAAGGGCCTCTAAATATTCTCTGTTCAGAAAATTGAAATATCAACAATACTATATATAAGCTTATGCACTCCTCTAAATCACATATCTATTAAAGCCATTTTTCTCAATTATATATGCATGGTACTGGAATAAAGAGTCTGAAAGGTAGTATAAATAGAAATATTCAATTATTTAAATGTTTCATGAACTAGCTAACAGCTAAATGATATATTTAAGTCATTATAACGTTGATATAATGTGGAGGGCATGAGAACATGCCTACCATATGAAACTTAAATAGCATGAAGGGTCTCTGTTCTCCTGTAAGATGGATTTTAATGTGAAGATTTATGACAGAGATCAGTGATGGAGGAGTTGAGCTTTGCCCAGCATCTCCATGCTCTGCTGCTTCACCAATGAGGGATGCATGTGGCGATGCCCAGCCATGCTCCCCTTTAAATGCACTGTCGTTGGTTGCAAACCTTTGTGTGAAAAGGTCAATAATTTACTCATGGGCAAATAGTTTTTTAAAAATACAGAAGAATGAATTTTTAAAAAATACTTTATGAATTACTATGTGTTATCACCTCCCTATCTGTGAGTATATGTGTGTGTGTGTGCATGCCTGTATGTGTGCATGTGAATGTATGTGCATGTGCATGTGTGTGCATGTGTGTATGCATGTGCATGAGTGGGCATGTATGTGCGTGTGTGTACATGTGTGTATGCATGTGCATGAGTGGGCATGTATGTGCGTGTGTGCATGTGTGTATGTGTGTATGCATGTGCATGAGTGTGCATGTATGTGCATGTGTGTACATGTGTGTATGCATGTGCATGAGTGGGCATGTATGTGCGTGTGTGCGTGTGTGTATGTGTGTATGCATGTGTATGAGTGTGCATGTATGTGCATGTGTGTGCATGTGTGTATGTGTGTATGCATGTGCATGAGTGTGCATGTATGTGCATGTATGTGCATGTGTGTATGTGTGTGTATGTGTGTATGCATGTGTATGTGTGTGCATGTGTGTATGTGTGTATGCATGTGCATGAGTGTGCATGTATGTGCATGTGTGTGGATGTATGTATGCATGTGCATGAGTGTGAATGCATGTGCATGTGTGTGGATGTGTGTATGTTTGTGTGTGTGTGTGTGCATGCATGTGTTTGTATTCTTCTGCATGCCCATGCAATTGTTGGGTACATATGCCTTGGCACATGTGTGGTCAGATAAATATTTTTGGAAGTCAGTTTACTCCTTCTATTGTGGGTTCTGGGAATCAAACTCACCTCGTCACACTTGCCCAGAAAACATTTTTACCCACTGAGCCATCTTGCTGGCCCCTAAAACAAAGAGTTTTGAAAGATAAATTATATTAAAATTACACATAATTTTATATTTTATCAAATAATTTCAGAGACAATATATCCATATAAATTAAGCTTGCATATATATTTTTTTCAGTTTTCTCTAAAAAAGAACTTATGTTTAAGTTTGAAGCATCATTTTCTAGTTTCAATGGCAAAATTTGTTCATTTGCTTCTAATTTTCATATGCAGGTGTTTGCAACAGACATTTAGACATCAGTGCTTCATCGATGACATTTTGAAATCAAGCATTATTGAACTTCCTATGTATCCCCAAACCCACACTGAGCTGAAATCATAGCCCTATCTCATGTTTTGCTTTTACCTGAGCCACTCTCCAGAGAACAAAATTTTTACTCACAAATGTAATTGTTACACTCAAAAGCAGTTAGTAAGCTCCTACCATAATCTTCCTTCATGATTGTGGGCCAAGTACACCATGCCACCAGACAGAGGAACTGCTAAGGTTGAGTGAGCCCAAACCCTGTGAAACTCAGGATTGAGAACAGAAGGGGTTGGGCCAACTCCCTGCCTAACTCTATCAGCTCTGGAATCACTGAGAGGACCATGACAATCAGTCACATAAGGAAAACACCTGAAGTCCTTACTCACGCAAATAAAGCATCATGAGCATCTCAAACTGAGCCAATGGGAAGGATCCTGCCAAACTCCTCAGTGTATATAATGTCCTTAATCTATATGGAATAAAGTGCACAAGTTATTTCACTGAGAATCATCCACTGGATATTTTATTGATCTGTAACACTTTGGGGAAGAATTTTCTCTCCCAAAGCATTCACCACTGGACCTGGGACCCACCTGGCAGGCTGGGCTCACACCCCTGAAATTCCTACTGCTACCACTTGCTGCTGCAGCCAGCCCTGGCACTGGCATTGGTGAAGCCATAGTAGCGGGTGAGGCCTGGGACTCTGACTACCTGTCCTGCGTGGGCTTCCCTTCTGAGAGCTCCAACTCTTTGACATTTCCAGCTGGACTAGAGACCTGTGGAATCTGTGTTCCATGGAGTGATGGTAACCTTAAAACAGGTTGGAATATATCAATGCTTCAGTGAACAATTATGACCAAGGAATCTGACACTGAACCTTCAAACACAGCATGGATATAAGACACCCAAGATAGAACAGATCCCTTTGTTTGCTTTTTATTTTGTTGTCTATTACTTTTGCCAAATACCTGTACAACATATACTTTAATGCTGGTTTTATTAGTCGACAAGGATACATCATAGCTAATGAGGCTTTATTATCTTGGAGGTTTTATATTCAGCAATTGAGACTAATAGTGCATTAACAATAGTGATAGGTAAATATATTTACAGAGTAACTGAGCTACAAACAGTTTCATGAGAGGCATCATCTATTGTAAGTAGTATATAAGGATAAGATAAGACCTAATTAGGAAGATAAGGGTTGGATTTTGTTGGATTGAAGAAAGAAAAGGGCAGAATAGATAGGGGCTCAGGCATAATTATTGACTCTGTACTCATTCACTCTTGTCACTGCTGTGGGCACTGGGAACACAACAGAGAGGAGAGATGAGAAACTTTTGATTGTGGGATTTTGTACTTTATTCATCAAAGAACCACACACCTGTGGAATAAACAATCATGGTAACTGTAAGGGAGCAAGACGATTGGGCTTATGGTGAAAGAGGAGGTTTTTAAATTTACTATAGCAAGTTTGAAAAGGGATGAACTGGACAAGCTTGCATTAGAATGACCAAAAAGGTGTGTGGTATGTGTCATCAACTCTAGGGAGAGCATTGCAGACCAAAGTGACACCTGTGTTCTCTGGTAGAGCAGACTGGAGAATTAAGAGAGGGGTGAAATGATGCAGGCGAGAACTCAGTGAACTGTGGGAAAGTAGAAGTAAACGAGATTTGAGATGCAATGGCAGGGATGATTATCCTAGCACTTTGAAGTTATCTGGAAGACTTTGGTTTTCACCAAAGTAAAAGAGCAAAGAGGGCAGGAGGCAGTGAACTTCTGAGTTGTACAGGTTCTCTATACATTTGAGTCCTAATAGCTTTAGTTTAGGGAGTCAGTCAGACACAGGCTGTGAGAGGAAGGCTCACAGGCTAAGGGATCAGGGAGAACTAAACGATTCACAGAAATTGAGTTTGCTATTTGAGGGGTATCACTGAGACATCCAAGGAGAGTGTAGAACATAAAGAAAGAGGCTGGCTCCATGTAGCAAGAATATAGCTAGGTTAAGAGAAGGCTGGAGGGGCAAAGCCCACTTCATGGAGACCATTTTTTATACATTATGTTCTATTCTGTTTTATCTGTGAGCATGTTGAAATATTTTAAACATGGATTAAATAAAAAAGATTTGGAAGTAATATACATTTATTATATCACTGCCAGGATCAGGCTTCTAGTTAGTCCCTGACTGTGAGTGACATTAATGATCTGCAAACTGGGAACTAGAGCTCTCCCAAGTACATCGCAGGTGTGGGTAGAACTGACTTCCTCATAGTTGTGTGACTAAAGTCCATCTTCTCCTAGGGACAGCCTCCAAAAAAAAAAAAAAAACAACCAACCAACCAAACAAACAAACAAACAAAACTCCATCCCCAAAAGCAAAGGTCCTGAAACTGAGCCCAAAGTTCCCAGAATCCAGATATTTGAGGACTATAGATGAAACGTGACTTCCTTGACCTCAGATCTCAGAGGTTGTAGAAGCAAAGCCATTGCTCCTGACACCATAAGCTGAGTGGATGCATGAAGATATCACAGACCCCACAGTCTCAAGAACAGTTTACACAAGGAAAACACCTATTTCCTTATTCTGCCCTTATGGATTTGCCATTAACCTTCCTTCCCTGTCCTTAACATAAAATACCCAGCTTTAAGCAGGCAATCTGATTTTTTTTTTTCTGAACCCAATCATATGCCTAGATCACAGTGTAGCCAGATCCGGAGAACCACATCCTTTGAATTAAATTAAGCCAGCTCTAAGTATTTCAGGTCATGTAAAGTATTGTTTCTTTCTAGAAGCATACTTCTTACTATTCACAACTTCTTTTCACTGAAATCATAACTTAGCTACTTTGCTGCCTTTTGGCCATGAAGGCAGTGTCTAATCTCTCTGTTACAACATCTGATTAGTTGTGATTGACCCAGGATCACTTCCAAGTTTGTTAGCTACTGTGAATAAATTGAGAACAATGGCATTGCTACAAAATCACCCAACATTCAAAATTCAAGTACATATAGTTGAAGTATGATATCTCCTTGCTTTATCTTATTCAGAAGAAATGATCATTAATACTCCAGTGAAGGAATTGGCCAACACGTTTTCACTAGACAATGGGCATCTTAGACCACTGTCTCCAAGATAGATACCCCTATGCTGGAGTTTTTACAAGTATCACTTCCTCTCTACCTTTTGTATAAACTTTCAATAGAGCAGCTTGCAGGGGAGACTTATGGGAAATTAGATTAATATCACACATTTGAGAAAAGTTTATTTGGAGATTGAAATATACGTGGAAGTTGATGAATGAGAATTGGAGAGTGGGGGAAGAAGTAGAGTTGGAAGCAGCCATAGGTAAAGAAACAACTAGCTGTAGGCTCTGGCTATGAAAACAGTATGAATAAATATTCAGCGTTATTACATGACCAAAGAAGGTCAAGATGATGTAGAGACAGCTAAAGGACGGATTAGAAGAAAATAATGTTATAGACATGCAGAATTTATAGCATGTGTAATTGTTGTAAACTGTGTAGCAGTTTCCTTTGAGACTGAAACATCTCACCTTGCCAGGAAGCTCTATAAGACAGGAAGTATACAACTCAAAATAGGTTCAAGAATTCCATAAAACTGACTAGATTCAATAGGTTATCCCCTTCTTTCAAGTACTGTCTTAGTTAGAGCTTCTATTGCTGAGAAGAAACACCATGACAAAAAATAAAGAAAAGTGGGTGTGGGGGATTGGTTTAAACTTTCATACTGCTATTCATCACTGAAGAAATTCAGGACAGGAACTCAAACAGGGCAGAAATCTGGAGGCAGGAACTGATGCAGAAGCTATGGATGAGTGCTGCTGACTGGCTTGCTCATCATGGCTTGCTTTAACCTTTCTTATGAAACCTAGGGCTTCAAGCTCAGGGATGATATCACCCACCATGAGCTGGGCCCTCCTCCTTTGATCATTAACTAAGAAAATGCCTTCCTTACAGATGGATCTCATAGAAGCATTTCTCAAGTATAGAAGCAATAGGGATGGGTGAAAGTCACTCTCAGACAAGCCATGCAGCAAACACTCCCAGAGAAGCTCAGCTTCCTGGAAGAAGCAGAGACTCACCAAGCTGTCTAGAAGAAACAAAGACAAGATGATTTGCCAGAAAGATCCACAGACAACCAGACCTGGAATGGGAATTCTACAACCTGCTAAATCGCCCACAGGTTGTGCAAGATGCACCAAGTCTCCATCTTTCAAAAGCTGTCCATCATGCTGCCATGAGATTTGGTGGTACAGCTGTCTTACTTCAAGCCATACTCCTATACATAACCCCAATAAAACTTCGTGTCCACAAAGTTGGAATTTGCTGTAGCCATACACCAATCTCAAAGACTGAGAGGAGAGGTAAAAGAGAGACCATTAGAAAGAATACAAAAAGAAAAAAAAAAGAAAAAAAAAGAAAGAGAGAAAGTTCAGGAGTTGAGAATAGACAGGAAAGGAAATGTAATGAGCAGTACAAAATGATTCGACCCATAGCCCCAATAGAGGATATGAGGTCAGAAGAGGTCAAATGATCTGTAGGCAGAAGAAAATAACCCAGGCCAGAGGATGGGCTCAGAGGCAATCTATTGTGAAGGCTTTGTTTTGAGAAGATGGGATACCTTCCCTCTGACAGGATCACTCTCTACAAACTCTTGGAAGTAAGCAATGAGGCCAGTTGCAAAATTAATTATCTGTCTTCTGAAATCATGTCTTGCTAGTCATCTTGGATATCTCCCTTGCTAGTCCATCTACCATTTGACATACAATGGCTAAGTATCTAATGATGCAATAACAGGGTGTTATATAAAATAATATAGAATAGAGTTATGCAAGATGAATTTTATAGAGAAAGACAGAACACAGCCTGGATGGGATCAGGAAAGCCAAGACCTAAAATGTGAATATAATGTGCCTATCAGAGCAGAACAGGTGACAGCGATGTTGTTACAAGCTGAACCAGGTTTCTGAAAGTTCACAAACCTTCTCTTTACATGATTAGAATGTGACTCTGAACATAAATGTGACTGACTGAGTCAAAACGATACATATATTTTTAATCTCAATGTGATTTTTATCATTAGAGGAAAAAGAGGAAACTCACGAGCATTTACATGCTGAAGAAATTTCTGAGAAGAGCCAATGAGACAGTAGACACCTGCCATCCATGGACCGTGGGCTCCCAGCAACTTGAGGCTGTTAGATCAGCAAGGAAGTCAATGCCTGTTGTTTTCAGCACCATGTCATTTTGTGATGGGACAGAGTGGGACAGAGGGTAGAATTCACCCCAGGTCGAAAATATAAGCAATGGTATGTGTCTCTTAAACATGTATTATGAACTTGGAAATGTTATGAGAATGCAGCCTTCAACTTAGTATGTCCTAGGCAGAGCCTACAATCCCACGTTTCTCAGAATTACACAGCATGCCAAAGTTACTTCTTTAAGCACCAGTTTGTATAGCAAGATTTTAGAACTTGGTATGGGTAAGTTGATCAGTAAATTCAGGAAGCTAGCAAGTACTTTAATTATTGTAATTATGAATTCTTTTTTTTTCTTTTTCTTTTTTTTTGCAACAGGGTTTCTCTGTATAACCCTGGCTGTCCTGGAACTCACTCTATAGGCCAGGCTGGCCTCGAACTCAGAAATCTGCCTGCCTCTACCTCCCAAGTGCTGGGATTAAAGGCATGCGTCACCACTGCCCAGTGTAATTATGAATTC
This sequence comes from Uromys caudimaculatus, assembly GCA_028551405.1. Lineage (NCBI taxonomy): Eukaryota > Metazoa > Chordata > Mammalia > Rodentia > Muridae > Uromys > Uromys caudimaculatus. Next base: position 61,073,834 of record CM052707.1, on the reverse strand, counting down.
TAATGCTAAAAATATAAAAGTATTCACACAAAAGATCAAATGTTTCACTTACAGATGGATAATAATATTTAAAATATAATTTGAATCATGTAATATAGCATATCATATGTTGACTATTAAGCATTTTCAGATAATAACTTACTTGGTTACCATGCTCAAGAAGCTTGTATGTATAGCCAGAGGCATTCAAGACTCCATAATACACCAGGTTACTTGAATTGCACAGAGGGACAGTTGACACTTCATTAAAATAAGTAGTGAGGCAGGAAGGAATTACTCAATGATCAAGAGTAGTTGCTCTTCCCGAAGACCCAACTAGGTACAGAGTGTCTAGATCTGGGTATTTCATAACCACTAATAACTTCCATGTCTCCTTCCAGCCTCTGCTCATACCTTCATGTATGTATTCACAAAGATATGCATATACAAAAATACATGAATAAAAAGTTAAAAAGAAAATAATCACCATGCCATACTCTATCAAAAATACTGAATAACTCAATGTACAATGAAAGACTTACTGTTCGAACAAATAAGGTCAGAGTAGCTAATCCGATAGCAGTAGCAGACTAGAGTAGCATTTCCAAATAGGATATTCTTTTTATTTCCCTGGACAGCACAGCAAGACGATAAACAGAACCCAAGCAGATGAGACAGGTTGTCTTTCTGCATTTGAGAAAGGTAGGAAACAAAGTGGAGTGAAAGTCACAGAAGGAGCAGGTAGATATGAAATACATTACAGAAAATACATTACAGTGTATGACTGAAAGAGTACACAGGGTAGGGGACATGGAAGAAAATTGTAAGAGAAAGCCAAGAGTAGTCTTAGGAACAAAGAAGTGTTTAGTAGTATTTTTAAAGAAGTTTTTCTATGTGAAGTGCTATACCATTGCTTGAGAAAATACATGTGTCCATCCCTTGGGCTGCTCTGTTCTTTAGGTAAAGTTATATCTATCATTACATACACACATGCAAACATACATACACATATAAATACACCCCCCCACACACATATATATACATACTATGGACGGTATATGTGTTTTTATGCTTTTATATAAGTTTAATATCTTTGACTATTTTCTTCTATGACCTATGCTTCCACTGAAATTTTAATTTTGACTTCAGAGAAAAATAAAGATTACAGGTATCATATGAAAATTGACTTTTGTGACTCAAATGTTCTCCTGGTGATTCTCTGTCCCTTTCATTGTTTTACCTTCAGTTTTACTCTCTGAGTGCTCTACTGCTGATCTGAATTTTCCTCATCACAAGCATATAAAGCTAATCAGGACATTTGAGCAAAGGAAAACCGATTCCTCCCCGTATTCAGTGCTTGAATCCTTCTCATGTTCTTGTCAGCTATTGTGCCCATCCTTCTTTCCCTAGCACTCATCCATCTCCTGCCACTGCGGCTCCCAGAGGACCTCTTATCTCTTCCTCAAACATTGTCTGTGGCTCTGCTCTCTCTTCATCCACATTTAGTTAGATGTTTAATCATCAAGCAGGATATAAATTTACATTATTATTTGAAAACAAAACAAAACATATATGTCATATACACATGCAAAATGGCCAAGATCTATCTCACTATTAGAATAAGGAAGACAGGCATATAGACACACAGATGCATTCAGACTCACAGACACATATGTATATGTACATATGTGTGTGTGTGTGCTCACATTATATTATATAGAGAGACAGAGACACATATACAGATATTCACACAGTCACACACACATAATCACATATATACACACACACAATGTGTATATATGGAGTCTGTATATTGCTGCTAACATTCGACAGTTTTCTGTATATTTAGAGGAGGGACATCTGTCTCTTTGTATGCCCTCTATCTCTTCCTTCTTCACTCATCAAAATAGGACATGGGACATTGTTAAAACAGCAGCCGCTACTTGCTGCCTCCTTCATGACTTATTCAGATTTATGGCTTCAGCATAGGAAGACTTCCTGAGATTTTCTAAGACATAAAGCCTGTCCCCCAAAAATACTTATGAAAGTCTGGTTAGAGAATCATAATTTAAGAAATGGAAATGATAACATGGTGTCAGATATTACTAATGGCTAACATTTGCAAATGTTAACAAATGTTATGATCTGCAAAGAGATAATTTAATAATGCATCTCAAAGACATGTAAAGTCTCATACCAGAAAATTACCTCTAGGGTCTCTTTGTATGGGCTGTTCTTGGGATCAGAAATTGTATTCTGAGGGCCGAGGCAGGGTAAGGGATGGAAAGGACTCTCTGGCCAATGTACAGGAAGAGTTACAGTATAGCAAGGTAATCTAGGAGGCACTGCCGTGCCTAGAGTCACAAGAGCAAGCAGAGGAAATACAAAAACTTCAGGGAGAAATGAAGTAGAAAAAAGCTGCCTGGTGGAAATTGAAGCCCCTTCAAAAACAGCTCCCCTTCAGAAAGGCATGGAGAAAGGCATGTGAAATACATTTCCCACTTTGCTTGTAAGAAGAGTCTTAGTTTAAGGTGGCTTTATGCTGTAATTAGCTTGATTTAAAATTTACAATTTCATCTAGCAATCATACCTAGCTGAATCCGAGTTAGAGTCCTTAAACTATTATTTCATGGAACTCATGCAGAGTCACATAATAAAAGAAATTAGAGCCAGGCAGTGGTGGCGCACATCTTTAATCCCAGCACTTGGGAGGCAGAGGCAGGCAGATTTCTGAGTTCGAGGCCAGCCTGGTCTACACATTGAGTTTCAGGACAGCCAGGGCTACACAGAGAAACCCTGTTTCAAAAAACCAAAAGAAAAAAAAAAAAAAAAAAAGAAATTAGAAAGTGAGCTTTTTATGTTTGCAAAAAATACTAACAAAATTTAAAATGTAACCATACTTGGAGGTTTTATTAAAGCATTGTCAAAGCGAACAGTATAATATATTAATTAGCATACCAGAAAGGGATATAATTTGGAGAGCCAACCTTGTATTCTACTCAGAAAAATCTCCAGTGAACAGAGAGACATGGCTGTTCTTTTTAGTTGCTTTAACATAAAGGATATTCAAATAAAGATGAAAGTGTGCCCCAGCCTGTGAGCTTATTTTTTCCTGTGGAACACAGTAGACCCATTAAAAGAGAAACAACAAATACTTAGAGGACTAATACAAAAACCAAGTTGCCCTTTTCAAAATTTAAACAACTTTTGCTTTTCAAAATTGGAACGTCTCAATAATTACACTTTTTAACATTAATTTCCACCCACAATGTCCTTTTCTTGTTCTGCTGGTATGGTTTTAATTCTGCTTTATTTGCTTTCTTGTTTGATTGTTTGGTTTTTAAAAAGAGAGAAAGATGAGGAGCCTTCCAGTTTCCATTTGTGGCTGGGGACCTCAGCCTGTGCCACAGGGCTCCATAGCCAAATAGCGCTGGGAGAAAGCTAGCCTTCCAGGAGTGTGGACAGGCCTGTGAGTAAAGGTAAGAGGAGCACCACTGCTCATCGGGACCCACCCAGAGCCCTCAGGACACAGGGACAAGGGAGCAGCCTGGGACAGGAATCTTCCAGTTTATACCTATGGCCAGGAACCTGAGTCTGTGCCACAGGACTCCTTAGCCAAATAGCACTGGGAGAAAGCTAGCCTCCCAGGAGTGTGGACAGGCCTGTGAGCAGAGGTAAGACCAGCACCTCTGCTCAGAAGGACCCACCTGGAACCCTCAGGACACAGGGGCTGAGGAGTGGCCTTCCAGTTTCCTTCTGCTGCCAGAGACAGCAGGGTTCCATACTCAAATCTTGCCAGGAGAGAGCTAGTCTCAGGAGTGCCTACACACCTTCGAGCACAGGCAAGACCACCACTTCTGTTCAAATTCCTGGATCAAGAGGGACCCTTGCAGAGCCATCAGGACACAGGAACCAAGGAATAGCTGAGGACAGGATCCTTCTGGTTTTTGTCTGCACCCCATATCTGACCCAGTACGACAGCTCTCCAAACCCAAACTCCTCTTAGACAAAACTGGTCTCCAAGAAGTGCTGACACAGAGGCTTGCAGGAGGGACTAGCCACAGTCAAAGAGAGCAAGACCAGCATTTTCAACAAATGGTGCTGGTTCAACTGGTGGTTAACATGTAGAAGAATGCAAATTGATTGATTCCTATCTCCCTGTACAAAGGTCAAGTGCAAGTGGATCAAGGACCCCCACATAAAACCAGATACTCTGAATTTAATAGAAGAGAAAGTGGGGGAAAGTCTCAAACACATGGGTACAGGGGAAAAGTTCCTGAACAGAACACCAGTGGCTTATGCTCTAAGATCTAGAATAGACAAATGGGACCTCATAAAATTGCAAAGCTTCTGTAAGGCAAAGGACACTGGCAATAGGACAAAACGGCAACCAACAGATTGGGAAAAGATCTTTACCAATCCTACATCCAATAGAGGGCTAATATCCAATATATACAAAGAAATCAAGAAGTTAAGACTCCAGAGAACCAAATAACCCTACCAAAAAAATGGGGAACAGAGCTAAACAGAGAATTCTCAACTGAGGAAATTCAAAGGGCTGAGAAGCATCTAAAGAAATGCTCAACATCCTTAGTCATCAGGGAAATGTAAATCAAAACAACCCTGAGATTCCACTCCACTCCAGTCAGAATGGCTAAGATCAAAATCTCAGGTGACAGCAGATGCTGGTGAGGATGTGGAGAAAGAGGAACACTCCTCCATTGCTGGTGGGATTGCAACCTGGTACAACCACTCTGGAAATCAGTTTGGCAGACCCTCAGAAAAAAGGACATAATACTACCTGAGGACCCAGCTATACCACTCTTGGGCATATACCCAGAAGATACTCCAACATATAATAAGGACACATGCTCCACTATGTTCATAGCAGCCATATTTATAATAGTCAGAAGCTGGAAACAACCCAGATGTCCCTTAGCAGAGGAATGATACAGAAAATGTGGTACATTTACACAATGGAATACTACTCAGCTATTAAAAACAATGACTTCATGAAATTTGCAGGCAAATGGATGAAGCTTGAAAATATTCTCCTGAGTGAGGTAACTCAGTCACAAAAGAACAAACACGGTATGGGTATGTACTCACTGATAAGTGGATATTAGCCCAAAGATCGGAATACCCAAGATTCAATTCACAGCAACTGTTGGACTGAGTGTGGGGTCCCAGATGGAGGAGGTGGAGAAGGGACTGAAGGAGCTAAGGGAGTTTGCAGCCTCATGGAAGGAGCAGCAGTGTCAATTGGTCAGATTCCCCCGGTACTCCTGGAGACTGAACCACCAACCAAAGAATACACATGGAGGGACCCATGATTTGGACCACATATGTGGCAGAGGAGGGCCTTGTTGGCCATCAGGGGGAGGAGAGGCCCTTGGGCCTGAGGGAGTTAGATACCCCAGTATAGGAGAATGCCAAGGAGGGAAGATGGGAGTGGGTGGGAGAGGCAGGGGGAGGGGGGAACGGAAAGGGGAGAGGGTTTCCAAAGGGAAGATCTGGAAAGGGGAAAACATTTGAAATGTAAATAAAGTATGAAAAGAGAGAGAGAGAGAAAGAGAAAGAAGAGGTGGAGTTGGGTAAGTGGGGAGATATGGGGGATCTGAGAAGAGCTGGGATAGGAGACCTGTGAGCATAAAATATTCTAGGACTTCTCAATAATAGCCAAAGAATACCTGTTTTAGTCAGTAAGAGATTTGATTTACAAATAAACAGAATCTTAAAATAATAATTAATAAACAATTTCCTACTATTTTAAGGTTGAATTTTCCTTGTCTTTTTTTGTTGTTGTTGTTAGTCACTGGTACAAGTTTAATTTATATCTCATTCAACTAAACTCAATTCAACTGAAGTTATTTATTTCAAATTTCCCATTGAAGATAAGAATTCTACTGCTCTTGTAATACTTTTTAAAGATTTATCTTATTTTTTAAATGGTGTATGTTTGTGTGTGTGTGTATTTGTATATGTGTGTGTGTGTTTGTGTATATATGTGTGTTTGTGTGTGTATGTGTATGTGTGTTTTTGTGTGTGTTTGTATATGTGTGTTTGTGTGTATATGCTTCTGTATGTTTATCTGTGTGTGTTTGTGTTTATATATTTTATATTTGTGCATTTGTATGTGTGTTTGTCTGTATGTATATATGTATGTGTTTGTGTATATGTGTGTTAGTATATGTATAAACTGTGTGTGAATGTGCACATGCGCATGTGTGTGTGTGTTCGGATGCCAAAGTGGGCATCAGCTCCCCTTGAGATGGAGTAACGTGTTGAGCCACTCTTGTGGTTCCTGGGCCTGATCTCCTGTCCTTTGAAAAACCAGCACATGCTCTTACAAACCCTGAGTCATCTCCTGTGCTATACTAATACTGATTTCTAAATAGGTTTTATATGCAAAGCACTGTTCTGGTTACCAAGAAGTGAAAAATGGTCAGTTTAATATTTAGTATATTTATCATACAGAGTTGAATTTAGGTGCACATATCACCATAGTATTGCAATTTTTGGAAACTCATTCTTTTTGTCTGTTTAGATTCTTCTGCTAATGCACATACATTCACAAAAGCTTGCCTGTTTAGAAAAATAGTGATGTCTAGTATGGTAACATGCTATAGTCTTGAGTCTGGTAGATTTGCGACTGGGCAGAATAGGGCGTAAGGCCCAGGCACTTTCATCAGAAACTTTCACACAGCAGTAACTGAGCAGGGATGTTCCATGTCTGAGGTCACATTCTCTCCTTTGGCATTGTCCATTGGTCCATCATTCTTTGTCACTTTGCCCTTTGGGACACTGCTAAGTAGCATTCATTATTCACATTGCCACAGTCTCTGTCTAGCTCTCATTTAGCTTGGGGTGGCCCTTCTAAAACAGCCTTCAAGACAGAGGCCGGTCTTCAGCCTCTCTCCCATCCAATTTACTCCACCTTCAGCATCTGAAATAATTTCCCGTAAAGCAACACGACCTTCCTTCTCATTATGCTGAAGAAGTTGCCAGCCCTGTTTCTAATTTCTGATCCTGGCCTTCAAGGTGCTTAGCCTGTAAGCGTGTTACTGCCTTCTCTTTTCTGTTTTTGCTCATGTGACTAGCTCCTGTCGGACAGACTGATAGAACAATGTCTCAGCACCTACCTTGCTCATGCATGTATTTAGGAATTCTGTTGCAACTGGCTTTGCACTATTGCAGTTTGCCAAGTTATTATATTACATTGTTATGTATTATTTATTAATTATATTTACTTTTGATTCTCTTTCACATTTTTCCTCCCTGGGCTCAGTTTCTTCACTTTCACAAGGTTTATGTGCCTTAATAATTCATTGTCGTTCCAAATTGTATGTTATGTATTTCTTAAGAGCTGAGTCCTGAATTTCTTTTAGATGTGCTAAGGAAATCCATCAACAAATGGGTGTGAAATACACATGGAAGAACTGATCAGACCGGATCAAGTCACAATGCCTGAAACAGAATTCATGTGTTCCCACCTACTCTAGCTGATAACATTTGAAAATCCATTCACTTTTCCCCCCTACCCTCTATTTATATAAGTGTTTTTAGCATGTTAGTACTTCATTACTAAACCCAAAAGTAATTTTACAATTTCTGTGTATTGACAGATCTGGCACTCCTTAGCTCATCTTTAAGTGTCGGGCGTAAAACGCACATTTAGATCAAAGGACATGAACTGGTGTCTTTGAAGAGCATGTGTTCATTGAGAGTTTCTGGGGTAGCACATTTTGAGAGACTCTGCCATTTCCCTGGCCTACTTTTCTTTACGCATTTTAATGTCATAATTTTTATCTGCTGGATTGGATTCAAATCCTCTGCAATTGCCCTGATTCCAGTTAGATATTAAAACAAAGTCTCTTACCAATTTGGCGGGGGTGGCGGGTGGGGGGGAGGGGAAGGCTTATACTGTGGAACCGAGCATACCCTCACCTCAGTCGTTGATTCTAGGTTTCAAAAGAAATTGAGTCAGAACCCTTTCATTTTCCCAGTAGTAAAGGCAATCATGCAGACTGAAGCAAAACTTGAAAAACATACTTCCTGAGGAATTTTAGGCTTCTTCTGGCTGTAAGGGACTCAGCAGGATGTTTTGAATAATAATGATTCTGATGAGAAGAACCAGAGCTAGCATTTCTCACTCATGTCCTGTGCAGGGCTGACCCCCCATTGAGAGTTTGCAAAGAAGGTCTCATGCATTCCGCTGTACTTGCACAAATTATAGCATTTAAAGCTTCTAAAGCTCCTAATGGGACCATTTAACAGGCAAAGGAACTGGGGTACTAAAAGGTTAAATAACATAGACAAGATGACCATGTATGTACTGAGACCAGATCCACCTGACGCCAAACCCCAGTTCGTACACAGTGTGCTAGAATGCCAAAATATTGTGCTTCTCTGGATACGATGATTTATAGGGAGAGGAAGGAAAATTATTTGAATTTGTTGCTACTAGAAATTTTAAGGACTTGCTAATGGTGCCTGAATAAACCTAGTGATAAATATTACTTGAGGATTTTTAAAAGACCAAATTACAGCAAACCATGATTTTGAAGATGTTAATGCCTTTTATGTGTTACTCTAGAATCAGGCAGCAGCCCAGAGTGAAGATGGCTCAGCGTGTTCTCCCCTCACTGGACAGGTTACACTGTGGCCAGAGAAAACACAGAAGCCTAAGGAGATGAATGCTGGAAGCAGTCAGGACTACACCATTTCCTCTTTGCAGCTGTATTTATGAGCACAGTTTGAACTTGGCTGCTGTAATCAGCTGAGTTTTAACTGGTTGTTTAAGAGATTTTTCCAGTCAGTTTACTTCCAAAATTGGGTTGCAATTTATGGAGAAATCTTTATGTAAAACTAAAATCCATGCAGAGGCAAAGCACAAGTGTAAGATGAATAACAAGAGAAAACAAATAAATAAAAATATGCAAATGACTTCATCGTTTTGGTTCTTTTTCAAATGAAGCCATACTTTATATACATACAAAATATATTGTTCGTTTTTGTTGTTTTTGTTTGGTTTGTTTGTTTGTTTGTTGCTTATATCACTGTCAAAGGAAGCATACTCGTTTCACAAAGGTAGCTATGTGCAATGGATATTTTTATGAGTATTTCTCTCAACACATACTTAGGGTCTCTACTGCTGTAAAGAGACACCATGACCACAGCAACTCTTATAAAGAAAAACAATTAAATGGTCTGGTTTACAGTTTCAGAGGTTTAGTCCATTATAGTTATGGCAGCATTCAGGAAGATATGATTCTGGAAAAGAGGCTGAGATCAGTTGGGAGCAGAAAAGACAGTAAACCAGTGAGACCTCAAAGCCTGTCCCAAGCCTTCCTCCAACAAGGCCACACCTCTTAATAGTACCAGTCCCTACAGATCCAACATTCAAACACATGGGTCTATGGGGAACATTCTTATACAAATCACTACACTAGGTATTCAGAAAACTTCAACTTTTGATAAATAATAACTATTGCCTAGAAATATATAGAAAGCAACCCTTTCCTTTGCCCACATAAGGGCATTTGTTAATATATGCCGATATCACATTATCTGTGTTCTAAACTATCTGGATAGCTGTGTGTTAAACTTTTATTAAATAGGTCTGCCATAAGAATGATTGATTGGGGACAAAGAGAAAAAAAGTGAAATATTTACTCCAGAGTTACATTTTATAACCTATTATAAGAAATGAAACTAGCCATTAAATTTAATTAGCAGTCAATCTAATGTATTCTACAAGAGTCAATTATAAAATGACCTAAACAGAAGTAGAGAACAACCTCTGGTATGCCTTCCATTTTCTCAGGATAGGCTTTTGAAATGAACAAAAAGTCATCATGAAGAGTCCTAGAATCTCTAAACTTTGAGTCTAAAGATCAGAGGCAATATAGGATAAACTTATTTACAATCTTAGAAATGAGAGTCACTTTTCCATGCCACCTCTGTAAGCACTGATACAAAGGAACAGATCATCTTATATGTCACATGAATGGAATTTGAGTGAGTTTCATATACTTTTGTTTAAAATAATACTTATTTCTTGACATCTGCATAAAGCTTTGAGGTATAATTGTCAACATTTCCCCAATTTCCACATACAATAAGTACAGTTCTTACAAAAATCCTCTCTTCACTGCTTCTCTCTCTCTTCTCCTCTGTTCGTTTGTTTGTATTTGACTTGTGGTTCATCTTTGTGTTTAAACATCAACAAAAATCTGTATTCAATATTTATTTTACAAATATATTTCTCAAAAGTAAAAGCCATTTAATGAAAAAAATCTAAGGTGCATCAGTGGGCAGCAGGACCCACAGGACACACATATTGGAATGAGAAGGCCTGGTCCTGAAGATTGTTCTCTGAGATCCACACTCACATGTGGTATTAATATCACCCAACACACTCACAGCAGTTCACAGAAAATAGATAAACAATGGTTCACTCCTTAAGTAAGAGAGATTTTAACCCCTGGTATATGGACTACGAAATGACAGGACGAAGAATTTACAGAGTCAACAGAGAATCCTCTGTCATAGTGGCATTTTTCCTAAAGAGTTCTGAATGCAATTGTGTGGGGGGAATAGCTTGACCATGAAGAGATTGGCCACCCACCACCTTGTCCATCTGTCTGGGTTGGTATCAAAGGTCATAAATCATCTTTGTGTTATATGTACCCTTGACATCTGATGAAAATGGTGCTTTACCTCTGAAATCTTCTCCAAAACCCATAGCCCCAGCCTAATAATGAGAAAAACATCAGACAAATTCCACTAGGGAGATGTGGTAAAGATTTGACCCAGGACTCTTGAAAATAGGCAGTGTCATCACAAATAGAAAGAGGTTGAGATTAGAGCAATCAAGAAATGCCTTAAGAAATATGACTGATATGCCATGTTTTGAGTTGTAGATTGGGACAAGAGTATCTAAATGAACCATGAGTTTTAGTTAATGTATTGCTATTGATTCATTAAAGTTAAGAAATGCTCATGTACAATGTTGTTAGTAAGAAAAACTATAGCAGGAAAGAGGTATATAGAAACAGTACTGACTGTATAATTTTTATGGAAAAACAAACAGTTAAAAATAAAGTAAAAATTATTATTGATGAGGTTGCTTTAGATGCTAATTTTATTTGCATTTTCTTCATAATAATCTCACATATTATCAGTAAATACAGATGTTTCAACTGATATATTTGACTTTGAAGAATCAGAGATTGAAGAAATGTGAATCTTGTGGACAGAAGGCTCCCTACATACATTCCAGGGATTCCCATCTTCTTCCTTTCTGTTTCCTTTTTTATTAGAGCTAGACTCTTTTCTCATGCCATATGTGCTGGTTACAGTCTCTCCCCACTCTGCTCCTCCCAGCTCATCCCCACATTTCCTCCCCTCTGGATACATTTCCTGTCTATCATTAGAACATAAAAGGCTTCTAAGACATAACAAGCAAACATGACAAAGTAAAATATAATAAGAAACAATAAACAACAAACAAAATCACATTGAGGCTGAACCAGGTAAAACAACAAAAGGAAGAGAGTTCCAAGAGAAGTTTCAAGAATCAGAGACACACTTATTCACATACTCAAGATTTCTAAGATACTAAGCTGAAAACAACACAAGATATTCTGGTGCCCTCCCTCTCCTCTGGCTTTTACATTTTTTCCCCGTCTCTCCTTAAGAGGGGTTCCTTCCCATCACCTTACCAAACTGGGTGGACTCCCTAGTCTCCTAAGCACTAAACAACTTGCCATTGAAGAGCTGTGGAGGTTCCCTGCAGGCTTTACATCTGGCAAGATAAGTGTTGCAGGTGAAGAAAGAATGAAATTCAATTCAACCTGATTTATGTAACAGGTGCTGGGCCAAGACTTGCTGGAATCTGACACATCAGCTCATCTATACCATCTATATTTTTGCCATTATTAAGCATAGCATAACTTTGGAAAAAATCCATATAACAATGAACTCAGCCCCACACATACAACAATGTTTAAGACAGCTTTACATTGAAGCTCTTTACAAAGTAATATGGCTTTATCTGTAAGATGGTTTGTTGTGACTTAGAAACAATCTGGAGTGGAGGGGGATTGCAACAACATAGGAAGAACGGCTGGACCACCAGGGACTAGAGCACCAACCAAGGAGTGTACACGAAAGGATCCATGGCTCCAGATATATATGTAGCAAAGAATGGCCTTGTCTGACATCAATGGGAGAGGAGGTCCTTGGTCCTGTGGAAGTTTGATGCCCCAGTGTAGGAGGATGCTGGAGTGGTGAGGTGGGAGAGGGTGGGTGGGTCAGGAGAGCACCCTCATAGAGGCAAAGGGGAGCAGGAGGGCAGATGTGGGATGGGGGGTTTGTGGAAGCATAACTGGGGAAGTGGGATATCATTTGAGATATAAATGAATAGAACTATTAATAAAAAAAAAAGAAAAAAAAAGATAATGGTCTGAGAAAAGAGCTGAGGTCAACTTAATGACTGTTGGAGTCAGGATTTGGTCTGGTCCTAAGGTAACATAGGGGTAAGTCACTTAGATTGTTGTAAAGCACAAGTGACATCTCTCAAAAGGAAGAGTTTCACAGCCTAGAAGTAATGCTCAAGGATTTAGGGAAAAGGGTTTGTGGATAATTCATACATAAATTGCATAAGAAATGGGCAAAGTCTGATCATATGACAGCAAAGACTCACTGGGTGGTGAACCATATCCACCATTTCAGGAGGAGGACAGGTTAAACATCTCTTCCCTTTGAAGAATGCCTGCGAGTTTAACTTCCCTGGCATCTCCAGTGTTTATGTGTGCACAAGGACTTGTTTGTCCTCTACAACCAATACTCCTAAAATTTGTGTTCATCATCTTAAATGCCCAATAGATCTAGCAAATCACCCATGTTGACTTTGTAATATTTGTTAATAATATCATTTATTTTAAATTAATGTTGAAATAATGTTCTTTTTTTTTTTAAATGAGAGGGTGGCTGCTGTTCTTTTACTGAGACAACATTTAGGGGTAGTGAATGTTACTGATATGTCTCTTTAGATGGAGTCAAGCATGAAAAATAGAGAGTCTCTTATTCTTTTCAGAACATCTTGAAAGAAACAAGGGAACAGAGTTAGAGAATTATTCTTAATCAAACTCAAGTAGTGTAAGTATTGGAGTTGGAGAGGTTCAAAATCAAAATGGAGATAAGGACGAAGTCAGGTTGAAATGGGAACAAGAGGCTGTAGAGTTAATCTAACAGAGACCTGAGCATCGTGGCTAGAGAACATGAAATATATGAGGATGAAAATGCCCATGGAATGACAGACACAGGCATGAGATGAAGCATTGTTTCAAGTGTCCAGAAAGAAAGCTTGTGCTTTATGACTGTTCATCCTAAGTCTGAAAACTTACAAGTAACATTGCACAAAGAAGGTTGTGTGTATGTGTGTGTATTCATGTAATGATAATTAATGAAAAATAGCCATGAAATTTCAAGAGAAATAGCGGTGTGTATAGGAAGGTTTGAAGGATGGAAAGGAAAGGAGAAACATTTTGTGTAATTATAATCTCAAATTTTAAATATTAAAAAAAATAAAGAAAATAAAACCACACATCTGTTACTATGGAAAGCAGAGCAATTAGATTTTATACAATGGAACAGGCTCTGTAAATTAGAGTCTCTACTAGTCATAGTCTACAAATGTCAGTTAGCCAAGTTATATGACCTATATTGTTAGTCTGTGAAAATGCACCTTATTTTAAATGTACTGAAGAAATCTAAAGTTCTAAAATCTTCATATTCAAATCTTTCACATTGCTTTAGTGATCAATATTCCATTGAAATTAATCATAAAAAGACATATTATAGAAGATTTAGAGTCAAAGATATGTATGATTTTGGAATGTTCACATGTAGAGTTACATATTTGATTTAGTTATATGTAACCATCCCTCTGCATTCAGATTACTCCATTAACTGCAGGTTTTGAATTATTCAACATGTCCCACTGTTACTTAGATTTCTTGTAACTTAGATGTACTTTGTAATAACTCAAGTCTACCTTTATTCTTTCTGCATTTCCTATGAATAAAATTACTCATTCCACAGTAGTTACATAGATTTCCTTCCCAGCATCCATATCAGAATGGAAGGGATGTTTTAACAAAACATGGTGAATGAAAGAGTCATGTCTAGACCATATGCCTCTTCATCTAAACCTCAGAGCAAACTACACTGCATGGATAATTCAGCTTTTTAAAATTTTGTACATATATAACCAGCAAATTATTTTCACTCCAATAATAAAATTTGACACATAGCAATTAGTGAACTATTTTATTCTGAGATGTTAGTCCTTAGTGAACTATTTCATTCTGGAACACTGTTAGTCCTCAATCTAAAAAGTACCAGATAATTTGAAAGTAGGCACATCTTTAGTGATTCTAGTTATGTTCAGATTTGCTTTTGTATTTTTTAAAAATTTATTTAGTCCTCTCCCACTGAGGCCAGGCTAAGCAGTCCAGCTATGGGAAAGGGATCCAAAGTCCCACAACAGAGTCAGAGACAGTCCCTGCTCCAGTTCTTAGAGACCACACATGAAGAACAAGCTGAATATTTGATACAAATAAGTAAAGGGCCTAGGTAAAGCCCATACATACACTTTGGTTGGGGATTTAGTATCTGTGAGCTCCCATGGGCCCAGGTTAGGTTACCCTGTAGTTCTCATGTTGTCCTTGACCACTATATCTCCCTCTTTGCTTTTCCCCACTCTTCCACAGGACTCCACCTAATGTTTGGGTGTGGGTCTCCGCATCTGTTTCCATCCAATGCTGGATTAAGCCTCTCAGATGACAGTTATTCAAGGCTCCTGTCTCCCAGCCTAACAGAGAATCATGAATATTGGCAGAGGTTGACTCTCTTCCATGGAATGGGTCTCAAGTTGGGCCAATCATTGGCTGGCCATTCCCTCAATCTCTGCTCCAATTTTATCCCTGCACTCTTTGTAGGCAGGACAAATTTTGGGCCAAAGGTTTTGTGGGTGAGTTGGTGTCCCCTTTCTCAAGTGGAAGTCCCACCTTGCTACAGGAGGTGCCCTCTTCAGATCCCATATCCCATACTGGTAGGAGTATCAATTAGGGTCACATGCAAAGACTTCCAGGAGTCTTCCCAATTCCTGAACTGCCCCCAACACTAATTTCTGTTCTCTCTCCCAGTCCTCCACCCTCCCCATGCCTGATCTCCACTCTGTTCCCTCCTGGCTCCCTCTGCTACCCAGTTCCCTCTCTCCACCCACCTCAAATGTCTATTTTACATCTGAGTGATATTGAAGCTTCCTCTCTTGGGGCCTCCCAGTTACTTAGCTTCTTTGGGTAAGTGGAATATAGCATAGGGATTTTGTATTTTACAGTTAATATCCACTTATAAGTGAGTACATACCATGCATGTGTTTTTGTGTCTGGGCTACCTAACTCAGGATATTTTCCAGTTCTATTAATTTGCCTGCAAAGTCCTTGATGTCCTTGTTTTTAATAGCTGAATAGTATTCTATTGTATATATGTGTCATGTTTCTTTATCCATTCTTCTCTTGAGGGACATCTACGTTGTTTCCAGTTTCTGGCTTGCTGTATATAGCCTTTATTGTGTTTAGGTATGTGCCTTGTGTTCCTGATCTCTCCAAGACTTTTATCATGAAAGGGTGTTGGATTTTGTCAAAGAAACTTACACCATCTAATGAGATGATTATATAGGTTTTAAATTTCAGTTTGTTTATATGGTGGATTAGGTTGATACATTTTTGTATATTGAATTATCACTGTATCTCTGGAATGAAGCCTACTTGATCATATTAGATGATGTTTTTGGATTCAGTTTGTGAGTATTTATTGAGTATTTTTGCAGCAATGTTCATATGGGATATTCGTCTGAAATTATCTTTGTTGAGTCTTTATGCGGCTTACGTATGTGGGTGACTGTGATCTCATAGTATATGTTTTGCAATGTTCTTTCTGTTTCTATTTTGTGGAATAGTTTGAGGAGTATTGGTATTAGCGCCTCTTTGAAATCTGATAAAATTCTGTGCTAAAACCATCTTGCCCTTTTTTATTTTATTTTTTCCTTTTTTATGATACCTATTTCCTTAGGGGTTAAAGAACTATTTAAATAGTTGACCTGATCTTAATTTAAATTTGGTAAGTGTTATCTATTTTAAAAAAATATCCATTTCATTTAGATTTTCCAATTTTGTGAAATACAGGCCTTTTGAAGTAAGACCTAATGATTCTTTGGATTTCTTCAGTGTCTGCTGTAATGTTTCCCTTTTCATTTCTGTTTTTGTTATTTGAATATTTTCTCTCTACCTTTTAGTTAGTTTGGCTAAATGTTTTCCTAGTTGATTTTCTCAAAGAATCAGCTTTTGGGTGTTTTTAAAATTATTATTATTCTTTGTATTTTTCTCTTTGTTTCTAATTGACTGATATCAGGCCTGAGATTTATTATGTCTGCTCCTTTTGCATGTGTTTGATGCATTTTGTTCTAGAGCTTTCAGGTATGCTTTTAAATTGCTAGTAGGGGATCTCTCCAATTTGTTCACTTAGTGCTATTAACTTTCCTTTTAGCACTACTATCATTGTGTCTCATAAGTTTGGGCTTATTGTGCCTACATCTCTATTGAATTCTAGAATGTCTTTATTCATTCATTCATTCATTCATTCCTTTCTTTTTTCTTTCTTTCTTTCATCTTTCTTTATCTTTCTTTTTTTCTTCCTTTCATTCTTTCTTTCCTGACCAATTTATTATTGGGTAGAGAGTTGTTCATTTTCTGTAAGTATGTGGGCTCTCTGTTGTTTTTATTGTGAATGAAGTCCAGCCTTGGTCCATGATGATTTTGATAGGGTGCAAGGGGTTATTTCAATTTTCTTGTATCTGTAGAGGCTTGCTTTATGACTAACTATATTATCAGTCTTGGAGAAACTTCCATGAGGTTCTTAGAAGATATATTCTTTTCTGTTTTGATCAAATGTTCTATAGATATGTTAGGTCCTTTTATTCATAACATCGGTTAGTTTCATCATTTCTCTGTTTAGTGTCAATGACCTGTCCATTGTTTAGTGTGGAGTATTGAAATTTCCCAACATTAATATGTAGAGTTCAATGTGTGGTTTAAACTTTAGTAAAGTTTCTTTTACAAATGTGCGTGCCATTTGTACTTGGGGTGTAGATGTTCAGAATTGAGATGCCCTCTTGGTGGAGTTTTCCTTTGTTAAGTATGAAGTGTTCTTCTCTGTCTCTTTTGATTAATTTTGGTTGAAAGTATATTTTATTAGATATTAGAATGGCTACTCCAGTTTGGTTCTTGGGTCTGTTTTCTTTGAAAACTGTTTTCCAGCTCTTTATTCTGAGGTAATACCTATCTTGGTGGCTGAGTTGGTTTTTTGTATGCAGCAGAATGATGAATTCTGTTTTCACATACATTCTGTTAGCCTGTGTCTTTTTACTGGGGAATTGAGTTCATTGATGTTGAGAGACATTAATGACCAATGATTGTTAATTCCTGTTATTGTAATGTAGGTAGTCCCTTCTTTTGGTTTTGCTGATGTGGAGTTATTTATTTCCTATGTTTTCTTCAGAGTAGTTATACTCCTTGGGTTGGAGTTTTCCTCTAGTAGCTTCTGTAGGCGTGGATTTGTGGATAGATATTATTTAAATTTGGTTTTGTTGTGGAAGATCTTGTTTTCTTCATCTATCGTAATTGAAAGTTTTCTGGGTATAATAGTGTGACTCAATGTCCATTGTCTCTTAGACACTGCAAAACATCTGCCAAGGTCCTTTTGGCTTTTAAAGTCTCTGTTGAGACGTCTTATATAATTCTGATAGGTTTTCCTTTATATGTTTCTTGGCCTTTTCCCTTCCAGCTTTAATTTTTTTTTTTTTTTATACATTTAGTGTTTTGATTATTATGTTGCTGGTGGATTTTTTTTTCTGGCCCCATCTGTTTGGTGTTCTGTAAGATTTTTGTATATTCATAGGCATCTCTTTCTTTAGGTTGGGGAAGTTTTCTTTTATGATTTTGTTGAAAATATTTTCAAGTCCTTGGAACTGGGACTCTTTATCTTCTTCTGTTTATATTATTCTTAGGTTAGATCTTTTAATGGTATCCCAGATTTCCTGGATGTTTTACGTCAGGACTTTTTTACATTTAACATTTTCTTTGACTGATATGTCAGTTTATTCTATTCTATCTTCTAGACATGAGATTCAGCCTTCCATTTCGTGCATTCTGTTGGTGACACTTACATCTGTTGTACCTGTTTTCTTCCCTAGGTTTCCCATCTTCAGAATTCTCTCAGTTTGTATTTTCTTTATTGCTTCTGTTTCCATTTTCAGGTCTTAACAAGTTTTATTCATTTCTTTCACCTGTTTGATTGGATTTTCCTGTATTTCTTTAAAGAATTTATTCATTTCTTCTTTAAAGGCATTGATCACCTTCATGAGGTTGTATTTAAGGTAGTTTTTTCCTGTGCTTGGCTGTGTTAGGCTATCCAGGGCTTGCTGTAGTAGGATAACTGAGTTCTGGTGGTACCATATTGCCCTGATTCTTGTTCGTTGTGTTCTTTTGATAGCCTTTAGCAATCTGGTTGTCCTTGGTGTTAGCAGGCCTGGTAGTGCCAGATGTCAGCAGGCCTGGTAGTTCCTAGATGTCAGCAGGCCTCTGAGAATGCAGGATGAATGGTGGGCCAAGTAATGCAGGGTATAGGGGACAAATCCAAGCTGACTGCTGCACTGCTTATCCACAGGCATCCCAGAGTTTTTTATCTTTTTATTTTTACATGTTCTTAAGTTGCATTTTAAAAATATGTGTGTGTATACACATGTGAGCATATGTGCACGCTAAAACATGTTTTCACTTTTACCTGTTGAATAACATACCTGACAGAAATGATTTGCAAATTTATAAATTATGCCTCTGCTGCACTTACCTCATGGTCTCTTCTCTAGATATCCAATCAAAATCATTCCTGTATAATTTCAAGCTTGAGATAAAATATAATTTTCTTAACACAATGTAAATGAAATACCACAAAATCCTTGAAAACAAAGTGATTGAATATCTTAATTTGGAAGACACTAACTACAAATGTAAATATTCAGTGGCATGTAACACATGCATCTTTCAGACATTTTGTTAAAATTGAGTTCCCTTTGGGATACAGATGTGACTCAGTGGTTGCAATCACTAATATTCTTCCAAGATTCTATTCCCAGCACCCATTTAGTGGGTCCCAATCACCTGTACCTTCAGTTCCACAGGATTTCATGCCCATTTGTACCCTCACTGAAAATCAAACACACAAGAGGTGCACAAATACATATGCAGGCAAATACACCAAACACACACACACACAAATAAATGAACGAAAATTTAAATTTTTAGTTCATTTTAGTGAGATGTACTTAAAATAAAGATAAAAGATTTTATCATATTTGTGTTATCTTAACTCTTCTTGGAGTAGATTAATATTTTCTCTATATAATCAATTCATATGATATTTATTATTGTGGTGGTTATGAATTAAGATATTTTTATTTTAGCTAACCTGAGACTATTTAACATGAAAAATTTATTATAAGAACAAATGTTAATATATTGTATTAGGATATTAACTTATACTTCTTTAGAATGGTAATAGAATTCAGGAATTCAGATAGTTGAGAAACATAAAAAGTCCAACAGAATACCTTGATTCTGAATTCTAAGACAGTTCCAGTATATTAGCATGAAAGATTCAGATGAATGGGCTTGCTGAATTTCATGTTATATGCACAAAGTTTCTCTTTGATATTTTCATTCTTACTGTTACCTATCACTTACCCTATGTCACCTTGATTACAGATTAAAAATAAAGTGGAAGAGTCTGTAAAAATAAGAGCTGTCAGATAGACAAGATGAAAACCAAATTTCAGTATCTTCTACCAAAAGTGGAATGCAAAAGAAAATGGATCTTAAAATTTAGTCAGGAGGGAAGAAATCAATGACTGTAAGGAAAACCAAAACAAATAAAGAACCAACCAGTCAAACAAGAAGAACAACAGCACAAGAACAAAGGACAAAAACAAAGGTAGAATTGTTGTTAATGACACCAGCAGGTAAAATATGCCTTTCAAGAAAATAATCTGCTTAGTCACTTTCAGAGCAATCAGTGACAGTTTGCTATGGGTAGAATACATTCTCAGTAAAACCATTACAGAAATGCAATTTCTTAAGCAAGGTTTGGTTCAAAAACACATGATAACACATTAATAATGATAATATCACAACAACTCCTCAGAAACCCTCAAAGAATACATAATTATGCTAATTATTATAATAGCACACAGGTGTTGGTGAAATATATTGAGTAATGTAGCAACTTTTAACAATCAAATGAATATACTAATTATTTTCGACTGCCTTAGTTTGTATATTTGTAATTAAATATACAGAATATCTAATGGAAAGAGGAAAATATTTCACTTTCAAGTGAGTACAAAGAAACATTGATTAAAAGCAATACAAGAGATAGCAGAGACGGAAAAGAGACAAGGAAGAGTGGAAACTGGCGGAAACCTCAGCTTGGGCCACAGGGCCCCACACCTGATCAGCGCCGGTACAAAGATCCCTCGCCGGAGATCACAAGACCCAGCAGAGGGCCAAGGACATGCCCCACAGCTCACCAGGAATGCAGAAAAGCTCAACCCGCTTTCTGCGGGCCAC
>CM052707.1:60965360-61052602 GCA_028551405.1 Uromys caudimaculatus | reverse complement strand
AAGAAAAGGGGAATCATCGGAAATGTAAATAAAATATCAAAAAATAAATAAAAAAAAAATATATGATTCAATTGACTAAAATTCCAAAAAAAAAAAAAAAAAAAAAGAGTGGAAACTGAACATAAGACTGCTCTTCAACTGCACAAGTGAAGAAAACATTACAAAATAACGCTATTTCATGAATCCATGTGAAGTCCATGTGGAATTGGCTAACGTTCCAGAAATATAAGTGAAATGTTTACAGCCACAGGAGGCAGTTTTCAAATAAAAAGAATGTGATAGCTTAGGCAAATCCTTAAATGAATTTGTCCTGTCTCTATCCATGGGAAACAACATAAAATAGAATTCATGTCAAATACATAAAAAGGCAGCGAGGCATGGCCAGGCCCATTCATATTGTTAAAGACTAATTCATGAGGGATGATCATGATTCAGTATGTATCTTCCTGATAAAACAATACTACCTGCCTACAGCACTGCCTACAATGAATACTTTTCTGAAATTATGTGAGGAAACAGTAAATTTAAGTAATCAAAAACATGGCTTTTGATATAGACCCAACAAGAAGCTAAATTGCATTTTTTACATAAACTGAGTAACTTAATAACATATTTCAGTCACATCCAGACAATATCAGAAGCTCTGTGCAAGATTGTCATTTCTGTAGAAACACATTGACAATTTCCAAAATTATACTGGATATTGTTCCCTAAAGAAAATGGGCAGTCTCAAGCATTTGAATCCTGTGGGATTTATACTCAGAGAAAAATATAATCACATCAGCTAGGCAGTGGTGTCACATGCCTTTAATTCCAGCATTCAGGAGGCTGGCAGATTTCTGAGTTCCTGAATAGACTGATCTATAGTTAATTCCAGGACAGCCAAAGCTACACAGAGAAACCCTGTCTCAAACAAACAGACAACGAAACTAATTAACTGACTAAATAACTTGTTATATTATATATTATGTAAAATATATATGTCTAACATATACATCATATACATATACCTCATATATATATACACACATACACACACATATATATGAACATGTATATATTCTGATATGTGTATATGTGTATGTATATGTATATGTGTATGTGTGTGTGTGTGTGTGTGTGTGAGATATAGCAATGATCTAAGGATATTTACCTATAAAATGTGTAGACATATTAAACACTTAAAAAGTACATTCCAAAGTAAAATTTAGGTCAAAGAAGAAATTTATTTATTTGTGGACTTTTAAGAATATGATTAGAGAGTAATTTTAGCCATAGATAAGCTATGGACTCCACAAAGATAAGCATATATAAGGAAGATATCACATTTCTACATAACAGAAATGTTTTCACCTATAAAGCAGGGCTTGCTACATGACTGAGCATTTAGGAGCACTTGACGCTCCTGCAGTGGACACAGCTTAAGTTCCTAACACCTACACGGCAGGTCACAATCATCTTTAATTCCAATTCCAGGAAATATGATTCACTCTTCTCATTTCTAAGTGTACTAGGCACACAGCTAATTTACATACAAACATGCAAGCAAACAAAAGAAACATGTTTTTAAAAAAGGACAATTATGTAATTTTCAGAAAAATTGGTGCAAATTTCAATAATTATGTTAAACAAGTTAAGTCAGCCTCAGAAGACAATTGCCAGTATTTCTCATTTGTGGTTCTTAGATTTCATATGGATATACTCTTGATAGAGGCAGCACTGTTGTAGATGGAAACAATCTAGTGGACTAAAGATGGGGGAGGGGAAGGAGTAGAAATGGAGGAGGTTCAAATTACCTTTACAGGTTTGCATGAAATTGGCCTTATATGCAAACTTAATTTCATAAAGAATGAAAAAGAGAGACAGAGAAAGAAACAAAAACAAAAAAAGAAAGAAATGAAGAAATAAAATCCCAGCTTAAAGTCCATAGGTTCCTGGAGAGATAATAACAGGTCAAGAGTGGGAATTCCATTTGCAGAGGGGTCTTCCCAGGTCTCCTGAGCAGCATTCTTCTTGTTCTGTTCTGCTTGTTCATTTGATTTTCTAGTAAGAAGCCTAAAATCAAAATTGGACCAAACAAAATGCCATTTCTCTGCCAACATTTTGGTGCCGTAACAAAGGGGAGACATAAGGGGTCTAAAACTCTATGCTGTTTTTCAACTCGGGGATGCTGAGAACAATTCAGAACAGTCAGTTAAATTTTAATTTTAGATTAACAATGATTTCCAAAATCTGGAGCCAGAAATGGCAGTTCAGGTCTGTAATCTCCGCATTTGAGAGTCTGAGGTTCCTGGCCAGCCTGGGCTGTATACTGAGTTTCAGGGTATATTAGATTATAAATGTTAGACCTCAACATACACACACACACACACACACACACACACACACACACACACACACACCTTATGGCTACCAAATTGATTAACTGAGAAAATGCTTATAATAACTTGCTCTATTTAAGCATGTCTTCTATTGCAATTTAGAACATTACATTATGTACAATAAATACACACATATCATTTCGCCAAGCCTAAAACTAACAAAAAGTATATCAACTAGCACAGGTAACATATGTATAATAAAATAAATATTTGTTATTTGCTTGGAATTAATGTTTAATTGGCAACCTGATTCCTTTTGTCTATTTAAATTCTTTTTTAGTGAATCTGTGAATGCTAACCTGAAGATATCTGCTAAATCCCAAAGGTTTCAAGAAACTGAAAAATAAATAAGTTCCAATTGAAAGTTTTTAATATTAGTGAGTATGAGAAAATCATTTGATTTATTTATACAATACCTATAAACACATAAGGACCACAAGATAATTATAAAATGAAGCAGAACGACAACATATCATTAATCATGCCACCAACCAAGGGATCACGACAGCAGATGAATATTAATGAACACACGCAGGTAACACAAAAATTAGATACATCAAAGAGAAAAAAGCGAAGTTTGATGTCAAACACTGTATTCTATTTCAATAACAATAAAGCTCTTGGGCTAAAAATAGTAAAGTACATTTGTATTTTAATTCAATATAGACACAATGGAATGAAAATGTTCTTTCATTTATATAATACTATTGGATATCTAAAATATTCCTTTACACCAACTGACAAACATCATTTAGTATTGTCCTGTTTTTTCTTGAATATGCTTTTTCCACAGTAAAGTTGAAGACTGTACAAAGTCACACATGCTTGGTAGCAGAAACAGCTAATGTTCATTACGTAATAAAATGAATGCCCCTGTTTTCTACTGCTCCTTCACAGTAGTGAGGAAACTGACTCCGCTTAGATGTCCACCAAGAGAAGAATGCGTAATGAGCATATGGCTCATATGCACAATGGGATTGTAATCCTCTAGGAAGGAAAATAGACTTGTAAAATCCATAGGGAAAAGAGTAGACTGTCACATATCGTGTTAAGTGAGCAAAGCAGGTGAAGAAGGATGAATCCAGCATGTTCTCTCTTGTGTGTGGATACTAGCTACTAATTACATCTGTGTATTTATTTAAGGGAGACTAAGTATAGGTTGGATACTAGCTACTAATTACATCTGTGTATTTATTTATCAAAGACTAAGTGAGCCTTGAGTTAAAATAGAGAGCCGATGGTTACTAAGGCGTTTGTGACACTACTGCACCCTTACTGTGATCCTGAGATGCTGGTCACTATATCACAGGCATCCTAGCTCATGAGAACTTTTGGTTGCTTCCACCGTTTTAGAGCTTACATGACACTTTCTGGTATCATGAAAGCTACTCCTCTGGAAAGAGGCATTCATGTCAGTTTCAACCCAGAGCATGCTGGGCCTTGTGTCTGAAGTGCAGGTTGTCTTCAGCAATAGAGATTTACCTTGTGTTAATAGGACAACCAAGGACAAGAGTCATATCCTGTAATGTTTTCTGAGTCTTGGAAAATTCTGTTAAAAAACCCAAAAGAGAGCATTGCATATGTAGTGTTGGAGTTTTATTAGGTGGTCTCTGGTTCTGCACCCAAGACTAGATCATTTTATTAAACTATATGTGTATTTAGTTCATAAACATGTACCACATATACATATCTTTAGGTAGATAATTAATAGTATGAATCTTTATGACTTTTGAAGATACTCTTACTATGATTTTACAATCTTCCCTTCTGCTTCTGTATTAATGTCCTTCTACTCCTTCCAAACAGTCTTCCTGTTTCCCACCTCCTCCCTTGATTACTTACCTTAGTATTCTGCTAACTTTCTTTCTTCTATTATGCATACACACACATACACACACATGCATACACACACACACATACACACACATGCATACACACATACACATACACACATGCATACATATACAAACACATATACACACATGTACACATATGCACACACATACATACACATGCATACATACACACACACATACACACATGCATACATACACACACATACAAACACATGCATACATACACACACACATACACACATATGCATACATACACACACATACACACATGCATACATATACAAACACATATACACACATGTACACATATACACACACATACATACACATGCATACATACACACACACATACACACATGCATACATACACACACATACACACATGCATACACATACACATACATACACATACATGCATATATATACACACACATATACACACACATGTGCACACACATGCAAGGACATGGACACTGACACATACGGACACACACAGAGACATGGCCACACACAGAGGACTATACAATTTTAAATTTTTATAAATTATAAATTATAAAATTTATATATAATATAAATATTGTGAAAAATGTAACAACCAGTTTTTAGGTAGTAATTAGATAATCCAAATGGCCTTTGGGATCTTAAACCTAGTTTTATGGGTGTCTACAGATATCCTTGGGAAATACGAGTGGATATTCTAGGAAGAATAGTACATACAGCATTATCCCGAATGTTAGCACTGAAGGTCAGGCCTGACTAGCTGCTTGATATTTACCTCATTTATACCTGGTTTCAAAGACAGAATGCAACTAATAGTGCATCCTAGATTTCTAAGAAATATATTATTTGTCACCAAGAACTCATGAGTGAGATGCAGTTAATTCATCTAATGACACAATACACACATATAAATAAGACCCACATTCAAAACAATGATGATATTGTTTGTTTTTTAAATGTCAGCAGCCTCATAGCACACCTATTCTTTTAAAAATGCATTTAATCTCCAAACGTAACATCCTAAGACCAATTAAAGTATTAAAATCAATAGAGCCATATGTGTTGGCAAATCCACAAGCCAACATTTTGGAGGCTGAAGAAGCAAGTCTATCTCTTCAGTCCAGGAATTCAAAACTGTTCTGCGCTATGTAGTGTGGTAGGATAGTGTGTGAAAATATTAAGAAAATTGTATAAAATATCATTGATTCTGTTGCACAATATTAAACAAACAAACATGGAGCATTCTTTCTGAAAGTTGCTCCCTGTAACCTTCTCTCATGCACAGGGCATGGGTCAAAGAGCAATCATTAACTGTCGAACTCCTTCATGATCAGGCTAACTGAGCAAATAGTCTTGGTTCCTAGTCCTGATCCCAAGCTCTTTGAGTATCATGAATCGTCCATCTCTGGGCAGTGCCTATCTTCTAGTATCTATTTTTCAAAGTGTTGGCTAAGGCATCCCTCCACAAGAAAAGCAACTGTGAAGCATTTCACCTGCAGTTTCTGGGGAGTTCTGTGAACTCTCTAACTTAAATTCCAGTCTCTTTTAGGTAATAGAGATAGCTACTGCAGCTTATAACAAAGGAATTCCCAGAAGAGAGAATTCTTCTCACAAGTAACATGATGGTGTCTTAAGCACTCAGAGGTCAATTCTCAGAGGTTTCCAAGTTCTAAGACAAGATGTGAAAGTTACACATGGTCTATTAAACCTGGTGCTCTGTGAGAATTGCAATACAGTAAATTTTAACAACAGGTTGGCCGAAACATGCTGAGAACACGGTCCTAAATTGTTACTTCCAATTACAGAGTTCAGAGAAGGCAATGGGATAGTCATACTTAACTTGAGAGGAAATTGGTATGTAAAAACTGAAGATATCAATAAATAAGCATAAAAATCACATTAAAGAATTGCTTGTGTCATAATCCCTAGAAACATGCATTTCCCTTTTATTAAAGGAATCTTTGTGTTTGACCCACATATTTTAAAATTTTAATTTTATCTATCCCCCTTCTCTCTGCTTCCCCTGTCATGTGCGTGTATGCATGTATGTATGTATGTATGCATGTATGTATGTGTTTGTGTGTGTGTGTGATGTATACACATGAGTGTGGTATGGTATGTGTGGTAGACAGTGCACAAATATTTTGAGTCAGTTTCCGACTTCTAACATGGGCTGGGAATAGAACTCAGCTTGTCGTCTTTTGCGGGAAATACTTTTGTCTGTGAGTATCTGACTGTCCAAGTTTTGATTTATATGTAAATATTATTATTATGTGAATTATAAACACATTATAAATTACTTGTGCAATGTTTCCAAATATTAATCTAATTTAAAAAATAAATTTCTTAATATGAACTTTGAAGAAAGTTTTAAATGACATTATACTAATTTAGAAACAGATTAATTTAATTTAGAATGGCTTTTTAATGTTCTTTCTCCAAACAATGCTTTAAATTTTAAACATTTAATCTGTCATCCTGCAACAGAAATCCCAAGTTTTCTAAGGCACAAGGTCGACAGAGGCAAGATAGGAAACTACTTATGCACATACATCAGTAGGAAAATTGTATTCAACAGGAGGAGAATGTGCTTATCTTTTCCCTTTGGCATTTTCAAACAATTGTGGTTAAGCTGCAACCTTGTGAAGAGTCAGGTAAAATGCAAAAACCTTTGGTGGTGGGAAGATCATGTCTAACACAGTCAATGAAGGAAAATCAGGAACGGTTCAAATGGGCGGAGCCTTGTGAGCGACAGAGGGTTTGACGAAGACGGTAAAAAGCCGAGAAATACAAATGACAGGGAAAAAGAGAAAAGAGATTTATAAATCAACTAATTTACTTTTCAAATGGAAACTAATTTATTTTATTTAAAGTTCTCAGGCGCCTTTCTTCTACTGGTATTTGTTTTTCCAGCTCATTAAGTTTCTGAATGATCAATCTTTACTCTCTAAGGAAGGAGAATGAGATGATTTTAGTGAAGTGTGGGAGGACTGAGCCCCTCAGGACAGAGCTTAATCCAACAAGAGGGAACTCGGAGCTAAGGTTCCTGTGCCATCCATACTAAGGAAAAACGATATTTCTTCTTGATTTGTAGTTCACTGTAAACATAGAATATCCCATGACCATGCTGTTTACCCAGGGGTATATTGCATGCATATGTGTATCAGTCACAGATCTACAGACATAAATATTAATTTAGCAGGCTGTATTTTATTAGCTAATTTTGATATTAAAATAATAAGACAAACTTTTATTAGAAAGCATCCTGAAATTACACTAATGTACAGTTTTGCCCTATTTCTTGTGAAAATCAGATAGCTTATTTTGGTTATTGATTCTCAGGCTCATAAAAGTATAGAAAACTGCAATATCCAAAATAATTCTTTCTAATATATTATAAATGAATGTTCTTTATGTCACAAATCATAGTGAACTGGCTCAGAATATGTGGAACAGTCAGAACTTAAGCCCCCTGAAAATAGTTCAATCCCAGTCACATTTTTGTATCATGAAGTCACCATGTGGACCCCGAGAATGGAAAAACTCTAAGTCAGGTGCACATTTAAATGCACCCTCAAGGTGTTGTTTAAGCTGAGTACATCGTTGTCCTTCAGAAACTCTCTAAGAATTTCAATATTTATAATGTTTACAAGGATCACAAATATTTTTAACACTAATGAAGATAATTTTAAAATATTACTTTTTATAGATCAAATCTTTGTTGTTTATAGAAAAATTCGCTTCTTAACAGAAAGGTCTACAGAATTTCGCTATATTATTTTTGAGAAATGTTATATTTGCATTTTATATTTATATCTGTTACATATTTTGAAAAATATGAAGATTTTAATAGATTGGAATGTTTGCAACATTACTAAATATTATACATTTCCATATCATTCATATTTTAAAACATTAAGCGTTCTATTAATTTGTTGACAGTTTTATAAGGCTTGTTCAGCATTTTTAGCATGATCACATGATAGATTATATTTAATGAATTAGATTTATAAAACATCTAAGTTTATCGAATTATATAATTCTTTTATATCAGATTTGTGGTTTGATAAGTTAATATATTGATGAGAAGTTTTCAATGTGTGTTTAGAAAGTAAATCGAATTGTGGTTTCTCTCAGGTTTGGGATGCCTATTTTTTTATTGGATATTTATTTATTTACATTTCAAATGTGGAATGTCTCTTGTTAAATTATTAGGTTAATTTTGGCTTCATAAAATGAACTTGAAGAACCGCCTTCTATTTGCTGGAAAGACATGAGAGACCTTTTATCATTTCTTCCATAAATCTTAGTAGATTTTGCAGGAGAACTCAGCTTATTATGGTGTTTTAGACAATTAGTACTGGGACACTGATAATCACTAAAGCAATGAACTATATATGTCTACGTATATTATCCAGGTCGTATATGTGTTAACAGCTCTACTATTTATTTTGAGACAGAGCAAGTATAAATCCCAGGCTGGCTCAGATCTTTTCTCAATTTCTTCCTCCCCTCTGCAACCATCCTCTCCTTCCCTCCTCTCCCCTCCTCTCCTCTCCCCTCCCCTCCTCTTCCATCTCCTCCCTTCCTTCCTTTCCCCTCTCCTCAGGTCTCCTCCCCTTCCTTCCCTGTTCTCCTCTCCCCTTCCCTTCCCCCTACTCCCCTTTCCTCCTTTTCCTCTCTCTCTCTCTTCTCTTCCCTTCGCTTCTCTCTCCTCTCCTACCTTCTCTTTCCTTCTCTTCCCTTCCCACATTTTCCTATCCCTTCCCTTCTGTTATTTCTTTCTGTCTTTTTTAGTTTTGCTTTTGAGACAGGATTTCTCTGAGTAGCTCTGGCTGGCCCAGAACTCAGGAAAAAATTTCAGCTTCCATCTAACTTTAAACACTAATATTAACTCGGCTTACCAATAATTAGCTTCAGACAATTCTAGACCATTGTCTGCCGTGCCATGACCAACAGAATAAACATGGAAACCCTAATACTAACTGCTGAGAAATAAAGATGAAGCAATAAATTCAATGAACCAGAAAAAGAAGCAATAAACTCAACAGGAATTAATAAAATAATCATTAAACACATTAAGTATAAATGGCTCAACTCATAAATAAAAATACATATGCTACATGACTGGCTATCTCCAAGAAACATATTTTACTAGCAAAGACATTGGCAAACTGAAAGTTAAGGGATATAAGTATAAGTTTAATATACTGTAATATACTCTCCCTTCCTGTGCTCTTCCCTCCCCCCTTCCTTTCCCTTCCCCCCCTCCCCTCAGTATATTAAAGTATATTAAAGTTTCAACCAAGGTGTTACAGATATCCTGAAATGTAACATAGGTTTCATATAAAATTAGTCTGAAAAGATAATAGCATGCAGATTTGCAGAGGGAGCAATTTATTGAGAAAATACAAGTAAACCTATATGTACTAGATATGGGAGATTCCTTTATATAACATAGATATTAATAAACATGGAAACGTTAGATGTGTCCTGATACATTGTGGATGAATGTATAACCTGGTTTTCATCTTTAGATAGGCAATCCAAAGTAAAATGCTACAGACGTCATAGTGAACTGACACCACAGATAAACTGAACATAACAGATAATTCTTAAATATTCATAAATGGACCATGTAAACAATAAAAATAGACCCTCAGCTTTGAAACTTCACAAAGATGCAGAAGCCATGATGTGAGCAGGAAACCAGAGAAACAATTCCATTTACAGTTGCTCAAAAATGCAAAATGAAATCTTTCAAAAAAACCTAGCCAAGGAACTGGAAGTCTTCTATATTGAAAACTTTAAAATACAAAAAAAAAAAAAAAAAAAAAAAAAAAAGGAATTTCACAATCAATAAAAAGAATACATTGGAAAATGAAAATCTCTCTCTCTCTCTCTCTCTCTCTCTCTCTCACACACACACACACACACACACTGGCAGCATTAATACTGTGAAAATGGCCATGCCACTAAGATGATCTGCATATCCAGTGCATCAAAGTGTCAATGTCATTGTTCACAGAGATAGGGAAACCAAACAGTGCCTCATGTGGAAGTGTGAAAGAATCCAGATAACCGTGAGAATCGTGTGCACAGAGGAGACTGGCGAATGGACTGCGATACTTGAAATCATGTTACAGATCAGAGCACTGAAAACAAACACAGCCTGTCACAGATTCATTAACAGACGTTAGGACGGTAGACTATAAGAGAGGACCACGATATGGCTCCACACAGCTATGGCCACATGACTTTTTTGAAAGATGGGAAAAGCATGCATTGAAGAAAAACTGTCTCTTCAAAAATACTGTCTGAATACATTGGATGTGTGCATGCAGAAAAATGAAAATAGATATATACATTTTTGTCATACAACAACACATGAAAAATGGCCCAAGGTATTTATTCAAAACTTGAAACTGAATCTGCTTGAGAGAAACACTGGGAAAATATTTAACATATGGGCATAGGAAAGGGCTTCCTGAAAAGGACTCTAAAATTATAAATACTATAGGACCCAACAACACAGCTTCTTGGAATATGCCCAAAGGAACCCCACAATTAAGAGGTTAAATTTATATTAAGTAATTTTAACCACCAAATAAAGAAATATGTAAGAACCAAAAGGACACAGGAAAGTTTTGTGCTCATTATGTTATGCTGATGATCCCAAAGGTCTTTGTAGAAGACCACACACACACACACACACACACACACACACACACACACACACACACACACACACAGAGTACCAAATGGCTATGTAGGTGTGCCTCTATATTCAATTGTTAATTGTTGCACCAGCAGTGCCAAGAGCTGGCACGATATTTTGTACTGTTACTTGTGTGGCCCATTACCTGCTTTCTACATGTAAATGTTTGTCTCATCCTAACATGATGTTGATAAGTAAAGAGCTGGCAGCTGAGGCTGGAGAAGAACCAAGCAGGCAGACAGACGAGTTGAGAGAACCATGGATGAGAACAGAGCAGGGCACGGGGAGAGATGAAAGGGCAGAGGGGTCAAATGAAGTTAAGAGGCTGGCTGACACCCTGCCCCAGCAAACAGGCCAACAGCCTTAAAACAGATGTCTCTGCATCTTTATTAGTAAGTTTCAAGCAGACCCCAAAGACTCCACGATAATCAATTTTTATGCAGAGTTAATTTTCTAAACTAATATAAAAAAGTAATTATAATTGTCAGGATTTGTGGTCCTTCTTTATATAAAATAATCATATTGCTCCCCAATAGTTTTGAAGTTCAGAGCCTTGAATTTACTCAAAACAAATAAAGAAATCTTTTGTAATTTTACTATGTCTCATATACTGTTTTTTTTTTCAAGTAAATTCTTCCTTTGATTAGAAATACAAATCCTGATTATTTAGAAGTAGTAAAGAGAGACTTAGTTCTAAGAATTTATCAAATGGATATATAAATATATATATTAAAACTTCATGCACTGATTTCTTATGAAAATTCAGAAGAAAAATTAAGTACAGTAACAAAGGAGACCAAGTATATTAATATTGCTTAAATATATTTCATGACTATTTGTAAATTAAGAAAATACAATAAACTCACATTATAAAATATTCATGACTCAGACTTACATAAAGAAATCAGCTACAAGTCCAGCAATATAGACTTCATTGGCCATTTTTAGCTTTCTACATGGATGTTTACTCTGCCATTGCAAATAATTAGTAGAGGCTGAAGCAGGTTATCAATAATTTAACAGGACCTTGCCTTGTTTATGTTTGTGTGTAGACTGTGAAGATAATAAAGTCAATTTAAGTTCTTTGGATGTGTCATGCCTTGCCTAGTTATTTTGCATAGAAGCACCTGTAGAAACTGAATATAAATCTCCACACTATATGTAGCTTATTAGTTTCAGCCTTGAAGACAGGTGTTTTATTAAGGCATATGTGTCACATCATCTATAAACATCAAGCTGTTTGCCATAGAATGTAAATAAATATTGGAAGACACTATTCTTGCCCAAGGCAGAGAGAGAATCTTCTATTACCTATTTAAAAGTCTTTGTTCCATTAATATTGTTTTCTTAATTTTAAGTTTACATGTGAAACAAACTAAGCTGATTGTAGCTTTGATTTTTAAATCTTTTCCATCAAATAATTGGCATGTAATAACACCATCTTCCTTCTCTTTTGTGGGATACTTTTACAGTTACAGACTTGCACAGAGTAGATATGAGTCGTATGTACCTTACCTAATATGAAGTAAATTCTCTTATGTGTTTTTGTGTTTGAACTACATAAAATAGTAATGTACATCTCACTGAACAATTAATAGCTTTCTGAACTATTGACATAAAATTAAATTAAGCAGAAATTATTCTTAGAGTAATTGAGCTGATTTTTGTAAACACAAGTGCTTTAACAGTACTAAAGTAAAAAGTGGAAATTATCATACAAATGTGAAAGAAGCATATTTAAGAGATTGTATTAAAATAAATATTAATAAGATTAAGCAGAAAATATTATATCAAGTAAATATCAATATGTAATACAGATATATAAATAAAATTAATAATATTTTATTGAATATTTTCTGATTTGTCCAGAGTAATTCTTACTATACTGGACCTAATTGCTTTGCATTTCTGGTAAAAATACTTTGGTTTTC
Organism: Uromys caudimaculatus; assembly: GCA_028551405.1. Lineage (NCBI taxonomy): Eukaryota > Metazoa > Chordata > Mammalia > Rodentia > Muridae > Uromys > Uromys caudimaculatus. The sequence continues at coordinate 61,039,716 of CM052707.1, read as the reverse complement.
TCCATAACTCATCTGCATTACCTTTAGTATTCACAAATCACTGGGTGCTATAGCAAATGAAAGACAAGGGAGATGGAGAATTTCAAGACCAGTACTTTAGAAAACACCTATTTTCCCACTGGAAGGTACAAAGTTATCTTTTTAGTATACTATAAAGTCTTTTAATACTTTATCTGAACAACAACAACAACAAAAATGCCATACTTGAAGTCCTTGGAGATGGATTAGCACATGACTTAGGAGTGTATGTTCTGAAAGCATGAGTACAAATTCCCACCACCACCAAGACTCCTGGGTGTGAGGTGTGTCTCTGTAACCTCTGCATTAGGGTGGAACACAGAGACTGTTTCCTTTGACAGCCTCAAAATGCCGGCTTCAGATCCAATGAGAAACCATGTCTTACATCAAGGCAGAGAGCAATTGAAGGAGACATTCACTATCCTGCTCTGGTCTCTACATGGCATAAGGTGACACTTGTGTGAATGGGTGCACACACATGTACACACACACACACTCGTGCATCTACCAAATGTGCCATGCAAAAACCTAGTGCACCACACACACACACACACACACACACACACACACACACACACACACACACCATGGTTTTGGATAATCACCTTATACTACATACCTTTTTTCCAAATATTTTAGCATTAGGTTTAATAAGGATCCATAAAGACTCCCTTTCTGCACCTGTCTTCCCTGCCTGCTGAGTACTCTGGGACATGAGCAGCTGCCCTGGGCAACCTGATTCTCCTGCTGAACCTCCAATCACCCTCCACCTCTCTGTTTACCTTCATCAGACCTGCTGATCCTGAAGCATACAGATCTGCTGCTCTGGAACCTTATAGCCCAAGGACACCCACCAGAAGTCTGCCACACCAGGATCATAGCGGGTAGGTCACCTCCTAATACCTATTACAACAGGAACATCCAAGGACTAAAGCCATCTGGCTTGCTAAAGCCCTTCCCCTCAAAAGAATAGGAACAACAAAAGCCTGGGCAATATGACACCATCACAATTCAGCTATCCTACTACTGCAAGCCCTAGATATCCTAACACAACTCAAGGCACAAGAAAATGACCTTAAATCCAATCTTATAAAGATGGTATAGGCCTTAAAAAAGAAAGTGAATAAATTCCTAAGAGAAATACAGGAAAATGCAATCAGACAAATAGAGGCCTTCAAAGAGTAAACAAATAAATCATCTAAAGAAATACAGGAATAAATAAAACTGTTTAAGACCAGAAAAATAGAATTAGAAGCAATAAAAAAATACAAAAACTGAGGGAATTTTGGAGATGGAATCCCTGGGAAGAGAACAGGAACAACAGAATACAAGAGATATAAAAGAGAATCTCAGTCATAGAAGATACAATAGAAGAAATTGATATATCAGTTAAAGAAAATGTTAAATCTAAATAAATTTCTGACATAAAATTTTGAGGAAATATGAGATACCATGAAAGACCTAATCTAAGAATCATAAGAATAGAAGAAGGTGAAGAGGCACAGCTCCAATGAATGACAAGAATATATATATATATTGGTTTTTTTCGAGACAGGGTTTCTCTCTGTAGCCCTGGCTGTCCTGGAACTCACTCCGTAGACCAGGCTGGCCTCGAACTCAGAAATCTGCCTGTCTCTGTCTCCTAAGTGCTGGGATTAAAGGCGTGCGCCACCACTGCCCGGCACAAGAATATATTTTAAAAGAAATAATAAAAGAAAACTTTCCCAACCTAAAGAAAGAGATGCATACAAGCATACAAGAAACGTAAAGAACACTAATTAAACTGAACCAGAACAGTAAATCCTTCTGACACATAATCAAAAGACAAAATCTACAGAAAAAAGAAAGGACATTAAAAGCAGCAATTTGACTGTTTCTCTGAGAACTTGGAATAGTTCTACCACAAGGCCCAGGTATACCACTCCTGGGCATATACCCCAAAGATGCCCATATACCACAGGAAAAATTGCTCAACCATGTTCATAGCAGCTTTATTTGTAATAGCCAGGAATTGGAAACAAACTAGATGCCCCTCACCTGAAGAATGGATAAAGAAAATGTGGTGTATCTACACAATGGAATACTATTCAGCTATTACAAACAAAGACATCAGGAAATTTGCAGGCAAATGGGTGGAACTTAAGAACATCATCCTGAGTGAGTTAACACAGACCCAAAAGGATATAGATTGTATTTACTCACAAGTGGGTATTAGCCATAAAGTACAGAATATCCATGTTACACTCCACAGACTGGAAGAAGCTAAACCAGAAGGAAGGCCCAAGGAAGGACGCTAGAATCTCACTTAAAAGGGGGAATAAAGTAGTCAAAGGAGGTAGATACAGGGAAGGAACTGGGTAGAAGAGGGGAGGGGAAGGAGAACGGGTTTGGGGGGATCATATGTGCGGAGAGACAGTAGAGAGGTCCAAGAGAATGAGTGGAAACCTGCGGCTGCCCATGGTAAGGGCATGAGGGGCATCTCAGGGATATTCCAGAGACCTGATATGGGGGAGGCTCCTAGGAGTCAATGAGGGTGACCTTAGCTAAGACTGTCATGGGGGATATGTAACCCGAAAGGCCACACCGTGTAGTCAGACTGAACCCCAGTTGAGGGATAGAGACACCAATCCATCCACAAAATGTTGATTAAAGATTTATCCCTTCTACAAGAAATGCAGGGACAAAGATGGAACAGAGACTGAGGAAATGGCCAACCAATAACTGACCCAACTTGACACCCATCCCATGGGCAAGCACCAATCCTGGACACTATAAATAACACTCTGTTATGCTTGCACACAGGAGTCTAGCGTAAGTGTCCTCTGAGAGGCTCCACCATGCAGCTGACTGAAGCAGATAAAGAGACCGACATCCAAACATTGGATGGAGCTCAGGGACTCTTATGGAAGATTTGGAAGAAGAATCGAGGGCCCAGAAGTCAAGAGAAACTCCACAGGAAGTCTAACAGAGTCAACTAAAGAGCACTTTTGGCGGCTCACAGAGACTGAACCGTCAACCAATGAGCATATACCGGTTGGACCTTGGCACCCTACACATGTAGCAGATGTGCAGCTTGGTCTTCATGTGGGGCCCCAACAACTGGAGCGGGGCGATCCCTAAATTTGTTCGCTATCTGTGGAATCTATTCCCCTAACTGGGCTGCATGTCTGGCCTCAGTGGGAAAGGACGCACCTGACCCTGCAGAGAGGTGATGTGCCAGGGTGCCGGGATACTCAGTGAGGGGGGCTCCACCTTTCCAGAGTAGAAAGGGGGATGGGAGGAGCGACCGTGTGAGAAAGGGGTGGGGGCAATAATCGGTATATAAAGTGAATAAAAAATTAAAAATAAACAAATAAAAAGAAGGAAAGAATAATCTGTATTTCCACCTGTTTATCACAGATTCAGATTTGAATCCCTGAAGCATTTCAATATATTATTCTGACGTTCTTTAGTGCTGTTTAATCTATGAGATAGGGTTAATGAATAAAATTCTCACTAACAGACTATTCTGTAATATGTATGTTGAGTTATTCCTACAAAATATTACCTAATGTCCCTTCCTCACCAATATATACCAGTGAAAAAAATACTATTTCAGTCCCAAATGTTCTACCCAATGAGTGTGCAAGTCTACATCCTTGAAGGCAGTGGGATCCAGGGCTAAGAAGCCTGTAAACGCTCATTGGTAACCACTTCAAGGACAAGGGGTGCAGGTGTTATCAATGCAAGTTTGGAACCTTGGCAGAATGAAAGCCACAGTGGAAGCCCAGCACTTCTCCCATGTACTGGCATTTGCGAAACTCAAACAGACTTCATTACAAACTTCTTAGTCTTCTAATTATGCATATATGCCTAAGAAAATTGCTTATAAATTTAACTTGGGGTGTGGTTCCTTTTGAGGACTGCCACGTTAGTAGCCCAAATCATAGTGCTACAAATTGGAATACTCAAACATCACTAAACTTCATCACAGAAAATGGAGGAGTTTCAGACTGGAAAATACTTTGCATTTGACATTTATTATTTTTCTTTACTTATTCATCTTTAATTCATGGGATCAAGAAGCTCAGGCTGTCCTTGACTTTCCTATTTAGCCAAGTACAACCTTGAACACCTGATTTTCCTGTCTTTAACTTTATAGGGTGGTGTATGACACCATGATATGTTTATAGTTTGCAGGTAATCCAACCTAGGACTTTGTCCTTCTAGCCAACAATCTACTAACAGAACTACATTCCCACCCCCCTGGTCAACTACTGTGATAGCCCTATTTATCTGAAGAAGAGCTAGGGGATATTATTACAAAGATATCCCACCTGAAGTGTACAAAATTTGAGACTTTTTTCCCCCACTAAATAAAAAAAAGATAAAGAAAAAAATCTTCCTTTAAATATCCATTGAAGACTCCAGTCAACTATACAAAAGAAATCCAGTAGCTATGCCATCTTTCCATTTTAAGTATAACTTGTCTTATAGAATAATTTTCTTCATTAAACACTAAAAACAGTTAAAGCCAATAAATGAAATTTGAGAGCTATGGTATAAAGTGAAAAATGATTTATAACAATTTTGTACTTGAAACAAAGCCCATGTTATTGAAATTAATGGATAAATCTGTATTGTCTTTAGATATGATTTTATAGGCTGAAAAAATACTTCATTTGGAATATCCAAAATGCAAGAAAATAGTTTGACTTATGGATCGATTAGTTATTTTGATTGCTTTAATGCTATTATTTTCAATTTTATCAGTATGATTTTCTGTAGGATTTATTATTTGGACAATAATTTTTAAAATTGAATATAAAATTGTTTTCCAGGACATAGAGAAAAGCCACTAAGCATAAATAACCCTAGAAATAATAACATTATATTCATAATTTATTTTTGACCATTTATCATCTAAAATTTCATTCAAAGTAGAGATTTTTGTCAAATTCGTTCATATTTTTATTCACTCATTTATTTAATTGAGTAGCACATAACAGATGTGGATAGAACTTTACAAGACCTAAAAGAGATTCTTGAAAAATTTTCCAATCAACTGGTGCATCTCAACTTAAACTTAATTCTATATTTTAAAATCTGAAACCTCCAAAAATATCAAGAAATCTCGGAGAATATAAAACATTTTGAGTTTGTCAAAATGAAACTAATCCATGAATCTCTAGGATATTATTAAAGTATCAACAAGTATCTGTCCCTAACTAGATATAAACTAATATCAAAGTGGGTAGCAAAGGCATGTCTACTGCCATTAAACAAAAATCATAACCTTTATGCTAATATTTGACACCAAACATTCTGTTTCTTTGTGGCCAGTAGCAATTTCATAAGAAGACCAAGGCAAGACAGTCTGCCTTGTGACCAAAGCAGCCCATGACAGCAAGCTGCTCGGCCTTCAGTGTAAACTGCTTTCCTGGAAGAAGGCCAGACCACAAAGGAATGGCTTTAGTGCTTCTGGCCATTAACAGACAGCAATGTTCGTAGCTGGGAGACAAGGACATAAAACACAAGTCACCCAGTTTTAAGCTTCAGCTTTAAAAAATGAAAACAATAAAATTTTGGAGGTTTTACTTGAAAAAAAAAAGCCTTGTATAAAGTTTATTGAGTGGCTATTTGGTGGCTGCTTCTACTAAAAGAAAAAAAAGGAGAAATATCTTCAGAAGTAAATGTGTATCGAACTTGTGTTCTCTCACAAGAGTAAATTTCAGCCAGGCAGTGGTGGCGCATGCCTTTAATCCCAGCACTTGGGAGGCAGAGGCAGGTGGATCTCTGAGTTCGAGGCCAGCCTGGTCTACAGAGTGAGTTCCAGGACAGCCAGGGCTACACAGAGAAACCCTGTCTCGAAAAATTAAATCAAATATTTAGGTACAATGTCATATAGTTATATCCATATACTTTTTCTAATTACAAATTAATCTTAGTATGTTAATAACCTGAAAAGTATCAGATATATTCTATCCATGCCCAACTTCTAATTTTATATGAATGGAAAAATTTATTTATAATTACTTCCATAACATTTATTTTAAATAAAAATTATACTATATGTCTTACTTCTTATTCTATTGACTAGAACATGTATGTATATTTGTGTTACTTTTAAAAGATTCACTGTACTCCATTTTAGATATGTATAAATACTGCTTAATTAAATATAATATTGGCCTGTTATTAAGGGAAGTTGAGGGCATTTTTATTCTCACAGATTGGAAAACTTACACTTCTGTCTTCACCAATCCCTGGTTCCCACCACCACCCAATTTCTATGTAGTTATTTTGCTACATGGAGAGTAAATCACTCTGTTGCTCAACTTTAGCCTTTAACTGAAGCCACACAACATAGTATATTTATATAATCAAAATATAGACCCAAACAACCAGGATTATCAGTTTGAAAATACTATGTGACAAGGGAAAGCGAGATTGAAGTGTGCACCTTCTATTATTGCCAATATAGCATATTTTAATGTGAGAATTAACCAACTCAGCATCTTTAAGGTACTCAAATAATGGTTGATCTATTAGACCCAGTAAAGATCAGGGTTGTAAAGTAACTTCCTCTGAATAAAAATGCTCCTTTCAGAAGGGACGGTTCATGAAATTTAGGGTTTGTGATATTTGTGTGGTAAGTAGTAGGTCCTATGTCTGGGAAGACAAAAGAGTGAATGATTCTAAGACCCGCTCCCCTCCAGCTTTAGAGAAGGAGTAAGTAATTGCTGGGGGTGGGTGTGTTGGGGGGAGGGGGACTCTGTCAAACTTGTTAAGCTGCCTGCATTTTGTGCAAGGAGCCCTAGGGGTGCCTATTTTATGAATTATCATCCATGTTAGCCTGTGCTTTTGGAGACAGAGCTACTGTTGGGTTGGAGCTTACTCTTGTAAATGACCCCTGACACATTCCTCTCTGTAATGCCAGCACAAGTCATTCGTTTAGCAAGTCGGAATTAGGTACAACCATCGCCTTGATCTGCTGTGCCAGTCCTTTCTGGTGTGAAATGTGTGTGTGCGCATGCATACGTGTGTGTTTGTGTGTGTGTGTGCATGTGTGTGTGTGTGTGCGTGTGCGTGTGTGCGTGTGTGTGTGTGTGTGTGCATGTGTGTGTGTGTGTGTTTGTGTGTGTGTGTGTGTGTGTGCATGTGTGTGTGTGTGTGTGCGTGTGTGTGTGTGTGTGTGTGTGTGTGTGTGTGTGTGTGTGTATTGCTTCTCCCTTGGAATGGTCTCTTACATAACAACAGGTATGACTACTTTTGTAGTTATAAGGACAGATGATATCCTTTTTGACAAACCATGGGCCTTCTGTTCTGTATATGAGTGAGGGCAGACAACACTCAATGGGGAAAAAAGTGAAAGTATTCTTTATAACAGAGACTGCTGTCTTTTGTGGCTGTGGACATTACTGAGGTCATAACACTTTGGATGTTACTTTTTCTGTAACTAAGATACTAGAACCTGAAAACTACATTTTAAATGAGAAGCAAAAAGAAAAGCTAAATCACTTTAAATCACTTCTCCACCGAGAGATAAAGCTAAGCCAAAATCTGCACAGAGGAAAAAAATTAAAAGTGTGTAGAGCGCTCAGGGGAATATACACATCCTGAACTCTAAGAAGCCAGAGAATCAGTTTCCACTCTTACTCAGATACATCAAAGTCAAAGAGAGGAATGTATGTTGAACAATATTTTCTGTATGTCTTCATCCACCATCTAACAGTCTCACTGCTTCTCACATTATTACAGTGCTAAATGTGTGTAAGAAAAATTCCTAAAAGGATTGTTTGACCACTTAAGATAATTATGGAATCTAATAATTAAGTTTATTTATGTAAACAGTAGTAAGAAATATTATAATATTATAATATTGAACACAATAAAATCTATTGGAACATTATAAAATCCAACTATATCTGAGAACATAGAAAACAACATTTGAAAAATATTGAATTACATAATAAAATCTTAAAATTCTTCAGACAGGGTAGGATTTCTTTTTGTTTTGTTAAAAAAAATTGCAACAATAGGATGATATTCATTTCCTTCAGATTCTCTAAAATTTTGGCATAAATTTGTCAGAATAATTTTCCTATGGTTTACAGTCAGTACCTGTAGCCTTTAGGCATTTGATTCTTGGGTCATAAGAATTTGGGGTTTTATGTTTATGACTAAATTATATGGGGTGTCTTCCTTACCATGAGGGTAGGGTGTTTTAAGTGCTCTCTGGTACTTCCCCCCTCTCTGCTATTCGTGCTTTCCTTATGTGTATGTATCTGAAGTTTTAGTTGTTGGAATTATGATAATAATAATTGCCCACTAAAGTCATACATTCTGCAGTTACAAATGTAAAATACCTAAAACTACTGTGCTCCAGGTCAATTAAGGACCTTTTTACTCCTGAGATATACATTGAAATTTTCTTTATTTCTGAAACATTTATTTCACTTCATTTACTACCAACTTAAGATTTGATTTGTTTTTCATTTTCTAGTTTCTTGAACTCTAATGTCAGCAAATTTTGGGAAACTTTCTTTTCTTTCTGATGGAAAAAATTGGCATATATACCCTTCTTTAAAATTGTTTAGTACAATTCCATAGGTCTTAGTATATTGTTTTCTTAACACTTGTCTTTAGATAAATTTTTTATTTAATTGAGAAGAAGAAGAAAATTATAGATTTCCTTTCTGTGTTCCAACATATAATAAACTATAGAATGAAAACACATTGTTTCCTGCTTTGCCAAAGGAAAATAACTTGAGATATAATGAGCTAAGGATCTGGGAAGTCACATGACTAGTACCTCAATCTCAGAGGTCAGCTTGTCATCAACTCCCTCACAAGAGTCGCTAGGATTATTTGCCTCACAATCAGGATTCAATCTTGCTCAGAGACAGTGTGTAAATGAGGCTGCTCTCTGGATACTGCAGGGACACCCCAAAGGTTAACACTATGGACCAAACTCTGAGGACTCAAAGAAAAGATCATTTTGAGTCAAATTTTGAGAACTAAAAAAACTAGTTCTAAATTAATAAAAATAGTCTTAATAGTACTTGATAAGACTAGTACTTGGTTGGGCCCTTCTGAGAAATGGCTTCATTTGTTCCTAAAACCCAAGTTATATTACTATGGTACTTACCATGTTTATGACACCATCATATACAGGACTGAAATAATGACTGCTATAGATAAGTGCTCAAGTATCCTTTAATCATTTATAAACTTCTGAGCTTCTACTGTCTGGCTGAATCTTCGATTTAGCAGCTCATGTTTCCTGTCTTTAGTTTTTCCCACTTTAATAACCTTAAAGGTTTCACTTGTTAGACTTATGCTAGTGATGGAAGTCAACAGACATACCATATCTTCCATGTTTTTTGCTTGCCCTTGGGCTTATTACTTCAGTGTGACCTGTGTCTGTGTCTGTACCAGCCACAGATGGTATAATTACAGGTTCTTTTCAAAGAGTCTTTTGGCATTTGCCAGCACAGTAAAAAAGGAAGTTCAAACAGTGAAGAAGAGCCATAAGATTAGAACTGTTGGGTATATGCCTAGGAGTGGTATAGCTGGGTCCTCAGGTAGTACTATGTCCAATTTTCTGAGGATCTGCCAGACTGCTTCCCAGAGTGGTTGTATCAGCTTGCATTCCCCCCAACCATGAAGGAGTGTTCCTCTCTCTCCACATCCTTGCCAGCATCTGCTGTCACCTGAGTTTTTGACCTTAGGCATTCTGACTGGTGTGAGGTAGAATTTCAGGTTCATTTTGATTTGCATTTCCCTGATGATTAAGGATGATGAACGTTTCTTGAGCTGCTTCTTGGCTATTTGATATTCCTCAGTTGAAAATTCTTTGTTTAGCCTTTTACCCCATTTTTAATAGCATTATTTGATTCTCTGGACTCTAACTTCTTGAGTTCTTTGTATTGGATATTAGCCCTCTATCGAATCTAGGATTGGTAAAGATCTTTTCCCAATTTGTTGGTTGCCATTTTGTCCTATTGACAGTCTCCTTTGCCTTACAGAAGCTTTGCAATTTTATGAGGTCTCATTCGTCAATTCTTGATCTTAGAGCAGAAGCCACTGGTGTTCTGTTCAGGAACTTTTCCCCTGTGTCCATGTGCTCAGTACCACTCATGGGCATATACCCAGAGGATGCTCCAACATGTAATAGAGACACATGCTCCACTATGTTCATAGCAGCCATATTTATAATAGCCAGAAGCTGGAAACAACCCAGATGTCCCTCATCAGAGGAATGGATACAGAAAATATGGTACATTTACACAATGGAGTACTACTCAGCTATTAAAAACAATGAATTCATGAAATTCTTCAGCAAATGGATGGAACTAGAAAATATCATCCTGAGTGTGGTAATCCAATCACAAAAGAACACACATGGTAGGCATTCACTGATAAGTGGATATTAGCCCAAAAGCTCAGAATACCCAAGATACAACTCACAGACCATATGAAGCTCAAAAAGGAAGACCAAAGTGTGGGTGCTTCAGTCCTTCTTAGAAAGGGGAACAAAATATTCACGGGAGCAAATACAGAGACAAAGTATAGAGCATAGACTGAAGGAAAGGCCATCCCAGAGACTACCCCACCTGAGGATCCATCCCGTATACAGTCACCAAACCCAGACACTATTGTGGATGCCAAGAAATGCTTGCTGAAAGGAGCCTGATATAGCTGTCTCCTGAGAGACCCTGCCAGAACCTGACAAATACAGATGCGGATGCTGACAGCCAACCATTGGACTCAGCCCAGAATCCCCAATGGAGGAGTAAGAAAAAGGACTGAAGGAGCTGAAGGAGTTTGCAACCCCATAGGAAGAACAACAATATCAATCAACCAGAACCCCAGAGCTCCCAGGGACTAAACTACTAACCAAGAGTACACATGGCTCCAGCTGCATATATAGCAGAGGATGGCCTTGTTGGGCATCAATAGGAGGAGAGGCCCCAGTATAGGGGTATTTGAGGGTGGGGAGGGCAGAGTAGGTGTGTGGGTGGAGGAATACCCTCATTGAAGCAGGGGGAGGGGTATGGGATAGGTAGTTTCAGGAGGGGAGCAGGAAAGGGGATAACATTTGAAATGTAAATAAAGAATATATCCAATAAAAAAAAAAAAAAGATTAGAACTGTTGTGTGCTGAGTTGACAGCTTGTGTCAGGATGTGCTGAATAGTTTTCTGTCAAGTCAACACAAGCTAGAGTAATTTGAGAAGAAAGAACTTCAACAAGAAGATGTCCCCAAATGTTTTGTTCTGGGGACAAGGCTACAATGGTTTTCTTAATTAGAGATAGATGTGGCAATGTCCAGCTAGCCCACTGTGGATTGTTCCACCCTTGGGCAGATATTACTGGGGTGTATAGGAAAGCAGAATGAACAAGTCATGAGAAGCAAGCCAGTCAGCAGGCAACTTCTGTGGCTTCTGCATTAACCTCTGGGTTCCTGCCTTTCTGGCAATCTTGCCTTAGCTGCCTTAGATCATGAACTGTGGTATGAAAGTATGAGGAAAATAAATCTTTTCTTCCCCAAATTGTTTATGGGCATGATGTTTCAACACAGAGATACAAACTCTAAGACTCATGGCTGCTTTCAGCATGTGTGTGAAAGTTCAGAAGATTGTTAGTCCCTGTGGTTAGTTACTGCGATGACCTCAGCCTTCCCCTTTCTTAGAGGAAGAACATTTTTTCTTCGGATACTATGCCTCAATATATGTATGCGTGTGTGTATAAGTCTGTGTATGTGTACTGGTATATGTATTCTTTATCAGGCTTCTTCATGTATCCAACACTATTTCTCTCGCCTTCCACCCTCTCCAGTCACTCTCTGAACCCTGACAACCCCCATTCCTCCCCAAATTCCCTTTGCTCTTGTTCCTGTGTTTTGTTTCTGGCCTACTAAAAGAGGCTTTAAAAAGAGGAGGGAAATGTCACAAACATTGGAGGGACATCTAGGCAGGACACTCTAGACTGAAATTGAGAATCTCTTAGTGAATTCAGGAAGATCATCTCACAAGACTGGGTGTCAAGATTCGCTTTTCTCTTTCCCAGTTTCTGTCATTTGTAAAATTAGCATATTAATTTTTATCCTCATGACCATGTGATTAAAATATCACTGGTTTTAAGGCTGATAATGTCTTTGAAGAAGACAGAAGCAGCCATTGTATTTTAGGTAGATCAAGCTCTGAGTTCTATATATTTGAAACCCTTATGTGTTGGAATACTCTGTTTGTACACTTAGAAAATTGTTTATGATCATCATGATGGAAAGAATTTCAAAACAGTCAGTTAGACAGCTGTGACGGATCATAGAACTTCTGATGAGTGATCCCAGCTGATAACCTGGAGACAAGTATTACGGGAAAGCCAAGGAACTGGGCATTTGTGATCCCTTGGTCCTATTGATACCCCAAAGTATACCTTATAAACTTGAGCACATCCCAAACAGAGAAATAACAAATTATTGCCTTTTAAAGCAATTAAAATTATTCAAAAAAGATTAAAAAATTAAAAAAATATTTTTATTTTATGTTAACAATTCCTTATTCAAAAGTCTAAACTCTTGAGACTTTCTGAGTACCAACTGATACATCAGTGGAAACTTTTACACATGAGTAAGGAAATAGACAGAATGCAGACTCACAACATTATTGTGTCAAGTGACATTTAGTTCGTATCTAAGAGGTGTATATGTAAAACGAATTAGCTTCATTTGACATGTATTCTATACAAAAATCTTATTTATATGTCAGTAATCCAACTTGCTATGAATCTAAAATTTGAAATCTATCTTTTTTTCCATTTTGAATAAAGGATGTTCATATTGCTTTAATATACTAGACACTGCAGATATATGGTGCTTTAAATATTAATTACAGAACACAGATAATCTTTTGAAACCATATCTAAGACTAATAGGCAATAAGAATATTTACTCATCTGTAGTTTATAGAGAGGACATATATTGACTTCAGTAACAACTGTTCTACAAATTCCTACAACATTTCCTATAAACAAAAGTACATTGATTCTAGAACATTCTAAAATCTCCTGTGGGCTTAATAGAATTCTTTTCAAAGTTGCTGACAAGAATATGTATTTTTTTGTTGTTGGAAAAAACACGTTTGGCTCATGAAAACATGGGAGAAGTAAAGCTTCTTTGGGACTTTCTGTCTCTTTGAGATCCAGATTAAATTTTCACACTCTGTATTTTGTTTGTTTCGTTTATATAGAACAGAGTTATAGAGTAACAAACACATGCATACAGCTTGAGCAACAGACATCACTTTACATCATCCCCATATATCCTACTGAATGACCTCAAGTGACACAGCTTCCTTGTGTCTCAACTTTATCAGTTATCTAATGGAAATAAGCCATGCCTCTTGAGTGAGACACTCTGTGAAGACAAAAGAGTTAAGAGTAGATAATATTGAATTAAGCACATAACATATACTTCGTGGCCTATTGCATGTATTAGTATTATATGTGTTTCAAAGTGATAACTATGATGTATGTATACATATTCTGAAGATTATATGTGTATTTATTAATAAATGCTTACAACAATTGTTTTAAATTTCCAGTTGTATTTTGCAATATTAAGAAAAAATTTTTTCTTGCATAGGAAAATTAATGTCAGGTGTCATAAGTGGTTATATGGACTTAATATAACTTTATTTTAAAAATATTTGGAATGAGGATCAGTCAGGTAAATAATTTAGAATATATTTTATTTGTTTAGAAATACACTTAACTACGTAAGGAATTATTGATACCTATAACTTTATATGATTTTAAATTCAAAAGTATATTATTAGAACAATTTACTATTTTAGTGTATCCAAGTTAAGTACATGGATTTTAAGATTCAATTATCATCTTGTCCTATTCCAATTAAACATTTTCTGTAATCAAATTAATTCAGATAACTCTTGACAAGTGTATCTTACCTTGTCAAACAACTGAAATACAAAAAGTGTAAAACAAAATAAGTTGTTCATATAATTTAGTTGTAACATGTAATAATATATATATATATATATATATATATATATATATATATACACACACACATATATACATACACACACACACACATATATATATATATACACACGATATAATTGTGGAAGAATTATTTGATTAAGCAAAGAGTAGTCACACACATGTCTGTGTATGTGTGTGATGTGTGCGTGTGTGTTGGGCATATACCCAAGGACCCCATTAGTACTATAGAAATACTTTCTCTTCTATAGTCATAGTTTTTTCATCCATAATACTAAAAAAATAAAATTATGCTAAATGTCTATAACCTCCTAAATAGATCATGAAAATGTAGTCTAATAAAATAATCTAGCTATTAGGAAAAATAAAATATCTGAATTCACAGATAAGTTGTTTAGACTGGTAGCAACCATTCTCAGTAAAGAATCTACACCAGAAGGCAAGTGTTCATACACTCCCTCAGCTTTGGATGGCAACTTTGAATCTTCAAACATGTGTATTTAATTTGGGATACACATTGAAATTGGGAAATGACTAAGGAGCCATTGGGAAGGCTTTCAAGGGAGGAGAGAAAAACATTGTTACAGAGGGTTAAATAGGAACAGGCAGGGATAAATTGAGATAGGGAATAGTAAAGGAGTAGTTTAGGAAAGGAAAAATGAAAAATAGCATAAAGACCATTTGTAAAAACCATATGGAAATCTAGGCCTGTAGACACTTGCACAAGTGAGACTCCTCACGTGCACACACATTAAGGGCTAAAATAGAATTATGCTATAACATCACAGCAGTGCAACTAGTAGACAACATGGCACAGAGGCTAAGGAATTACATTGGCAGGGATAGTTTATTTCTTTTATAATTCTTGATCAGCGAGGTCCCATGGATGCCCAAATATTACATGCTATTGTCAATGGTCTTCATTACTTGCCATAACTTCATGATAACCCCCTATTTCTGAAGATACTGCATGCTTGAGTCATAGGCCATAGAGAAATCAAGGTGTGCTACTCATCTAGAAGCATCTTCTATAATGGTAAGATTGTGTCAGGTTGGAAGGTGCTATGCAGACTGTTGGAAGAGAAAAGTATTGGTTGATATTTCCTGTCTGTGAACCCTGTAAGTTGCAATCAAGACTAGACTAGCAAAATATGCTCCAAAGTGCAGTAGTGACAAAAATGTTATGGAAGTCAATAGCCACTTTCTGACTGAATTTAAATCCTCCTCCACAGTATCAGGCCCATACCTGGCACTATTATCAGTATAAAAACTTATAGCTAGACAGGTCATAGGATCTCAGAAGTAACTTACTCTTATTGCTCAGTTAATTGGTAATAGTGTTAAACTAACTCTTCATAATTTATCATCAAAGTAGCTTATTTTTGCAGCACATATTAACACAGTGACACACAACTCCACAAGTTGAAGAGAATAAGAAACTTGTAAAATTCTTAGTCGTGAAAAGAACATACATAACACAACTCTCCCTCCAAATGCCCAGAAATCATTGCAGAAAGGAAGGAAATCAGAATGTAATAGTTAGAGATATTGGCTACAAGAAAAGAATATCTTTTCAAAACTGCATGCCCCATGTACATATGAACTCAGGGTTGTAATAGCACGCTCAAGATCTGTGCAAGCTCAAACCAGAAAAAAATCCCAGCAAGGAGAGGAAATTGAGCACCAAGTCCCCATCTAGTTGGGGAGATTCGAGCACTTGTTAGCTATTGGAAAAAGGAGAATTGATTTTTTTTTTTTTAAGAGCATAACTGCTTATGTATCAACTATGCTTTCTCTGGTGAAAAAAAGTCTAAGAAAATTTGGGCAGCTAAATTATTCTTAATAAGCAAAACAGAATTCACCAAGTTGTGTGGGTCAAGAATGGTTTATATCTGGTAAGTATTGGTGGTTATGACTATAATCAAAACATACTGTATGGTATTCTTGAAGAACAAATAAAACATTTTAAAAACTTACACACTGTGTTGAAATCTACTTACTGTTATCTAAAGCTGAGAATACAAGACTACTTAACCCATTTCCCTGCAGAAGTGTTTCCTAGAAAATCTGTCAGAACATCCCTTGAATTATTTCATGTTCCTCTGGGCGTTTTGCCTTTTTTCCCCTACTACTCGAAAAATATTAGGAAACAGTTGGAAATGATGGCAGCAGAAAACAGAAAGCAGAGTGAGAAAGCCCATTAAAGGAAGCACTTTGTTCTGTTGTCACTGCAGGAAGTGAAATACATCCAGAACAAAGGGCAGAAAGAGAAGCAGGATGGGGTAGGCATAATAACCGTTTACACAAAACCCAATCAGCTGGTGAAACATTCAAGATGGCACAGTCAGAGCTGAAACCCATGTTCACATGGATTATTTGGCATCACAGACATTAGGGATCTGAGCCACCCCACTTGAGACAAAATCAGAGAATGCTGCAGTTTCAGTAAAGACCTGCTGGTTTCACTTGCAGGCAGAAATAACCTCCCATGGAACTTTATTGGAGGAAATGACCAGTGTGCTGTATTAATAAATTCAGGCAATCCCATGTAGTTATTTTTAAGTATCCATTTAAAGAAGGAAGCTAGGAAAAAATCACTTGATTGTTTAGAAGTTTTATTGAAATGAAAGCATTTTAAAAATGATTATCCAAATCCTTCCCATTTCTAAGTATTTTAAAACTATATGTGTAATAAAGGATTGCCCTAGGAGTGATTGATCTAATCATTTTCCTTAAGGACCAAAAAGAAAAATGCCTAACTTCTAAGCACTATCTCAAACGTTCCCTTATATAGCCCAATAAATACATTTAAAGGTTTATTAGGAGGACAATAATTTGTAATGAGCTGTAGATAGATTATAAAAAAATAAATAATGAACACAGACATGTAAATGGCAACACACACACACACACACACACACACACATACACACATACACTTCTTATAAATGAAAGTAAATAATGCCAAGGGTGGCAATTTATCTTTCCCATGAATATAATGATGTATGTAAGCTCTAGGAGTTAGGTAATTCACTCAGGGCCTAGTTAAGGTAAGAGTTGTCTTAGTATGTATTTCATTAAGCACCATTTTGAATTACTTTTAAGATTAAATTAAATTAAATAGTTTAACCAAAGGAATTAAGACATTTTCTGATACACAGTGAATGAGTGCTCCACACAGTGAATGAGTGCTCCACACAGTGAATGAGTGCTCCACACAGTGAATGAGTGCTCCGCACAGTGAATGAGTACTCCACACAGTGAATGAGTGCTCCGCACAGTGAACTAGTGCTCCACATAGTGAATGATGCTCCACACAGTGAATGAGTGCTCCACACAGTGAATGAGTGCTCCACACAGTGAATGAGTGCTCCTCTCAGTGAATGAGTGCTCCACACAGTGAACGAGTGCTCCGCACAGTGAACTAGTGCTCCACACAGTGAATGAGTGCTCCACACAGTGAATGAGTGCTCCGCACAGTGAATGAGTGCTCCACACAGTGAATGAGTGTTTCTCTCAGTGAATGAGTGCTCCACACAGTGAATGAGTACTCCGCACAGTGAATGAGTGCTCCTCTCAGTGAATGAGTGCTCCGCACAGTGAATGAGTGCTCCGCACAGTGAATGAGTGCTCCGCACAGTGAATGAGTGCTCCGCACAGTGAATGAGTGCTCCGCACAGTGAATGAGTGCTCCACATAGAGAAAGTGCTCCATAGATATTCAAGCCAGTGTTACTGTTAATCAAACTATTACAAAGATGAGAATATTGGTGAGGGGCATATTGAAATATTTCTAAGAAAGGGTAATTATATACTATCCCTTTTAATTGCCCCAAGTCTTGATCAAACAGCATATGATGTCTTCATTTAGAAAGAGTGACATATGAAGTTTTGTTCCTAAATTCACCACTCTGGTATATTTAGATATGTTTTATACTCCTCAGAACAAATCTATTGTTGGAGTCTCTAGCTTATACTTTTGAGTGAGATGTTTCATACTCCCTTGGTAAATGTCTAATGTGCCCATGTAAGTCCCTTAAATGGAACACTGTCTCTAATCATTTCCCAGACATTTTCCTGAGCTGACTCAGTATTTCAGGTTGGAAAAAATCACCAAAACCACCAGCCACAACATTTTTTCCATTCTTCTTTTATACAGTGACTCTCCTTGCTTTCAGTTAATCACTAAGCAGAAATAATAAATTAATATTACTTGACAAATAGCAATTAAACTCAGAAATATGTCATCCCATTGTTGAAAATTATAATGATTTTATTATTTTAATGTCCATATAAAAACTGTCTTATTCATCTTGTTATGAATAGAAACCCAAAATGTAGGTAAGGTTGAACTGTTTAAAAATACTAGAGCTAAAGTGTGTATTTTGGGCATGGGTCAGTAATTAAAAAGTAGAAGGAGGTCCTTTGAGTTTGATTTCAGGGACAAAATTGGAGCAGAGCCTACATTCTACTGTAAATCTGCTTCTCATGTCTAATTCAAGACCTCCTTCTGTGAAAATAAAACAACTGTGTTTCTAAGAGACAAAAATAATAAATTAAGAAGCATAGCTACAATTATGGAAATGAGTCTATTAAATCTCACATCTTATGAGGGTCCAATCATGTTTGTTATCTAAAGCTAATTATAGTAATGAGATAGTTAAAACATAATTTAAATCACCAAAATCTATCTTTCATACTTTAATTAAATTATTATTACTTTATAATTTCATAGATTGCTTAAGAATGAATCATAAAATAGTATGGCTATATCTCAAAGCTCTAACTCAGCTAGGTACAGAGCAGCTGTGCGGAAGGATTCCTTTAATCCAATCTGCTTGTTATATTGCATACATTTCACTTGATGATTAAGTATTGAAGTGGATTTTATATATTCATATGCGCAAATCTTTAAGCATGGAAGAGCAGAGGAATTTTCTTCACTATATTAAGTTATAAGTATGGAAAAGTATTTTATTTAAAATAGTATATCTAACAGTTACATTTAGTTAGACTGTTTTTTCCTGGGTTTTCATAAAATATATTTTGATTATATTAATGCCCTGGCTCAACCCTACCTAGAGTCATCTTTGTATCTTTTTTTAAAAAACTGCATATACTTTGTTATGTTCATATGCCCCTTGTTTGTTTGTTTGTTTGTTTGTTTTGGACAGGGTCTCGCTCTGTAGTCCTGGCTGCCCTGAAATGCACTATATGGAGCAGAATGGCCTTGAACCCTTGAACTCACAGAGATCTGTGCCTCTGCCTCCTGAGATCGGTGATGTCTTAGATGCTCACTATTGCTGTGAAAAGACATCAAGATCAAGCCAGTTTTCATAAAAGAAAATATTTTGCTGGGGGCTTGTTTATATGTCAGAGCATTAGTCCATTATTATCATGGCAGGAGTTATGTTTGTAGGAAGTCATGGTGCTGGAACAGGAGTGGAGCACTTTGTATAGTGATCTGCAGGCAACAGGCGGGGGGGGAGGGAGACAAAGATTGATCGAGATGGAGATGGAGGGGAGGGAAGAGGGAAGAGAAGAAGGAGAGAGGGAGGGAGGGTGGGAGGGAGGGAGAGGGAAAGGTTTCTAGTGTAAGCATTTGAAAACTCAAAGTCCATATAATTCCAAAATGGCCACATATACTCCAACAATGGCTTGGCTGATTTTTTAAGCGATAGTTTTATGAACCCTTTTAATATTTATATAACATAGTTTGGCCATATTTACCAGTGACTCTTCCCTCTATGTCTTTCCAGATTTAACACCTCCTCCACCACTCTCTACTGGTCTCCTCCTCTTCCTCCTCCCCTTCCTCCTCCTCCTCCTCCTCCTCCCCATCCCCCTCCTTCCCTCCTTCTCCCCTCCTCCCCTCCTCCTCCTCCTCCCCCTCCTCCTCCTCTCCTTCAAATAGAGTATCTTGCAGCAGATATTCTATCAGTTTTCCTGGTCCTTTTGCACTTACAGTCTTTTCACTTCTTCAACAATGATTATTAAACCTTACGTGGTATGGGCCGTGTTGCATATATATTAATTTGAAATCAGCATCCCAGAGCATTTGACCAGTGGTATTCTGTAATGATCTGTCTGCTGCAAAATGAATCTTCTTTTATAAGAATTGAGAGATATATTTATCTGTGTGTAAAACTATTATTATGTAAAAAGCTTCGAGGTCAGGGCTGGAGAGATGGCTCAGCTGTTAAGAGCACTGGCTGCTTTTCCAGAGGTCCTGAGTTCAATTCCCAGCAACCACATGGTGACTCACAACAATCTGTAATGGGATCTGATGCTCTCTTCTGGTGTGTCTGAAGACAGCTACAGTGTACTCACATACATAAAATAAATAAATAAATCATTTTTAAAAAAGCTTCCAGGTCAGATCAAGATATATTTCTCAAAGTGCTGTGTCAGCTGAGTACTCTTTAATGTCTAATTTGCTTTCTACATTACTTTCTTACATTGTAGAACACAGAAATTCTCCATTACTTACAGTTAATAATCCTGATTTTTATTATTTGATCTATATCTATATATTATATATTAATATATGAATATATGTCCATATGTTTATATATAGATGCTATTATGTATGAATGTTCATATGTTTATGCATACATTTGGAGGCCAGAAGTTGATGTCACCTTTCTTAGTTAGGGTTTTTATTGCTGCTAAGGAACACACGACCAAAACAAGATGGAAGGGGTTTATTCAGATTACACTTCCATAATGCTGCTCATCATTGAAAGAAGTCAGGACAGAATCTCAAACAGGGCAGAAATCTGGAGGCAGGAGCTGATGCAGAGGCCATGGAGGGGTGTTGCTTACTGACTTGCTCATAATGGCTTGCTCAGCCTGCTTTCTTATAAAACCCAGGACCCACAATCCTCGGGATGAAACCAACCACAATCAGCTGGGCTCTCCAGAATCAATAACTAATCAAGAAAATGCCTTACATAATGGGTCAAAATAATAAAATCAAAGGTAGAAAATAGGAAGACCATTTGCAAAGGAACAAATCAGAAAAAAATGAAATAGCAAGTAAATAAAGCCATGGCAGACACAAAAAAACAGACCCTGGGAGTTCTTGTATACCAAGCAGTGTATACAAGTTGTAAGTTCTTCAAAAATGGTAGAGTAAGTAGCATTGCATGAAAAATGAGAAGAAAAGAAAAACTTTAAAATGAGAGAAGTCTTGAATGAAGCCAGTGGTTAAGAAAACAAAGACTTCTAGTCAGAAATTGAGGAAAAAAGAAATTGCTGGAGTAAGATATAAAGTATTTTAAGAATTCTCTGTTCTCTATGTGTAGAAAGGCTGGAGAGATACTTTAGCATGTACTGCTCTGACAGAGAACCCAAGTTTAGCTTCTAGAGGGTGGTTCACAACTGCCGGTAATTTTATGTCCAGGAATATCTGATACACGAAGACTTATGAGAACGTGCACTCTTCTTCACTAGTGTGTGGGTGTGCACATGCTCATGCATGTGTGTGCACACACACAAACACACACATTCACACACGAGAGAGAGAGAGAGAGAGAGAGAGAGAGAGAGAGAGAGAGAGAGAGAGAGAGAGAGAGAGAGATTAAAGTAAAATAGATTTTAAACATATAGTAAGCAAGCTTTGTAGGAGAAACTGAAAGAAAGGAAGAGAGAGACAAAGAGAGAGAGAGAGAGAGAGAAAGAGAGAGAGAGAGAGAGAGAGAGAGAGAGAGAGAGAGAGAGAGAGAAACAAACTAAACAGTAAAAGATGAAAGGTGTACTATGCGGAAAGGAAGATGACATAGTTTAGAAGGACTAGAAAAAGAGAAAAATCCACACATTGATTTAAATAAATTCTTGGAAAAATAAATTGTATCAGAGACAAACCTCCAATATAGAATTACAAAACTATTTTCTAGATACAGTTCCCTAAAGATGCTGAGTGTTGGTCCTTATTTTGTGTCTGAAAGTTGTGCTGTATTATGCATATATCATCTCATGAATGATTTCCCAGGAGTAACTATTAAAAAAAAACACATATATGATTATAAACCAAGATATAGGTTATACATAAGTATGGGCCACATTTGTGGGTGAATAACTTTATAATAGAAAAATTCTAGGAAAAATGTGTGTCAAAAAAATCAAGGGAAACAAAACAAAACAGCATCAACAGAAATAAAACAAACAAAAAGGCATTTATAAATCTGTTAAGAGTATGTTGTCTTGATTTGACATGGTGAGAAGTCAGTCTACCCCTCTGGTTTAAAAAGAAAATTTCTGACTCAAACCTAAACAGAAAATTCCAAGAAAAGGATATTAAAATATTCTCTGTCCATGAATCATTCACACCACCAAGGTCATAAAAACAGAGCATTTTTGTGAATTACTTCAGCCTCAAAGAACCTAGAGAACAATAAAAACTAAAGATATCATAAAGTTGGTTATAGGGCCTACAGAAATTCCATGGATCTCTCTCTCTCTGTGTCTGTCTCTCTCTCTCCTCTCCTCTCTCTCTCTCTCTCTCTCTCTCTCTCTCTCTCTCTCTCTCTCTCTGTCTCTCCCTCCCTTTCTGTCTATCTTTTTCCCTCTGTTGGCTAATTTTCATCGTACTAGAATTTGCTATGCAGCTTGCTGAGGGGAGAAAGTCATGAAGGGTCTCTCAGAGTTACATGCCTGGATCTCTACAGTACTGAACTGCAGGGTATCATGTGCTCGTTGGTGAATAGTGGTAGTCATATTGTTGTACCCAGTCTATTTGTGCTTATATTGGGGCCTTAGCCCATGGAAGGAAATACATATCTGGAACTATAAACCTGGTCAGTTGTCTATGGCTATAAAGGTTATCTGTCAAACAATAGTTTGTTTCCAAATGGATACATTGCCAAGTTTACTTTTCAATATTTACTTTATAAGCAGAGGTCAGTGTTATGGTAAGCCTGGGGCAGAAAATTTTCATTTCTCAGAGACTGACAGTTAACACAGAGACTCATATCTATTATAAGTGATGAGAATGAGTACTCATTTCTAAACAAAAGACTTGTATCACCTCAAAAAGGTCCAGAAAGATCTAGAAGAGATAGCAACAAAATTTCAGAGACAGAAGGTGCAAAGGAGTGCTATGGTCTGCCACACCCAGACATGACGCACTATTTCCAGTCATAAACACTGCACAAGACTGCATCCTTCAACATCCCATCACAGACAGAGGAGTTACCTGGGAGGTCCTACTGCTTTCTGAACAGCCACCAACTCTCAAGGATTGCTATGGAGTGGGATATCATTTTTATTGGTCATGTCACTGGGAGACTAATTGGGCAGGGACTTGAAAGCAAAGAGAAGCACTATGACATACTGAATAAATGTATATCACTGTCCAAAACAAATCCAACACTCTTTGTGCTTGATGGCTTAAATTTCTAAATTAGTTTTCTTGTTGGGTGTAGTAATGTTAGCATAATAATATATATAAACTATTATGAACTGCAAAATAAGCAAAGACAGCAAAATAAAAACTCTGCAACTTGGAGCTGAGAGTTAGAGGGGTGTTTCAGATGGATGGCAGTAATAGCTGTAAAATAGGGCCACTCAAATGCATACTTAGAAACAATTAAAGTAAACAATTAAAGTCTGTATTCTGTGAGTTTTACTTAAAAACACATAATACTTAGCTCTTAAATTTTTAAATATTATACACCTACAAATAATTCTTTTGTCTCAAAATGAAACTGCAACATGATATAGATCAGTCAGTATCTTCTGGCACATTATTGAGGAAATCCTCTCCACCCCTGTCAAAATGAGAAAACACTTTTGAAGAAAGAATCAGATAAAAAATTTCACGCAATTTTATTAGGTATCTCCTCATAAATTCTAAACAGCACTTCAATGTTTAGAAGGGAACTCAATTTCCTTATCCTGAAGATTTTCATGATTAGATATTCCATTCATCAGTAATGTTCAAATTCTGATATCTATACATGTTTTCTCTACTAATATGGCATATGTGTTACATGGCTGAAGACATGTTTTTTGCTCTTTGTATTTCCCATGCTTTCTTGAAGGGACAAGCTATTATGAAGTAAAAACTAAAACCACTCTACCATAAGAATTTCCTTTTATTTTCTGCTCCTTCATCCGTCTTTCAATCTAGATGATTTCAAAAGATATTTATATTTGAAAGCTCTAATTACTGGTTATCTGAGCCTTTCTATGGAGTAAGTTTCAATCACAATAAGTTTTCTGACTCATATATAACGTACTGCATAAATGGTCTGTTTTTCTTGCCTAGGTTGACTCCTATTAAGAGTTATGAGACAGCTAGTTAAAATATTTGGTTGCTTCTCTCATTATCCTTTCACTAAAAAAAAGACCCTAATTTTGCGAGTTGGTAGTATTGCAAGTTAGTTAAACCTGTAGTGGGGTAAAGACAGCAATATCTGTTAGGTTTCCCCTTGAAGGGATAGCTTAATATTTCCCCAGCAGAGAATATATTAACCAGAACAAAATGTAACATCTGATTAACTTTAGAAATAGACCCAAAAAGGGACTTGTGAACCTTTTGGTTCATGTTATACAAGGAGAGAAGGATGATTGTCAAACAGGACTTTATCTAATGGTAATAACCAGGAGCTTAGCCAAGCCCATTGACTCAGATTCTTTGTGGATTGTCATTACTCATTTCCCTCAGTGACACAGGAAGACACCTTGCATGAGAGTCCTGTGAACTCCATTCAAAGGCTGTTTGTCAGATAATTATTTTGGCCAGACAAAAAATGTCTTTTTCTTCTGCTTCTCCTTCTCAGTTTCAGTCAGCTTCGATTAGAATTCCAAAGCACCCTGTATTGCTTTATTGTGTTTGAGACCCAACATATCTCAGACCTGGCTTCCAATAGCCTACAGTTCAACACCTGTTCCATCTCTAGCACTATGACTAGAGTAATTTAGTCCATGAGTAAAGTTCTCCAGGGACAGGGTGATGACAGTGCCTGCTTTCTAGGCCCTTGTTATTGAATGACATCATATATTTGGGCCTGTAGGACTATCCTTGGAATACAGAGACGCTGTGTTAGGTAAGAACATTGTCCCAGTCCAATGACTCATTGCTTTAAGAATATGTCCCAAATTAGTAAATGTTCTTCACACCATACTTTTCTCCAGACAACTAGTATATAAATATCCAAGACCCCAAATGGCTGTTTTCTTCATAGATTTTTCACAGTGCTTATTCTTAAACTGGCATGATTCCAACAATGACATATACCTTTATTTTTCTATCTTGGCTAATTTTGCCTCATATCAACCTGCTCAGCCTCACACACTTGCTTTGCACTGGAATTGTTGCATAATTCCATGAAGAAATTTTCTTAAAATATATGAAACGTCCTTTAATAAATCACCCTTTTTTTTCACAGAAATAGGTATAACACTCTAAATTTTTTCAACACTACAGAAAAAGCATGGAAGATTGAAGTAATCTTAATTAGAAAGAACAAAGAAAGAAATACTTGTATGTCTTCAGAATATATTACATACATGTATGTATCAGGAAAGTACAATAGAAAAGGGTTTTTAAAAATGAGATTCCAAAGCACAAGCAATGAATCGGCAATAAGCAAAATGGAGACACATCAAGACTAAACCTTCCACACAGTAAGATAAGAAATCACCAAAGTAAAAAGTTAGCTTAAAAATGGGAGAAAATATTTTCATCTATAAGTCTTTAAAAGGTTTGCAGTCACAATATATAAAGAATCTCAAAATCTTAATAGATGAGAATTCAAATAGTATTATTGACAAAAAGTATAGTAGTTTAACTAGACACTTGTCAAATTCTCCAAGTAGAGGTATATGTAAAATATTAATAATCTTCAGAGAAATACAAATAAAAGCACAATGAGAAATCACCTCTTTCAATGAGAAATGCTGTGGCCCAAGGTGAAAAGCTTAAAAATTCCTGAAAAGGTGAAAGGAAAGGAACTTTGCCTGCTGTTTGCCAAAATGTGAATCAGAGCAACTGTGCTAGTTACTTTTCTGATTGCTGTGACAAAATATCCAAGAAATGCAACTTATGAACTGACAGGTTCCACACTGCCCAGAGAAACCCTGTTTCAAACAAAGAAAAGAAAAAATATTTTTGCTCACAGTTTGATACTTTAGTTCTTGGCAGTGCTCAAATCCTGTTGGCAGGAGCTTGAAGCAGCTGTTTACATTGTGTCTACAGTTGGGAAGCAGAGACTGATACTGGGACTCCAGCCAACAGAACCAGGCAAGCCCACAGAATGGTGCAACTCATTTTTAAGGTATATTTTATTACTTCAGAAACTCCTCCACCACCAAGCCTAAATGTTTATCTCTAGGTAAATTTAGATCCTTCAAAGATGACAATCAGTGTGAATCCTGTAAAGTAGTTGGTAGAATCTCTCGCAAAATAGTAATAATAAAATGGAGCTATTAAACCATCCCCAAACCAATACTTGATATACACCCAAAACAAATTAAATCAGTATCTCAAAAAGTACATCTTCACTCCCATGCCTATTTTAATGCTATTCACAATGGCCTAGCTTTCTGCAAACACTGGTTCAGGTTTTAAAAATGTAATACATGTACATCGTTGAATAATACTTTCTCAATAAGAAATGTAGCCTCTCAGGACAGAATTTAAGTTAAGTGCATTCAGTGAAATGAACCAGGCATAGAAATAGACACATCACACGATCTTATTCTAGTGGAATCAAAGAAAAAGAAGGTGGTAGAGAAGAAGAGCTGGGAGTAGTGAAATTTCGAAATTACAGACAGATAGAAGCAGGCCACAGGACAGTAGGTTGACTACTCGGACAACATTAGAAGTAAGGTCCTGGAATGCATTGCCACAAGGAGATGATAAATGCTTAAGGAGATAGATACATTTAATCTGGTGCTTACATTACAGAAGTATGCATGTAATAAAGCCAACTTATCTCAATTTTATGTAAAATTTTAACATCAAATTCTAATTTTTATGTACTATATATAAACACTGTAGAAGTATGCTTGTATTGAAATCACTTTATCATGTTTATGTGTATAATTTTAACTACAATTTTTAGGTGTTTTTTTTTCAATTAAGTACATTTCAAATAAAAAATTAAAATAATACTTTCTTCTTAAAATCTTGTGATGAGGGGTCTGGCTGATGAGTTTTAGATGATAATTCTTTGGGGACTTTAACAATATGATTTTCTGATGTTGTTACGTTTTCTCTGTCACAGGTTTTGGTTTTCATTTAAAACATCCCCTGTCTGAAATTCGGCTGTATCCATGACGTACTGCACAGATTACCTTCTAGGATTCCAGAGTGTGCTGTGCCCATTAAGATTCATATTTTTCCTTAGAACACAAATTCGTAAGAGATTTGGTTGGCCCAGTTGGTGATATGATCACACAGGTCAAATTTTGAGTTGTAAGAAGAATATCTACCAGATTTTGTTTTGTAGTCCGTTTTAGTTAGAGTTTCCATCATTGTGAAGAGACACCAGGACCAAGGCAACTCTTACAAGAGACAACATTTAACCAGGGCTGGCCTATAGGTTCAGAGGTTAAATGCATTATCATCATAGCAGGAAGCATGGTAACCAGGTAGACATGGTGCTAGAAGCATCAAGAGTTCTATATCTTGATCAAAGGCACTCAGGAACAGACTGACTCTCGGGCAGCTAGGTAGATGCTCTCAAAGCCCACACCCACAGTGATGTAATTCCTCATCAAGGCCACACCTCCTAATAGTGCCACTCCCTGGGCCAAGCATATTCAAACCACCACACAGACATACAGAGAGGTTTTAAGTAAGTATTTAGCAGAATTACTTTACTGTTTGAGTTTAAAAATGAGGGAAATTAGGGTACTCTAAACAGAAGTTTAAATCTCTGAGTTCTTTCTTACAAACTTCCATTCAACTTCAAGTTGGCACCAAAATAATACTGTAGAATTAGATATGAATTTTAGCTAGGTCCTATTTTTGCCATCACTTTTTTATGATATGTTTTCCAGTTTGAGTTTTTTCCCCCCAATTTAAACTTTTTAGTAGATTAATTACTACAGACCTTGAGATCTAGAAATGACTTTGAACCAGCACTGTCAATATTAACAGTATCATAACTAATCTGGGCTCACAGGGAACAGAGAAATCTTATATAGAAATACATAATTTCTAAAATGCGCAAGATGTGTGAGTCAAAAACTTAAGACTGTAAATTATTTTTGGTGTTTGTGAAACAGTAATCCACAACCCCAGGCTGACATGAAACTCTATATTTCAGAATGGCTTTGAATTACAGACAATCCTCCTTCCATTTTCTGAGTATAGTAGTGTTCTACTCTGACCAGTTTATGCAATGCCAAGGATGGAACATGGAGCTTCCAACCTGCTTGGCCAGAACTCCAGCAAATGCACTTCATTCCCACAGAAGATTCTGAACATCTATTAAATTTATGAAGGCCTTCAACATGCTTAGTGACCTGGATCTCAATAGTCCATAGAATGAATGAGTCTGTGTTTCAGGAAGACCCAAATTCTTCTTTCTTTAGGCATAAGCCTAATACCATGGGGCTTTCTGCAAATAACATCTTTAAATAGCTGGAAAATATTAGCCTCTGTATTGTTCTCAGTTGCATTTTGTGGGTAAAACAAGGATCATAAATACTACCACATACAATCTTAAAATTACAACAAATGAAATTGTTTTAAGAGGTTTCAAAATTGCTCAGTCTGGATTAGAATTTTTAGGTAATATTTAAGATTCATTTACTGTTTTAGAAACATGAGTCAGCTATTCTGAATTTCACAGTAAGGTGGAAAAATCTGGTATTGTTATATATTTGATTAAATTTCTCTGCATGCGTGTTAATTTTAGCTAAATATTTAATCCAAGGATTGCCATAAAATAGTTTAATATTTTAAACTTTGTATTATGACTTTGCAAATGAGAAAATAATAGATGCAAGTATAATATGATTAAATATTCATTATACACCAAGTCAACAAAGAACAAAGAAAGGAACTACTCCTCATAAACAAAATCCTTTTCAATAAATGTTGCTTTAACCTGTCTTATTAACATAAATTGTTTCTGTTACCAAATTATTGCACATTAATACTTTAGGTTTCAGGGGTAGGATGGCAATGATCACAAATAATTTCATATAATTCGTTGTATTAAAGCATTTTTAGAAAAAATAATGTTGGCAGGACTATTCGCACTATACTTTCTAAATGTGAAATAAAAAGAAAAACACATTTTATATAGATCAATACATCTGTGTAAGAGGTGGTTAAATTTCTTTAAGAAGCTCATTGGGTTTCATAGCAGGGCAAGTAGCTAATATAAGTATATCCATAAACATACACATATATTTACTAGTTTCCTATTAAAATACTCAATAAAACAGAAAATACAGGGTTCCTGGATGCTGTTGAAGTTGCAATTGGAGGTTGTTGCCCTGTGCTAAGATTCTTTACAACCACAACTGTTGTTTCATAACCTTTTATAGGATGTTCTTATAGATGGCTCACATGTGGTAAGTCTTTCAAGTGTTAGTCATACCCAAAAGATCAAATCCCACCAGCTCTCATGGTAGCAGAAGGTGCCACTCAAGCCTCCAAAGAAATGAAGCCTCTGACAGCCCTACCCAGTTATGATGCCTACGGATATCAACAATTAACAGTATAGCACAATAACTCTAAGAATTCAGCAGTGACACACACAACCATGATGCAACCAGCAGATCTCTAATTGGACCTAACAAGAGGGAAAACATGCCTGAACCTGGGAACATAGCCAACTACCCAGGGAGAGTGAAGCTATAGATCTTAGAGAAGAATCGACCACTTTAGTAAATCAGCATCATCTCTAACTACATTCTAAAGATTTGTTTCTATACGTACAGATTAGTTTTCACCCCTTTTTTAAATCTAGGAAACATCTCCTTGAAATGACAGACAATTGCAGACAACCACAATCAATCAGAATGCAGTCTTCAAGCCCAGTGCAACTCTTACAACTATAATACAATTCTTAAATAAGGCTCAAGGGTCATTGAGTAGAATAGGTGAAGTCTCTCATCAATGTGGCTTATAAACATGAACAGAACAAGAACAGTCAGAGCCCATGAGAACTCAACCCTACAAAAGAACTAAAGACAAATAAAAGTGCTTAGAGCTAGGAGGTGCAGAGGAATTTTAATCTGGCAACATGGCTGTTCTGGCAAGAGATCATATCCAAAGACCTTCTAGGTCTGTTTGAGCTGGTTGGAACGACACAAATTTAATACCTCTGGATAGAATAGAGAAATATTCTACACACCATTAATCCCAAACAAAAGGGGCAAAGTGACAAATCAGAGAAAGATTGGACAGAATGAATGAGAGATCGAATATGTCCAACTCTATAGAGAACAGTCAAGAAAGAGAGCTACTTAAGAGTAGTACAGGGAGAGTGGGGGAACTGTTTTAGAGTTCAGTTGAGTTTGGTGAAGTTCAGTTGAATGCAGTTGATGTCATGCTTTTCCATTCAGTTCATGCAGTAAGTGAAGTTCATTTAGTGGACATCAGAGGCAGTTTTCCCCAGCAGAGCAATTTAGTGAGAAGCAGAGAGAAGCCAATATGAATCAGTCAGCTTGGAGTAGAGTTTGAGCCAGAACAACTCAGTTGAACCAGCCAGCCAGTGTTCAGAAAGATCTAGAAAGAGTGAGGGTGAGTTTATTGAGCAGTAAGTCTCAGATGCTGAAACATTCTAGGTCTAGGTTAGCAGACAAAAGTTGGAAGCTGAAGAAGCCCTCAAGGTCTGGGCTTGCAGAAGATTAGTTTGAAGGCTAGAAGCTTCCAGGCCTAGGCCTCGTCCTAGGGATAGTTAGAAAAGCTGTGGGCTCATGTGTGCCATGTATTCATAAAGCTAGGATATGGCTTTCATCTCAGCTGTTCATCAGAGGAAATAGAGGGAAATTTACAGGAAGGCGGTAGCCTTTCCCAGAGAAGAGAATATTAATTCATTATTTTAAAAGATGGTCATTCCTGAAAAGTTGTACAAATAATATTATATAGAATAATCTGATTGTGTTTGTGTATATAGGAATACATGTATATATGTACGGATGTAACAATTACAGAAAACTGAGGATATGGCTTCAAAGGAGAACAAGCAGGACTGTGGTGCAGGTGTTGGAGGGAGGAAAATGATGTAATTATTTTATAATCTCAAAAAAATAGACAAATTTTAAAAATCTTACTTAATACCACAGATGTTAAAGGTATCCATTTAAAAATAAGATAAAATGTATTTTGTTAATGGTAATTATACAATAAGTTATGATACATTTCAAGGTTGAGTAAAATACTGGTATGTGTTAAATATTTTATTTTGTACTAATGTATGTGTGTGTGTGTGATTATAAATATATACACACCCATGTGTATATAACTTTATTAAGGTTTATTTTCTATTTGTTAATTTTGCTCATTGCATACCTCAAAGGTTGTAATAGGAAATCAGTTATGGATCTGCTACAGTGTCTTCTGAATATATCTTCTGCGGCAGAAGAGTATTTGTATCTAGAATGACTATTTCTAACTTTTTAAAATATACATATACATCCATTTACACTTACAACCAGATTTAAATGTGCCAGTTTTTTTTCTTGAATAATTTTGAGTCTTCTTTTCAGAGATGGCCCATATTTCTCGGTTTCTGGTAAAATTCTTGGACACTAAAATTTGAAAGGAATTTGGCCTCTTCCCACTGATTAGTTGAGGGAGTGGAGGGCAGTGGCTAAGCTCAGACCTCACTGAGCCACAGCAGGTGAATGGAATTGGAACTTTTCTCTGTTTCTTTATAATTTCTTGCTTTGCATCTTTCCCTTTTAAATCCATCAACCATTCTTTCTGTCTTAACAGCTTCTCCTATTCTTATAGAATAATAGAGTATATTGTTCTATTCATCTGTTTTAGTGTGTGTGTGTGTTTGTGTGTGTGTGTGTTTGTGTGTGTGTGCACGTACTAAAACATGTACTATGTATGCATCCCTTGAACCAGTTGTAAAGATTCTAATTTAATGCTTATCATTGGAAATGCTTAGAATTTTATTTACAGCGAACAAGAGCAGGAGAAAAAAGGAAATAAGCTAGTTCTTAACACATTAGATTGTTGAACATGTTTTCCAGTAATTTAAACACTGTCTGCTCTCTCAGAAGACATGGGTTCAACTCCCAGCACCCACAATGGAAGCTCTCACCTATCTGCAACTCCAGTTCTGGGAGATCCAATGTCAATTTTTCTTGTCATTCACCAGGCATACAAGCGAAACATTGACATACATTCAGAGAAAACATTCATAGACATTAAAAATAACAAAACAAAACAAAGAAACAAACAATAGAAACAATGATAAACTATAAGTGCCCAATAGCTGTGCCTGACATAGACCTGGTCATTTTTCTGAACCTCATTACTAGTACGTTATCAACCAGAACATAATCCAAATTAAATAACATTTCATCTATGATTTTATTTCAAAGCAACCTAATAAAACATTGATGATCATTCCTGAGATGTTGTAATTGTCATCCTTATTCAGAATTAAAGTACTTTCTTCGAGTATGATAAAGTTGAAGCAGTTAATCAATCTGTTTGGTAACTGTTATTGACTTTTAGCAAAATGGTGCTGCTTTAAGAAACTCGTTGACATCTAGCTTTTTTCTATTAGAACTTCATTTTCTAGGAATAAAAACTGTGCGATGTAACCGAATCGTGTCACAAAGTAGTCTAATATGGATTTCACAATCTATTGCTTTGACTCAAACATAATGACTTTTCTAACATATATTGCTTTGGTTTATGATGAAGTATCAAATTTAAGGACTCCTTTGAGTAAGGTAAATTAATGTTATCTAAGAAGTATCACTTAATCATTATGCACGCGTAACATTATCACACCCTTTATATTTACTAAATGAAAAATATTCCCAGCTTAAACTTAAACATGCTATCTTAGAAGACAGGAATAGGATTTTTTTATCTAGTTGGAGCAAGCTATTGAAAATATATCTGGATAACAACAACAAAATAGAAATTAAATATTTTTGAATCATTAGCATGTTGGCTTTGAATTATTTGAAATGTTCTATAAGCCTAGTAGGCATATTTACTGATGGATAAGTGACCATTCTATTTAATATGCAAATAATTTAAAATCAGGTCAAACTAATTACTGTTCATTGAGAGATAAAGCACTAAAATGCTAAAGAAGCTAGACACTAGACAAAAAGTTTGAACAGAAAGATTCATGTAGAAAAATAAGATGTGCTCACAATGAAATAGGATATGTTCTCTTAAAAAAAAGTGTTCTAAAACTAATGAAGCTTTTACAAAAATATTTTTTATATAAATAAATAAAATTATATATATATGTGTTCCAGTAGCAAATAAATAAATAAATAAATAAATAAATAAATAAATAAATAAAACAAAACCCACAGAGGATTGAAATCTAAATTCTTGGGGACTGTACTGTTCACAAGAAAGTAACATATATGGCACTTGAGATGTAGCTTTACTAAACATTTCAAAATAATTTTCCTAGATACAACTCAAGGTTCACATTATTTACTTAGCTAAAATGTGAAACTTCAAAAAATTCATACTTACTTACTCCATTTATTTTCTCTGAACAACAGCTCGACTAACTGAATTTTGTAAAAGTTCACGACATTGCGGTTCTAGAATTGAGAACCATGGCACTGGCTCTCCTTGGGAGATGGGCGCCTTACTGGGTGGGTGGAGGAATGCAGATGCTGTACACAGCACAGAGCTGCCTGTTAGGCTCAGCCTCCTAGGTCGGTCCTCAACTCAATCTCAGATTGAATCCCAGGACCTCCATCGTGTCAAACAAGCACTCTTCTACAGGGCTCTTGCTTCAATCATGTTTATTTTGAGACATAGTCTCACTCTGGAGCCCATGCTAGCCTGGAACTTGCAACCTCCCTGTCTCAGCCACCGGAATAATCACGATTAAAGCACCTGTCAGCCTGCCTACCTTTAACTCTCTTTAAACAATGACACATTGCAATTGAATTTGGGCCCTACCATATGGCATCTTTCAACCTTTTAAAGACATGTTTTTGTTACTTTAAATTATGTATATGTGTGTGTGTCTGTATATAAGCATGTGAGTCCAAGATCCCAAGAGGCCAGAGGCATTGGATTCCCGCGGCAGCCCAATTACAGTTCATTTTGTATCACCTGATGCTGCTGATCATAATTTAAGTCAGGTTTTCTGAGAGAGCAGTAAGTCCTCTTAATGACCAAACCATCTTTCCAGCCTAACATCATTTAATCTTAATTACTACTCAAAAGTTCAAACTCCAGGAAATAGAGTCAGAGTAGGTTTATACCTGCTTCATCCTACAAGCTGAATTAACCCAAGGAATACCAGATCTCACCTGGCTTTTCATTTGCTGAATACTTCCATATATGACAAATACTTGATGTTACTTAACATCTCTACCTTTTTGTCTAATAACCTTTTTAATGCCATTGTGAATGGATAATTTTTATGATTCTTGGTGGAATCAGAAGTTTTTGCTGTCTTGAATATTTAAGTTATTTATAATGTTTTAGAAACAATTACACACACACACACACACACACAAAATCAAAAGGAAACTTTAAAATAAAACTTTAGGGAAGAACATGGAGAAAAATAATTTAAGTCAATTAAGTCAATTGTTTTTAAGAAAATTAGCAGTCCAGTTTTAAAATTTAATGTATTTTAATACCACCATATATATCAATATACCTCAATATCAATATAATACCACCATATATAAATATAATCTGACTATTAGATACATTTTCACTGTTGTGATGAGGAAAACAAATGAAATAATTATATGTAGGAAAAATTAACATATAAATTATTTAATTAGCATATTTTAATTGCTTGATTATTTCTAATAGGCAATTTTATATTTACCTAAATTTCCATATTTATACTATTTCTGTTCATGCAAAAATATTCTAAATTTAAAAAGAGATATTTCTGTAAAACATACTTTTTTTCAGATATAAATTTAGCTTTGACAGAGTATTGGAAAATTATTGTGAGTAGTCCCCTCTATTCCTCTTGGTGTGGTTAATTTTACCTTCAAAGTTCTACTCCATGTCAAGAATTTTATGAGACGTGTGACATTGTGATTTTCTCTGATTTCCACTTGGCTTGTGAATCTGTGTGATTTCTGTACAAACTGTTCTGATCAGAACACAGAGTGCTTTGCAGGAGACAGCTTATTGTAGAAACAGCTGGCCATTTTCAAGGAATAAGAATGAGCAAGAACTGAAGGAGCCATTGGCAGCCTCTATTTTAGGTCCTTATCGGGCTCTTGAATGGAGAGTTTTCCAGAAGGGTGGTTTTCTGTCCAAGTAACTGGCAAGCCCATTCTGATGAACTTTTAATGGGCACTGGTATGTCCATGTGTTATTGGACAATCACCATGTGGTCTTTTAGGCAAACTTCCATGCGTATCTCTCTCTACCCAGTGCCAGAGAATGAACCAGATACTGGAGTTTTGGGCAACAATTTTGTAACACAGCAGATGAAAAGGAATTAGTTAAAGAGAGAAAAGAAACGAGTTTATATAAACAGCTGTGCTTTCATATGAGAAAATGGCCTTACCTTCAAGACACGCACAAAGGGTCACTTCCTCTCTTTACCCTCTCTCCATTTTGTCTAATCGGAAGATGTCCTTCCATGCGGTATTTTAAGTTTTAAAGTAAGACAATCTTGATGCTTCTCCTCCACATAACCTGTCACTGTTTTTCCACAGGCAAAAATGTTTAGTTACCAGAGACACAGAATGTAGAAATCAAAGTTGATTTTAGTGGAGAAGCCGTTGTCAATGACTTTCAAGTGTGCTAGTTTCTAACTAGCTACCTGATATGTACTTGATTTGTGGGTTTGTTTTTTTTTTTGTTTTTTTTGTTGTTGTTGTTGTTGTTGTTTTTGTGGGGGATTTTTGTTGATGTTGTTTAGTTTTGTTTTTGAGATTGGGTCTCACTACATAGTTCTGGCTTTCCTGAAACAAATTATCTCCTGGGCTTATGGTGTGTACCACGAAGCTCAGCCCCTAGCACATTCATTTGTTTGACGATATTAACGCCACATATTGTGCTAACAGCCTTTTCTGCTATGAGCTGTGGTCTCTTTCCCCTTCCCTTTCTCCTACAGATTTTGGTAAAATGTGTTTTGTCTCTGTTTGCAGATGGATGTTGTTTTATGGTTGGTCATCCATATTTTATTGGCTGGAGAATGAAGACTACACTGGATAACTTTGGAAAGGATTTCGAATGGGGACTGACCTAGGAGAGGATGTTTTAGGTTGCAAAATGATCCAGTATCTCATTTACAAAATTCCTCTCAGAGTTGCCAGGAACTGAGTATCAATGAGTAACAGCTCAGCCCTGTCAGCAGCCAGGTGATTATCTTAGCCATGAGCTTGGTTGCCAGGCTTTGAGAGCTCTAGGAATTGGGAAGCATTTCAGCCATTATTAAATAAAATAAGGTATCTTCTTATTTACTGCAAGGTGCTTAGCCTTAGCCTGTGCTTCCTCTGCTTCCTCTATCCTGAGGCAGTGAAGAAGACAGAGTGACATGTGTCTTGTACTTCTTCCTTTGCTCCTGTAGTGTTTTAGGGTACTGGCCCTACCGTTGTCCAAAGTGAGGATTGAACACTGAAATAAGGTGCATGGTTCATGGAAAGGACTATCCGTCAGTTCTGTCATTGGAACTTTCTGCAAACCACAGTCGAAGATTTTAGTTCTCTATAGGCGCTTGAATGATGAAGCTTTTGTTTAAAACAATCTCCTAAGAGGCCAAACCTACTCCATCTTTGGACTGGACTTTATCTTAAAAGAAGAAAAAGTCTGAAAACTTGGCCCGCTGCCTAACCCGAACAGCACCCAAGTACCAGCAAGGACCCCATGGCTTGTCCTTGGCTCATACCCCAGAGTTAATCCCTAGCCATTTACTCGGAACAGTCAATCAAAGATTAGTCTGCTTGTTTCAGACGTACCTCAGCCCGTCTGTGACTGATCATGATTTTGCTTCGGAACACTCACCTGTCTGTTGGCTTATAATACTCATACAATTAGATGCTTGCCAGGCTAAACTCCCCTTGCTTGCTCACCATTTTCTGTAAAGCCTTGTCCCACTGAGAGCTTGGGACTGCATCCTCCTGGAAGGTGGTGTGGCCCAAGCTCGAGCTGGAATAAAGAGACCCTGGTTCGATTGCATCAGAATCTGCTTCTTGGTGGTCTTTTGAGGTTCACGAACGCTTCCTGACACCACACTCCCATCTTTTAGTCCATTCTTCAGGTGACTATTTAAAGTCTTCCGAGTCCATCTTATTACTGTGCAACAGCCACAGTATCTATTAATAGAATATTTTGGTTGTATTGTTTGAAGAAGACCAAAGATCTTAAGCAGTCATCCGAGGACAAT
This sequence comes from Uromys caudimaculatus, assembly GCA_028551405.1. Classification (NCBI taxonomy): domain Eukaryota; kingdom Metazoa; phylum Chordata; class Mammalia; order Rodentia; family Muridae; genus Uromys; species Uromys caudimaculatus. Next base: position 61,002,184 of record CM052707.1, on the reverse strand, counting down.
GAGAGTTCATGCATTAGCATATGAATAATTACCCAATCAGTGGTGATAATTATTAGCCATAAATGTATCTGATAGATTTCTAAATTCAAATATTATGACTATGTTACAAATGATGTGCCAATCAGCCCTTTGGTACATACTGAATATTTTTGTTTGGTGCTTTGAATTACAAATATGTTGAAATTCCTTTATATTATGTTTCAACCTCACAATACACAATAGTAACAAAGCTAGTAGCTGCACAGAATCTACTTGTTGACACAATCCTTAGGCATTAGCCATCTTTGATCATACTGTTTGGTTTGTTATTGGATCCGGGAAGGTCATTCTTTCTTGACCACTAGCCACGGAAAGCAATATTTTCTAGCTTTTGACATTCTAGGGCCATATACCAGCCGATGATATTAAAAAAATAAAACATGGGTACATTAAAGTCTGCCAGATTTATTACAGGTAGTTGATCCCAAGGCCTCCCCTAGCTTGCTTGCTTGCTTGCTCTTTCTGTGGAAATCACCACAAAAGCTCCAGTTGCCTGCTTTGCTCCTTGCTCCTTTCTCTGCTTCCTGAATACACAGCTAGTTCAATGTGTTCTCTTGTCTTTAAAAAGTGACAGGGTTATTCTGCCTGAACTGATTCTACCTAATCTTCAAGAGATGATTTTAGATCCAACACATACTCTCTTGAGACATCCAATTTAGGCAAAAACCCTGCTGGTGGGTCTGTTGAATAGGAAAAAGCTATGTTCAGATTTTGGCTGCTGATCAGTCTCCTCAGCTTCCATTATTCACTGAGTATGTGACCACACTTCAGTAAGAGTCTAGTTCGTGGTGCTTGAGCTGGAATCGTTTTCTTCAAGTTACTATGTTTTGAGTTAGAAATATAATCACACCATCTCTCCTTCCCTCTACTCCCTCTATACACTCCTTCTTCAGTTGATCTTTTTCAACTTCATACATTTGTTTTTAACCTATCATAGTTACACACACACACACACACACACACACACACACACACACACACTCCCCTAAACAGACCCTGCTCAGTCTATATATAGTTACTTGTGTATGTGCAGGGCTGACCTAACTTTTTGTTAGTATGCTATTGATAGGCTCTTCCCTGGTGAGACTATTTTTCCTGCTCTGAAGCATCTGCTCATTGTCTGTAGTTCTTTGTATAGGATTGAGACCTCATGTCTATTGTTGACATATATATTTCTAAATACATACATATGACCTTCACAGTCTGGCCAATGTTACCTTTATACATACTTTCAGGGCTGATCTTTTGGTATGGAAATCCTTTGTCCTTATGTTTTCCCAGTAAATTTCCTTCTGCTGACCACCAAGCTTGTTTCATGTTCCATTGGTTGGTATTATGATTGGAGTCCTTCTCAATCAGTCTCACCTACTGTAAAATTCCATTGCTCTACTTTGTACTGTGATAGTGCTGAACATTGCACCTCCTATTCTTCCACAAGCATTACTGAATACGTTCTCAAAAAGACATGTGAATGAAATAAACACTGATTTCTCCTCATCATACCGTGGGCCTCCTTATGTCACTACAGCTGGCTGTCCATTTCATTAAAAGAATACACATCATGATTATTATGTATTTAATTGAGGTAGTGTTGAATAATGTTCAAATTTGTATGCAATAAAAAATACTTCAGTAAGAGAAGCTTTTCTTGAAGATCATTTACAAAGAGCTTTGAGGCAAAATATAGCCATGTTTATGGGAACAAAGAGCCATAATTACAAGACTTTTGCAATTAATTTTCTACTTAAAATACATACCAATTGTTGATAGTGACTAAAAGTCATTCTTCTAAAAGTCAAATTCATTCTAGCAAATACCCAAGTAACACAAAAAAATGGTGATTTGGTAAGTAAAATATACATTCATACCCATATAAGACTAGAAAACTAGTCAGGATAGCTTCTGAGAGTTCAGCAAGAATAAAAGAACTGAGATTCCATTTGTAACACAGCCACCTGTCTTGCATGGCCCACTTAGAAGATTGTACTGGAACTCTGGTTAATACAGTTGTCTTTTGTAGAACGATAATTATTCCAGGAATAATCTTTTGAACAAAATTAAGCCAATTAGAATTCTTTCTGGGAGATGTAGTTAAAGCCTAGACCTGATTCTGTCAAATTCTGGTGAAGGCAGGGTCCATAATGCTGTAATGTTAAAAAGAAAAATCCAGGAAGATTAAACATTTGTAGAAAAATACAGACTCTTTAACTGAAGCCATGAATATGCTCTGGTTTGTCTTTTTGTTCCCAAGTTAAGCCCTGGGAAATAAATTGATGCTTGCTAAGAGAGATCCATAGGAAACGGCTCTGGAATCCTTTCCAAACTTTCCAGTGATGCCATCTTTGGATCTGTTTTATCCGTATAGTCATGTTGAACACAATGTACCTGATTAAATCTCTCAGGTGATGCAGATACCCTTTATGTACATGGCTTATACATTTGAAGGTTACAGTAATTCATATATGTATCTAGAGAGACATGGATCATAAACTAGAAAAAATCTTCTTTTTTTTTTTTCTGGTGTATTCTCATTCATAAGCCAATGATTTAAACTTACCCATCATGTAGCAGAATTTATCATTGCTTATATTTTGAATTCTAATATTTAATATTTAAAGGATAATCTGGGTTCTTTCCATCTCAAATTACAAAAGTGGGAATTATGTAATAGTGAGGGGACCAAAGTGATCTTCTGATTTTAGTGGATTTCCATTCCATCTTGCCTATAACAAACAAAACATGTTCACCTACTACCTCCAACATCTATGCATGCTTAAAACTGCTGGGATGCCTCTGCGTGCATTTCCACAAATATGTTAGCATAATGTTAACAGGAATTATCTTTATCAGCATGGTAAGAATACACTATGCCACATAACAGATGATTTGGGTGTGTCCGAGTTTTAACTTGAACTGGGACCTAATACACAGCAACTGAGTGAGTGCTGTTGCAGCATGAGTCTAAACAAGTGGTTACCTTCTAGTCTTAATTTTCTCTTCTTCATCCTCCTCTTCCTCTTCCTCCTCTTCCTCCTCCTCCTCTTCCTCTTCCTCTTCCTCCTCCTCCTCTTCCTCCTCCTCCTCCTCCTCCTCCTCCTCCTCCTCCTCCTCCTCCTCTTCTTCTTCTTCTTCTTCTTCTTCTTTTTCTTCTTCTTCTTTCTCTCTCTCTCTCTCTCTCTCTCTCTCTCTCTCTCTCTCTCTCTCTTCAAAGCTTGAAAAATTTATGTGCCTAAGAACATATCCATAGAACCAGCATACGAATGACAGACAACATGGCAGAAGACCTTCATGGGCAGCGCAAAAATAAATGCAGGGATTTCAGAACAAGAAAACACATTTTAAGTATTTTATTTTAACTGAATTCAAATCAATGGTTCAACTTTCTTAATGAGGACCAATTACATATGAGGTTCTCTACAGATTCAGAAGATACATTTTGGGGAAACCATGAAAATATTAATTCTAGACTTAATAGAACTTGAATATTGATTAATTGAGGAGCTGGAAAATAAACAGAATTGGCAGTATTTTATATAAAAGTACCTATAGAAGAGTAACAATCTTAAGTAGTAAAACAAGATTTCCTGAAGCAGTGAATGTGGACATCTGGATGGAATAGATTTGATAGACAAAGGGAAGAGAAGAATATCCACCACTGTGTTCTGGAATTTTGCTGTGTCCCTGAGAATCTTGATTTTAGCTAATGGAGCAATATGATCAAGAATCTACAGTCAACTGAGATACAATACGTAGTGAGGAGCATAATTCTTTATGGATTTATTGACACACACACAATCCTGCATACATTAACTCAATTGTCCTTTATCTTTCATCTAACAAAGCACCAGTGTTATGTAAGTTGCATCCCTACATTGCTTAGGGGATAACAGCAAGAAAACTATTTTCATGTTAAACATAGATGTAATTAGTTGTTTTCCTATACACTTGACTGCACTGGCAAGTATGTACCCACACATAAGAATTGGCTATTTCATTTGGGCAGTAAGAGAAGGCTTGCTGAGGAGCTAATCGGGAGAAAAGAAGGTGAGTCCTTGGTAGATCTAGTCAGAGGAAATGCACTGGAGTGAAGAAAAATAACTGTGAATTCTGTAATTTCATTAAGTACTAAATTGAACAGTAAATAAATCTTTAGAATAGCGTGGCTCCAGTACAAACAAGAGAAAGAAAAATAAGAAGTGATGAGAGAAAAAAGATAATAGTGTATAAAACACACAAGACACGAGGATTTGCAGCCCACAGAATTGTAACAAAAGTTAGGGGAAGTGTTGATCAGCTAAGTCTAATGATCTGACTCACGGTGAGTCCAAATCTCTCTTGCTGTAATGTTGAGAACAGACTTTGATTTAGAAAGTGTAGGAAAAGGGAAGGCAGAAAAACTTTCAGTAATATAGGGCAAGCCTAATAATACCTTTACTACTTTGATAGAATTAGACGTAGTGTAGGTGACGACACACTGTCCCAACATCTGCAAATGCCGAGTTCAGGGAGATCTGTGATTCTAGAGAGTGTGTGGGGAGAGGATAAGTCTGGAAACATGCAGGCAGTAGCCAAGAAAATAGAAGATTTGGTGTACAAATGGAAAATTTCTTAGATGAAAGTAGACAAGATTTTAAACAGTTCAGCACTTGGACAGTAAATTGCACAAGATGAAAAAATTAGTAAAGAAGAGAGAGAAGCAATAAAAGTCAACAGAGAGAGAGAAAGAAATGCAGGCGAGACAAGTCAGGAACATCCTCCATCCTCCTCCTCATCATCATCATAATAAACAATAACAATAATTATAATATATGTATTATTCATGGGAAGATCACTGCTATATTTGACAAAATCTGCTAAGCAGTGGATGTAGCAGTCTGGTTGAAATAGATTCGATAGACAAAGGAAAGAGAAGAATCGGAGACTATGATGGTTTGTATATGTTTGGGCCAGGAAGTGGCACTATTAGGAGGTAAAAATGGGCTATAATACCCTCGGTCTAACTGCCTGGAAGTCAGTATTCTGCTAGCAGCCTTCAGATAAAGATGTAGAACTCCCAGCTCCTCCTACACCATGTCTGCCTGGATGCTGCCATGTTCTTGCCTTGATGATAATGGACTGAATCTCTGAATCTGTAAGCAGCCCCAATTAAATGTTGTCCTTATAAGAGTTGCCTTGGTAATGGTGTCTGTTCACAGCAGTAAAGCCCTAACTAAGACAGAGACAAATGTCCGCTGCTCTGTTTTTAGAATTTTGATGTGTCACTGAAAAAACTAGGCTTTAGCTAAAGGAGCGATGTAATCAAGAAAAATATATGTGATTGAGATATACATACATACATAATACACACATACATACATATGGAGCACAAATAAAGGTATTTCTTCATTCACCTTTATGGTCATAGGAACCTGCTTTTGTAATTTTTATCACTCTGAAGTATCCTTCCTCATTTTAAAATTTTACTAACAGAGTTAGAAAATACATATTCCTCTGTTTATTATGTTTTCACTTAGATGTTGCTTTAAATTAATTACATTTTGGTAAAAAGGTTTATTCATTTGTATTACACATTAATACATTAATTATAAAATTATATTTCAAATTATTTATCCAGGTTGCTACTGATAAATGTTGATGCTAATTCCTAGTTCAAAATTGTTATTAAAAATCAAATCTGGATATTATTGGATATACCTTCACAGATATGTAATGGCAAGTTTTATGTGTCAACATGAATAGAACCTATATAATTGACAAAGCATGTATTCTAGCTGTTTTCTGTGAGAATGTTTTTAGAAGAGATTAATATTTAAATGAGTAAATCAGAAAGAGAAACCGTCCTTTGAAGGGGCAGGAGGGATCTGAGCTAGAGACGTCTATTGTTTTTTTCTCTTTGCACATCTGAATTCTTAGTGTTCATATCCTCTAACCTCTGTTACTTTTTCATTTGCATATATTTTATCTGCTTTATCAGGGCTTTTGATGGGCAGTTATGCTGATATTTATTCTAGTTCAATTAAATAATATTGATAAACTCAATAATGAATATATTTGGTTTGATTGGTATTTGGTTTTTTGTTATTGATACATTACCTTAGTTACCATTATTATTGTACTTTTTGTCTTCTGTGTTCGGGGAAATGACTTGCTTTTATAGATCCCTGGAATTAAAAATCAACAGTTTTAAACAGGTGTTAATTTCTAACAGATAATATAAAAACTGAATTCCTTACAGTACCAAAATTCCATTCTTTGTCATATAATTTTTCTTAATTTAAGTAGTTTTAGTATTTATTCAAATATATTTTTAACATATCAACTATAATGAACATGATATTGATATTCAAAACATTTTATTGCAAAAATTTCCAGATAGAAATCCAGTTTGAAATTACAAAACTCCAATTAAACTACAAAGTTATACATGATAATATCTTGTACAATTCTTTAATAATTGTAAAACTGCTGTTGATATTTTAGCCAATATATGCTCAATAAATGCCCTTTATTGATACAATATTTATGTGATCAATAAATGCATTTCAAGAGGCCATATCCACTTCTGATCTATGACAATCTTAGTTCTTCTTTCCTGTGCAAGCTCTGATGTGTCTCCTGGATTGTCTAAATTTACTGTGACTGTTCCTTTCTGTGCCCCTTAACTTTACCCTCTTCCTATGCAGCCAAAGAAATGATGAATATTTTCACATGGATTTATGTATTTCATTACAGAAAATTCCACTATCATTCCTGACTCCAGAGAATATTTAAACCAACAAGTTGGATCTGGATACTGTTCTTTGTTTCTTTCATCCAGAAAGATATTTATAATTTGAAGTACTTCTCTTCCTCTAGGTTTCCTCTCAAGATTATTTAGAAAATTCTATGTTGAGAAAAACCCGGATTAATATTAGTAATTGCTTCATTTGTTTCTTTCTCTTTTTTTTCTTCTAGCTGTACTGACTATGCAACAAATATTCTTTATTCAAGTTGCATAGGCAGTTATTTTTACATTATGACTTTTTAATAATTTTTTATAACAGTAAGAAAATGATTTTAATATAGCTATTCTAGAATGGCAATAACTCAAGAGTTTGAATATCTCTTAGAATATGGAAATAGCTTGCTTGTGTGAATAAAAAAAGTACTCAAGACAGTCATATGTTTAAATGATGTAACAGGAAGTGGATGTTTTCTGGAACAAATACCAAACAACAGAAATTTAACAATGTATTCTAAAAGTTAAGTTTAGTTCATCTATGAAAAAGAAGACTCCACAAAAAAAGGATCAAAAAAAAATAAATGCAGCAATGGAAGGTGTTTTCAGTTGTGAACTAAGTAATATTAATGGTTAATATGTGTGGTAGTTTGAATAGGTATGGCCCCACAGACCCATGTGTCTGAGTGCTTGGTCGTAGGGAATGCCAGTGTTAGGAGATGTGACTTTAATGGAGGGGGATTGGTATTGTGAGGAAGTGTGTCACTGTGAAGGCAGGCTTTAAGTGTTAAATTCTCAAACTACACCCAATGTGAATCACACCTAGTCTTCTCCCAGCTGCCTTCAGAACAAAATATGCTCAGCTCCTTCAGCACCATGTTTGCCCGCACATGCCATGGTTTCTGCCGTAATGATAATGGACTAAATCTCTGGAACTATAAGCCAACCCCAATTAAATGTTTTCCATTAGAAGAGGTGCCTTGTTCATTGTATCTCTTCACAGCAATAAAACCCTAACTAAGACAAGTTGGTTCAGGGACTGAGGTATTGCTGTGATCGGCCTGAGCATGCTTTTGTCTGGAAGAATGTGGATTTGAGAGTTTGCGTTAGTAAAGTGGTGGAATGCTCTAAATGGGGATTAATAGTCCATACCAGCAGAAACATGGAAGACAATGTTTCTGAGAGTGATTTGAACTATAGGGGCCTGACTCAAGAGGTTTCAGAGGAGAATTTTAGTAGATTTCATAGAAGTTGTTTGTGATATTTTGGTAAAAAATGTGGCTTAGTTTTGCACTTGTCCAATGAGTCTCCCTGAGGTTAAGGTAAAGAGATTTAGAAGATTAATTACATTGAGACAGGTCAACACCCATCCATCTTCAAAATTTTGACCCAGAATTGTTAAAAACCCTGACACTATTGCTGCAGCCAGCAAGTGCTTGCAGATAGGAGCCTAGAATGACAGTCCTCTGAGAGGTTCTACCAGCATCTGACTAATACAAATGCAGATTCTTACAGCCAACCATTGGACTGAGCCTAGGGACCCCTATGGAAGAGTTAGGTAAAGAAATGAAGGAGCTGAAGGGGATTGCAACCCTATAGGAAGAACCATAGTATCAACTAACCGGGCCCCTCAGAGCTCCCAGGAACTAAGCCACCAACCATAGAGCATACACGGGCTGGTTTCTGGTCCCCACTACACATGTAGAAGAGGACTGACTTGTCTGGCCTCTGTGGGAGGTGGTGAGCTTGGTCCTGCAGAAGCATGGTACCCTAGAGAAGGAGGATGCTAGAGGGGTAAGGTGGGAGAAGGTAGGTGGGTGAGGGAGCACTCTCTTAAAGGCAAAGGGGAGGGGTGATGGATGGGGGACTCATGGAGGGGAACTGGGAAGGGGGACATATTTGAATATTTAAATAAATAAATAAATAAAATAATTAATAAAATATAAAATAAATACAAAATGTGTTGTTCAAGAATTAAAGGAGCACCAGAAAGTAGAATGCAGGTGAATCCTGAGTTCAAGGAGATAAACAGATTAAAAAATTAAGCTTAATCGAGTAGTAACCTCAGGGCAAGATTCCACCCAGCTAAGCTTCCATCATGTTAAATGGATGTTCCCCAAGGGACATTGCCATCTATTCTAAAGTTACAATATGCTTAAGGCTATATAAAGAAGAGTTAAGTCATGTTAGGTTTTATTATGTCCTGGTTATGGTTTTTATTTGAACACAAAGAGGTACAATTGTATTTCTAGTTGACAAGGTGTGGATTTTGATGGATATTCTAGGTTGTCAACTAGACTACATCTGGAGTGAACCACAGTCTGGAAATAGAAAGCACACCTGTGATCCAGATCATAAGGAAGGCACAGTCTTTTGATCCAGATCCTGAGGATGGAAGATACCATCTTTTGATCCAGATTATGAGGCTAGAAGACACAGTGTTTTGATACAGAACTTGTGGAATGCCACATGCTTTTGATACAGAATAACGCATGCCTTTAATTCAGATATCGGGGCATTGTGGTCATGCTTATAAAGATCTATAAAAAAAAAGAATTAAAGAAAAGCTTAGAGCCAGACATGGTGGTACATACTTTAATCCCAGCACTCAAGAGACAGAAGCATGCAGATCTCTGAGTTCAATGCCAGCCTGGTCTACAGAGCAAGTTCCATGACTGCCAAACTTAGACAGTGAAGTAAACCATGGAAAAGAAGAAGCTGGTGAAGATATAATTCAACAGTTCAGTCATCTCCTAGCCCCAGCAAGCAGCTGAACTTGGCAGGTTTAGCCATATGGTTCTGGCTTTAGAATCAAGAATGGAGCTAGCTTCTGTTACTAAGGAAAGCCTCTGAGGCTGTGGGTGTGTAAGGGGTGTCTTTGCATGTAGGTTAAGAAAAGCATTTGTGTGAGTTGGCCAAGGTTGTACCTTATGTTGGCAGCCACCCTTGGTAATGCCTAAGAGTAGCTCAGGTGGCACTGGTTTGAAGGCATGGGAGTCATGGAGAACAGCCAAGGCTTGGTACTGTGAGAGTTCAGGAGAGGCCACTGATAAAAGTGCAGCCTCAGTATCAGTTGATGGCCCAGGACTGAAGGGGCTATGCAAAGAAAATGAGAAATGTGTCCATGAAGAGAGATCTATGAGATTGGTGAAAGTGCAGCCCAGTTGCAGTTGAAGGCCCCATCATTTTGAAGATGTTGGTAGCACAGGATGACCACCAAGAACAGCAGCAGCAGAAACTGCGAAGGTGAAGTCTGGATTGACTTGGAAATCCCAAGAGGTTAGAGATGCCAGACCATGGTATAACTGCCTAGGAAAACTGCTAAGAGGGAGTGGTACAAGCTCAGGAGAAAGAAGTGTGTTGCAGTCAAGAAAGATGAAAGGATCCTTGTGTGGTTTAGGTATCAGAGTAATTGTGACTTCACAGAATGAGTTAGGTAGTGTTCCTTCTGTTTCTGTTTTATGGAATAGTTTGAGGAATATTGGTATCAGGTCTTCTGTGAAGGCCTGGTAGAATTCTACACTAAATCTATCTGGCCCTGGGCTGTTTTTGGTTGGGAGGTTTTTAAAGACTTCTACTATTTCCTTGTGCAATATGGTCCTGCTCTTGATTTAACTTTGGTACATAGTATCTGTCTAGAAAACCATCCATTTCATCTAGATTTTCCTGTTTTGTTGAGTATAGGCTTTTATAGTTGGATCTGATGATTTTTTAATTTCCTCCATTTCTGTTGTTATGTCTCCCTTTTAATTTCTGATTTTGTTAATTTGGATACTGATTCTGGGCCCTTTAGTTAGTTTGGCTAGGGGTTTATCTATCTTGTTGATTCTCTCAAAGAACCAGCTTTTGTTTTTGTTGATTTTTTGTATTGTCCTCTTTTTTTGATTTGGTTGATTTCACCTTCAGTTTGGATATTTCCTGCCTTCTACTCCTCTTGGGTGAGTTTGCTTCTTTTTGTTCTAGACAGAGGTATGCAACTGAGAGAGAGCACAGAAGGGCTTGTGCATGTAGGAAGGATTGAAACAGGAAAAGAAAAGGGAAAGGTTTTAATTGTATTTTAATTACAATAAATAAATACATATAAAACTTCTATAATTTTAAATTCTTCCTCTTGAAAATAAGCTCTGAATGCTTAAGAATTATTTTCCTTTTTCATTTTATAGCAATGGTTGTAATTTTTGCTATAAATTTTCTATACAATTTTTTTTCTCATTGGGACATAATACCTTAAGAAAGCATCCAAAAGGAGAAGAAAGTCTCTTTTTAATCATGATTTCAGAGGGTTTCAGTTTGTCATGATGAAGAAAACATAAAAGCATGGCTTGCTTTTTCTGATAGTAACAGCCTATAGCCTCTTCTTCCAAGGTAGAGAAGTCATGATGACCAGAGCAGGAAGTGGTCATCGCCTTCAAAAGCCTACACTGAGATGCCATGTCTACTAGCTGTGCTCCAAATCCCAAGTACACAACCTTCCCAAACTACATCATCATCTGGGAAACAGGTAATCTCCACATAAGTCTATGGGGACACTTCAGATTCAAAGCTAGCTTGAATTAAATTAACACCCTGGATATGGCTTTTCTCATGATGCACCATGGGAAATAAACTGTAATGTCCACAGCCCACCTAAGTGACAGAAGAAGGGGTTAGGTTAAAGTTGTATTTAAGAGGACACCTGGAGGTATTGTGTGAGATAAAAGGCTCACTGGAATGTACCAATAAGGGAATTATCAGAAGAATCATTAAAGCAGTTCCCACCTCAAAGCTGCTATTGCTCGGTCCAAGGGTCTGATCTAGTAGCATGTCTGCCCTCATTCATAATATTGTCCTCTTCTGGAACTGGCTACACTGAGTGAATCTTTTCACTCTACAATGTTCCCTTTCTCAGAGTATCACACAGAAGAAGAAAGAGAAACATGCAGTAGGCCGAAGGTCCTGAAATCATCGTTCGAGTTTGCTTTCTGTAATTGTGAAAAAGACTCTGACTGAAAGTAACTTAGGGAGACAGAGGTCTCATCCCATCTGAAAGGATTCAACCCATCTTTGAGGAGAGGCAGGGCATCTCAGTCAGGGACTTTAAGTAGCATATACAACTTGTTGAATAGGGCTTAGGCTATCTCCGTTTTACGTTGGCTGCTGTCTCTGTCCATGTCTCATAGCTCTGGAATCTCTAATATTGTGGAGTATTCATGGCAGCTGAGGTTGCAACTCCACCATTGGCAATCCCTAGCCTCTCCATGGAGATTCTTAACCTGCCACATGAGATTAAGCATTACGCTCTCGCTATGACACCTTCTACCCTGTAGTTTCCATGCCTTGTAAAAACAATACCATGTGAGAGACTCTTTTTACATTACCAGATACGTCCAGGGCAGCCAGGGGTACACAGAGAAACCCTGTCTCGAAAACAGATACGGCTACCAGCTTTAGATGCAGCCTTGTCCCGCCTGAACCTGAGCTTCTGTGCTCAGGTTCTGGGGAAGTAAGTTCCTTCTGTTCCTGTGAAGCACTGAAGATTTAACCTCAATGCTAAAATCTTATTAATCACAGCTTGTCTTCAGCCTTAAGTTGCTACCACCCCAGTACTGCAATAAAGCACAGGTTTCCTTTCAATGCTAGTGATATCTTGTCAGTCAAACCTGATTCCTTGACCCTGCCGAATCTGCACACACAGATTCTTACAGTTTACTTTTCTTAAAAAGATATTCCGTTTTACTTTTTAATTAGGTGTGAATGAATATGTCCCTGTGTAGTTTTGTGCATGGCAGTCTAGTGACCTCTGAGGCCAAAAGTGGGTGTTAGATCTCACAGAACTGCAGTTACAGGTGGGTTTGAAACACATGATGTGGATGTTAGGGTCTGATCTCCATTACTCTGTAAGATAAGTATTTGGGCATCCATTGGGTTATAAACTCAAAGAACATATATTTTCATCATCGTCATCATTTTCATCATCATTACTATTTTACTTTTTTTCAAAAGTGAAAGGAAACTTTCTCACCTGTGAATGCTCTTAATGATGCTCTGCACTTTATAACTCTATCTGGTGTTTCTCCTCATCCATATGCTATTTTTCTGCCATATAGCTACTTGCTAGCCTCAGTTACTGGGCATAGCGGCTGTCTTAGAACCTAACTGAAAAAGCATATTTTTATTTCTTCCTCCTTTTCATCTTCCTCCTGACAGGTTCAGAATTTTCAGCTTGTCAGCTTTCTGTCACACTCTAATAAAATTACTCTTGAGCTTACATCTAAATCCACTTTTAAATTATTTTATTAAGAAGGTCAGGAACCCAAAAGAGAATCCTGATTTCCCCAGTAAGAGTATGTATACTATATACTATATCATCATAAGCTTGTACATCTTTCTTTCTCTCAATATTCTTTACAGGGGAATTGTATACATATTCATTTTAATATGATTAGGAGTGTATCATAAAATTAAAATAAAGGGCAACAATTTTACCGTTGGGCACGCATGCTCATGAACATGGGTAGACAACATACAATGGCATGTGACTGACTGCTAAGTTAAACTAATTTAACAGAAGCCAGATTTATGAGCCATCCATAATTATAAGAACATACGCCTCTTGGGGGTTTTCAGATTTCCTGCAGAGGGCAATGAATTTTTCAATATCACTGTAATGAAAGTTTAAGGACATATTATTTCTACATAAGAGAGAATCAATCTAGTTGATATCTGATATACAATTGGAACAGTCAAGTGATCCATCAGTGGGTCGCAATGTTTTTTAAACACACAGCCCCTAAGACAAAACACAGCTTTAATTAAAACAGCACTTTTACAACAGTTAAATCATCTCTCAGCTGAAATTCTCTAAGATTCCAGCGACAAGCGAGCACATCTGCTTGCTGCTCTACATGCCATTCTTTATCAAGAGCAGGGAGACCATCCCCAATACTACTTAAGGACCTTATCATGAGTAATTTAGCCAGATGTCATTGAATATACACTCTAAATTTCACTTCTTGGTAATTATAAGGAAGCATTGGATTGTTTTCGTAAATGATCGCATTTTTCTTGGATGAGAAAAATTGACCTGCTGTCAGAGCTTGTCTTCCAAATGCAAAGAATATAACTCACGGACCAATTAGCACAAATGTTAGAGAAGTTTATGATAGATTCCTAAGTGAGATCTTTAGAGGCAGGGAGAGAAAGAAGAGCTCCTGGACAACAGGAGATAGGGTACCACTGAAAAGCCAGTGTGTTTATTTAATGAGAGGACTTAGAGCAGATCCTGGATTGAAGAGTGGGCATGATTGAGCTGTTAATAGTCCAGTAGGTCAAATCACACATCCAGGTTCCAACACATAGATAGCTTCAGTCACATGCCACATGTGTTCTTGAGGCCAGGGTGCTGACTTAGGGAGTAAGAAAAGAGCAACTAATATGTGAAATACTCTCCTGGAAATCCAGACCTCCAGAGGTGACATTCTTGGAACTGGAGTTTGGGGCCATGGTGGTTTCTGCCCACTTTGAATTTCCTCTTCTCAACAGTAAAATCATTTTCTGGTGGTGTGAGCTGATTGTTTTCTTAATGGTATGTGAGATTTTGAGATTGTATTTGTTAAGTATATCACAGAAAAAAAAGTTTATATCCAAGTATCATGAAAAAAAAATGGAGGACTCAAGAGGACAGTTGAAATATAAAAATGAATTACAAAAGTGTAAATGTTTTAGCAGAAGACTTAGTAAAACTAAAAAGACAAATAAAATACCTGTACAAAATGTGTGAATATATATATATATATATATATATATATATATATATATATATATATATATATACACACACACACACATACTGATATTCTACACATGGACAATGAGAAAAACTTTCATTAAAAAAAGTAATCCAATATAAAAAGGTGTGTGTACAACTTTGATTTCTCACTATTCATTTCTTTGCCTTTTGTCTTTTTGTAACCCAGCACAGTCTTATGTTTGTTCATAAATATTATGCTTTGAGCAGAATATTACAGCAGAAGAAAAAGGGAAATATCCAAGGAATTTGGTCATGTAATGCAATTTGGCAAGTTTGGAAACTATAACATTATTTAGACCCCTAGAATAGAGATTGTGATAAAGGTTGATACTGTGGTCTATATATCAGATAAAATGTGTAAGGTGCTCTTTACAGGAATGCTTAATCATGTTTCCTTCACATGCTTTTATGTATTTTAACACAGATCGGTAATACTTTATTGAATGTGCATCATGAGTATTTATTTTTAGTTTTAAATCTTCTTTTAATTTTCTTTATCATATTTTGTCTTAGTGGAAAAATACAGCTTAATAAATCATTCTTCATATGGATGACAATTCTTCCAGTTTGTTTATTCTAAATATAAGGATTTGCATTCTTAATTTAACTACCTTACCATTATAGTTCCACAAATGTGTGAGCCTTATATATTCCTTACGGATCAGTATGTCTCCATACTTTACCATACTGCTTGATCTTGCATAGCCTCTTAATAATCCTTGATGCAAGGTATGATCTGATTCCCTATGCTTCATCTTTAGATGTATGTTAGTTAGGCAAGAGAAATTGTAATATCTATTAAAGAATAGATATATAATAGCAAAACATAAAAGATAATATGTTTTCATAACAATTGAAAAGAACTAGAGGATAGTCAGTCACCAGAATGAAGGAATAGCGAGATAATGAGAGATGGTGATGATGATGATGATGATGATGATGATGATGAAGGTAAATGGATAGATAGATAAATGCATACATACATACATACATAGATGCAGACATACATAGATACATACATAGATGCATACATATATAGATACATATACATACATAGATGCATAGACAGAAAGATAGATAGATAGATAAATAGATAGATAGATAGATAGATAGATAGATAGATAGATAGATAGATAGATAGATAAATTGTACAGGTCATGTGCTAGGCTGGAGCATTAATCTAATTTAGATATTGCCAGATATGTGTTTTGTTTTCAGACATGGTTAATATCAACAATCAGTTAAATAAAGCTCTGTATTCTACGCAGCGTGAGTGGGCTACATCTGAGGAAGAAGAGCCCCTAACTGCAACAGCTGATGTTTCTTAAGGAAGAATAAATTCTGCTTTAAGATGGCAACATCAAATCACCAGCTTCCTGGCATGTCTTAAATGTTTCTCTCCCTAGGTTACGGCATAAACGTCTACCTCCATCTCACTTCAGAGCTTGGACCACCAGTGTTCTCCTCGGACGTGCCAGCATCATCCCAACAGTTCTTTTCCATTCACAGCAGGTTTTTACTGGTAAAAATAATTATTGAAGATATTCCACAAAATAAAATTAAAGAAAATAAAAACACAAAGAAAGAAGAGAGTAAGAGAGAGGAAAAAGAAAAGGCAAAGAACAATTATATCTACTATGGGTTGTATCATGCAGTTTTATAGTGGTTTGAAGAAGGTGATATATTTTTCTTGGTTTTTCTTTTAAAGCTTTGTATTTTGATAAAGTTTTATTACTGGAAAACTGTAAGAATGAGGGTAAAGAAAAAAATAGACATATTTTATAGTTATCAAAATATATTAATTGAATCTTTAAAAGAGGTATTAAATTATTTTGCAATATGTCAAAATAATTTTGTAATCGTTCCCATCAATAAAACTAATACAATGCATTCACAACTTAAATATCCATTTCTATCTCTATTTTATTCTAATTTTGTTTCTTCTTATTTATTTGAAAGTACTTAGTTTCCTTGCGCATCGTATCTTCTTTTGGATCGCCAAGTTTAGAAAGTAACACTTCTTTAAATGAGAAGAAAGAACAGGAACAAACTGAAAAGTGAAGGGAGTTCATTGTGGGAGCACAGCAGCAAGTAGATCACTTTTCAAGATGTGTCCTACCGTGGTAGTTTGAATAAAAATGGCCACCATGGGCTCATCAGTTTGAGTGCTTAGGATCCACTTCTGGCTACTTGACAGGGATGAGGGGGTGTGGTCTCTTTGTAGGATATGTGTCACAGAGGGTCAGCTTTAGGGTGTCAAAAGCACAAGCCAGGTCTAGTGTTCTCTCTCTTCCTGCTGCCTAATGTACAAATTTCAGCTACCTCTCCATCACCACATCTGACCAACTAGATGACACTGAACTAAACCTCTGAACTGTATGCCAGCTCCAGTTAAATGTTTTCCTTTATAGGAGTTGCCACTGTCATGGCGTCTCCTCATAAATGTAGAACTTTGTCTAAGATACCTACTTACTTTTCACACAATTGCTTAAGGATTTCCTGATCAAGATTTGAGTGTTCAGTCAAGTAAATGCAGGTTACTTGGTCACTTTATTTTTTTAAATTATCTTCTTGTAAAAAAACAATCCTTGATATTATTTATATTTTAATTTAGAAACAGAGTTTATTTTCAGATAGCGATCAAAAGAGTTTCTTCTTTTGAATTGAAGCTATGTTGGTATTTGGGCTCACGAATAAGAAAGACTATGAAAACTTATGTTTATAGTAATAATCTAAAATAGAAAACACAATGAGATAATTACATTTGTTTAAGCAATGAAAGTTATACAGAAACTTATTTGGTGAAGTGAAGGAAGATCAACCATTTCAATTGTAAATAACTTTAGAAACACTGGGATGTAACAGGGGAGATTGCTTAAAGAATTAGTCTACTATTTAATGATTTACAAATATACGCTATATTTAATCATCCAAACAAGATCTGCACTCTAAAATCAATGTTATAAGAACAATGGTATTGATGAGTAAATATTTTAAATAAAATACTGCTTAAGATGCAAATGTTTAATATTTCTGCTGAAAAATCTCTGAGAGATTACTAGAATAATATACCAATCTTTTGTATATAGGTGTAAGGTATCTAGTAACAAGAGTGATCTACCCTAAGATTCATAGAAATTATCTCTTAGTTTTCCCATATCTGTCTCAATTTAGAAACAGTAACTGTGCATAATTTTGACATCTCAAAATCTCAGGGTTAGTCAATGCCATAATATAAGCTAATCGCTGTCTAGGTGTTAATGTGTATGTGTATTTTCAATTTATAATGATCATAAAACTATAGTACTTTGGTTTTAAAGGCTTTGCAACAGAAAACACTATGATGAATAATTTCTAGCCTGTTATATATACACATATCTTGGACTTTTTTCCCAGGCAAAACATTTTAAGTACAGAACAATTAAACTCTTTTTGATAAATGAGAAGCTGATTTCATTTTACAGAATATGTTATGTCCTATGCTTTGTTTCAATTTGACAATTCAGAGACAAAGTCATCACACGTGATGAAATTTTATCATGAAGGTCACAATCCAGCATTTTATGAAATTAAACCAATCATTTAAATGGAGAAAAGTAGATTTGTTAACAAATAGCTTTTCCCCTACAAACCTCATAAGGATTCGTTCATGCTGACTACCTCTAATGTTTTACACAATCGCCAATTAGTGTCAAAGTTACTGGAGCCATCACGCCCCCACTGCATCAACTTTATGTACTGGTTTAAGGAAAATGCAATTATTCTTCTTCTAAACTAATCACTAATTTCAAAGTTATTATTAACTAATTTAATCTTCAAATTGGCATACTCTATTAAGCCACATATGAAGTTTATTACTGAATGAAAAAAGGAGAATATCAGGCTATATGTGTTAAACCAAAGCAAGTGGAAAATAGGATTTCCTTGAATTCATAGAAAGCAAAAGAGCCATGCTTTAACCTTGTTCAGGTCAGAAGTACAGGGAGAAAGAAAGATATTATTCATGGCTACTAGAGACCAGGAGTAATTTTTATAGTTCTCTGACATATTAATGACCAACAATGAGTGAACCCCTTAAGTACCTCATTTATTGTCTTAAATATGAAAATGTTTGAGAGATTAGAGAGAAAATTGTTTGAATTAATTAACTGAACTGACACTCAAGGGATCCAGTACAAGATTTCCAGACAAAACCTAGGAATTTACAATAATGACATTTCTTTCATGGTTTGAAAATATAGCACCAGGGGGATTTGAAGGCAGTCTTAACATTTAGCTGATGTCTGTTGAGGGCTTAAGAACCCTCTGAAACCATTTATTTTATTCATTGGAGACTTCCTCAATTACAGTATAAAAGGCATCACATTAAAATAGCCACGAGGCCCACAAATTCTATCACATAAGTGGAACGGGATAACTGACACAGTGCAAATCCAGAATGCAAATGGAGGCTATTAAAGTAATAGCCTCATTTGAAAGTATTCCTTGTGTAGGAAAGGTAATGTGCACAAAGATAAAAGCAGAGCAGCACATCCCATGGTTAGCTTAACCACATTTCCATTCCTCTTGAGGGTTATCAATTCTGATGAGACTCCTCTGTGCTTAAGAATCCATCCATATGGTGGCTCTTTTTGCTGTCGTGACAACAGATTTTTAGAAGGAAAGTTGGCTTAACCTGGATCATGTTAAACATTCAAAAAGGTAAGTGCCAAGGTTCGGACGATATGCAGTTACTTAGTTTTATATCTAACTACAAATAATTTACTTCCTAATTCATATAATCAACTAGATCAGTATCAATAACTGCTATGTATCCAACAATAATCTATCATCTAACTATCAATAATATAATATATTAACAATATAATATAATATATAATATATACTATAGTAACAATAATATATCTAATAAAATGTATATATATTATGAATGTACTTATCCCTTTTCTAAATCTATTATTATACAGATTGATTAATACATATCATATAAGATCATATTTGATGTATGCATTCTTATTAACAATTGAGATACTTAAATGTATTAGATGTTAGTGTGAAATTTGCTTTCTAGACCCAACTTGGCAAGTAACATTAACTGCATATCGATAATGGTTTCGTCACTCTGAAGACTTTTGTTATCGTCCTTTACATATAAAAGCCTACCATACAGAATCCATTAAACTCCAAACATATATTCTAGTTTTAATAACTTTCTTGGGAGTAAAATTGGCATAAGTGTCATATTTTTAATGCACATAGTGACACATGAACATACTGATAAAATCATCTCCACAAGATAATGAGCTTAATCAATCACCACAAATGTCTTAACACAACTTAATTTCTCTCTCTTCCTTAAACCTGTCTCACTGTACCCAGTCAGGTCCCGATTTATTTTCTGTCAATATGTATTTATTTATACTTCCTAAAATTTATTGAATAGAACCAAGCAATAAAAATTTGTCTTGCTTCCATCAGTTTAGTTGTTTACTGTCTATGATATATATTGGTTTAGCTATTTCTTGGTTTTAGTGGAGGTTTTTTGGGGGGTGTCAAGTTTTCTTTAACATTTGATATTAAAAATTTTCTGCCTCCAAATTCTAAGATTGCAAACCTTCAACACTGACAACAAGTTTTAACTATCTTTGTGTAAAGGCCCGGCCTTTTTACCTTTCTTCATCGAATTCCCTCCAGATTGCATTGTCTTGCCTCCGCCTATGAAGTGCTGAGATGCGTCCTTGCCTAAAACTCCTTGGCTCTTATACTTTAACATTTTAAGTATTTATATCAAATAACCTTCTGATAATTTCAGTTAATGAATAATATCTATTGATAAATCTGAATAGAAATAATATCTCAAATTCATGGAATCTTCCAAATACTAAATATGCATATCAGAACATTAATTCAGACCATTAAAATGTCTTTAACAGTGTTTCATAATATTCCACACTGTTTGTTTGACCCAATATAATTATCTTTTAATTTGAAATGTTGTTCAACAATTGATCACGAGTTTTATTTTTTACTGTATGTGAAAAAACAGGACAACAAAAGCAAATGAGAGAAGAAGACACGATGACTTGTTCACAACTTCCAATGCCACACATTAAATAAACTGAAACATCTGAAATATCACAAAAATCATTATTTCCAAGTATTAATGGCAACAGGGTTTTTTTTTCATCTCTTATGAAACATTAGATGGTTGTAGTTACAAGTATTCATGTTTGGGTCTTCCCTTTTACTCCATCGCTCCATCGGTCTACATGTGTGTGGGTGTGTGTGTGTGTGTGTGTGTGTGTGTGTGTGGGTGTGTGTGTGTGTGTGTGTGTGTGTGTGTGTGTGTGTGTGTGTATACTATATAGTTCTTTATTACTACAGCTCTGTAATATATCTCAAAGTCTGAAATAGCAATCCCTCCAGCATTATTCTCTTTGCTAAGGATTGCATTTGATATCCAGGATCACTTCTGGTTCTATGGTGAATTTTAGAATGCCTTTTGTTTTCTACTTCTGTGCTGTGATGAATGTTGTGGTTATTTTGATTAAGATTGTATTGAATCTGTAAATTGTTTCTCGTGGGATGGTCATTTTTGCAATGTTAATTCCATTGATCCATGAATACAGGATGTCTTTCCAGTTTCCAGTGACTTGTTTTTCACTGAACAATACAAGGGGAGAGAAGCTAGTGAAGCTATTCTGACGTGCGATAAAACACAGCTAGATCTATATTTTGTTAAAAAAGATAATAAATATGTCTACACAGTCGGAAACACATTCTCAGAAGATACTAATTAACAGATGTATAAAATGATGCACTACATATTTAGGCTTCAAATTTCATAGAATAAACACTAAAAAGTAAAGCAAGTGCAAAGATACTGACAACTAGAGGAAAACTTCAATATCATTCATTTATTTTTTAGATAGATCATAGAGACTAAAGAAAAAAACATAAAATTTGAAGGTAAATAATAATGATAGTCAGCTGGAGTTAATATTTGTCTACATGACTCTAGAAAACATAGTCTTAGAATGAAATAAACATTACTTAAACTAATGACTGCATGACTCAAAAGCTAAAATAAATACACAAAGGTATTAAAACTCTTATATCAGATTATCATAGAACAAAATCAAGAGAAAAATGAAAAGCAAGAGAAAACATACACACTGTAAAAATTCTTGAAGATGGAACAATAACAAAGTTGAGTGAACAGGTAGTCATTCTAGACATCAGGTGGGGAATTCACAAATTGAACTAAAATTTATAGACTGAATAGAACATTTCGGAACTAACTAATCCTGTGGTAAGGGAGAAAGTTCATAGCTACCTATGTGTTCATTACAAAACAAAAAACAAAGAAAACAAAACCAAAAAACCAAAAAACCCAGAGATATCCCAAAGAAATAACTTAGTTATGGAACTCAAAATTTGAGAAAACACAAGAATAAAACAAACTGAAGAAGATACCAAAATTGTTGGCAGTGAAGCAGAAATTAATGAAATAAAGAACAAAAAATTAGAATCAAACAAAGTCTTTGCTCTTTTAGAAGATAAACAAAGTTGGCTATCTCCCAATCAAAAATTTTAAAAAAGAGAGAAAGAAGACTCAAATTAATAAAAGTTAGGGGGGTGAGAGATGTTAAAGTATGTCCCATTATTGTTAAGGGATCTTTTTGAAAACCTAAATTTCTATTAGCTAGAAATTTAGATGATATAGATAAACTCTTAAATATGCATGGTGAACATACTAACTAGGAATATATAAACAAATAATAAACAAGTACCTTCTAAGAATAATAAAAAAATCTTTTCACAAATACAAATCTAGGATCACACAGAGCCACTGCTGAATTACACAGAAGTTTTAAAGAGATTATAATACCAATAATTCCCATCCTGTCTTTCTCAAATAGAGGAAGGGGTGGAACACTGCCAAACACATTCTATCAGACCAGTATTACACTGATTCAAAAGCCAGATAAAGACACAAGCCAAAATATCTATAGACTAATTTCCTCAATGACAATGCAGAATATATCTCAGCAGAATACTTGCCAACTAAATTCAAGATTGTGTGAATCTCAAACACCATAAGCAAGTCATTTCAATCACAGAAATGCAGCTAATTTAACATAAAGATATATACACCAAAACCATAAATAAACAAGAAAAAAATTACATGATATTCTCAATGGGCTCAGAAACCTAATGTTAAAAATACCCTGTCATGATAAATATTTTGAAGAATTAAGGATAAAAGAACTTAATTTAACATGAGACACAAAGAAAAAGAAAGAAAGAGTGGGAGAAAGAAAGAAATATAGATAGACAGAAGGAAAAAAAAGTTAGTAAAAAGGTGGGGAGAAATCAGAACCCTTTCACTTCCGGTGGGAATGTAGACTAGGGGATCCTCTATGGGAATCACTGTGGAGGTTTCTCAAGACTAAAAGCGAAGCTGTCATCTGATCCAACTGTTACTGAGTATTTGTACAAACGATTCTAAGCCCTACCTCAGCGATATTTATGAAAGTTTATTGTTCCACAATTTACCACAGAATTCCACCCAAATATGGATGAATTTAAAAATGCATCTGAATTTTATTCAACCATGAAAAAATTGTAAAATATATAAACAAACAAACAAATAAATAAATAAACACAAAGGTTACGTCTGACAGCTAGGTTAAGCAAACTTGTCCAGATTCTCATGTGTGGGTTCTCGAGCAAGTGACTGTGCAAGTGCAAAGGAGGCAGGGGTGTGTTTTATGAAACTCGAAAGGGGACATGAGAAGGAACAAAAGATCTTCAAGTAAAGAAGAAATTCCAGGTCTCTCCCTGAATATAGAGAAATGTGTGTGGTTATACTGACTTAGAATATGGATTTCTGTAATTCATTTGGAAAATGAACAGCACCAAAAACCTGTTTGCTTTTTAATTTTACTTGAAATGGTTCATAATAATATGCAAATAAAACAGAGGACAACTTTAAAAAGAAATGCATTTTAAAATTCAAGCATGATAAAGCCTGTCTTCAATAAGATTAGTAGATATGTTTTTTTATAAGGAGAGAAAGAAGAGTCTTTTCAGATATATTAATTTCATCGTAGTGAGTCACATGAAATGATACAGAGCAACTGGACATTATCAGTTAATTCATGAGTGAAGGGTAATGGAAGTGGAGATTTTTACCTGCCCGTCTATTAATGAAGAAACTGTTAAACATCCTGGGACAATATTGATCGAAGCAGAAATTTGAAAATGTTACATTTCCAGGAACATCTTCTGATTTTTGAAATATTTATATTAGTTCCCTTAATAAGGCAGTAAGTGATTCAGATGTTAAGTATATCGCATAGCATTGGAAATAGTATGTGTTAGCCTTAATTCATTAAACCCCAAATTCTTCAACAATATTCTAGTTCCCAATAGTAAGGTGGATTAGTATCATTTATTTGAGAGGCTTATGTGTAAAGAGAAAGTTTCATACATTCTTACAAACCAATTTATCTTCAGTGAATGAAATCCAATTCAAGTTAAGGTTCTTTGAGCACATGGGATTAAAGCATATTTTTGTAAACAATCCTTTCTATCCAAAGTATGTTATCAGAACTAAATTAGATACATAAAGACAAATTTAGCATTCTATACTAATGTTTATTCTAAAAAACAGGAATAAAAATTCTCTGTCTTCCTCAGTTACAGTTGATAGAGATTCATTGTGAAGCTTAAAGCAGAAATTGTAGCGTATAGAATTTAGAGTTAAATAAAACATCATAGTCTGAGCATTGCGTGCACATGAAAAGATGAGACAGAAAACTCCTCACTCTTCCTAGATCGAGTCTGCCAGTCAAAGAGAAATGCTCGCCGGGTATGGCTGCATGACTGGAGTGCACCAAAAGGAAGGTCTATTTTTAGCGTGGCTCTTTTTCTCCATTTTAAAAGGAATGGTCAAGCTTTGTGTTTGTTTTTATAAAATGATGGCTAAATAGCACCAGCTAGAGCCAAGAGCAGAGAAGGCAAGAGTCTATACATTCCTGCCAGCCTTGCCTTTGGCTCTTCCATCTTGGATCTGTTTTGAAAATTAATCCTGCCAACCATTCAGAATGCTGCCAGAAAGGACAGAGGATCTTTTATGCTCCATCAACTTCTATGGCTCAGAATTATATCGATGAACGACTAGGATTCTGAGGCCATATCCTCTGGTATCATGATGAATGAGAAAGACATAGTATTATATCTAGGAATTTCCAACTAGAAGCAAGATGAAAAGTCATTCATCTAAATCCAAGTCCAATCCATACTTAAGAAGCATGTAAAGGTAACAATAGATTGTGATAAAATTTCCTGATGAATTCCTTCCTCTAAAAGTAGTCATTCTGATTTTTCTCAAATGTGAAAAAAAACATTGCTATAATATTTTATCATTACTTATTTTTCCCAATAAATATCTGTTGTAGGATTCATTCATTTTCTTTTTTTGTTCAGACAAACTTTTTATATGAGTGTCTAAATCCATAAAGTACTTGGAAGTAGTCTAAAAATACTTTACTTCAAAACTTTGTATTTACTTGTTAAGAATGATGACATTTTATTCAAAACAAAATAAAATCCATCTTCTGATGTAGAATGAAGTCAGACAGGATGCTAAAGAAACTGATATTCTCTCAACTTCTGTGCTAGATTTTTTTTCAGTTCCATAAGTGACTTACTGTCATTGACATCATTGTTCCATATTTGTCATTTTAATTTCCAATAAATTTCTACATCTTGATAAAATAGTAAAATTTGTTGAAATATGCAATTTCCAAAAATTAATCTTGAAAACACATCATCAAAACATCTGTAAGCCTTGATATATCTAAGAAAATGTTTCATTTAAGTCTATTTTGTATTTCTTCCTCATTTTTCAGGCTTCGTAATGTTTGCATATGCACAATGAGGTATAATGGGATATGACTCAAAACTATAAAGTTCATTAGCATTTCCAAGATGCTCTTCAGGCATAACCTGAAGATAATACACGGTATATTTAGGGCACCTGTTTTTTTAAATGCAACCAGCCATATGAGGCTACAGGTTTTAGTTTGGTTTGGACTTGAAGTTTTTCATCTTTTCTCTTATATTGCTTGTGGTGTCTTATTTTTTTTCTTTGTGATCATTTCAAATCAAGAAACTGGATGCTCAAGAGATCCAGGTGGCTGCCCTGTTAATGAGTGGAGTCAAAACAACTGTTTGCTAATGATGCATGTGGCCAGTCAGCCCTTGGGAGCATCCTGCCCCTGGATTTACTTTAATGGCAAGCTCTTCCAGAGTAAACTCCCATTTCTGTTCCCTACTGCCCAGACGCTTTATCTCCTCCCTCACTCCAAAGCTACTAATTCACCCCATAATGGACTAGAGGTGTAGCCATTACCGAGTTCAAACAGGGATTCTTGGAAATTTTTCTGATATGATCGAGTACAGATTGTCTTCTAACAAATGTATAAAACACGTGTCATCCATTAATTTCACTAAGCTATATAAAAAGGCTGCCAACTACTAAGTTAGGCTAATATTATTTCAGATATAGCAACAACAATCACAATAATAATAATAATATTAATATTAATAATAATAACAATAATAATAAACTTATTAGAAAAATAATTGAAGTAAGTTGTGTCCAACCCTCACTGCAGTCCACCAGTGAACAGAGAGACTGTAACATACAGTGAGGCAAGATAGAACAGGGTACTTGTTTCATTTGCTTGAAGCACTATTTGGGTTGATACATTCCTCTTTTCTTTCTTTACTATAAAAAATATAGTATATATACTATTCTATATAGTATATATCTGTATTATAAAAAGAATTTCCTTTTTCCTCCCTTAGAATGCAGTGAAACACATTTTATAGCAAAGAAATAATACCAATGCTTGTTAATATTTAAAGTAAAGTAGTGTCTAGAGTTTACTATTGACAAGCAGAAAATGTCATGAAAGAAACCTAGAAAAGAAAAGGGGAATATAATCGTGACTGTTTATAGAAGATCGAAACCAGAAGATGTGCTTAACTCTCAGATTCATGTCTCCATGCAGACTACTAGCATGGCACTTTCACAGAGAAGTTATATCTGAGTCGTGGCTTGATGAAATGATAAAGGGTGATAGCAGTCTAATACGGTTACCAGGAAAAATGAGGAAGGTGGGTATGTAAAGCAAAGGGAAGAAGCAGACACTGTTCAAACAGACAATAGTTTTTTCACTGCAGTGTTTTGCAAAGCATCTTCTATTACTAATGACAATTACAGCATGGTTTTTATATGAGTCAATTGCCACACTTAAACAGAAAATTGCAGAAAGCAAGGATAAACGGACGAGACTGTAATAGAAAGTTGTCACAAAAATTATAGGCAAGGTGGCAGTGATGACCACCAAAGGTGTGAAGGAACCATGGATATTTTGCCACTCAGAAAATTTCTCATGAATTCTTCAAGGAGTAGCTAAAATAAGAATATAGAGAGAGAAAGTCTAGCTTATTCCAGGATTACTTTCCCTGCACAAACGGAAGAATGGCTGTCACTTGGGATAATGAAAATGGATGTTTAGCTAAGAAAACGATGAGTATCCACTGAGCACATGACATCCAGGCGGGACCGTCTGGTCGGCAGAGGACCTGAGCCTGGTGAATCTGGTGCTACCAGCATAATTTTGGTGTTGATGGATTACACATAGACCGAGATGCTATTGAGAGATGAACCCCCTACTATGTCCAGAAATGTAGGAGTTACTCCTAGAATGCTATGTGATCGTGAACTTGAGAAGAGGAACTAAAATAGAAAGCAAAGAGTCAGTGAAAGCTTCCTTTTGGTGGCCTTCTGGATAACGTCTTAAAGAATGAGTCTCCCTGCCCTAAGAAAGAAGAGATG
Organism: Uromys caudimaculatus; assembly: GCA_028551405.1. NCBI lineage: Eukaryota > Metazoa > Chordata > Mammalia > Rodentia > Muridae > Uromys > Uromys caudimaculatus. The sequence goes on along the minus strand of CM052707.1, from coordinate 60,974,722 downwards.
TAGAGATGCACTCTAATGTATATATGGCTTACACCCTGATTAATTCATAAGGTGAAAATCTTACTGAGACTCATGTCCTTCTCTTAGTCCATCACAGACCCCATTAACAGATAGCCACACATCCCTCTACAGAGTGTTGATGGTCAGTACGTGTGTCTGTTCATGAATTCCCTAGCACAAGTGTATTACTACCACATGAAAAAAATAAAGATTAATATTAAAAACTTAACGAATTCTACAAGTGTATGCCTTTTGTGCCACTAAAGTCAGCAACCCAGCCTAACATCGTTACATAAGGGGCTCTAAGGGCTTGATAGGTTTGGGTTTGCTTAGAATCAAATATGGAGGCGAATCATGTAAGAAGAAAGAAGCGTATTAGTCAACTGCACATGGCAGCTTGCAGTAAAGAGGTGGTCCCTGAGAGAGAACGCTGTCAGAATGGTGGTAAGAGGAGCATATCTTTCCCCTGTAGTCAACATGGGCAACATGGGTGATGCTGGGAAAAAGAATAGGTTTCTATGAATCAACAAAGGAAAGCTTTCAGATCAAGAGACATCTCTTAAGCTACTGGGACACGCACAGTTAAGTAGTATTTGTAGTTATCCATGTTGACCCTGCTGCTCACCCTTAAGATTTTGCACATCTTGCCGGGCAGTGGTGGTGCAGGCCTTTAATCCCAGCACTTGGGAGGCAGAGGCAGGTGAATTTCCATGTTCGAGGCCAGCCTGGTCTACAGAGTGAGTTCCAGGACATCCAGGGCTACACAGAGAAACCCTGTCTCGAAAAAACCAAAAAGAAAGAAAAAAAAAAAAAAAAGATTTTGCACATCTTTTTCTTCAATTGTTATTTGGATGTAATTGTGAAAAATTTTATGTTTTCAAGTCTGTACATACTTTATTCCCTCCATTTACCTCACGTGCCTGGTTTGGGATGTGAGTTGCCTGGGAAGTGCACTCTTAGATTAGATGCTATTTATCAATGGAGCTGGTAACTGGTATCATATTCATATTCTGCTTTTCTTTTCAAAAACAAAGATAAATATTTTATGTTTAGTTAATAGAAAGACAGAGAAATGCATTATTTGTTTAAAATTTACATATCATGTAAATATATGCAAAACACTCAAATCTGAATTCTTGTCTATCACTAAGAAACATTTACTTGCAAAACATAATGCACAGATGTGGAAATGCACAGGTGACACTTAGTACGTGTTTCAAAAGTATCAGCATTTTATGATATAATAAAAACAAGAACATACCACTAAATACATGCAGAAAATGTATTTTCTTCTTTCTTTGGATATTTATGGTATGTCAAAAAAAAAAAAAACACTTAATTTTAAAGCAGTGAGTGCATTTGAGATTTGGTTTCGTTTACAGGCTATTACAAGTGCGAGTCCGCTTAACTTAGGGAAACATCCTTTAGGCTGTGTTCCAAAGTGTAATGACTAGAATAATTTCTATCCATAAGACACTAAATAACGTGCATTTAAGCCGAGCTATATTCAAAGGATGTCAGAATGCCAGCACCTGGCATTCTGCCAGGCCGTGAAATAGAATTCAGGTCCAATTTGTTTCCAGCTTTCCCTCACAACTGGCAGGCACTTTCAACACATAATCTCAGCGATCCACCGTCTTTTTAAATACTTTCCTCATATTGACAGCTACAGTTCCCTGGCATCTGTATTGATAGGCAATTCTTAAAAATGTGATTTGTGAAATACAGAAATGAACACTGTTCCGGTCTCATGTTTGCTGAATGACAAAATGAAATAAAGAGGCCGAGGAACAGATATATGAGTGTTCCTGAAATGAACTGCAGCCATCATCCTCTACCATGAAGACATGGATCCACTGAACCTTCCTTTCGATGAGAAAGCTGGATGGTGGGGAAGCCAAAGACTCCAGGAGACTTAGGGTAGAGGTCTGACTACCTGCATTGGCTAGAATGTTGCCTGTGGGCTAGAAAGCAGCTTCGAAATCTCTTGTTTCTGATCAACTTTGAGCAAGTCATTAATAATAGCAAGTTTTGTTTATCGAAACTGGCAGATTTGACATTTTTAATACAAATATTTTAAGACATGAAAGTATAAATTCAGTCTTACTTGGACAGGTGCTTGTATTTATTCAAAAATTGTAAGGACGTATCTGAAATCTTCTGTTTTTAGGGAGATCTTTGTTTCGCTTTGCTAAGGATTTTAAAGTCCCTCAGGGTGAGGACCATCAATGCAGTCTCACACATGGCTATTCATATGTAGCTGGCATCTTGTCTTCTGTCTACAATAGAAACCACACTCATTTCTTCCCCTTTGGTGATACCAATGTCAGTTTTTCTATGTTTTTGTTCCTTTTGTCCTATCCCCCGAACATCCTTCGCATTGTCTAGCAATCTCTCTTTACTTCAAGGCAAACTTTTCTTAAGATTACAGACAAGAAAGTAGCTAAAATACTCACCTTTCCGTTCCTGGCTTTACTCCCTGGTCACAATGTCCTTCAGCTCTATTCATTTTGTGGAAAAGAACGAACTCCATCTTTCCCTATCGCTGAATCCACTGAGTACATGCTACTGTGTTTTCTTTAGCCATAAATCTGCCGATAGTTCATGCAGCTTTGAACTTACCATTGAATTACTAATTTGATGAGATTTGGCCTCCTCGTAATCAAGTATATCTCAGTAGTGCCACCAGCATAAGGCAGGTATTAGCTACACCCCCGGTCTCCGTTTGGCTTAGACTTTTCACACCACTCTCTTCTCACCTGGATCAGCACATAGACACTCACATGCCCTTGTCCTAACAGAAGTGGTTTGTAACTTGGGGCCACCCACCTGCATCAAGGCGCATGCTCACCTCTTTCCAAATGATGGAACAAATGTCTCCTTTCCTTCAGCACCATCAAACTTAGTTTCTATCCAGTTATTTCTGGGTACAAAGTAGATGGGCAATTGTGGTCTGAACTTGCTCTGGGTGAAAATCATGTTCTTTTTGTGAACTTTGGGAAGAATCTCTTATGTGCCATTACATGCCTATGCGCAGTTGGGTGTCAAAAGGATTAGACTCTCGTGTACTAAGGGAGAGTGTAGGTAAAGTAAGCACAGGCTAACACAACCCAAGCCTATGGCTTTAAGCAGAAACCCATCTATACTATGCTCCTTAAAAAACAAACTCCTATTTCCTATGCACCACTTACAGGAAAGCCTTGAGCAACAGTGAGGACCCTTGCATATTCTGACCAACAGCGGCCCACTGTCCTTGACAACAGCTTTCTGATCTGTACGATTGCTTTCCTTTTGAGTGATGCCATCTTTCTATTGTTAAATAGAAAGTGTGCAGCTTTATTATAGTCCTTTGTCACCCACATGAAAACACCTGGTCTAAACCTTCTACGTCATTAGTATGCAAATATCCAGCTTTTGATACATGAAATCTACTGAGGATAATCCATATAAAAACCCTTACACCTTTAAAAATACTAATTTGAATTCTTTATGTGTGTACACCTCAATGTATTTGCAATTTGCCACAGAAGTGTGTGATCACTAATAGCTTTTTGTTACTTTCATTTTCGATAGATCTTAAATTTCTTTATTGAAATTTACAAATCTGATATGCCCTTCTTACTAAGTCGTTCCTTTTGGAGCTGTATCTTCTAGCATTACATTCTTAGGCAATTCTGAGTTTGTTTATAGCTTGATACCTCAGAGTAATAACCTTCCTGTTGTTGTTATTAGTGAGTCTGGACACAATGGATTCTATAGTAGAGCTGAAGAAATTTACCCTCTTTGTGGGTCTTGCAAGAGTATGGTCCTCTTAGTAGTTTGTGGGCATGTGATGCACACACCACGGTGTGTGTGGTGTATTGGGAATGGTTATTTCTACAAACATAATGCTGATCCTTATTAAGTGCTTCCTCAGCCCACATTGACATTAGTTGCTACTTGAATGCCTCTCTATTACTAGCTGTTCCAATAATGGTAAAAGGCTGAAGTACTTATTGAGTTAGAAACTGGCAGAGGACAAGATACTTCACAAGAGAAATGGTATATAGGAATTGCAGGCACCCCTCTGTGAGACTCATAACAAATCCTGTCAACAGTGTGTGAATTGTGTGTGACTCAGATCCTTCCTCCCCAGCTGTGACTGCATGAAGGTGGCGTAATGGCTAAGGTTTTACTCAACCAGGTATTTTTAAGTTTTATTAACTTCAAGGTGCAAACGAAAATTTGTCAATCTCACTGTGGGTCTCTTGGAGCCATCTAGAGAATGAGCGTGTCCGGATTCTTGTTGTCTAGTAACATTTCTATCTGACTCCTCTGAGGTTATGTGCTCACAGTGAGGCAACAGCCAAGGATGTTTTTGTTTTCATCTACAGTGAGCATCATGGGTCAGACTGAGTGCACAGTAGCTTGAGCAAAGCAAAAGCTTTAGCAGAGTTGATCTAAAAGTGAATCAAGCAACAGAGCACTTCTAAATAAGATTCTTTAAATACTCGTGAATGTAACAGGAGTACATATGAACTCCTGGAGCTTTTCTCACTCTGTTGCCAGTGTCATACAAAGAATGAATTAAAATGTTTTCTTATATCAGTAGCTAAATCCTATTAAGTGCAGATGGCCAAACTAAGTTCAGAGAGTCATAACAAATAGCTTGGAGCACTTCACTTTGGATGAATCTTGGGCATTCACTTGCTAAAACAGCCCCCACTCTTTTTTTCCAATATAAGTAACTGGTTGACTCATAATCTTTATTTATTTTAACACATTGGAACTTTCAGATATTTATGGGATAATGATTTCTCAGTTTGCTTCTAATATAAAGGCATAAAAGCAATGTGGATATATGATCATAGCATCTGGTATAACCTTCAGAGGCAGCCAAATGCTTAGCTGTCAGCCTGGGAAGTGAGAGAAAGAACTGCCTTGCTATAGGGAGTATTGACACTTTGAGAAACTGAAAGCAAGACATATTTTTAAATTAACTTCTTTATTCTATTTTACAATAAGGTGTCATGCAGAGATATTCTAAAGTTTAAGACTGAAACTACATGTGAGATAGAACCTGACACATCGAAGAAAACAGATATATTTTTCTTGATATAAGGATAATAAATGTTTAAACTGCACTTGAGCATTTTAATTGTATGAAAATTGTAGCTAATATAATTATAATTTTGTCTCTGGATTACTATTTTTGTATTGTTAATACTGTCTATTGAAAAAGAGAAAAGGTGTACACATTTACACTGACTCTTCTGATAAGACGTGATTTAAATAAAGTGTGTACCACAGCTTAATTAGCAGAGGTTCGTGACAACCTAGCTGGGTGTACCAGCCCATACTTTGGTGGTACAAGCTTACCCTGTCCCTTAGTAGAGTTATGTTCAGAAATGAAGATCAGATAATAACCAAATAATCAATGCAATAACCACAAAAATTGTGAAGACTATTAGATGTTGTGATGGCTGTGGACTAGGCGGGGGTAGGGTGTTGCTGGCTAGGAGATTTCAAGGAGTTTATCTAAAGAAGTGCAACTTGTGTTAGAATTTTAATGGGGATGCCGGCACATGATTTATGGAATTACCACTGTTACTTTACTTGTTATTATGGTCTGGTATTTATGAAGACAGAATACAGTGCAATTATTAATCTGACTACTTAAGTACCAGGAAGGTAATAAGTCTTGTTGTGGGATAAATAAAATGTGTGAGCAAAAACCATATTCTAGAAAGCTACCAGAGCTGCAGTGTTCCACTTTGTTGAAATCACAGTTGTGATCTGAGGATCCAGATTCCCCCACTTCAACCCACTGAAGTAAGGTCTGTAATTGACTTTCCTTTTGTGTCCTTTTACATATTTATTGCCTTTCTCTCAAGCCACTCTGGTGGAAGTTGGAGGCGATGCAGGCAAATGACCTCTGAGGACAGAGCAATTTTATTTTGTGTCCAGCCCTATTAGAGAGAATCTTATGTCACATAATTGGGAGTGATGGTTTTCTAAACATCTATGCTTTTTAAAATATCAAGTTCTGTGTATTAGGCTGTGAGATATACATACATACATACGTACGTACGTATGTACATACACACATCCATATTTACATATATGCATAGACACACACACACATGTTTGTGTGTGTTTGTGTGTGTGTGTCACTAATTCACATAAGACAGATGATACATTGCTGAGTCATTTAAAGACCAAAGTACTAATGCTGCAAAATGTTTCCACTGAAATTTTGTTCCTGGTCACGCGTGGGCACACTGATGATAAAGATCAGTTAACCTTGCCAAGAGCGCGTTAGCCTTTCACAGATCATTTCATGCTTTTAGTGCCACACATACTTCAACAACCTATCATGGAATCAGGGAAGTCCAGTCATTAAAACCAGAGTTGGGATGATCATTCTAAAAGCTATGGGTGACACATCGGACTTTTCAAGTAATTTCCATAAACGTAGTAACTCATATTAGCAATAAACTTCTCACAAAATTCATTTCTGATGTTCTTCTGGTTTGTCTTGTTTTTTAATATAAGGGTGTTGAACCTGGATCCTTGCAGAAGATAGGTAAGCAACCTGTACTTAATCTATAACTCAATCCCTAGAACTTGCTTGGACTTTATAAATATATATAAATATTTGGTATTTTTAATATAGCTCCAAGCATTTAGTAGTTTAGGAAAGTTTTAATACTAAGCTCTCTGTATAAAAATATTTGCACGTATGCCAAATTGAATAGATAACAGCCTTCTTAACAATACAACAGAAATAGCATTTCACTGCCAATAGTAAACAATATCTGCAAAATTCTAGTATATTTGGTCCAGCAAAGTAGGTTTTCATGTGCAAGGCATAATAACCCATGGCTGTAATCTCAACACTTTGAGCCGAGGTATGAGGACTGGTATGCCTTATGATTAATAGAATTACCATATCGAGTTCCAGGATAGCCAGCTGAAGAACAGATCCCTTTGTCTCAAAAACAAACAAACAAAAAAACCCCCCATAAACTGAATAAAGTAGACATTCATTTGTTGAAAGAAAACATGTGGAAAATAGAAATAAAAGGACTTTGAGACAATTTAGCTTGCATTATAAATTCAAGAAGGTTTGTTGCATGCATATTCTGAATTAAACATTTGTTTGATATATGGCACTAAAGACATACTCTTTCAGTAGAAAGGATGTCTAGCATTCGTGGAGGATATTTAAAACATTTATGTATTGACATTAGTTCAGGAGCACTTGGCTGTGCCTGGAGACAAAAGTAGTCCTTTCTTGTCCTCTATAGAGCATGAGCTTTCAATATTTAAATGCAATTTAAGGACTTCAGATTTGAAGAAACTATTTTTATTTTTAATGATACACACCACTTAGTTTACTCTACTTTTGCATTTATGTTTGTTGTGAATTCCCCAAACAGTTATTTCAAGATATTTTCTTGGTGATTTATAAAGTAATTTCTAAGAGCTGTCTAAAGTTAACTTAATTCTCTGTGGGGCACTGGCGCTATACATTAGGATGAAAAACTCATTTTATGACTCTCAGCAAAATTACCTCATGGAGGCGATATTTTTATTTTCACTTTGCTTCTGCAGTCCAAGTTCTGAGAAATCATCTATCAGCTTGTTTAGAGGAGGGATTTTGAAGAGGATTTAATCCTTCAAGCATACCCCTTGACAACCAGGCCTGTCTTATTAATCAATTGATATTACAATGATCATAGGAGCTTAACCCCATCTGTTTTATTCTGCAAATAATCTATATACACTGATGCAACATTCATGATGACATACCAAGAAGAAACAATGGCCCAAATAAATGCTAGTTCTAGTTGCCATGAAAGCAATTCAGTGTCAAGAATAGCAACATGATCAAAGGACATTAATAAGAATTCAGATAGTGTTTGTAATTTTATTTAAAATTTTACTATTAATAACATATTCTTAATTAATTAATTAGTTTTGTGTGTAGATATTTTGCCAACAAGTATGTGTGTGTACCAAGTGTGTGCCTGGTGCTCAGAGGTCAGAAGGGGTGTTAGACTCCCTAAAGTTGAAGTCTATACAGACCAATGTGAGGTGTCATGTGGGTGCTGGAATCAAACCTGGGGAAAAGTCGTCCCTGTTCTTAACCTCCGAGGCACTTCAATAGACCGTATACCCTATTTTTTTAAAGATCAGAAATAGTTTGCACTCTGCTATCAAACAGCAATATATATTTAAGATTCTATTCAGGAGCTTTCTTACGTCCTCTGGCCTCTACAAATGTGGTTCACAGAACTATTGATTGCTTGGAAATCTCACTCAAGCCACAACATTAATCTAATAAATCAAACTCATCAGGATGAGTAGGGCAGACAAGTGAAGAATGGCGGAGTTACTGAACCTTGGTGAGACATATGTGCTCCAACAGGTGGGAGAGTCACCTATGGAATGTCGAGCATCTGCCTCCTCAGAAAATGCTGAGATGCCTGCTGCTGAGAAACTGCCAGGGAAATCACCTTGCTACTTCCTCTCACACCATCAGAAAGAGATGACAAGCAGTGTATTTCGGAGAGGAGAGTCAACGCCAACAAATCTATCCAACATAAACAACAAAACCAAAACCTTAAACTAAACAAAACAAAAATCAAAGCAAAAGAACTACAACAACAACAACATGTGTAAGATTCTTAAGTAGTACATGTTTGTAAAACACTTGGAGGTAATTTAGCCAGCTCCAGCAGTTTGGGCAAACAAGTAGACCTAGAGTTATTGCAGCGACAGACAGAAGATGGTTTCACTGCCAATCACATTAGATTCCCACTGCATCTGAGAATGGATGGACTGCTCTTTCCTGTGCTTGGATTTGGAGTCAAGGCCATTTCATCTGCACAGGATTCTTTGATTTGAAAATAGTTTTTTCATCATACAATGTATTCTGATTATAGTTTTCCATCCTTCCACTCTCCTAGTTCTTCCCCAGTTTTTCTCCCCTCCAGATCCACTCCTGTCGCTAATTAAAAAAGCACAGGCTACTAAGAGATAGCAACCAACATGACAAAATAAAATATAGTGAGATAAAGCAGAAACCTTCATATGGAAGTTGAGTAAGGCAATGCAACAGGAGGAAAGAAGAAAGAAGTTGCAAGTGCTGGCCCAAGAGTCAGGACACACTCCATTTCATAGCCAAGAGTCACATAAAAATAGTAAGAAGTTAGACTCCAAAAAACCAAATAACCCCATCAAAAAATGGGGAACAGAGCTAAACAGAGAATTCTCAACTGAGGAAATTCGCAGGGCTGAGAAGCACCCAAAGAAATACCCAACATCCCTAGTCATCAGGGAAATGCAAATCAAAACAAGTCTGAGATTCCACCTCA